>OZ012690.1:30062811-30287499 GCA_963942565.1 Maea johnstoni
AGCTAGACTGGGCGTCCACAAGCCTCTGGAGACCCCCTGCAGTGCTGTAGCTGGAGTGAAGGTCCTCCCCCAGTACATGGGCGTTGGACGCCCTACTTAGCACTTGCTCCGATAGAATATCCGAGTTCAAAGAGTCCCCCTTGCCTTGGTAGAGAAAGGGGACAATGTGCTGAGTGGCTGAACTTTCTCCTTCTCCTTCGTTCTTCACATTCACTGCAAATACAAACAATACTGTATAAATGGTATTTTTACAGGCATTTAATTTTTGCTATTTTTGCACTCCCTGTGATAGCGCCAAAATAACATCCTTCAAATAAGTATCAGGCTCTGCATTTGGTTTAGTTTGAGTGCTTGAATGCCAAAATTTAAAGTAGCACAAATACCCTCCATCAGGGCTGTAAAACGAATCTTTAGCACTCCAAATTAAAGCGTTATAAAGTATACAGGTTTTACCTGAACTCTTACAGTCGGCTAATACAGTGAAAATCATTGAGATCTGAACATCTTGAAAATGAGGTACAAGAGATGCTAGAGAACTATTTTAAGATCTCAGAGGTTTTTTACAAAACATAAGGAACAAAGGGGGCCAGTTAAGCGCTCACAAAGGGAGGTGTTCACATCTCAGTAATAATCTTCAGTGTCAGAAGAAAAATGGGAAGAAGTTTGGTAAAGGAGGTGTCACATCTCGGAGGTTCTTAACAATATTCTAGGAATAAATGGAACCAGGAAACGTTATTTACAAAAGGTTTTCACATAAGATGTTTTCTACTATCATATACCATGTAAATATTGCATCAGTTTAATTAATATGTACTTTGCGCATCCCTTGAGGCAGCATTTATTAAACTGCACACCATTATTTGCACATCTGATCCCTAGGCTAGCATCGTACACCACGCTGACATGATACCTTGTCATTCAAAACCAATACGCAATAATTTAACTGCGCAGCAAAGGCAGCTGCCTGCCAAGTGCATTATTTTATATTTGCACATGTAAAGTACTGCGCTCAACTGGCAGCAGCCTTTGATGTGCAGTTGCATAGAGGTGTTGAACGCCTAGCCAGTGACTTAGCCAGGACCCACCCTACCTGTCTTTTGGATAGGTAGTTTCCTAAAAACCTCGTGTTTGGACAGGCAAAATTTTCTATTATGAATTATCAATTTTGACTTTCAGGGTGTAATAACCAAATATTTTCCTAACAAACCATCTGTTAGGACATAGCTGAAGTGTAAATTGCACTTTTTGACACACTAGGCTATTAAATGTAGCTGGTATGAGGATTTGATTAGATTAGTAGCTTAATCTGGACGGGCAGATATTTTGAAATTGCTGTTTTGAACAGGCATTTGTGAAATCCTGGCTAAGACTCTGTGCCTAGCTATCATGTCAGCATGTTGTACAGTAGTAGCATAGGGAATGGTTATCCAAATTATGGTGCACAGTTTAATAAATGCAGACTCAAAGGGTGTGCAAAGCACACATTAATCAAACTGCCAGAATATTTAAGCAGTATACAGTATATACTTGAGATGCATATGGGTTAGGCTATATTTCCATGGCCAATGAGCGCCGCCGTGTGGTCTAAGGCATTGCCACTAAATGTTTACTGTTAGCTATCTCTCACCACTGCCCGGTTTCGAATCCCAGCCGGGGCACTTGAAAAAGTTGCCAGTGACTTGGGGTTAGGTGGTGGTTTTCGCCGGGTACTCCGATTTCCTCCACCATTTACAACTAGCTAGTCAACGATTTAGCCTTAAAATGGCAGAAAAAGTGACAAAAAAACTAAATTTGAAATTCCAAATTCCAGCACCCACCTGTGAGGTCCTTACTGAGGAAGACGATGAAGGTCTCGGAGTCTGCTATGACCGTGAAGATCCCGTGGACGGAAACGTTGCCGACGTATCTCAGGTTCTTCTCGCAGAAGTCGCACACAGCGTTACTCAGCGCCTCGGGAAACTTCTCGCTGCCTTCTCTCACCTACAAAAGAGGGAAAACATAAAATTATTTGCTTTACCCATTCATTTTTAAAGGGGTCTGGCTAGACTAGGCTCCTAGTCCTTGAAGATTTGACATTTCCTTCTGTGTTGACCAAGCAGTGTGGTGTAGTACCATGTATGGTAGATAGATGGCACCACCTGGTCCTCTAATCTAGAGCTAGAGGTTTTAAACTAGGCTCCTAGTCCCTTAAGAGTTGATATTTCCTTCTGTGTTGACCAAGCAGTGTGGCGTAGTACCATGTATACAGTATGGTAGATAGATGGCACCACCTGGTCCTCTAATCTCTAGAGGTTTTAAACTAGGCTCCTAGTCCCTTAAGAGTTGATATTCCCTTCTGTCTTAACCAAGCAATGTGGTGTAGTACCAGTTAGGGTAGATAGATGGCACCACCTGGTCCTAAATGACTAGAGGCTTTAGACTAGGCTCCTAGTCCCTTAAGAGCTGACATTCCCTTCTGTCTTGACCAAGCAGTGTGGTGTCAGGCTAGGGTCCGGCTAACCATAAGCCCCATAGCCAGAGGCTACAGAAAATTGTATTGGTTTATAATAATAGCTGCCTCTGTAACCCTGCTGGCTGTTCAAAAAACACATAAAATTTTAAGATCATGATCAGAGGAATATCAAGAAAATGGTCATTTGGAGAACGCCATTTGACACATCAGTTGTCCTTTAGTACAGTTCCAAAATAAAAACAACACAGTGAAAAGATAGCTTGAAGTTTAAATATTTTGACTGTTTTAACCACTGAAAGCAAGAAAGGAATCACTCAATGCTTACAAGAATTTGACCTGATGAAAGATGTTGGATAGAGAGTTGTGTACATTGTACAAATATCTGGCCTTACATTTTCTAATTTAGATTATTTGAGGTCCCCTAGCTCAAAATGTTGCAGTTGTCATGTATTATCTTTTCCTTATTTTCCTAAATAGAAAAGATAGGTATAGTAATGTAGAATTATAGGACCCATTGCTCAAAATTTTGTCAAAAATGTTAAGTGTCACAGTTGCCTAGAATTACGCCTACCTTATTTTTGAATGTAGAAGACAGTAATAGTAATGTAGAATTTTAAGGCCCGTTGCTCAAAATTGTTAAATGTTGCAGTTGCCAAGCAATGTACATGTGTTATGTACTTAATTGACTAAAACCTGAGGGTTCGAAAATAGCAAAACGTTTACCTTATTTTCGAGTGTAGAAAAGGTAGGTATGGTGATAAGAGGATAGTCAGTTGTTGACTCTCTACGGCTGGGCTTCTCTCCCTCCTTTCCCTGAAGAGCTGCATTCTCCGAGACCTCTGACGACAAGATATCTGCATCACTTCCTTCTGACTTGGCCTGAGCACCTGAAGAAATCAGCATAGCACATAAATGTGATTTATATGTATATACCAAGGGAAGGCATTTTCTCCAAAGGAGTATTTCTTCCATAGAAAAAATGGTTTATTCTGTTCTGTAAAAAATGGCCACTTCCACTTTCTTCACTCGTCCCAAGACTCCTATAACTTCTATTCATTTGAGGAAAAATATACAAAATAAGATCATAAAAGTAGGTAGCTTAATAGCTTTAATTGAAAAATATGAAATTCCAGTATAAAATTAAAATGTTGCTTTGTAGCATTACTACAGGGTTCATACTGGTTGACCACAATAAAATTCAAGCACTTTCAAGGACATTTTCAAGGAGCAAATTCTACTTTTCAAGGAATACACAGGATCAATAGATACTGATAATTGAGAAAAAAATGGGAGGTAAACAAAATTCAAGCACTTTCAAGGTTTTTCAAGGAGCGTACGAACCCTGTTACTAGTATATAGTCAAACCGCTCTGTCCCCCTCTTCAACTGGAATGAATACTAAGAATCTATATAGTTCTTTGACGATTGTGACTTAAAATGGTTTTCAGCAAGTTTTGGTGAATTTAATATGTATATTGTACGCAGAACTTACTCTCAGTCTCGGGGATCTTCTTGCTAAAGAAACCCACGCTTGTCTCTATATCTGTTACCACAGTGATGCTGCCATGAATGCTGAGTTTCAGAGTAAACTGTAGATTCTCGTTGCAGAACTTCAAGGCGGCCTCAGCCAGAGTGTTGGGCAGCTGCTTTACCTCCATCTTGCTCTATAACACAAAGATACATACATACATACCTAAAGTGAACAATACAGGACTGAACTGCATAACGGATCTAGCCAGGGTGTTAGCCAGGATTTAGAAACTGGGTGCCTAAAATTGGCAATTGTAAAATTTTTGGGCGTCCAAATTTTTAAGGGGGAACACAATATACTTGTGAACATTTCAACCATAAACATACTGTATAAATTTATCAAAATAAAGCATGATATCCTCATATAATGTCATGGGAATTACATGGAGATAAGAAAATTCAATTATATGCTTAAGATTAATTAACCTTTTAAAAATTCCCCGCAAAAAATCTGGGTGTCCTGAGGGGTGCTTTTTAAGGGTTTGGGTGTTCGAAAAGACACCCAGATGCCCTGCTGGCTAAGACCATGGATCTAGCCATGCAAAAAGGACAATATTTTGAGGAATAGTGATCCTTTGCTTTTCCTTAAAAACAGAGCTGATATACACTGCTCATTTAATGTTTCTTGTCTCTTTAGTTTAAATATCGTACCCACTCCACTATATATATAAGGAGATTTGTAAATCTATGTTGTTTTTGTCTATACATGTACCTTTCATAATCTTGTTATGGTTATTAAGGTACATAAATACATACAGGGTCTTAGCCAGGATTTAAAAAATGAACAAGTCTAAAGTAGCATTCACAAAATTTCTGCCCAACAAGATTTAACTACTCAGCTCCTAAATGCCAACTACATTCAATAGCATATTGTATCAAAAAGGCCAAATTATACTTCAGCCATGTCTTAAAGGATGCTTACAAGTCAGGAAAATATATATGGTTATTACTAGTCCTGGGTAATTTGAAACTGTAACAGCTTGATCAAGTCCATATATGGGTGTGAAAATATACATGAAACCAATAAAATCTAACTTTAAGAAACTACCCCATAAACATTACATTAAAAGAATTGGGGTCCACACCATATGATCTATAGACCAATTATATAAATGGAACTGAAAATAGGCGCTTAGCTCCCAAAATTTACTGTAATGAGTTTTGAAGAGGTGGTTCTAAATTCTAACTCAATATCATTGACAATGTCATGAACAATCAACACTGATTCTCAAATTTAACAAGCCTTTTTCAGACCCAATGAAATGGGCATCTCAAATATTCATGATGTATATCTTTTTTTCTCATACTCAACTCAATCTCAGCGACTTTAGGCATGGCAGAAGATATCAGTTTATGCATAAGCAAGAGAGAGAGAGAGAGAGAGAGAGAGAGAGAGAGAGAGAGAGAGAGAGAGAGAGAGAGAACCCTTTCACCATGATTAACTCATTCACATATGTGGAACATTCACGATGGGCTGATGAGAGACATGATGGAGAGATATCCCCATATTTCTGGACTGACACACATGGAAATATTTTGATAACAAAGCAATATTTTGCACAGGGACCTTGTTATCCTTCTTTAAATTGTACTGAAATAAATGAGTTCTGTTATAAGTTGCCACACCGTCATGGTGTTCTGCAGATAAGAATCGGTTTATGTCGTAACAATGATCATAAATGCTCTACATAATGTCAATTTGTATCTTTAAGTCTGATAAAATGTAACGGTATCATGATCGACGATCATTCATGATGACATGAAATGAGCGATATTCTGACCGATATAACTAGACATATTTCTGAAGTACACCATCTGTGCACATGATTACTTCATAGATAAATTGAAATGCACGCTGCTTACCTATTTTCCAGCAAAATATTTACATTCCTAATGAGAATGCACATGGAGATATGAACTCTGCATTTTAGTATTTCTGTTCTGCCTTTCCAAAAAAAATACATGGAAGAACGATTTCAGCTACCTCATTTTGTGCCGGGTGCACTTCCACCTCGGTGAAAATGAGACAGGCGGCCTAGGTTATATGAATCGATCGCCATTCTAAAAACGTCAATTCTGACGCGTACCCCACCTATTTGTGAAGTCGCTCACTAAGATGGTTTTCCACGTGCACCTCCGCTGGCGCTGCAGCTGTCGACTGTCAGTGGCGACAGCCTGTGGCTCCCTGCAGGCAGGGTGTTACCAGGCTTAGTAGAAAGACGGATTTGGGAAAATGGACAGATTTTCAGAAATAAACATGAACGCAGCTGGTTGATTGACAGGTAGCCATAAACAATCTGACCGGTAGTGGCAGGAGGAGGAGATTGTAGATTTAAAGACATGTAAAGGCTGTATAACCAATGATTCCATCAATCATTTAGGAGCGCCACCGGAAAAATATTCTGGCCCGGTAAACTGAGAATTTCTGGCTCTGTCTGAGGAGAAAAAAGTCTGACCAGGTCAAAATAGGATGCAATAGCAGTAGTACTTACTAGCAGAGGTCTGGGTTATTCGTCAAAAGGGTAGCTGCAGAACCAGTTACTCGAAAAATCGTTGACCCCACCAGATAGCCCTTATCACGAAAACTCCTTGACCCCACAAAAAACACCACCGAAAGTTTTTTTTCTCCCCCCCCCCCCCCCCCCAAAAAAAAAATGGTGAAAATAAAGTTTTTTATTTTCTCCGAAAAAAGGGTCGTGAAAATAAAGTGTTTTTATTTGCTCTTTCACACTTGGTCCATCGTAGTAATTTGTAGAAATTCGTTTAATTCTATCTGTTTTAAATGAACAATTCTTAATTTTTATGAAATGAAATTGACTACAAGTGAAGTTAAGATATTTTTTTACAAATGTCATGAAGTGACAAGGTATAGATCGATCGACTGGAATTGAAAAGACCCACGTAAGAACTCTCAGATAAGTGCTTATAATGTAAGTTTCGATCAAGTTAACAATGTTTTAACATTTCAAAATATTTCATGCAAACCATACTTATAACATTCAACCATCCAAAATCAGGAGATTTCACGCGGTTTGCTAGTATTGGTGCCGCTTTCGCTTTTTGTTTAGTTCCAATCCTGGCCACTAGGTGCCAGGTGAGTAGTTTAGTTTAGGAGCGGGTCCGGGGAGCGGGTCAGCATATTGAGAATCATACACATATGATGGTGAGATAACTTTAATTTTATGTAGGAGGGCATTATTGCTGTATGATGATTTATTCAGTTATCAAAAACACACAGATAGCTTTGGTGCTGAAACTTCTACGTCCAGTATATTAGGAAGTTTGTGGCACTTGGCTAGGAAATGTTTACTTTAGAAGACTGAAAAATATATTCTGTGGTTTGGCTACTCTTTTATTTTTCACACTATGGTTAACAATAATCTGAATATAACATCACTAGTCAGTTGCTCAGTTTCCTATAGAAATATCCACATTGCGTGTCACACAGTTTAAAAGCATAAGTACCACCCTTTTGCTTCTCATGATTTCCGAACATTCTGGAGCCATTTAAATCTAAATTTAAATTTGAACAGATACCTATTAAATCCACAGCATTATTCAGGGATTTAGAGGGATTAGTCAGGGGCGGATCCAGCCTGAAAAATTGAGCTATGCACCTTTGGAAAATTTGGAAAAATGAGGGGGCCCTTAGGGTGCAGCGGTCTGAGGCCGCTGGCTCGAGCGCCGCAGGCGCGAAGCACTTTGCGGCGGGGGGTCCGGGGGCCGCTTAAGGCCCCGGGGAATTTTTTTATATGTAGGTGCTCTGAGATGCATTCTCCTGCATTTTCAGAGCAGTTAATGGAACATTATTTTCACTATAAATATATCTAAACTTTGTTTGAAACTTTCTATATTTCACGAATTTAGTAGGTAACCTTGTTCTCACTTCTCCTCATGTTGGTATTTTACATAACTTTATCATTTGTTATCACAGTGCATGTGATTTTTGTCTTCTATAAATATCACACTTTAAAGCAAATCTGGTAAATTAGATACTCTAAATGCATGTTAATTTGAAGCGATAAGTGACTTGAAGAAATTCCATAATGAGGAAAGACCAACAACCACCCCTGATAAAATATTAAAAAAATTAAAAAAAAAAACACCCCTGATTGTATCTTAGATAAATAAAAGCAAGTGAATATGAAACCAGCCGGTCAACCTGAATAGGCTAGCCTCAGAGAATAGCCAAAAAGTTGTGCCCTGCGCATGCATGATGTTGGCGCTCAGGTTTCTATTCAATGCAAATGATACGAGGGCCCTGATTGGACCGTGATCCCTCGTGACCTCACGCTGATGCAGATCAGAGACCCCTGGCATGTCCAGCCCTTCACTGCAGCGCATATTGTAATTCGTCTCTCGCTACATATCCGTTTTTTCTTCATTTAAGAGTGTGAGCAAGCCTATGGGAGCCGTTTTAACAGCAAATATTTTACTTTTCCCAGTGATAGCCTAAACATTCATAGTTGATTATGAGGAAAAGTGCATCGTCTTTAATTGATATAAAAATCTCAAATTACCCTATGTTCACTAAGTAATCTCATTTAAAGGGTCTGTATGTTCGTTGTCCTACAGAGGCTTGATCATAAAGAAAATGTGTCAATTTCTGGTCTAAACACAAGGTTTCGGAAAAGATACACCTTTCCTAAAAAAATCACAATTGTTCAAACCTATTTAACCATTTATAGTTGACAAAACAAGAATTATTAGACGATATTTAGTCACTGGTGAAGATTGCTGTTGAGGCTAGATTGGCATTGTCTCTGGTGCACCCTTAATCGGGATTCATCACTGAGTCGGAAGTGCAATTGATGATGGGAGAGGATGCCGCCCCCCCCCCCCCCTCCCCCCCCATCCTGCCGCACCTGGCATGATGGCGATTAGCCAGACTCCCCTGAGAATACTCGCTAGCCTGGTCGTCCGGAGCCTTAGATTATACACATGTACGGTCATTTACCTCCTGCCCTACAGAGACAGACGTCATTGCGTAAAAGTCCAACCTCCCAGAGTAGGATAGCCACCACTGCTTCCCAAAAAAATCAGGAAATGGTGAGCGTGGACTTTAGAAATTGACCGATGCACTTTGATATGAATCGATGCACTTCCAAGATTGATCGATGCACGTGCATCGATGCAAACTGGTGTGGATCCGCGCCTGTTAGTTGTGTCATCATGATGTTGACGAACTTGTGAAGTCTCTTGTTGACGAAATATCCAGGAACCTATATTACTGTCAAATCAACAGAAATGTATAAACATTGAGAAGACCAGGGCACAGCCATATGGACCCCCATACCCCATCTTTATTATTTACACAAGTCTAAGCCTACCCCACCCAACTCGCTATGATTTTTAACGGTGTTGCCCCACTATCAATGATTTTTAGAAGCGCGTTCCTGCCCCCTCCCTTTTCTGGAATAGCCCTGACATAAACGAAAGAGGCACGATCTTTTCTCAAATATACGAAATGGCGCACCATACTGTCCATAGCAAGGTATGCTGTGGCATCATATTACGGTTAAAATCTATTATTATACCTCACGTGAAGATTCTTGATTCTGGTTGGTCAAGGGCCATGGATTAATCGTCATGATTTCCTCACTCCTTAGTGACAGACTGTTGTCCTTAACAGCTCATGAAATAGTTGAATAATTCACGGCAACAGCCATGAATTAGTTGACTTGTCACCGCTAGCCCGAAGATTACCCACGAACACCTACGGAGTTTGGCGAGTGACCTACCGGTGAAACTAGTTCAACAAGGCAGACGACGAGTATTTATCCAAAATCTCTGGTGTTAGTAATTTTCCCCCTTTTGTGTTTTGTATTTGTTCGGTATAATAAACACTCAGGTGCGTTATGTATTTCGCGGAAGAAGGGGTCTTTTTTTGGCCAGAAATCAGTGCTTAAGGGGTATTTTTTAATTTTGATAACGAGCGTATGCGCCCCCCTCTGTACTTGAGTGCCACCCCCTCCCCCGGGTGTTGACTATGTATGGGGTGTCTAACTGTCGCACCAGCGTGCGACAGGTATGGGGCGCTAAAATTCTGAGCTTAGAATTCTGTCAGACAGAATCCTAATATCTTAGAATTCTGTCGACAGAATTCTAAGCTTAGAATTCTGTCCGACAGAATTCTAAGATCTTAGGATTCTGTCGACAGAATTCTAAGCTTAGAATTCTAAGATCTTAGGATTCTGTCCGACAGAATTCTAAGCTTAGAATTCTGACGACAGAATTATAAGAAATCAACAGAATTTTAAATGTTATAAACGGCGCCCCATAGTATGACAGGTGCTTCAAAACATGACCAATTGAGCCTATCAGATATTTCAGTTGAGTTTTTTTGACTGGATACAAAATGTATTTGAAAACCAGTGAACTCCATTTAGTGATACTGTCTATTGATTGGTCTTGGTCTTAACTATTGCAGTAGGGGCAAATAGTAATGCCACTAGGTGACAATATTCATAGCTATTATCGACCCACGGTCACCAAAAATTGCTGTGCCCCAGGACTTGTGGACTGTGATCCGGGACTAAACTATTTGGACAACCCTGCAATGGGGATCAATTTGAAACATTATTGTGAATCGTCCCTTTTCTGCCATATTGAGGTTTTATCGTGACTATCCAGTAAGTGATGGTGGAAGAAACCGGGGTACCCAGGGGAAGCCACCACCTTAACCCCAAGTCATTGGTTACGAACGAACATGCTGTGGCCAGGATGTGAACAACCTTAATGTAAATCAGTTGGATGGTTTCCTTCTAAACTCGTCTTTGTCATTAAAGGTTTACTTTCATTTAAATTAGCTTATGCGCTTAATTCGTTTGACTCGGGTTTCCTCTGCTCTGCTTTTATTTAACTAGTTAGCCTATACAACGTATATATTGCCTGAAAGATCAATTGTTGAGGAACACGTTTTAAGCATCACAAATTAAATACACCCTCCCAGCAGGTTATAAATTCTTTTGGGGTAAAAATTTGAAAAAACAACAACAGCGTTTTCAATTGGAGCTACTCTTCTCAATTAAGGGTCGCGGGCCATCACATTTCATGCATATCGAGAAAAGTTCACTACGAAAGGAAGGACAGCACAGTTTTTAGAATTTTGCTTTGTTAAAATTTTAAGACTACATGTGTTTCTTTCCGAATTTTTTTCGAAAATGAGAAGTGTATTTTTCAACTTCTAGAAAGAGTGTAACACATTTTCCTCCGAAATATTCTTAGCTATTTTATACGAAATTTCAAGCTAATCTGTTCATATTTAATACCCATAAGGCTGGTTTTAAACGACCATATTTTCAATATGCAGAAAATAGCCAAAAACAATTCTTGTCTGTGTAGATGCCTAAATTAAGTTCTGAGATGTTAAGTCTCTTACTCTGCTCAGTGATGGCCTAGACAATCATAGTTGGTCCGAATATGAGGATGAGGGTGTAGGTTTTAAGAGATGTGAATATCTAAAATTGACCCTATATTCACGAACTTACCTGATTAGCCACGTTTCAAAAGTTGGCTTTATTATGACTTTACCACATAGGTCGCTAACTTTTGGCCAGTTAAATTCCTTTGATTTTGGCGGTATCACATCTTAACGGTCACAATAGGGTCTTTCAGATGCACAGGTACCATAGACAGACCTTATCACCACGCATGTCCAGCGATCAGGCTAACCCTCTTTTGAAGATCCAGCATAATTAAACTCTTGGAGATATTTATGATTTCCCTAACCCACAATTGACAAAGACCAAATAATGACCAGAAACGAACGCTATCATCAAAAAGAATTTTATTACAATTGTACTAAAATACAAAGGCACAAATTGTCCACATATAGAAGAATAGTTTATAGTAACTAGTATCTTTCAATTTCAAGTTTTATCCAATTTCAACCTAGAGGAATTAATACTTCATAATTAATGAAAAACCAATTGCCAACCTTAACGATGCGAGCCATCTAGGCAACGCATTCACATCCGAAGCGTACAAATCCTCACACACAAATGATTTTAATGACAAAGCAATATATTGGTACTGAGAAGTAATAGACCTGAGCGTTGTTCTTATGAGCCTCTTCAATAAATTTCTGATAGTGCTATTTTTGATGAGATATGCTCAAAGTTGTCAGACCACATATATATATATATATATATATATATACTAGTACATACATAATTTATTTAGGGTCTTAAAAAGCAGGGGTAATTCATCACCAACATTTATAGCTTGCATTTTATCAAAAATGAAAAACAATAATCAGCAGTCAGCACCCTTTATAATAAAATAGATGTATAAAACATTTTAGGATACGTTTTGGCACAAGTATTGAGTAAAGCTTGCATGATTTGATCATGATTGGCACATTCCTGTATGAGGTATAAAAGTATTAACTTAATCATGATATACATGTACATACACTGTACATGCAGAAGAAATATTGGCACATTGGCACATTATGTAAATCACAAGTGAATAATCAGTATGGTGTGTATGTACAGTATGAGCAATAACATGTATCAAAAAAGGTTTAGCATACCTGTATTTAAAATATCCAGAGAGGATGTCTTACACTAAATATAATGCTAACTTAGCTTAGAAGATTGAATCTTCTAGAACAAATCATGACATTTCTTGCATTGTAACCTAGCAGTTTTGTAGTCAGTTTTTGTAAAATCATTTCTAAATTGGTTCATACCTGCACAATTTATAAGGATAAGTACTTTTAATTTCAGTCAACATTATGAATCATCTATCAACTATTTTCCTCATTTTGAAACGAGCAAAGCACCCATTTTCTTCTTGTATCATTGTAAATTTTCCATCTATGAACTTACGGTATACAATAGGAAAGTTAAAAAAAACTAACATCAACAACAAGAAATTTCATGATAGACAAGATTTTGGCACACTCATTTTGAAAGCATGTAAATCAGTGGCAAGTAATCAGCATTTAACTTCCATTGCACGTAAATAGGCAGCACTTTGTCTCTGTGTTGCCACATAGGAAATGTTACACCATCATGCACCATATTGTTCCCATTGCCTAAAGCAATACATTTGATACACTGAGACAAATCTTTTATTTGAACTTTAATCACTTAACACATTGAATTACTTTCAATTTAATTCAATACTTAATTTCAGTCACACGTGGTCCCTATACATAGGTACAATAATGACTGGAAGTTGTATGGGGAAGTTTTCCAATGTTTACTTACGCCACTATCTATAATATATTTTTCTACAATTTTGAGGATAATGTTGGCACTGTTATTAATACAAGTTTTGAAGTACCAGCTCTTCATGTGTATCTAATTGTAAAACAGAATAATGAGAAATATTGTGGATAACAGTTTGGGCGTTTCTGAAACTCTCAAATCCTTACTCATGTGTATGTTTTTCGAAGGCGTTTTTGACGACAGGTCTTGCATCACTAGTAGCAGAGTTGGGCCCACATGTAGTTGACCATGCTGAATGTCTGCTTGATAAGGGTTTCATCGGAATCAAGGTATCCACTGGTGACTCAGGACTCAGGGATTTGGCATCATACTTTTCAGAGTTGGCTATGGGCGGGGTACTCAAAGGTGCAACTCTACCCTTCTTGAAGAAGCTACTGAATACAGGATGATCTACCCTAGCTGAGGATGTTTTGGAGTCAGATTCATCATTTCCCTTTTCTTTTGTTCTATCCTCAAGTACGCCACCAGATGACTCTTTAGGATTTGCTGGGCTTTCATCTTCAGCGAAAGTGAAAGTGGATTTGTTGGCATTTGTATCTTGATGTGGATCCCTCTCTATAGTTTCACTAGGCAAACCATTGGTTGGGCTCTGGAGAGTTTCCTCAGTAAGAAATACCTTATTTGAGGATCCACTGCCTTCGGGGTTCAGTGCATTTTGATTTTGTACATTTTCGTTGTGATATTTAAAGGAGGAAACAGAATAAAACAGACCTTGCTTATCATCATCATCATCACAGGTTTCATCTCCATACAAAGCACCATGCTCATACGGTGATGGATATTGTACTGTGGCAGATAGCATTTCAGGATGAGGAATATCCTTGGGATACACTATCTCCTGTTTCTTCTTCTTTTTCTTACGCTCTCGATTCCAGAGACAGATGGCGCCGCAGCAACAGAAACAGCAGGTCGTTACCACAATAGAACAAATGACGATGATCACAATGACCCATATCTCTATTGGTGTGTCCTTAATACAGTAATCTAGATAGCCATGGAAAGTGCACTCATCGACCTCCTCTACCTCCGTACAGTACCAGACTAGAGTCGTGAGTAGGAGTCTCACCACGTCAGGGTCGTTCCTTTGCGTGACCTCACGAAGACACGCCTCCGTGTAAAACACCCGTATGCTTCCAAGATCACAGACCACATGGAATATGGCATTCTCAAAAGCAGCAGTGCAGACTTCTGTTGCATTCCAATCAGGATGTAGAGGTATTGGTAAAGGCTCTGGGATGACGATTATTGGTATATCACTAGGTAGCCATTGTGGTGGGTTGACCGTGAAAGACATTGTGCCATTACAAGGTTCTCTTTCTGGAGAACTATAAGTTAATATAGGATGGATTCCAAAACCTTCATCAAATGCAACCAGTAACACAGCTCCTTTAGATACAGCTGGAGTAGCATAGTGTTTCATATCCTCTTGAATGTCTTCTCTCATTCGTGCAAAGTCCCACAATCTAAACAGGTCAACATCCATGGTAGTCTCGCTACTCGCAAACACCAGTGAAAGTAAATTAATGCTTGTACCTTGGAAAACTCCTGAGAAACTGTGCATTTGTACCCCTCTATCAGTAAAGACATAGCAACTCAGATGACCATCCCTTCTCCTCCAGGACAGCCCAATGTACATCCATGTATCATGGTGGATATGGATGTCTGTGAAGTAGTATCCATCATGATAATTAAGTCCAAGTTTACCATCTTGTACAATCAAGTTCAGACTTCCCTGCTGAGTTTTGAAGATGAATATTTCATTGAATTGAAAACTATCTGCATATAATTTAACCCAAAAGGTAGCTGTGAACTCATCTTTCAAGACAACATTGATATTCGCAAATCTTACACTGCAATTGTTGAATCTCATCATATAACCGGATGCACTTAATGACCTGTTGGCATTGACATCCCTCAGGTGAGAATATTTTGTATGCAGAGAGTAGAGCTCCCTCAGCTTGGTGCCCAGGTACTCTCTTGAGAAGACATCCTCGATGAACTCACTAGTGGAATTTGAGGATCCAGATGCCGCAATGAGATCCTCCTGCCAAGATTCTCTGAATGTTCCGAGCAGACCCGAGAGTCTGTCTCTCAACCTGACTGCTGCTTTGACACCAAGGAACATCTCATCTTCAAAAACAGCAACCACCAGCTCCACATCGCCACCATAGGATACTCTCACAGCATCCTCAGCTTTCCAGGTCAACCAAAAATCTGGCATTAACTTTACAATATCTGTTCTTGAGAAAAACTGTTCTGACCATCTGTGCCCTCTTTTTATAGAGATTTTGAGGTTTGATAGCTCCAGTCTAATTGATATAATGATGTTCGCCTTTCTGATTGAGACCTCCTGAAGTGTTCTGCAGTTTGAGAATTGATGACAAGGGTAAAATAGGGCTTGTATGGAAAGATCTTGGTATGAGAGCAGTTGGTAGGATCCCGGCCAGGTCATCTCATACGAGGCTCCAGAAAACACAGTGACGTAAATATTGGTGATAACTGCTATGCCATAGCTATACCTCAGGGTGGCATTATCTTGATTTCCTGCAATGTTGCAATCACGTCCATGCCAGCCAAGAGTGCACTGGGTACACCCATAGTCCACAGTAGAGTTTCCTTCACTTAGCCACCTTGATTGACAGGTACAGAGGCCCTCTGTACACACACCCTGGCCATTACAAGGGCCATGTTTACCCACAGGACAGGATAGCTGACATTCTGCTCCGAAATATCCATCATAACAGTTACATGTGGAGTTTGTAAAAGTACCAAAGACACACTTGCTTTGAGTACAATTTGTTCCAAACCATTCCCGAATGAGCCCATTGTTGATGTGTCCACACAGAGATGAGACTGGATTGTCTGTTAAGTTCATGACGTTTACGCAGAGGCTTGAGAGTTGGAGGAGAGGAATAATTGAGGCAGACGCATCCTGTCTGTTGCTCACAGTTTGCATGCACTGTGTTAGGAAGGCATTAGTGATAGCAGGTCCTAAGGAGCATCTTTCCTGCAAGTGCTTGTTACCTACCATCTCTGAGCAGACCTTTTTGAACTCTAGCTCCTGGGAGGTGTTGTAGGACCTCACGGGAGGCGCCATTTTGTCCTTGACAACAAGTTGAAGGTTAGAGGGTTGCCACTTTGGGGGACTGAAAGGATCTATGGCTCTGAGATGATGTTTTGAGATGCGTTCTGTGATAGATGATCCGCGGCCATCATGGAAGTCCCACCAGAGTAGCAGATTTGGTGTGGTCCTGGTCACCTCAAGACGCCAGGTAAACTTGATCAGTGTTGGATTATGTGGTCTATTCCATACATGAAGTTCATCAATGAAGCCATGGAAAGTCCCAGCATTCACTGGTGCCTTGACACCAGGAGGGGCTTTCCCTAGAGATAGTACACCACCAGGTGAAAACGGGTTCCTCTTAAGCTGTAGGGTGTGAACCTTAACTCCCCCTTGCTTATCTACCACATAACACTCCAGGAGCTTGGTGGCGCCATCCCAGACAACAGACACCTGCACCCATTGGTCCAGCTCAAGAGTCAGGTTTGTTCGGTACACATAAACTCCATGTTGTATCACAATACCAGCCTTTGAGCTTAAGATACACAGTGGCCAGTCGTCTTGGTAGTGGTAGGCAATTATCACACCCCCAAAAGCCACAACGTTGACCTGCAGGTCTATGGTGAATTGATGTGGTGGAAGATTCGTGAGAGGTGAGGATGATAGACCAACGTTTCTCAAGAGAACACAAAGACCAGCATTGGTTGCAGCAGGAGACAAATCCCTCAATTTGTCATACTCAGTATCGGCAATCTCATGTTTGTGAAGAAAGTGCAAAAGCGTCTTTTGGGATAATTCCTGATGGCAATCGGCTGGAACATCACCACAAGCTACAGTAGGATTGCTGGTACACTGGGCTGTAGAAATGGCTTGCGTGGTATTACAAGATGACAAAAGTCCAAAAGATCCTAGAATAAGGTCCTCAGAACACAGAATGGTCACAGCCAAACTATTCTCATTCACAATTACTTCCATTGTTAAAGACATATTGACAATGTTCAGGGTAAAACTATGTTGTGAAGTACGCTCAACATTGATTCTTCCCCCAATAAGTGCACTTGTGTAAACAGTTACATCACCAGTTTGTAGAGTTACTACAATTCTGTCCTTGTGCACATTTTCTGCGCGGATGAAGACTTTCAGGTTGTGGTGTACCAGCACAATGGAGGTGAGGCAAAGATTGCTGCCCTGTCCACCAGTGGTACAGTGACTCAGCCCAGCATAGATGTGATACTCTTGATTTCCAAAAAGGGTGTGGGTTTTCGTACTTGTTATATCAAAAACTACTCCATCAAATGTCAGTATCTGTCCATAAGAGTCCAGCTGGGCTACGCGGCGGAGAGACATGTTGGATGATGGAATATAACCTGTAGGAAGAATAACACAATCAACGCCAATCCAGCCTGGTGAACATAGGTTACACTGGTGCCCATCCCAATGTCCATGGCAGTGGCATTTGCCGTCTATCCCACAGTCGCCGTGATTGGTGCAGGGTGCCACGCCCCCTCCAGGGCAGACCTGGTCACATGACACTCCCCAGAAACCTTTCTCACACACACATCCCCCAGTAGCATCGGCTAGTCCCATTCCACACTCAGCACACAGCTCCTTTAACCAATCAGGCTTGACCTGGGTAAAACTGCAGAGATAGGATTTGGATATAGCTGTTTTATTGAGATCTCTTGTTGAAGCACACAGTTGACTGAACATAACCATGCTTGCGTATCCATTCTCTACTTCACCACTGACACTAATACTCTTCACACACTCAAAGTGAAAGAGATCCTTGATCTTAATATCCACTTTACTGCACTCTGATGTCACTTCAACTGAATGGTAATATGAGGCACAGAATGTCTTGGCTAGTTTCTCTAGGGTTGTATTCCTCTCTGTGTTACGTATGGCTTCATCAGTGACGGTTCTCAGGTCTTGGAGATCGGCATCAGAACTGATCCATTGCGGACTTGGCCAAGGTCCATTTGGAAGTAAAAGGCTATTTTCCATGACATTGTCTCTGGTTATGAATCCAAATCCTTCGTTGAGTTTATACAGAGTCACTAGTGAGTTCTTGAAAGCTTCAGGTTGGATATTCAAATGACACATTTGATAAATTAGAGCATGAGGTAATCTGAGTTTCCAAATTGACACCTCATCGATGACTCCAACAAATGGACTGCCAAACGAGTGCGTTCTTCCATCTGGGGTTGGTTGCCATTCCCCTAAAGTCACTATACCACCCCCTGACAGTAAGTAATTACAATCTGCAGTGAACCTTTGGTAAGTTACACGTTTGCCAATCCCCCAATGGTAGAAGTGTAGGATATTTTTGCGACGTTCACAGGCAACTATTATCTGGCTCCATTCTCCAACAACACATTTTGCGGTGGTTCTTATAATAGTGTTGCTGATCACTAATTGGATGTTCGAGTTCTTGGTCAGGATGGAAAATGTTGCATTTCTCCCATAGGAGAATATCACACCATCTTGTGTGACCTTTGCCATGAAACTGACTGTGACGTCCTCCTGGTCCGTGAAGTCTTTGCCCAGAGAGTACACTAAAGGAATGGACCTAGCTGCTGTATTGTTGAAGCTTAACGCATAGCCGGCCAGACTGTCAGAGCTAATCATAGGAAGGTGGACATTGATAAGACTCTGGTTGGGAGGAACACTATAAAGGCTGTCGAGAGTAGCTCTGATGTCCTCTGCTGTGACGTTGGTAGGATCGCCACCAAGGTCGTTCGTCCAGTCTCCGTCACATGACCCTAGGAGACCTTGTGCATCCTCACACATCTTGCGTGGTGATTCAATTAAGGTATCAAGAAATTGCTTCACTGATTGAATCAATATTTTCAGAGAATTGGTGGAAAACCCATAGGAGATTTCCACAGAAGTGAGTGATATCCATGTGAGATTAACCTTGGTTGATAGCGTTTCTGGTGAAGTTGTGCTGTTTGTTGTTAGGATGGTGTCATTTAAGTATATGGACATTGGAGTGTCCTTGGAGGTAGAAGCAGAGATTTGAATCCTCATGTCGTGTCCTAGCGTCATGTACAAGGCTTGGATGCAGGAGCCATATAAGCAAGTGGCTCTGTGAGCTTGTATTTGAATATGAGAGGAACTCAGGAGGTTGATTATTGGACCAATACTGGGGAGTGAGAGGGTGGCACCGTCAAATGTTCCATATATACCAGAAGCAGAGATATATGCCATAAAGGATGTGGATGTCCTAATGGGTTTGCTCAATAGTATAGAGCAGTTCTGACTGGTCCACCCATGACTGCAAGCACCACAATCACCACTTTTGACCCCTTCACTGCCTCTACCTCGCCAGTTATAGTCACACTCACACGAACCTGTTGTGTTACACCACCCATGGCTGTTACATGTATTGTCCACACCCCCTGGACAAACTTGGTTGCAAATGTCTCCATAATAACCTTCAAAGCAATCACAACCTGAAGCATTCGTCCACCTTCCAAATGTACACTTGTCCTTGCACTGTGTCCCCCTGCGCAGTTTCACTTTCGGAAGTTCACATGTATTCGCAGCAGGCCAGGTGGGGATGTCATGATGGACTTGGCAAAGATCGGAAAGATCATGAAGCACTTCAAAGTAAGCATCCATGCTCTCCTTAAAGGAGACCTTCTGCAGACATGTTAGGTAATAGAACTGGCGTACACTGACTGTAAGGTTTTCACAAGACTTTAAATCAAAAACAGAAAGTAAAAGTGAGCATTTGTTCTCAGCCGCTTGTTGCAATTCATATTT
Source organism: Maea johnstoni (assembly GCA_963942565.1). Taxonomy (NCBI): domain Eukaryota; kingdom Metazoa; phylum Annelida; class Polychaeta; order Spionida; family Magelonidae; genus Maea; species Maea johnstoni. The sequence continues at coordinate 30,082,861 of OZ012690.1, forward strand.
GCGGAAATGATAGTGCAATGGTTGAAGACTTGATTTGTGAGTACCGAGCAGATCAGATGGTATCCATTCTGGTGTTTGCCATGGTCGCTCTGGCAACAAAAATGCATGACCATATACAGAGTCCCTGGCCTTGTGACCTTGACCTTCATCGAAGGCCCATCCTCCATTGAGCAATGGCGCAGCACGTTGTAGATTGATCGAGGACAAGTCGTGGATCAGTGTGGACTCGACTAAGGTGCGCCATATGTGAAAATCATCCAGGATACCAACTAGACTCCTAAGTGGTGTGTGAACTGCCCCGTTGCTAGGAGGCTGGCATTGGCCAATCAGGAGAGAAGCTGGTTTTACAAAGAGATTCTTTGGCATAGTGGTGGTCCTCCTGAAGATATGCAAATTATCATGAATCACATAGACGTTTGTATCGCCAGATTTTCCCTCATAGGTCAAAACAAACTTGTTCCATGCCCTCGGTTGAAATGATAGATCTGTGTGGAAGGATATGTTTTGGTGTGTGATGACCAAAAGACCATTTATGACAGCCACAAGGAAGAGTTCTTCACCAGCCAGAGAGAACAAGACTCCATCAATATCAGTTCCTTCGAGTCCTTTCACCATGAGCTCAAACGTGACGTTGGGTCCGATAACCATGTTTGATTCGAATGTGGAGAAGATGGATGTATTTGTGAACTTGAGACTGTATCCTCCCTGCTGTTGCATGCGGTACTCTTTAGAAGGGTAGCTTATGATACTGTCACATGGTCTCACAAGCCATTGTGATATGAACTCCTGCAGGCTACCAGGGGTTTGAGGAGGAGCATGTTCTGTTGTGTTGAGCACCAGAGGCAGAGTCTTCCCGGGCCCACCACTGTGGAGGACCTTCCCCGAGGATGCGCATAGGTTCATAGCAGGATAATTGGGTGTGTATGTGCGGACATACTTAAGGTTTAATGCAGCATCACTGCTGCCTTCTCCACTCAACACTCCACTAGTGTAGGCCACCAAGGTGCTGGGAAGAGTGACGGTGAAGTGCAGGTACTGATCCCTGGCACGTACCACCACATTGATCCCGTCATGAATGTCCAGGCCTATCTCTGTCTGGGAGAGTCGTTTCACCTCAAAGTAGTTAAAGTTGACCTTCTCATCAAGTGGGTGGAGTTTGGTATTGATGTAAACCAGCGGTCGCCCATTGGGAATAAAGGGTCCCTGGATAGTGACCATTGCATAGCCGTCTTCAGCAGTACCTATCCTGAACCCAAGAAAAGATACGCACGAGAAATTCACGTAGCAGCGAATCAGTTTTGCCTGGATGATTAAGTTTGGTGGTATATTCAGAAGATGATACTCGCCGGTTTGGGTCACCACAAAGTTCATGCCATCAAATGAGTTTACTGCGCCAGTGTCTGTTAATTTGGCGATTCTGTATGTCCCGTTTGCAGACCCCACTGCAATGTGGCAGGAGTCACCCTCCCAGCCTTGAGAGCATACGGAACACTCTGCGGAACCATTCCTATTCACTGGGCACATGCACACGCCGGTAAAGGTATCACAAGGTCCGAATCCAGAGCATGGGTCTGAGGCTCCACCTGGACAAGTCTGCCTGCAGCTCACACCCCAGTAACCAGCAGAGCAGATACAGACAGTCGGGTCCTGCGCGGCACGGTGCCCAAAGTAACACGGGATGTCACATGATCTACCGATCCACACAGGAAAGTTAGCCTCCTTGCCAAAATCGTTGCAGAGTCCCTGTGCGGGCCAGAGGGTGAGCCCCAGCAGTGCTTGACAGTACTGTGAGAACGTGAAGACTGAGGTCATGGCTGATGCTTTATCCTGGTCTCTGTACACAGCCTCAGCACATCTCTCTTCATACACTCTCTTCATTGTACTGCTCACATTCCTACACACTCTGCAAATAGGGAAAGATGCACATTTAGCAAATATAAGCAGAATTTACAGCATTTTGACTTAAAGCCATCACTAAATTAAGGACCCTACCAATGATTTGAAACTATAAGTTTGTTCATCACATGACATGATTTATTATAAACTTTAGTCTGAAGGGTTGGGATAATGATCACTGTTTACATAAATGCAAATTGTAGATGAATATTTTCATGAGTGTAGTTTGTTGGTGGAACTCGACTAGCATCAATGATGAGTTTAGAATGACCCTAGAGTTCACTTCCCTCGATATCATATTAACCCATTGAAACTTATGAGTTCCTCCAGAAATTGTCGTCTGTATCAATGATACTTTTTACAATAACATTGAAATTGAGAATGGTTTTTAATAAATATTTGAAAGAGAGTTGTAGGTAGTGTTCTGATTGACATTTCTCCATCAAATATTTTTTCCTGCCTTTTATTTTGCCTGAAATATATCGTTATAAGTGTAACGCTGCAATTTGCTGCTGTGAGTAATGGGTTGAAATGCCTCTAACCTTGCCATTGAGCTTGTGAGGAATAAGTAATGAGAGAAATCACTGCTCCAATGTGCTTTGATACGGGGGGCCAGAGCCTCTCTCCTTTGCCGCCGCTGTTTTGTGCCTTCATCTGACTGTGGTTCTACTTTGTTGCTCTCGACGCGTAAGGCTGTTGGTGCAGTGGACACCTCCCAGGTGGCGCCACTGAAGGGAGATTTGGGTCGCTCCATGATGCTACCATCCACTTCATCCACGGTCACATCACCTGAACAATAAAAAAGTCAAAAAATGTGTAAACTAGAAATCTCCCCCACAGAATTGTAAAGCTAGCAAACACAAAGAGGAAACACCATAAATCCCATATAAATCCAACTTCAACAGATATATGTGTAATGTTTGTAAAAACAATATTACCATTTAATGTTAACACTTATGCTACTGGTTGCTATTTTGGCCAATACAAAAAGATGCAAAAAAACTGAAAAAAAGACTGAACCCCTGGCACATGGGTACTCATTTGAGAGTACTCAGCGAGAGCTTTCCAATGAATACCAACATGACAGGCTTAAGATAGTGTTCAAAAACCTTTGTGTTTTTGTGCTTTGGCCGAAAGTAGCCTTAGCCTCAGCATTGGAAGGGTCAAGTGCTGATACAGGTAACCTCAATTACCTTGGACTCGTCTACCTCAGATTTCATGTAGCCCATGGCAGACAAAAGCTCTGGTCCCAAATAATTCCTTATATACATGAATTTCAATAAATGTAACTCAGATTATGGTAACCTCTGGCACTTTTTCTTGGTCCCTATTTGTACGAGCTAAGCGAGGTTACCTATATGTTTAACTATGAGTCCCATTAGTTGACTGATTTAGCCACAAGATGAATTGTTGAAAATTTTGAAATTTTTCATCTTTCAAAGTTAGAATCTTGAAAATGCTGTTACGTAGAAGCACATCACATTTGATGTATTTTCAGACAAAAAAACAAAATTGACCTCATTTCTAGAAGTGTGTGTCAAAAAAGACCATTTATATCCAGTTCAATAAAGCCTTCTTCTGTGTGTACTAACCTTAATCTATGATTTAAATATATTTCTATAAAGCTGAAAGGCTGATTTCAACAATGCCAATTTGCGGCCAAAGCATCTTTTGTAAAATTATCTACAGGAAAAAATGTTAATCAAGACACCAACAACAAATCTACTTTAAATTTTCTTTTTGAATTCATACTTCATTTCTAAGTTACTTTCAAAATCATCATAAATACAAACAACTTTTTAACTCTAAATCTAGGCAGGAAAAGATTTAGTTACATGATGAATAACCACCACACAATACAGTCCAATTACCACTAATAAGGACTACTTAAATTATCAAAAATTACCAATCTCGTACCTTCCATTGCGTCAAATTTCCACAGTGCAATCATGTTTTCGTACTTCTTGAAGTTTCTGTTCCAGTGACTCTGAATTATCAAACTATCAAAGAACCTAAAATGTCAACAAAAATAAAATCAATTATAAGGATGATGCTTCAATGATACCGTACAATGAAAAATATTGCAAAATATTAACAAAGTGCCTTATTTGTTCTAGTTTGAATTTTATATTTGATGCAAGGGTCAGAACATGTGAGCATAGAGATAGCAGTGGCTTATTTCATTTTTTAGATGAATGAAAGGAACGAAATGAATAAAATGATTTTGTCATTAGTAAAAAATAATTAATTACAGCATGACATACAAAAAGCAAGATTTTGCAATCAACCACACACAATACATACAAAAACTATTTTCGTGCAATTATTTATCGGCAGTGTAAGACATTTTGAAATATATTCCCCTTTGCAATTTACAATGTACACTTTTACATATATTGACTGTACCACTTTATTTCTAAATCCATGTTATTGGTGATTGAAATATAAATACCATAAAACAGATATAAGAAATAATTAAAACCAAGAATGAATATCCCAATCAGTTAAATATATGTTAATTATAGAGGTGAAGAAACATGTGCATTGATACAAAATACTATAATGCACATTATTATTTCTTTTATTAATTCTGCCACTCTGATATATGGTGGTTATGACATACTCTATCACTTAGATTTTCAATCAAAATTATTAGCCTGTTAATACTCGCAAGAGTCAAAAGTAGCCTGACAATTTTGGTAAAATCTTTCAGGTCAAAGCATAACTGAGAACATAATTTAAAGAGAAAATGTTAATCACAACATTACCAACTACTTTCCTTCAAATATTTTGTAATTCAATAGTTATTTCTAAAAGTATTATAGATCCAGACAATAATTTCTAGAGGAGCTCTTTTAGCGTGTATGATTAAAGATTCTTTAATTTCACATAGAAATATATTTATCAGTGCACCAATGTCAGTTATTTCAAGAGTATATCTATGGATGAGAATGAGGACCAAGAAAGGCAACTCACTTGTTCCAAATGCAGAGGTCATCTATGCATCCTTTGAATCCTTTCACTGGAACTTGCTCCGATCCTTTCTGAGCAGGCTGCCAACGCCCAAGACCAAGATCACCAAACGGCAGAACCTGATCTCCGTGATAGTCAAACCTCTGACCAGTGACCAGTTTACCCTTGCTGTTTACAATGTACACATATAGGTGGCGTGCTTTGCGATCTATGATGGTGGTTATCTGATTCCACATATTGGTCTCCAGGTGAGCACCTGTATCAAAAATCTCGTTATCATATGTAACAGAGACAGAACCATTGAGAGTGTGGAGAAAAAGGGTCTTGGTTTCAGTGTAGGAAAAGAGGACGCCTTGGCAATCTTCCTCAGCACAGGTTTTCACAAGAAACTCCAGACTTGTGAAGCGATCCGCGAATACCGGTAGCCTTTTAGCCAGGATGGAGGAATCCTCAAAGCACATCATGTGACCAACTGCAAAAGTTGTGCGATTATTTTGTTCGATGATCACGTCACCACCATCCTTCTCTGCGGCCTTGACCTTGAGATCAATATAATCCTGAGAGTCAGAGGGGTCAATCTTTATCACCCCTTCACCTTCACCAGTAGGTGGCGCTATCGTACTACTGCCAGTAAATGGCGCTGTTGTACTACTGCCACTAGGTGGCACTGTCAAGGGTGTACCAGTGGAACCAGTTGTTGTAATGTTAGAATCAAGAGTAGATGTCGAAGCATTTGCTACAGTAGTTGGTGATGTGGTGATCTTAGAAGGTAAATTCAGTCCGCAAGGCAAGGTTGTTTCGTAGATATCACCGTTCCCTAGCTCACATTGACCACAAAGTCCTCTTAGCATGAAGACTCCACAAACCTGTTTAGAAATATCAAACACTACAGACATGTGCTGGGAGTATGCTGTGATAATCAGGTGAAATCCTATCCCGGGGATGCTGATGTTGTGTATGGTTTCCGTGAGGCTCTCCAGGCTGACACTGCAGGACGGCGTAGCCGGGAGATCCAGGACGAGGGAGGAGGGATCCTGAAGACGCCCGTTGACAAACACCTGGGTTGTTCTGGACGATGCAAGGCTGACCGTTATCTGTTGACTGTGGAACTGGAGTCCTACAGCTGTCAGGCACAACCCACTTGGACACGATGAATACTCAATCTGTAAAGACAACAAGAAACAATTTACAGGTAACCTCACTTACCTCAGACAAATATGGACCAAGAAAAAGTGTCCCAGGTTACCATAATCTGAGTTACGTTATTAATCCTTATGCTGGTGGTGGCTAATTTGGCCAATACTAAATGATGCAAATAACCCTAGAAAATAACTGAAACCCTGGCATGTGGGTATTCATCTGAGAGTACTCAGTGAGAGCTATCTAATGAATTACAAGACGACAAGTTTAGGTTTTCAAAAATCTTTGCATCCGTGTGCTTTGGACAAAAGTATAGCCTCAGCATTGGAAGGGTTCATTCATTCATGCATGAAAGTTCCTCTAGAAATTGTTGTCTGGATCCATAATACCTTTTGATAATAACTTTGGAATTTTGAAGTATTTTACAAAATATTTGAAGGACAATTATTGGTAAGGTTTTGAACAAATATTTCCTTCAAATAGTTGCTCCACTTAACTTTTGCCTGAAAGAGTTCACCAAAATTGTCAAGCTGCTCTTGGCCATTGTAAGAATTAATGGGTTCAATCATGTAACTGGTCTCTTCCAATAAGCCCTAATTATTCGAAACACACAATGATTTCCTCGAAAATATCCTCCAGAAGTTAGTTAATGAGTTTCTCCAATGGCTTTTACATATGCCAGGGAAAGGTCACTTTGAAAATTGACAAAAAAAAGAAACAAGATAGACGCCAGTGGCGTCAAGAGGTTGATTCCTTGTATGTCTTTTTGTAGTTAATCATTTGCAATTTTTTGTTTTTTTAATATTTTGCTATTTTGAAATTTTTCTGATTTTTGTGTTTTTTCGTTAGTGGTTACAGACTGATACACACTTGTAATGCTGCTGATGATACTTACAGACTTTTTAATCAAAAACCAAGTTTGTGAATAGACATTAATATCAGTTTGGAGCACTATAAAACATTTTCCTTTTTTATGAAATTCTTTATCTTTTTATCATACCTAATAGTGCCAAAAAATACATCTGAAACACATATCTTTCAAATTTTTCATAAGATTTCTATCTAAAACCCTCCCTCAAATATTTTCCAAAACTATAACCCACTTCTAGCTATCCAGAAACTTTGACAAACTCACCACCCACCATCACCTATCCAGTAGATCACCAAACATGAACGGGAAAAGCCCACATCCTGCACTGCAAATGACAGTCAACAAAACCCCACCAATAGCATGCTTGCCACAACTTACTTAATGCTGCCTGAAGAACTTTAGTCCGTGACTTACCCTTACATGAAAATGGCCAAACACTGCCAGAATGCAAACATGCACAGGGATCAACCTTATGGTCCCTTAAAGGGCATATGCCCCTGAACCATGTGATTTTGCTACCAGATGATGAATTATAGGAGCCAAGTTTGTGAACGGACATTAAATATCAGCTTAAAGCATTTTAAAAACTTTTCCTTTTTTTGAAATTCTTTATCTTTTCATCATACCTAATAGTGCCAAAAAATACAGCTGAAACACAAACCTTTCAAACTTTTCCCTGGGAGCATGCCCCAAGATCCCCAAACCTGGACAATGCACCCCTGGCAAAACCATACCGTCGTGGTGGCCGCACAGGAATTTAATAGCCCCTAAACTTAAAATCCTGGGAGCCAAATCTGCTCCTGTCTGAAAATGTTAAAGTCAATCACTGATGCATGTAACAAACTGACTGGCTGCCTGCAAATAACACCACATCAAAATCAAACATGTTGCCAACAGCCAAAAATCCACTCCCCCTTAACAGAGGCTTGTGACTCTCCCCCACAACACAAAATGTTAACACATAAGCTAAGTATATACAACAAAGCCCATGCATTAAAATAAGTGCCGGCTCTCAAATATTAAAAAAGACCAACAGTTAAACAGCGAATAAAAAATTTCATCATAACCTAAAATTCAGCACGCATAAATAAAATGCAACTTTTGACAAACTAAACTAATCACTAAGCCTATCCGCCAAATATAAACATGAACATTTTAACACACATACTTCAGAAAAAGAGAGCGATGGGGGGCGGGGTTAAAAATTTGACATCTGACATATCATCAAAGTAACACAAAACATTTACATGAAGATGGCCAAACACTGCCTAAAAGCAAACATGAACAGGGATCAACCTTATGTACCCTTTAGGGGCATATGCCCCTGGTTCATGTGATATTGCAACCAGATGAAAAAATATACGAGCCAACTTTGTGAAAGGACATTAAATATATGTTTGGAGCATTTTAAAACATTTTCCTTTTTCCTTAAATTCTTTATCTTTCTATCATACCTAATAGTGCCAAAAAATACATCTGAAACACATATCCTACAATTTTTTCATAAGAATTCTATCTAAAACCCTCCCCCAAATATTTCCCAAAATTATAACCCACTTCTAGCTATCCAAGAAACTATGACAAACCCACCATCACTCATCCAGTAGATCACCAAACATGAATGGGAAAAGCCCACATCCTGCACTGCAAATGAGAGTCAACAAAACCCCACCAATAGCATGCTTGCCACAACTTACCTGCTGCTGCCTGAAGAACATTAGTCCGTGACTTACCTTTACATGAAAATGACCAAACACTGCCTGAGTGCAAACATGCACAAGGATCAACCTTATGGTCCCTTAAGGGGCATATGTTCCTGGATTATGTGATTTTGCTACCTGATGATGAACTATAAGAGCCAAGCTTGTGAATGGACATTAAATATCAGCTTAGAACATTTAAAAAAAAATTCAACTTTCTTGAACTTCTTTATCTTTTTATCATACCTAATAGTGCCAATAAATACATCAGAAACACAAACTATTCAATTTTTTCCCTGGAAAAATGCTCCAAAACCCCCAAACCTGGACAGTTAAAACATTTCCCTTCCACTGAAATTCTTTATCTTTTTATCATACCTAATAGTGCCAAAAAATACAACTGAAACACATATCCCTCAATTTTTTCAAAAGAATTCTATCTAAAACCCTCCCTCAAATATTTTCGAAAACTATAACCCACTCCTAGCTATCCAAGAAACTATGGCAAACTCACCACCACTAATCCAGTAGATCACCAAACATGAATGGGAAAAGCCTACAACCAGCACTGCAAATGACAGCCAACAAAACCCCACCAGCAGCATGCTTGCCACAACTAATATGCTGCTGCCTGAAGAACTTTAGTCCGTGACTTACCTTTACATGAAAATGGCCAAACACTGCCTGAATGCAAACATGCACAAATATCAACCATATGGCCCCTTAAGGGACATATGCCCCTGGCCATGATCTTCCGCCACTAAAGCAGGTCCAGCACTACCAGAAACCCAATATGCATGCAATAACTTTGTACTTAAACCTAAAATAGACTGATACACACTTGTAATGCTGCTGATGATACTTACAGACTTTTTAATCAAAAACCAAGTTTGTGAATAGACATTAATATCAGTTTGGAGCAATTTAAAACAATTTCCTTTTATTTGAACTTCTTGATCTTTTTATCACACCTAATAGTGCCAAAAAATACATCTGAAACACATATCTTCCAAACTTTTCATAAGATTTCTATCTAAATCCGCACTTAAAAAAACTTCCCTATTTTTGAATTTCTTTATCTTTTTATCACACCTAATAGTGCCAAGAAATACAACTATAAGAGCCAGTTTGTGAATGTACATTAAATATCAGTCTAGAACAATTTCAAAAAAAATTCCCATTCTTTGAACTTCTTTATCTTTCTATCATACCTAATAGTGTTAAAAAAAAAATCAGAAACACAAACTTTGTAATTTTCCCTTTATTTTGATCAGTATTTTCGTTTGTTTTGCATCTTGGGCGATACAAATGCAGGGAGATGCTGCTTGGGCCCGAGCACTGGGTTGAAGGGGTATGGGACCGGCATCGGCATCAAAGGGTAGAAGCCTGCATACTTCAGGTCTGCTACTTCACCTACACCATGCAACCTGAAAAAATAATCATACATACCATCAAAGCAACACAAAAATATCAACACAAAACATATCTCACCAAATGCAATCTTATATTATCACACCGACACAATATCTTCTTTAAACAGTAATTGTTTTGTTTGAGGGACAGTGAAGATTTGCATGGTTTCTATATTTTGTGTATGTGTTTTTATAAAATTGTATATTGAGTGATAGTTTTGTATTGATACTTTTGTATTTATTTCAGTTTAATGTATGCTTACTATTTTGGGTTGTCAGGTAAATCAAGTTCCTATGATGCTCTTTGGTGTAGATGCAGTATGATGTCGAAGCCAGTTTCTATGACAGTACACACTTTTCCTGTCACCCAAAACAATTAAAATCATATCTTTATCTAAAATACAACAACAGTGAGAACGGAAGGGATGGCAGGGTTAAAGGTCTGCTAACTTCAGGACTGCATACTACACTCATGGTGAGAAGGGTATATATACTGACTGCTGAAATCGCGATAAAAATATTTACTACTTCCGTTTTTTTCAAAGTTGTTTTTTTACGATTGTGGGGAACAAAAAAAATCCACAAATGGGCAGGATGGATTATTTAGAGTCATACATACCATCAAAGCAACACAAAAATATCAACACAAAACATATCTCACCAAATGCAATCTTATATTATCACACCGACACAATATCTTCTTTAAACAGTAATTGTTTTGTTTGAGGGACAGTGAAGATTTGCATGGTTTCTATATTTTGTGGATGTGTTTTTATAAAATTGTATATTGAGTGATAGTTTTGTATTGATACTTTTGTATTTATTTCAATTTAATGTATGCTTACTATTTTGGGTTGTCAGGTGAATCAAGTTCCTATGATGCTCTTTGGTGTAGATGCAGTATGATGTCGAAGCCAGTTTCTATGAGTGCTGCCTGCAGTTATGTCCCTTGACACCCTTCTCACCATGAGTGAAAATGCAATCCTGAAGTATGCAGACCATTAACCCTGCCATCCCATGCATTCGCATTACATGCTCTTTGGGCTTATAAGTTTGTGACCAATAAATTATAACAGTACACACTTTTCCTGTCACCCAAAACAATTAAAATCATATCTTTATCTAAAATACAACAACAGTGAGAACGGAAGGGATGGCAGGATTAAAGGTCTGCTAACTTCAGGACTGCATACTACACTCATGGTGAGAAGGGTATATATACTGACTGCTGAAATCGCGATAAAAATATTTACTACTTCCGTTTTTTTCAAAGTTGTTTTCTTACGATTGTGAGGATCAAAGAAAATCCACAAATGGGCAGGATGGATTATTTAGAGTCTGTTTTCTTGAAGTTGAAACTTTTTTTCCGGTTTTAGTGGCGAAATTAATAAGTAAATTTAGAATTTCGCCAGGGTTCCTAAATCAACATTCCAAAAAGCCGTTTTTGCCGTTTTTTTCCGAAGTCGCCATTTTTTTTCAAAAATTACAAATATAAGCAACAAGTTATGATAATAGGGTAAAAGCCCTATTTGTTGCGAACACTTTGATGGGCCATTTGTAAATTTTGACCCAGAAACGGCGACGTGACAATTTATTGAAAAAAGTATGTTTTTTGTGTGAAATGCACACAATGCATATCAATGCCCTAATCTCGCTATATCAAAAAAATCAACTTCCGGTTGTAGCGAAAAGCTATTTTTTCGCTTCCAACCTGAAGTTGAATTTAAAAAATGATTGAATCAGATAGATGAGGATCTCATCTATCCAGGTAGGTAGTCATATTGTGATCGGGGGGAGATAGCTTGATGAAATTGACAGGAATCGGCGAGGTACCATTGAGAATGTACTAATCGCCGTGGTCAACACGCCACCATCGATGCGTGTTGACAAATATCTCAAAATATTTTCGATTTTCCGAAACCAAAAGAATTAATGTTAATAATATAGATACTTGGCTTGTTAATTCTTTTGGTTTCAGAATTTTAGAGTTAGAGATGGCCACAAACGAAAGCTTTGAAATCGGGGTGCAAATTTCGTCAAACCCGACCCATCGCCATGTTCACGCCACCATCGATGCGTGTTGACAAATATCTCAAAATATTTTCGATTTTCCGAAACCAAAAGAATTAATCTTAATAATATAGATACTTGGCTTGTTAATTCTTTTGGTTTCAGAATTTTAGAGTTAGAGATGGCCACAAACGAAAGCTTTGAAATCGGGGTGCAAATTTCGGCAAAACCGATATTCAAAATGGCGGAGGGTAACCTAGCCAATGTAAAAAATACGTGAATGAACACGTAAGTAAAATAGTACAAAGAGAAATACAAATAGCCGCTCATTGGTTAATAAACCGCGGGAAAGAGTACCACGTGGTGTGACGGTGAGGCAGTGAGACCGCTCATTGGATAATTCACCAGAGACAAACCACGTGGTGCTGTCACGTGATTAGCCGATCGCAGAAAAGTATGTTTTTTGTGTGAAATGCACACAATGCATATCAATGCCCTAATCTCGCTATATCAAAAAAATCAACTTCCGGTTGTAGCGAAAAGCTATTTTTTCGCTTCCAACCTGAAGTTGAATTAAAAAAATGATTGAATCAGATAGATGAGGATCTCATCTATCCAGGTAGGTAGTCATATTGTGATCGGGGGGAGATAGCTTGATGAAATTGACAGGAATCGGCGAGGTACCATTGAGAATGTACTAATCGCCGTGGTCAACACGCCACCATCGATGCGTGTTGACAAATATCTCAAAATATTTTCGATTTTCCGAAACCAAAAGAATTAATCTTAATAATATAGATACTTGGCTTGTTAATTCTTTTGGTTTCAGAATTTTAGAGTTAGAGATGGCCACAAACGAAAGCTTTGAAATCGGGGTGCAAATTTCGTCAAACCCGACCCATCGCCATGTTCACGCCACCATCGATGCGTGTTGACAAATATCTCAAAATATTTTCGATTTTCCGAAACCAAAAGAATTAATCTTAATAATATAGATACTTGGCTTGTTAATTCTTTTGGTTTCAGAATTTTAGAGTTAGAGATGGCCACAAACGAAAGCTTTGAAATCGGGGTGCAAATTTCGGCAAACCCGATATTCAAAACGGCGGAGGGTAACCTAGCCAATGTAAAAAATACGTGAATGAACACGTGAGTAAAATAGTAGTAAGAGGGATACAAATAGCCGCTCATTGGTTAATAAACCGCGGGAAAGAGTACCACGCGGTGTGACGATGAGGCAGTGAGACCGCTCATTGGATAATTCACCAGAGACAAACCACGTGGTGCTGTCACGTGATTAGCCGATCGCATTAAATATGCAGAAAACCCACGCATGCGCATCCACCACGCATGCGCATCCAAACGGCCGCCCCACCAGACGAGACGCGCTACAGAATCGCTTTGAAGAGAAGAAGACGTATAAATAAAACACGTAAAAATCCACCAAAAAAAAACTAGGCAACCCACAGAAACAATGAAACAAACTCTATAAACTACACACCCAACTCTAACAGAAACATTAAACAAAACGACCCCACCACACCCCACTCTCCAGATCATTCGCCTAGAATTTTCCAAAAATGCCATGTAAGACAACATAGGGAAAATCAGTAACCAGCTCCCAGGACGTACCCTCCCCAGGAATGTAAGACAACAAAAGCAAACTGAATAAAGGTTGTTGTACAACAACCTCTAAAAAGACTTATAATACTATTGTCATCTTATTTTTGCTATACTAAGAACTAGAAATCAGCATAAATATGTTGCTCATTCAAGATTTGTGAAGAGCTCAGGTAAAATTTATGAGTATGAAAAGAACAATGCATCTTGCAGGCAAGTGTTATAAACCATGCATCAAATTCCATAAATGATTTATCTTCTAGTCTGCCAGATGTATTGAAATTTCATAAGTATGAGAGAATGTTAACCCATTCATGCCTGGAGATATACTTGACCAGTGTCAGCTGGACCTGTCATACTTTTAAAAAAAAAGACTTCGAAATTTGTAAATTTCAAAAGTCTTTGAAGGAGAGTTCTAGATAGAGTTCTGATGAACAATTCTCCTTCAAATATTTTCTATGTATTGCTTTTTTTAGAGAGATATCATCAAAATTGTCTTGGGGTTTTGGCTGCTACAGGCATGAATGGGTTAAATTAGTCAAGGTATCTTTTGGGGGTGCCCCCATGGCTTAGGGGTCTAGCTAACTGCAAAGAATCTGTTGGAAATGCCTTCTTGCCATACTGATCTGTTGTTCCAGAATCAGGTAAGAGAGAAAGTTTTCTGTGGTTGGAGAGTATTGATATATTCTTGTTTTCTAGTGATATTCTAAATGAGGAAAACTTAACCATAAAGGCATTTCAAAGATTAACTACGCAAAGTAGCAGCTTACCCTATATTCAACCCATTAATGTCTAAGAGTTCCTCCAGCAATTGTCGTCTGGATCTATGATACCTTTGACAATAATTAATGAATTGAAAATGATCTTACACAATATTTGAAGGAGGGTTGCTGGTAATGTCCTGATAAACATTTTTCTATCAAATATTTTCCTAACTATGCTTTTGCCTGCAAGATGTCATTGGCTGCTGTGAGCATTCATGGGTTTAGAAGTCTAGTGCATTGACAGTCCTGCATTTGCCACCCCAAGACTTTGTACAAACACAGGAGAGACCACTAATCACAATGAATTTGGACAAGATAAATTACTCCTTTTCTATTGATTTGTTGTTGTCAAACACTTATGTAAGGTAAATGACATTTGATTTGATTGCTTGCCTTTATCATAATACATATATTGCTTGTACCTGACTTGAGTCCATTTTGGATGAGCTTTGACGATAAAAAAAGATTTTAAAAAAAATAATGATAATAATCATTTGGCCACCACAATATTCAAGTAGTCTATCATATCGTTCACCTACTTGCTGTTTCACCATTGGACAACATTTGTGGTTCCACTGCATGCTGCCCGAGACTGCATGTTCTGACCAGTGGTCAATGGTAGACCTGTACCTGACCTGTGATGTCGGTTTTCTGTAAATCCACCAACTATCAGCCTAATACTAAAACTATCTGCTCTCCAAAGTTCGGTTACGCAGGGTTACTTGGAATAAACGCTGGTGTAATCCATTGAGATAGACCATACTTGCTGCCTTTCAGTTAAGTCATATAGGGTTCATTTAAAATTCTTCGGAAGAGACTTTTGCAGGGCAAGATTATACCAAAATACTTTCAATAAATCCTTTGAACTTGCATAATGTGCGATTAAGCAACTATTAGTTATTATGTAATTTTATTTGCCCTGGCTTAATAGCAAACTGGGACTGCCCCAATAGCCCAATGACCTAGGGTATTGCCACTGTCTGCTTGATGCCAAGCACCACTGCGATCTGCCTTGAAGCATTTAAGAAAGGTGACAGTGACTGGACAAATCAATTACCAACTAGAGTACCTTGAGAGTTTCTTTTTTCAATTTTTATCTCCCCTTATTTACCAAATAGTACCCAATAATGCACCTCAGAGCAAATATTTTTCCAGATTTTCTGGGGGACCATGCCTGAAGACCCCCTTCTCTATACAGTGTGCCCCTAGCACACTGATACAAGCAACGATACATGCACTGGGATTTATTTGCTAGCCAAATCTGCTCCTGCCTGATAATGTTAACCCTTATGCTGCTGGTGGCTAAGTTGCCCAACACAAAATAATGCAAAAATCCTGAAAAATCACTGAAACCCTGGCATATGGGTACTCATATGAGAGTACACGGTGAGAGCTATCCAATGAGTACCAACATGTCAGGGTTAAGATATTTTTCAAAAATATTTTTATTCTTGTGCTTTGGCCTCAGCATTGGAAGGGTTGAGGTCAATGCCTGTAAACCCCCATGTAAAGGTTAATCCCACTGTCACATGCTTTGTTCTGGAACAGTCCTGGTAACAGACTATCATTCAAACATTTCATATGACTGTTGATCAGTCTAACATCATATTGTGCGCTGTTTGTTTTCACCACTGTATAAGGTCAGGGGTTCAAATAACAGAAATAGTGATGATTAACAAAATTTAATTTCTATTCATTTAATAAAATCCACCAGTAAAATCTTTGTACAATTTCAAAATGATGAGAAAGTGACTTGTGTTTGGTAAGTGGTTTTGCCTAAAAACTCTGGTTTCTTCTACCATTTACTAGCGGCAAGTTACAATTTAGTATAGAGTGGCAGAGAAGGTTACTCCTCTACACATAGTATGAGTAGTAATATTCTGCTTCCAATGTTCAAAGAAATCGAAGCTTGTAGATGATAATTTCACGCGTAACTTTATGCATAACTGACGCGGATCCAGACTGGTTTGCATCGATGCACATGCACCACTCGCACTCTGCAGTGCATCTTTATTTACACAGAATAAAACATACGCATCTATGGTTGAATTGGTATAAATTACAAATAGACAGGAGTACCAACAAATTTATCTGTTAAATTTATGAAACTTAGTAATTCCCCCTGAAATGGAAAATGGTGATTTGACTAAGATTTGTGATTTAGGTGCAAAGATCAGATTTTAAGGATGGATACGCCCCTGCATGACTGACTAGAACCTCTGTTCTCTCCCCCCCCCCCCCCCCCCCCCCCAGATCTTCATTCTGCAAATGGGTTAACTAATATTGCATTTAGCTGTAAAACCTTTTTTCTGGAAAAAATGTGAATAAAGTGAATTCACAATAATAAAAACAGACCAATGCATGATTAAATGATATTTATTTCCTCAAGCAGCAGGCAGTATTACATTGTTATTAATAAGTACCATCCTTGGATAAGTATAAGTGAGATTATTGAAGAAAAACAGATAATAAGAAAATAAATGACACCTTTTACTAAAACTTCAAGTATCAGACCTATAGAGTACATGTTAACTCATTCACACTCAGGATTCCTCCAGAAATTATCGTCATCTACTCTCATACTTTTGAAAATAACTTAGGAAGAAAATATTTGACGGGGAGTTGTTGTTTGACTTCTGGTTAAAATTTCTTCTTGAAATATTTTCCAAATTTTTTTTATTTGTTTTAGTAAAATATGTCCAAAATCGTCAGGCCTGTTTTGGCTGCACTTGGTGTAAATGAGTTAAAATCCTCTTCTCATGGCTGTTTCTATATTGGCATTTAAACTTTTACAATGGAACCGTATTTAAATTGCGGAGGGTTCTCTATACATTGACATTTTGAATAAATGATTTAATGACATAAATGACTACATAAATTATGAGTAGGAGTATTATGATGCCTTAGTATTAGTTTTAAAAAAACGATAATGGACCAGTTTTTTTTTGTGTCTGAAATATATTGATTTTGTTCAAAAAGGATGCCACTGCAGATTTTAACTATCCTTTTGACTCGTTGAGACCATTCATTGTATAGGACAATGACAAAACTTGTTTTCTCATAATCATGTATCCTTTTATTTGACTGCGCCTGTAAATGCCCAATTTTCAATCAATTTAGTATTCAAGCAGTGCTATAGCAAATCTCCATTTAGGTAAATGTTCAAAATGTTACTAAAAATAGCAAATCTCCATTTAGGTAAATGTTCAAAATGTTACCAAAAATCAACCCGAAAAAAGTAACAGCATTCAAAACAAAACACAACTTGGTAATCTTTTTGAAAATATATACTCTATGTATAATAGGCCATCAAAAATATTTTCTTTGCACCAATAACATTATAAGGTAAATGTTTATCTGAGAGATAGAGAAGCAATAGCCCACTCTGTATAACAAAAACTGTGTAAAATAAACATAATATAATAAACATTTTGAGTTTAAGTCTCGTTTTGATTGATACCTTTATTGTACAGAATATACTTATCATCATAATCATAGTGAACCTTTGGAATACTTTTAAGTGAAAAATGTTGCTATCAATCGATTAACCATAATTGACGTCCACATGTAAACCAATAACATTTTGTCAGCAAGATTGTAGATTTGGGGACATTTTTTCAAGTTTCCAATAATTCTGTATATCAATTGATTAATGTGGTCCTATATCAACATATGTTCATAGGAAAAGTAAAATGCAACCCCCATGAGTACACATTACCAAGCAAATATGGTAGCTATGTTAAATATTAGTAGATTATGAGTTGAGCTTTACGTTATCATACACCTTTTTACCTTTGGATAAATACTGCATAATAAGCTTTCCCTTCAACATTACATAATTGCATAAGCCAGTTTGTATACAACTGTTTGTATGTGTATCACAATGGTATAACATATGTGATACAGTTCCAACTTATTTTCATTTAGAGTCAATAACCATTATAATTAGGAATTTCATTTTACACACGTAGATCTTAAGTGTGGTTTTATTTAGGGTCAGTAACCATCATAATTAGGAATTTCATTTTACACATGAAGAACTAAAGAGTGTGGTTTTATTTAGGGTCAATAACTATCATAATTAAGAATTTCATTTTACTCAAGTAGATCTTAAAGGATTGGAATTTCATTTTACACACGAAGATCTTAAGCATGTGTTATTGATGTGACATTATTGGTCTCCTCCTGGCCCAGGTAGAAGAAGATGGCCTGAATCTCCGCCATCTCTCCTCTTCTTCAGAGCCAAAATGATGGCCACAATGATGACTGCTATTCCAACTGTGCAACTGAGGGCGACTACATATGGAACAAACTCATTGGGGGCAGCACCATCAGCTACAGAGTCGATTTCAGCATCGGAATGGTCGACATGTCGTTTACGACGTGATTGACTACCCGTGGGATCTCCCGTCATGCATGGAATCTTCACATCAGCTTCCAGACTCGCGCAGTCTTCGGTACATGCACCGCACTTGCTGGTTGCGGTGAGCTTGCAGCAAACATAGCTCGATATCTTTGCGCTGAGGGTGATGCGTTTGTCGTCTGATTTCGTTTCAAGCTCAAGATGCAGATAGGGAATCTCAATCTCGTACTCAGAGTTGGATTTCCGTGTGACCGTTACAGAGCAGCCGGAGGATGTTTCCAGGGTAACAGGCGAGCTGATCGCTGTGAGCTGATTGTCGATGTAGACATCAGTTTTCTCGGCTGCTGCAAGTTGTGCGCGTACCTGGCGGTCGTGCAATTTCAGCAGTACCTTTGTGATGCAGTACGTATTACTGCCACATGCTGTAGAGGTAATCTGGAAAGATAGCAATTATATATACAAATATATAAATATATAAATATATATATATATATATATATATATATATATATATATATATATATATATATATATATATATATATATATATATATATTTATATATATATATATATATATGTCATTTATATGTCATATATATGTCATATAGGCAGCATCATGCTTTAAATGTTGATTCTTAACTGTCATGCAATGCAATAACACACACGTTTGAACAAATACTTTTTGATCTTAAATACACACCTGTGGATATTCTCCATACAAAAAGAAAATAGTTGCCAAGGTAAATCAGTAAGTTGTCAAGGTAATTTGACAATAATGAAAGCATGTGAGAAGCAGTGTAAAGACCTATACCAGTGAAAAATCTTAAAAATTAAGTTTAATTGTTACAAAATTGCTTAGTGAGAGATGTCCTTAACCCTATCATGCCTGCAGCAAGCCAACATTAAGAGTTCAATTTCTTACGTTTTGTGAATTTGTTAGTTAGTTATAGCATTCATAAAGCACTATATTAACAAGATGACACGATGTCAAGTGTCGCCTATAATACTAAGGTCAATTGAAATTAAGCATGAAATCACAAATAATAGTATTTGGAAAAAGAGCTGTAGGTTGGGTTCTTATCAACATTTCTCCTCCAAATATTTTAGGATTGATACTATGGCCAAAAAGATATCATCACAAAAGTCAGGATGTTTTGGGGAGCATAGGCATGAATGGGTTAAACACGAATGGGTTAAAGGTCTTGACCTTATATTATTTAGCCATGAGTAGGGATGGATACCTCTAAGAACGAAATGGTACAGTACGGTATTGGTACCAATGAAACAGTACAATGTATTAACAGTACTGTTAACTGTACTTTATTGCATTATTACCATGTACATTTTGTTGTAAATAATCATATTTAGGATCCTGGATAATCTCTAATAAGTGATAACTTCACAGTGGTTAGTATTGTAAAGAGTACCTTTAAGGAATGAAATGGTACAATACAATACTTTTTGAAACATCACCGGTACCAATAGCGGTACCTCTTAACGATATCCAACCCCAGCCATGAGCATGAGAATGTATAAAGAACAATTATACTGATACAAAATATCACAAAAAGCTTCATAAATAATAAATAAAATCAAGTAAGTGCCTACCATATAAGTACCGTTCATCCATATCCAGCAAGAAGAGAAGGTCAATCAGGTCATACAGTGCAAAGTTCCCGGGTTAAAAGCAGCAGGGTGTTCAAATAGTTGGTTAAGAAAGGCATTACTGGTCCGTATAGCGGTCAATGCCATCCCAAGATGAGCAGGAAAATACCATTTATACCTTACCACTATTCCAAATCCAGCAGGGGGAGGATTAGGCGGGTTATAGGCAGAAGGTGAAGTACTATGTGTTTCATTGTTTGGTGACCACTGTGTTAGGCTTTGGATCGTGTTGAACTGAATTCTCTCTCTTTACCTCTCTCTCTCTCTCTCTCTCTCTCTCCGTTTCTCTCGCTTTCTTTGTCTCTTTCTTACTCTTTCTTTCTTTCTCTCTTTCTTACTCTCTCTCTCTCTTTCTTTCTCTCTCTGTGGCTTTCTTTCTTTCTCCCTCTCTTTCTTTCTCTCTCTCTTTCTTTCTCTTTCTTTCTCTCTCTTTCTTTCTCTTTCTTTCCCTCTAGCTCTCTTTCTTACTCTCTCTCTCTCTCCCCCTCCCTCCCTCTCTCTCTCTCTCTCTCTCTCTCTCTCTCTCTCTCTCTCTCTCTCTCTCTCTCTCTCTCTCTCTCTCTCTCTCTCTCTCTCTCTCTCTCACACACACACACCTCTTCACTATTTAAAATCTCTCATCTCTCTACATACACACACTGATATGAATATCAGTTTTGTCCCTGTCTTTCACAATTAGTCTTAATTAGGATATATTTTCATATTTTAAACAATAAATTCTGTCAGTCTCTTACAATCTGTAATGCCCTGAAATCAATAACTAGAATATTGCATTGAAATAGCTGATTGAAATGAAACAGATTTCCTTGAGGAACAAAATCAATGGTGACAATGCTTGTTTGTTTTTATGTCCAGGCATTTTAAATGGTAAGAACATGAAATGAAGAAGAATAGAGTGGAAAAACTGATTGTCACCTCTTGTTCTGTCATATCAAAACATAATCATGACTTAAAGCAGTAGTTATGGAGAAGGAAAATATATGACCATAGTAAAGCAAACCACTAACTAACCTCAACTCAATGTCTACTTTTTTATATGTCTTATGGCAGAATACAGTCAGAAAAATAGTATGTATATTGTTATAGGTCATGTACAGGTCACTACATGAAAATTAAAAATTAAATTCATCTTAATTGTGAAGATTTACTCTGTGTTCAATAAATAGTGCTGTAAATTAAAGGATGAATATATTAAGTAAAAGGTTTGGTATCAGTTATACCTATTAGCAGATTGGGTATGAGTATAGAGCAAGCATGTGTAAATGCTTTGTAAGAAAGGCAGCAAAAGATGCTTTATCTATGAAATTGTTCTTTGAAAGAACTGCAGACAATAGAAAGAATAATAGAATAGAATAGACAATAGAATGGTGCAGAGCATTTCTAAAGAACAGAAGGGATAATTATGCAAATGACAAATGGAATAACTGTAGACATTTATGAATACACAATGACTCAAAACACACAAAACAAGCACCACATGTACAGGAGAATAAAAGAAGTTTTCGGGACTAGTCTTAAAAAAGTAGAACAACAAAGAATAATAAGTAAACTATTAGAACAGGAAAATTGTGTATTCAAAGTTTAAAACTTAATGACTAATCTAAAGTTACTGGCAGCTGACTAACATGTTTCAAGTGGGAATTGAGTGCATGACTTTGTATACCAATTAGGCATGGCAAAAAGTTAGCAATTCCAATGTGCTAGGCACATGACAGAATTCTTTGAATATTCTGAATGCAGTCCCACTATCATCGACAAATAGATAAGTGTGAATCACACCCTGGAATTGTGCTGCAATCAGAAATGGCAACTAGTTTGTAATTGGAATTTGCTTGACTACTCAGCCATTGAATTATTCCTTGAATAATCTGAGTACAGATATGATATGATGTACACATACAAGAGTGGGAATTATGCCCTGGACTTAGTGCAACAATCAAACATGGCAACTAGTTTGCTATTGCAATGTGCTATAATACTTGGCCAAGGGGGTATTCCCTATAAACGGCTAATACAGACACACCAAGGTGTATGAATACATAAATTGGAATTAGGCCCTGGACATTGTGCAGCAATCAAACATGGCAACTAGTTTGCTATTGCAATGTGCTATAATACTTGGCCATGGGGATATTCCCTATAAAAGCCAAATACAGACACACCAAGGTGTATGAATAAATAAGTTGGAATTAGACCCTGGACTTAAGTAGTATTGAAACATGGCAACTAGTTTGCTATTGCAATGTGCTACAATACTTGGCTATGGGGGTATTCCCTATAAAAGTTAAATACAGACACGCCAAGGTGTATGGATATTTAAGTTGGAATTAGGCCCTAGACGTATGTAGTATTGAAACATGGCAACTAGTTTGCTATTGCAATGTGCTACAATACTTGGCCATGGGGGTAATCCCTATAAAAGTTAAATACAGACACGCCAAGGTGTATGGATATTTAAGTTGGAATGAGGCCCTGGACTTGTGTAGTATTGAGACATGGCAACTAGTTTGCTATTGCAATGTGCTATAATACTTGGCCATGGGGGTATTCCCTATAAAAGTTAAATACAGACACACCAAGGTGTATGGATACATAAGTTGGAATTAGACCCTGGACTTAGTGCAACAATCAAACATGGCAACTAGTTTGCTATTGCAATGTGCTATAATACTTGGCCATGGGGGTATTCCCTATAAAGGCCAAATACAGACACACCAAGGTATATGCATACATAAGTTGGAATTAGACCTTGGACTTTGTGCAACAATCAAATATGGCAACTAGTTTGCTATTGCAATGTGCTATAATACTTGGCCATCGGGGTGTTCCCTATAAAAGCCAAATACAGACACACCAAGGTGTATGCATACATAAGTTGGAATTAGACCCTGGACATTGTGCAGCAATCCAACATGGTAACTAGTTTGCTATTGCAATGTGCTATAATACTTGGCCATCGGGGTGTTCCCTATAAAAGCCAAATACAGACACACCAAGGTGTATGCATACATAAGTTGGAATTAGACCCTGGACATTGTGCAGCAATCCAACATGGTAACTAGTTTGCTATTGCAATGTGCTACAATACTTGGCTATGGGGGTATTACCTATAAAAGTTAAATACAGACACGCCAAGGTGTATGCATACATAAGTTGGAATTAGACCCTCGACATTGTGCAGCAATCCAACATGGCAACTAGTTTGCTATTGCAATGTGCTATGATACTATTACATAAGTTGGAATTAGGCCCTGGACATTGTGCAGCAATCCAACATGGCAACTAGTTTGCTATTGCAATGTGCTATGATACTTGGCCATGGGGGTGTTCCCTATAAAAGCCAAATACAGACACACCAAGGTGTATCATACATAAGTTGGAATTAGGCCCTGGGCATTGTGCAGCAATCAAACATGGCAACTAGTTTGCTATTGCAATGTGTTATGATACTTGGCCATTCCCTATAAAAGCCAAATACAGACACACCAAGGTGTATGGATATTTAAGTTGGAATGAGGCCCTGGACTTGTGTAGTATTGAGACATGGCAACTAGTTTGCTATTGCAATGTGCTATAATACTTGGCCATGGGGGTATTCCCTATAAAAGCCAAATAGTTATTACAGTCACACCAAGGTGTATGAATACAAAGTTGGAATTAGGCCCTGGACTTATGGAATGAACATGAAAATTAAAGTTGATTGCTACAACACATTTGAAAAATGAAAATGAATGGAATGGCCCTTCAAAGAAATGCAAACAAAGACTAATGTGAGTTATTGTTAACAAAATATACTTAGGTGTATGAATAAAAGGAAAATGAAATGTTTCATCATGATTGAAATGTACATGACAACTAGACAAATATGAAATAAACAGCACAATAACACAAATAACATTCAACTAAATTAGTAAATAAAAGTAAATTTCATCTCTGAATGTTTTCATTCATTGAAAGGTAACATTTAAGGTTAAATAAAATAGGCTACCAATTTAACTTAAAGAGAATTATATAAAAAACAAACAATGGAATCTTTTTTAACCAGAATTAGAATAAAAGAGTCATATAAAGCAATGAATTTGTAAGAGGGGAGTCAACATTAATCATATATCAACTTATTCATTCTGCAGCAGCCCAACAAGACTAGTAATCTGAGAACAACTTTCTGACAATATCATTTTTGATAAGAATTGAAAGCAGTATGTTTTAAAGAACTCAATCAACAACTTATCTTCAAACATTTTATAATTTTATGAATTCTAAACTTTATTTTTAAATCCCAGATGATCAAAAGAAAGCACTATTTAGGAGCAACTCATATAAGGAGCAATCCTTCCATACCCGCAATAAAATAAATAGAAAGTAAGACATAAGAGCAAATCTTTCCTGAACTATTTAACCCTTTAATGCATAAGCTTTTCTCTTAAGATGTTCATCTGGATTTATAATACGTTTGGCAATAACTTAGGAATTAACAATTTCAAGGAGCATTTCAAGGAGAGTTGTCAGTGGTGACAAAATTGACAGTTCTCATTCAAACATTTTCCCAACAATGCTTTTGATTGCAAACTTTCGTCAAAATTGTCAGGCTGCCTTTGGCTGCTGAGAGCATTGGTGGATTAAATAGTGTTTTTGATGATACCTTAGCCAGATCACAATGTTGCCACTTGTAGTTTTCCAAATATATCTAATTTAGTCAAAATCCTCTCTGGAAAGGGTTTATCCTGACATGAGTTTACTTCAGCCTCAATTTGGGTTTGTCATAAGAAAAAAATCTGGTTTCACATATGTAAAGTTTATCCATTTAGGCTCAGAGCCCTGCTAGAAAGTATGGGTCAGGATGCAATGATACTTTTGAAAGCTATCTTGGGAACAAAGCAATCATATATGGACATTTTGAAGAGGATGATGCTTTGAGTAATTTTGATAAGTATTTCTGATTTATGTGTTAAAAATGCTTTGTTAGAGAGATGTGCTTCCTTAGAAAATTGTTGTCTGAGTGCAATCATTCTTTTGAAAATATCTTGGGAAGAGAGGGACAATTCTTGAAGAAAAATTGTTCAAATATTTAACCCTTATGCTGCTCGTAACTAACTTGACCAATACAAAATGATGCAAAAAACTGAAAATGGATGAAACCCTGGCGTATGGGTACTCAGTGAGATTTATCCAATGAACACCAAAATGACAGGGTTAAGATTGTTGTCAAAAATCTTTGCATCCTTGTGCCTTGGGCAAAAGTAGTCACAGCATTGGAAGGGTTAAAATATATTCCAAAAAAGCTATTGTCATAGTTTTCTGCCCAAACTAGTGAGTTGATATTGAACCACTGCAGATATGCACACGCACACACACACACACAGAGGAGGCCTACCTGCAACTCTAGGTTCTCCATGGCTATGAGCTGATACGTGGCTGCTGCTGTCACCTGTATCGCCGCACCATTGAAGGGACGTATGGCGCCATCTTCATCAGCCATGCAGGTCTGCTCGTGTCCTGCGGGTAACGCAGCTTGCTCGATGGAACAGTCCACCCCCGTCCAGCCGTCCCCACAGCTATCGCACCTTTTCCCCTGCCACCTCAGACCACACGTACACTTGCCCTTCTCCGCATCACACTCGCCATGGTCACTGCAGGGACGGGCGCTTCCACCAGGACACTCTTTCGTACAGGATTCTCCCCAGAATCCCCTATCGCAGACGCACACATCGCTTGTGTATTGCTTCTTACCAAAGATGCATCTTGTATCGCAAGTGGGACCAATCCATATTGGGAAATTGCGACCGGGGAATTCACTACACAAGGTCTTCGCTGGCCATTTCTTGTCGTTGATGTGTAACGCTACTTGGCACACTGAGGCAAAGTCCAGGACGGGATCGATTGCTGAATTTAAGTTGCCAGTTTGTGCTATGCTGGTCAGGCAGTTCCAGAAGTAGCGTCTCGTGAAGTTCTCCAGGGCTCCGCATTGTTGGTTGAGTGTACCAGTGTAGAGTAGTTTCGTGCATGTCCTATTAGCAGTTTCTTTCTCTGATTGGCCAATAGTATATACCAGAGCTGTGGTGAAGTTCTTGGGGGTGTGACGACGCAGTGGCATACCCGACTGCACCCAGGCATGTCTTGAGGATATACGAATACTTGTGTCTTTCACCGAACTATTTGCGACTAATCCATAGCCTTCATCCAGGTGCCATACTGATGTTATTCCAGACTCAATCCTCGTCATAATATCCAGCCAATGAGCAGTGAGCTCCACCGGCCCAAAGCGACGTTTCCATACTGAAAGGCTATCCACGATGCCAACAAATGATCCAGCAGGAGACTGGCCCAATCCATCTGTGACTTGCCACTTGCCTATAGCCAGCGTTCCACCAGGCGGGAAATATCCAGTAGAGATGTTGAGTACCTGGTACATGCTAGTTTGGCTGGTCACATAGTGTAGAACAAGTATACCCATTTCTTTATCATAAACCAGTGATATCTGTCCCCAAACATCCACAGAGACCGTGATATCTGTCACATCCACTGTCCCGTTATAGTGAACACTGAGTTTACGGTTTGTCACACCAATGGCGAAGGTTTCTGAAGTTGCGTAGGACATAATTATGCCTCCTGCATATCCTTCTGGACCATTGAATACCTTGAGGCGAATCTGGACTGTGATGTGCTGATCTGAGTCTATCGGTTCCTTCCATAATTCTGATACCACAGACAGATCCTTGATGTAGAGAGCGTAGCCACCAAGATAGTTCGAGCTGGTAGGGATCTGACTGTTCCTGAAGAGACTCTGGGAATGTGTCAACTTAAAGGTGTCCAGATACTCCCTGAACATGGTCGAGTTCACTGTGTGCTCAAGACTATATTGTGCAAGGCCTGTTGCTCTCATGTGGCACTTGTAGTCACCATCATTGCATGTACTTCCGGACTTCGGAACTTTGCAAGGACCGCAGAGCCCATTGGTTCCTTCCTTGCACAGTTTTCCATCAGCCTTCATGTGGACGTTGATGTAGGTCTCGCGTAATGTGATCTTGATTTCCGAGTCAGCATCGCCTTTTATTATGTACTCATATGGATCAACCCTTTCAAGGCGGTAGCCACCAACAATATCAAGTTTTTCAATGACAATCTTACTCTGATTGTTCATATAGACCTGAGCTCCGGCCGTGCTGTTTGAGGCATCGATGGAGACATTGGTGCCCTTTACATTGAGAGCAAATGCGATGGTGCAAACTTTGAGATCGGCGCAAGGTCTTTGCATGATGTCTATGGTCACCTCTCTCTTGGCATCCTGGTAGTACCTGAGAACACCTGTTTCTTGGTAGAGGACTGAGGCCTGGTCGAACGTGGTCAGGTAGCCGTTGGCCGTCATGGTGCAGTGGCGTTTGTGAGGTTTGCGTAGCTCCACGGTGACCGAGCAGTCTGCTCCATGCCAGCCTGCTGCACACTCATGGCACCCAGCACCCGCCCAGTTCCACTGACATTCACAGGAACCAGAGAGGCGCTCACATGTACCGTGATTGCCACATGGTCGCAGCAGCCCTCCTGGACATACGCTAGAACAGGTCCTGGACCAGAATCCGGCCTCGCATGAAGTACAGCGGTCCGGATCAATCCCAGGTGCAGGGAAGTTGCACTGGACGGCGCAGTTGTAGCCTCTCCATGTGGGGAAGATTCCAGGATAGAGCCAGCAGAGTTGCTGAGCTGGCCAAGATGGCGGCTGCAGCTGTAGGAGGCACTGATCTGCCAGGGAGACCGCCACAGACATGGTCGCAGAGAGCTCACCGGTCTCGGCCACTTGTTTCATGCAGGACACATAGTAGAACTCAAAGATTGCTGGTCCAAAGGCGTAACAAGGTCCATTGATTGAGGTGTCGAATACAATGGTTGTGCAGATCTCTCGGGCCATGAGCGCCAGTGTAGCATTGTGGATGACATGGTTGTACCGTTGCAGTGCAGGTGAGATGTGAGCATACGAGAATCTCCAGGCAGGTTGTGAGTTAGTCCATGAGTACCTTTCTGCATACAAGTGAGAACCATTGATATGGTCCTTGATAACATCGCCAAAACCTTCATCAAATCTCCAATGTCCAACAAGACCAATTTCATCATAGAAAACTGCCAATCCCCGTCTCAGCTGGATCTCAGCTTGGGTAAATGCTTTCTGGTAAATTCGCATCTCATCCACTTCTCCTACAAAACCTTCACTAACCACTGGAGTGATACTTCTGTCAAAAGGCTGGTACCATCGGCCGATAGAGAGCGTTCCCCCTGACACAAACACACCAGTGGCCACAGAGGTGAATTCTTTGTATCTCAAGGTTCCGCTTTCACTGTAGAGGTAGATGGTCAAGGTCTGGACCTCCCACTGCCAAACACAAATGATGTGATGCCATTGCTGAAGGCTCAGTTGAAACTGGGTGTCCAGGACGACTGCGCCAAACTGAAGCTTCAGGGTTCCGTCCAGAACTATGGCAAATACGGAGGAATATGAGTAGCTGAGAACAACACCACGCTGGCTGGCCACTCTGAGATGGAACTCCAGGGAGATGTCCACTTTATCAGCAAGGATGCCTAGAAGAGGATCACTAGAGATGTAGGTTTGGTTGAACCAGAGACAGAAGCCAGCCCCGCTGAGCTCAGACCTTTCATGGTACAGACTGTCGGTGAAGATGATGTTGAACAAACTGCTCCCTGGTGGTACTATAGCCCTCAGGCCACTGGTCACATTGTTTGTGTTGAGATTTCCTTTGCAGGGCCCGGCGAGAGAATCAGGATGTCCACACAGGCTTGGGTGCACGCTGACAGCAAGAGACAGGTAGTAGTCATTCACAAGTACCTTGATCTGTACCTGAGATGAGACATCAGATATGGTGTACTGGTTGGTCGAGTCATGCGAGATTGTGATATGTGTGAAGGACGCTCTAGTTCCCTCCATGACGATTCTCTTGTTGTTATACCACAGAAGAGCTGTATGCGAGGAAGTGTATCCTGCCCTGATGATGACAGTATCAGTGTTTCTCCTAAGTGCAATACCAGACAGGCAGAGGGAGCCATTGTTACACTGAGTGAAGCGGGCGTGGACACTGAGTTGACCTGCTGAGGCAACAGCATCTCGGATCAGATAATACTCGCCGTAGGCTGCAAAGGTGTACTTCAGACCGCTGAAGGCAATCACATGTCCAGAACCAAAAATGGTGAAGGCTGGATTATTCGGGACTCTGATTGTGGCATTCACAGTGAGGTTTGCGTAGACTGGAAGGTTGACAGAGCAGTTTGGTGCTATCCAGCCAAGGGAGCATTTCTGGCATTGTGACTCGTCCGTCCAGCCTCCCTCGCAATGGCACTGTCCTGTTGTAACGTTACACACACCGTGGTCGTTACAGGGAGCCTCTAGAGTACCTGGGCAGCGCTGGTGGCACCGCTCGCCCCAATAACCTTTGTTACAGATGCACGTTCCATTGTCGTCTTTCACGCCAAACTTACAATCAGAACCAGCGATGCATATCTCATCCCTCACCAGGTCAGTGTCATTCTGACAGATGTCCGCAACAAGATCCACGTCGAGATCGAGGGCTGCCATGCAGTACTGGGCATAACTTATGTAGGCGTACTTGTAGTCCTTGGGATCAGAGTGGTGGAAGGTGTCCTGCAGACAGGCAGCATAGAACAAGTCTCGGGAGGCGTTCCCCAGTTCACCGCATGCTTCAGAGACTGTGCTGTTGTTCATACGCTGCTCACATATGTATTTCTCTTCATCAGTCAGGTTGGCTGAGACATCAATCGCATCTTCCTGCTTGTTGTCTACGATCAGTGACAATCCAGACAACCAATACACTGATCCATTGAGTTTTGGTAGTGTCATGAAGTGACCGTGAATGTCACGTGCCTTGTTTCCAAATCCTTCATCGAACTCCCAATAGGCAGCCAGACCTTGGTAGGATGCATCAAGTTTCAGATCGCATCTTTGCAGTACGTCATACAGGGATAGGCTTCCGCGCCATATACGAAGCTCATCAATTTCTCCCAGGAAGCCATGCTTCGGAATACCACTTGGCCTTCCCTCCACAAAACTCGGTCCTGCACTCCAGTCACCTAGATAGAGAACGCCACCTGGTGTTAAAATGCTGCCAACACTGAAGC
The DNA here is from genome assembly GCA_963942565.1 of Maea johnstoni. Classification (NCBI taxonomy): domain Eukaryota; kingdom Metazoa; phylum Annelida; class Polychaeta; order Spionida; family Magelonidae; genus Maea; species Maea johnstoni. The sequence continues at coordinate 30,113,413 of OZ012690.1, forward strand.
TAGCGGTGGATATGAAGCGGGTACTATTTATGTGATAGACCAGGAGTTGATCAGTGTTGCGATGGTAGACCAATGTCAAGTGCTGCCAGGCGTGGTACTCAGGACGAATGCCTGTGTCAAATATCCGTGTACCAACATGTAAACAGATGGTCCCTCCACGAAGAGAGACCGTCAATCCTTTGGTTCCCGCATAAGTCAAAATAACACTTGCATTCAGCTTGATGTCAATCTTGAATTTGAACTCTAATGTTACATTGTCACTTGCGGTAAAGATGTGGAGTTGATCTGTGAAGCTACTGTTGGTACCGTTGAACCACAACCCGTAGCCTCCATTGCCGATGATTCTCGGTTCCGTCACGTTCCCATTGTCGTAAACAAAGGCTGGTTCATGCAGTCTCAGCTTGGTGTAATTAGCAAAGGCACCGTTGATGATATTGGCAGAGACTTTGGAATATCCCACATACACGTTGGAGCCAACCTGGAAATCATTGTTGAGATCTCCATCACAGTTGCCACACAGTCCAGGCCCTGTTTTCTCGCAGGAACCAGTTTCCGTTCTGACTTCAGCACCGAGGAATCTCTCATGGATGTAGACATTGATTTTGACTCCTCCTGCTGTGTGCGACAACCGCACATGTTTCTCTGTGATCATTTCAAGTAGGACGTTATCGGTTAGGTTCTGCGCCTCTTCGAATTCTGTGAGCGTTTGGTTGAAATAGATGTAGTGATCCTTAGAGTTTGCCCGTGGAGCCTTGATGGTTATGTTCACACCATCGGTTGCTATCCATATTGAACTAATGCAATTGCTTCTATTTCCACAGGGTACCTGCCTGATGTAGGATGCCAATGCAGGAGATGCGAATAGTGTGAACTCTCCGCTCTGTGTCATGGTGTAGGACTGGCCATCGAACATGATGAAATGGGAGTGGCTGAAGAGGACACATGTCTTGGTGGTGGAAGCAACACTGGGTAGCGAGACCTTTGCAGAGGAGCAATCGATGCCGTACCAGTCATTCTCACACTCGACACAATGACTTGCCTGCTTCAATCCTACAGGACAAGAGCATTGGCCATCTATTTTGCTGCAAGATCCATATCCACATGCACCGATGCTGGTAGCAGGACACATGTTGTTACATGTTGTACCCCAGAAGCCATCGTAGCACAAGCATTCATTTGGTTGTGTGCTGTTTTTGAAACCTGACACGCAGGGTACGTCACAATTCTGACCAATCCAGTCGGGGAAGTGTCTTGTTGGGAACTCTTGACAGAGGGACTGTGCTGGCCATGCTGTGCTGGTGGCAGAGAGAGCGTAACAGTGGTAAGAAAACGCTAGGACAGCATCCATGGCAGCTTCATTGTTCTGCTGGCTGTAGACGCTATACACACATTGGTCGTAATAAAAGGACACCACCCCTTCCTCCAGTTCAGCTGAGCAAGATGAGAAGGCAGAGATTCCCATCAAGCGTGTGCAGTATGTCTTTGCTCCCACAATTCTGCTTCCTGAAGCCTTGTCCGCCAATCTGTAGACATTATAGACACTCAAGCTTGGGGCCTGCAGGACCACACCCGAACTTCTCCATGCTGGTGCGGGACTCTGTTTAATGCTCATTTGGGCTCCAGCTACGCTGTCGTGAAGAACCAGATCAATCCCAGAGTTGAAGCGCCAGTAGTTGACCAGGTATTTTGTTGATGCTGATACATATGCAGTACTATATTGCCTTATCTGTGTGCTTGTCAGCTGGGTGTTCCAGATCCTGACCTCGTCCACCCAACCAATGAAACTCCACCAGATTTTAACATTGTCCACAGCGCGGCCGTTCCACTGACCGATCATAACAGCTCCACCTGGTGCCAGAGGGTTGTAACTAAGCGTGGCGAGGCTGAGGACCTCTTGTAGCACTGTCCCGTCTCCCTTGATGAGAACCAGCATCAGGTCCTTGGTGTTGGCAATCCACACGAGGCTCACGTGGTACCACTGGCCCCGCAGCAGGGAGATACTGGTGGCATTCCTGAAGCCAAGACTGCAGTGGATGGACACCTGGGTGTCGCATACCAGGAATGATATAGGCTCATCCTTCACGTTATAGGAATACACTGCTCCACAGCCTCTGTGGCTGCTGTCCACCTTGAACTTAAACTCAATCGTAATGGATGCGTTGGAGAATGTATAGAGTGGCTCAGTGACAGCACTGGTCTGATTGAAGAAGAGACTCTGACCGGCAATGAATGCGCGTTCTCGGAAGAGCGAGTCTGGCTCAGCTACCCGCCAAGAGTCTCCAAATACATCATGGATGCTCGCTTGACTGAGCTGATCTCCACTCAGAACCTGGCCTGTAGCTGTCACAAAGCTTTGGTCACCCACTTCCAAGCAGTTCCCAAAGAGTCCTCTTAAGTCCTTGCAAAGTTGGTAATCTGCATCAAAAAGGACCTCCAGGAATTGTCCCCGCACATAGATGTTGCTCTCAAAGCTGGCTGCAGAGAGTCTGTAGTGGTGCACGGCTATTCTCTTGTAACTTATGCCAGAACCTAGATCTTTGCTCACACTGGCTTCACTTGGCTGACCATTCAGCCACACACTGCCTGTAACATCCTTGGGATCTTTTCGTCCATATACCGCCAAGATTGTGCTTCCAACCTTGATTCCTACTGCATCAATGGCTACCGTCTGCTCTGTGGCTGATGAGATAACCTGTCGCACATTCATATCAAATGAAAGTGAAACTGATCGCTTTCCTCGCGCAGCCGGCTTGCCCCTAATCAATGAGAACTCCCCAGGGTTCTGAAACCTGAAGAGATTTCCATCAAACATTGTGATTGCCCCTGGATTTGAACTACTAGCTCTAAATTTTTTCCCGCCTTTGTTTTTGTTTTTCGTTGTCTTGGCAACTGAGCAGTCGATGGCCTTCTTGCCCTTGGTGCACGTTTTACAGTCCGTGGCGGGATCTGCTTTCTTGGAATAGCAAGAGCATGTTCCTGTTGTTGCGTCGCAGTCCCCGTTGCCATAGCAGGGGTTGGTGGCCCCACCTGGACACTGGTTTTCACAGGCAGGTCCCCAATAGCCGGTCAGGCAACGACAATAGCCTTGATCAATTGCATCCTCCTGGAAGTAGATAGTAAAAATGACAGGTTAAGACTTTATATATAGGTGAAAAAACAACTTTTACTATCAAGAACTTTTTTTTTACATTTATTAAAAGATTGGATAACATGCTCTAAAAATGATTGCTTAAAATTGAAAATATTTTGGTAGAATAAGTTAGAAATTACACTGATCTGCTCAAATACAATTCACTTTAAATTACCAAATTTAACAAAACAATTAAATAATTGAAATTAGGATGTTTTTCCATTGTCTGCCATGGGTACAAACCAAAAGTACTCATTCTCTAGTCATCAACTTTATTCATGCTTTTGACATTTTCTAGAAGTAGCCATCAAAATCTATGACACAATTATGACATAAATTTCAGAATGAATAATAATTCACAAAATATTTGAAGGAGTGTTAATGGTTGAGTTCTTGATACCCAATTTATGCTGAGTGGATCCTGGAAAATATTTCTCCAGTCTAAGGTGTTGAACCCCTTCATGAATGTATTCAATGCCAGTCCAAGTAATTCAGAAACATGGTATCTTAACTCTGCTCCTGCCAGGTCTGGATAGTCAGACCGTAAGATCTGGGGCTCAGCTGCCAGGTCTGACTTTATCCTGACCTCCCACAGAAACACTAGAAAAGACTGGCTTACCAGTCTAAATTACCCTCTTTTCCCCCCTCCACAATCTACGTGCCACTAGTTTATTTTGAAAGCCCCCTCTTCTAGCTTTATTTTGATACCAGACATGCGGGGATAGCCCCATGTTTTCTTAGAGTATGGTGTCATTGAATTATAAGGTACTTAACCACCAGGCATTCTGCTGAATGTGCTGGTTTCAGGGGCATATAGAGCCAGCAGGGGGTCTGGCAGGACTAGAGTTAACCCATTCATTCATGGTCTTAACCAGCAGGGCGTCTGGGTGCCTTTTTGGGCACCCAAACCCTCAAAAAGAACCCCTCAGGACACCCAATTTATTTTTGTGTGGAATTTCTAAAAATCTCAATCTCAAGGTTATAATTGGATTTTCTCATCTCCTTATAATTCCCATGACATTGTTTAATGATATCATGCCTTATTTTGATGAATTAATACATGTTTGTGGTTGAAATATGAATATATTGTGATCCCCTTTAAAATTTGGACGCCCAAAAATTTTACAACTGCCAATTTTAGGCACCCAGTTTCTAAATCCTAGCCAAGACACTGCATTCATGCCTGAAAATTTACTAGATGAGAATTGTTTGGATTATATTTTTGAAAATAACGTTGGAATGATGCATTGACTTGCAAATTAATTGAAGGAGAGTTATTTTCCAACCATTGTTTTTGGATAGATAGACATAGTCAGTCAGTCGGTTTTGGCTGGTACAGACTTAAATTGGTTAATCTTGTTTAGGTCAGCTGGTACCAAAAAAAATGCCGACCTAGGTGGAGGATATTTTTTTTAGTTTAAAGCACAGTTGGAATAACATTTGAAAAATAAATGTTGATCAGTAACCGACAGACAACATTCCTTCAAACATTTTGTGCTATTACATAGTGTGCTATTACAAAAAATCATCCTTCAGAAGGGCTTCCTAATAATGATATTTCTATTCAAAGTGAAAATGATCTTTTAGAGACACACTGATCAGTGTGAGGAAGTTGCCAGTGACTTGGGGCTAGACAGTGTTTTTCGCCGGGTACTCCAGTTTCCTCCACCACTTACAACAGGCTGATCAGGACATAGCAGTACTATGAGCAGTGGCAGTGTTTTCGCTGGGTATTCCAATTTCCTTCATCGCTTACAATTGACTGATCAGGACATAGCAGTACTATGAGCAGTGGCAGTGGTTTTTGCTGGGAACCCCAATTTCCTTCAACGCTTACAAGTGGCTAGTCAGGACTAATATAATACCGAAGAAAAAGTGACAATAACCAATATTCCCAAGAGCACACTGATCAGAGATCAGAGCTGTCCACTGACCTGTTTAACACCAGCAGGGCATGGAGAAGTGTTTGCTGCATTCACTGTTATCGTCTTAGACCTCTTGTTGGCTAGTGTGTTGATGAGATACCAAGTCACTTCCCAAGATGATCCACTGGGCAGGCTACAATTTTAAAAAGAGTTATTAGCAGGATGGGAATCAGTTTAACCCTTCAAATGCTGAGGCTCCTTTAGTCCAAAGCACAAGGACGCAAAGATTCTTGAAAATCATCTAAACTCTGTCATGTTGGTATTCATTGGATAGCTCTCGCTGAGTACTCTCAGATGAGTACCAATGTGCCAGGGTTTTAGCCATTTTTCAGTTTTTTTGCAATGTTGGCCAAATTAGCCACCAGCAGCATAAGGTTTAGTTTTCATAATTGATCATCTGTTGATACAAACCAACTGAAATCAATGGATTTTGCATTATTGTTCTAGTGAGGTCGTAGGACTGGAAAACTACTGTAATTCAACCTATTTCATCCCCTTACAACGCAGTCACTGCAGAGTGTGTTAATTTTTGGGCAGATAAAGTAATAATGCACTTGACAGGCAGCTGATTTGCAGTTTAATTTGTGTGTATGGGTGTTGAATGACAAACTGTTATGTCAGTACGTTGTATGATACATTACCATAGGAATCAGATGTATACAAATAATGGTGCGCAGTTTAATAAATGTGGACTCCATGCTACATTTTGTCAGATCTTCTTGAAAGAAGAATAAGAGAACACTTGTAATGGGAATTACCCTTATTACCCTTAAATTCCCTTAGAAACTTACCTGACATTGAAGGCGTATTGGTGCAGACCTGGTCGGAACAGCACTGGAGGCTGCCCACCTGCTGCCCCCTGTAGGAGATTATCTGAACCAGGCGCGATGTAGAGGTTGTGTGGGTTCTTATTGTCATAGCCGAGTAGCAGCCGGAGGGAGTTGTCTGCAGCCTGGACGGTACAACCACTGAGAGCGATCAGGCGTTCCTTTCCTGCTTTGGGGTCGGCTGAATCCTGCTTGTCGCCATAGACTCCCTGGTTGTTGATGCAGCGTATGGAGCAGTGACCTGGGCCGACATAGTCTATGGAGGCAAGAAAAAAACACAAACAGTCAAATATTAGGCAATTCACAATGAAAATGAAAAAATCAAACAGTACAGTCTCTATAGGCAAAGAAATAATGAAAAATTAGGCAATCTACAATCAATAAAACATTAACAAGTAACTAGGCCCAAATCTGATCTAATCAGCCAATCAGAAGCCAGTTTTTAAACAAATCTGATCAGATCAGCCAATCAGAAGCCATTTATTAAACAAATCTGATCAGATCAGCCAATCAGAAGCCATTTATTAAACAAATCTGATCTGATCAGCCAATCAGAAGCCAGTTTTCAGCCAAAGCAATCACAAAGCTAGTGATATTTCACTATGCACTTCCATGCGTAGTGCCATGTCACCTGGAGTTCTTTGAGCTTTGTTTAACTATTCTATTGTAAAAATTAGATGACAGTAAAATGTCATATTGTAAAAGGAATTGATTATCATCCTTCTTGATTTGTTGCCTAAACTTTCATAGAAAATTCAGACAAGCAGATAAATACAACCATTTTCACTTGAGCTAATGTGGTGACTTTGACCTTTCTGTACCTTAGGCCTAGAAAAAAATATTGTTTGTTTCCTGTAACGATCCGAAAAAAAATAGAGTAGGTAGGTTGGTAAATTTATTTTTCTTTGATTACTTTTTTGGTCAAAAATATGTGTTTTATGCATGTTTTACGTTGATTGGGAGTTGGGAGGGCAGAAAAAAATTTAAGCAGGGGATTTTTTTAAACAAAAATCTGTTAGGGTAGGGTTACAGGAAACAAACAACTTTTTTAGGCCTTAATAGTAGTTTGTGCAGGCTATCATGGGTAGGAGCATTACTACTGGAACATCACAACTATAGTCTTAGCCAGCAGGGCTGAAGGGAACCAGTGGGAACAGTGTCTTAGCCAGCAGGGGGTCTGGGTGTCATTTGGAAACCCAAACCCTCAATGATCACCCCTTAGGATACCAAAAAGCCTGCGAGTAATTTCGTAAAATATCAATATCAAGCATATAATTGCATGAACTTTTTCACCCCAATATAATTCCCATGACATTGTACAAAGATATTATGCCTTATTTCAATGAGTAAATAAATGTTTATGGTTGTAACTTGAGTATATTGTGGCCTCCCTTGAAAAATAGAAAGCCCTAAAATTGTTAACCGCCAATTTGGGGTATGCAGTGTCTAAATCCTGGCTAAGGCTCTGACCACATATCATTTGGCTTATGCGGTGGCACGGTTGACATTTTTTCACGAAATGTGATAAGAGTGCATTTAGACATTAAACCTACCTTTAGCACACGTGGTACATGTTGTAGGTGCCCAGCCAACGACACACTCCTCACAGCTACTTCCCTTCCAGTGGCCGTGGGTGGCATTGCCAAAACATTGGCAGATATCTCCTCCTGCAAGAGAAAGTACAGTCAACTCTATGCCATTCACCAAGAAATACTAGCAAAATCTCATTAGACAAGAGAAAGTACAGTCAACTCTATGCCATTCACCAAGAAATACTAGCAAAATCTCATTATACAAGAGAAAGTACAGTCAACTCTATCCCATTCACCAAGAAATACTAGCAAAATCTCATTATACAAGAGAAAGTACAGTCAACTCTATCCCATTCACCAAGAAATACTAGCAAAATCTCATTATACAAGAGAAAGTACAGTCAACTCTATGCCATTCACCAAGAAATACTAGCAAAATCTCATTATACAAGAGAAAGTACAGTCAACTCTATGCCATTCACCAAGAAATACTAGCAAAATCTCATTATACAAGAGAAAGTACAGTCAACTCTATGCCATTCACCAAGAAATACTAGCAAAATCTCATTATACAAGAGAAAGTACAGTCAACTCTATGCCATTCACCAAGAAATACTAGCAAAATCTCATTATACAAGAGAAAGTACAGTCAACTCTATGCCATTCACCAAGAAATACTAGCAAAATCTCATTATACAAGAGAAAGTACAGTCTACTCTATCCCATTCACCAATAAATACTAGCAAAATCTCATTATACAAGACAAAGTACAGTCTACTCTATCCCATTCACCAAGAAAAACTAGCAAAATCTCATTATACAAGAGAAAGTACAGTCAACTCTATGCCATTCACCAAGAAATACTAGCAAAATCTCATCATACAAGAGAAAGTACAGTGAACTATTTCCCATTCACAAATAAATACTAGCAAAATCTCATCATACAAGAGAAAGTACAGTCAACTCTATCCCATTCACCAATTAATACTGTAGAATGGCAAATTTTTCCGTGTAACAATTTTCCCCTAATTTTTCATTTTTGGGTGTTTCCGTTTCTAATATTTCTGAAGAGAGGACATATGCTTTTATTTTCGTTTCTAATTTTTCCGTTTTATGTAGATTTCTAATTTTAGTATACCAAAGATTATAGTCTACTAAACTATAAAGGTCAGGGTTTATCTGTGTTTATTAAGTTTGAATATGTACTCTATTGTTTTTTTCCTGTGTTTTATATTCCCGTTTGGAAGTATTCGGGAAAAAACAGAAAAATAAAACTCGCGGAAAAATTACCCGTTGTACAGTACTAGCAATAATCTCATTATACAAAATACAATTAGAGATATTGCTTAACCCTTCCTATGCTGAGGCTACTTTATTCCAAGGCACAAGGATACAAAGATTTTCGAAAAAACATCTAAACCCTATCTTGTTGGTATTAATTGGAGAGCTCATACCCTCAGTTATTTTCAAAAGTATGACAGGTCCAGACGACATTTGGCAAGTAGATTCCAATGCATGAATTGATAATTTCAATTATATATTAGTTTTATTTTACAGATGTACTCTGTAGTTGGAGAAAACGAACCTTATTAAGGTAAATTGCGAATTAATAATTTCAGAGTAGATATTAATACCTGGTTGACTAGCTTGTCCATTGATACACCTCGTACTGCAGTCAGTGTTGTACCCTATCCAGCCCGCCTCACAGTGCTCGCAGTCTGATCCCGTGAAGCGGACTTGGCAGCGCTCGCACGCCTGCCCAGCGTAACCATGGTTACACGAACACGCTGGAGCAGCAGCTCCGGAGGCTAGAGTACAGTTCCCTGAAATAGGAAATAAAGTTATATTAACATTCATAATGAAAAATAATGATGATTATGATGGTGATGATGATGATAATAACAATAAAAAAGGAAAATAATAATAACAATAATAATAACAATGATGATAATAATAATAATAATAATAATAATAATAATAATAATATCAATGCAATGACAATAATAATAATAATCATAATATTAATGAAAATAATAATAAAAATAATGATAATGATATTACTACTACTACTACTACTACTACTACTACTACTACTACTACTACTACTAATAATAATAATAATAACAATAATAATAATAATAATAATAATAATAATAATAACAATTAATTTGAGTGTAAATGATAAGACATTATGAGAGCTATCACACATTTTCTCAGTAGAAGTATGCTTTTAGTTGTTATCTGAATATATTGCACACACTTTTTAAAAATAATGACATCCAAAATATTCATGATGGCTCATTTTGGAAACTTAAATGTCAAAATACAGGCTAAGGCCCTGAGTAAAGAACTTTTCAAATCTTGAAATAAATGGTGATGTGCACTATTAATGAAGTGTGCTCCAAAACAGTAAAATATGGTATAGATAATTGGATATGTTTACTCTTTCGTTACCTTTCCCACTGCAGGCAGGAGCTGGGTCCCCTGGTGGACAGACCAGTACTGAGCAGTCTGGGCCTTTAAAGCCAGGGTTACATGTACATGCACTCTTGCCGTCTTTCCTGGTGCAGAGGCCACGACCAAGGCAGTCAGGTTCTCCTGAAAATCATAAAACCATTTCAATTATGTGGACACCTTTAAAGCCTGGGTTACACCTACATACACTCTTGCCGTCTTTCCTGGTGCAGAGGCCACTACCAAGGCAGTCAGGTTCTCCTGAAAATCATAAAACCATTTCAGTTATATGGACACCTTCCAGGTCTCGATGTGACAGGAGCCCCAGGCTCCCTTGAATTCTCCTTCGACTCCCTCAAATTTCTGGAGGGAGCCCAAAGATGTACTGGTTTCTATACAGACAATACCTTTTGGTAGCGTTTGAAGATGCAAACTGGGCTTTAAGGCTTTACTGTGTTTTACTCTTTTATATATAAATCAATGCTTACATCTACATAAAGGCATCTGGCCTACTACCACAGTGCCATCTATCCACATGGGGTGACAACTAAATATGGCTTGCTAGGCAGGCTATTCTCACCTGGACAGTCTAGCTGGCTGCACACCACTCCTTTGTAGCCCACTTCACAGGTGCATATCTCGTTAGCGCAGGTGCCGTGGGTAGAGCAGACGTCGTCACAGCCACTTCCCGTGTAGCACTTATCACACACGCACTGCGAGCTGAACGCTGGCTCCTCCTTACCGTGGACGCACGGTAGTTCACATTCTGGCCCCATGGTGGCGCTGCAGTTGACACAGCGTGGTGGAAAGTATTTGCTGCCGTCACAGACACCTACAAGTGATAGTATGTACACGTTATGATTGGATTTGATAGTTATAACTGTTACTTGGACAGACCAATTTTACAAAATTTTGACCAAGTTTTGCATTGAATTTACATCTACTTGCTCTTTCAAATGAAGAGTTCTACAGTAGTTTGACAGAACTAACATTGATATCATATCACAGTAAGCCCTATGCTTTTTTACCTTTAGCGTTACAGTCAGGGGTGCCGGGGCAGTCATGGACATTGCAGCCCTCTCCCTTCCAGTACTTGTTACAGCCGCAGGTCTGGTCCGCTATGGTACAGACCCCATTACCAGAACAACTGCTGCCCTCTCCTGGACAACCCTTGTCATCACACAGAGAACCTGAAATACAAACAAAATGAGGCAAAAAACCTGAAAAATGACTGAAACCCTGGCAAATGGGTACTCATTTGAGAGTACTCAGTGAGAGCTATCCAATGAATACCAACATGACAGGGTTTAGATGGTTTTCAAAAATCTTTGCGCCCCTTGTGCAAAAAGTATGCACCATGTTGTTTTCAACCCTCATGCTGCTGGTGGCTAATTTGGCCAATACAAAATGATGCAAAAAACTTGAAAAATTAATTGAAACCCTGGCATATGAGTGCTCATCTGAGTGTACTCAGCAAGAGCTTTTCATCGAATACCAACATGACAGGGTTTAGATGTTTTTTTCAAAAATATTTGCCTCCTTGTGCTTTGGATGAAAGTAGCCTTAGCCTTGGAAGGGTTAAAAGAATATTTGTCAATCATTTTTTAACATCTTTACCTAAATTTAGCAAACTGAATCAAAAAAGGAAACACACCATGAAAATGTATATATGTATATGCATCCCATTGTTTTGAAAAGAAAATTCCTAAGATTTTCTTCTTAGTTTTACAACCAATAGTTTGCCAAAATATAGGATAAACTTGGAAAAAGGAGGAGACAATAAATAATATTTAGGGCATTGTTCTGCAATAAAGTTCACTTTAGTTTTCAATGGAACATTCTTTACATATCCTTTTTTATTTTCATAACCTATAGTGGCCATATACAAGAGGAAAACAAAATATCACTTACTTTTATTTTGACGATCAAAAACATTTTAGGTTACTGAATTTTTTACCTTGGACTTGATTTGTAAGTGAAAATTTCCAATACTTAATACATTCATTCATTTCTGAACTTTCTTTTAAAAAGTCTCATTTGGACTTACGATACTTCTATAAATAGCTATGCAAATTTAGGATTTATTTGTTCTTTATCAGAATTTCTCCTTCAAATAATTTTTAGCAAATGATTATGTTGAAGAGATGACAACAAAGTTTAATTTTCGCTTTTTTCGCGCTCCCCATGATAGTGCCAAAATAACATCCTTCAAATAAATATCCTGCTTTGTATCTGCTTTGTTTGAGTGCTTGAAATTTAAAGTAGCACAAATACCCTCCAGCAGGGCTGTAAAGCAAAGATTTTTGCACTCCAAATTAAAGCTGTATACAGTATTCAAAAACGCTTATCAAACCACTGTTATTTGTAGTAGTTAATATAAGTTAAGGATTATAAAAACACTTACCCCACCAGGCAGAGTCGCAGACACAGACTGCGTTGTTGCAGCTTCCGTGTCCTGCACACTCCTTGTTACAGCCAGGCCCAGAGTAGCAGGCGTCGCACGTACAGGACCAGGTGCCGTCAGCACTCACCTGGGGCGTACCCTTAACACAGGGGAGATCACAGCCAAGTCCCATCCAGCCAGGGTTACACTTACAGATGGGTGTCGCCTTCGTATCGTCACACACGCCGTGGCCCGAGCAGTCTGGTTCTCCAGGGCAGTCGGCGCGATAGCAGCCAAGATCAAACCAACCTTGATTACACAGACAGTCTGTGGTTCCCTTCTTACATGATCCGTGTGCGCTGCAGACTGCTCCCTTACCGGGACAGTCCGGGTTCTGACAGTGGCTCCCCCAGTGGCCAGGGTTGACACCGTTCACGTTGGTGTGGCAGACACAGGAGTCATTGATGCAACGTCCCTGGTCACTGCAGAGCGTCTCACAGCTTGTTCCGGTATCGCAGTTATTGGCGCACTTACAGATTCCACTGTCCATGGGTTCCTGGGTGCCCTTACATGGGATATTACAGGACACCCCCATCCAGCCCTTGTCACACTGGGTACACACAGGGATCTTAGGGGAGCTAGCTGTGGTTTCACATTTACCGCGATTATTGCAGTCGTTGGGACAGTCTGGGATTTCACATCCCCTGCCCTTGTATCCTTCATTGCATATACATTGTCCTGTGCCTCCAGTGGTGCTCGGGATACAGGAGCCATGGTCGGAGCATGTTCCGTATCCTGGACATCCTGGTACTTCACAGAAATCACCGCCCGCACCTTCGAAACCGCAATCGCACTTTCCAGCAACACAGGTTCCTTGTCCTGCACAGAGCTTGTCGCAGAGGAAGCCGTTGTAGCATGGCTGGCAGACGCAGGAACCATTTGTCACAGTTCCGCTCTGGCAGTGGTGCTCACACGCTGTTCCAAAGTAGCCCGCTTGGCACACACAGTAGGGAGTTTCACTAGGCGTGCATGTTCCATGGTTATTGCAGTCCTCCCGGCATCTTGGCGTGTCACAGCCTATTCCGTCCCAGCCAGCCTTGCACATGCATTGCCTGGTGGCTTTGTTGCAGTCCCCGTGACCGCTGCAGTCCTTGCCTATTCCAGGACATCCCGCTACCTCACAGACATCCCCGCGCCAGCCCGCTGTGCCGCAGTCACACTTATTGTCCACACACGTTGTGCTGTTCGTATGTCCGGAGCAGAAGAGGCTGCAGTCGTTTCCACTGTAGCAGGGATTACACTGACATTCCCAGTCCCCTCCTGTATGCCTCACAGCCGTCCCATGGACACACATCAACTCACAGCCATCACCCATGCTATTCTGCTGGCAATTCACGCACCGCACCGCCTTCTCAGTCTCGAAATACTTGCACGTGCCACGGCTGTTGCAATCCCCAGTACAGCTGGTTATCTCACACGCCCTTCCCGTGAGTCCAGGGTCGCAGTCGCATTGCTGAGTGGCCACGTTACAGGACCCTCGGCCCATACAATCCTTGGGCCACCCGGGACATCTTGGCTGGTCACATATTGCACCCTTGTAGCCCTGGTAGAAGTCACACTGACAGCTGCCGTCCATTGTGCACACTCCATGTGAGCTGCACTGCTCCTAAAAACATCATGACAAAACAGTTGAAATTCAAATTGACCAATGTTGAATGTATATGAAATGTACCATATTCATCTGAAAAAGCACACAGATCCTAAATAACCGCATCTTTTTTTCTGAAATTTATTTTGGAAGGGGCAAGCCAGCAGGCATAAGTTTCTGGCCTTCTGTAGCTTGTAGCGGCCATGGATTGTTGCCACAATCAACCGCACATGGGTTGCAGCTAATTGGAAGACTTCCGATTACCCCTTCTAACATTTTCTTTCCTTATTTGTTTATATGTACATTTCAATCCTGCTTAATTATAATCATTATCATCATCATTATTATAATTATCATTATTATTACTATTACTCTTATTATTATTATCATTATCATCATCATTTTTATTATTATTGCTATCATTATTACTATCATTATTATCCTTTTTATTATTATGATTATTATTATCATCATTACTATTATCATTAATATTATTATTATTATTATCATTATTATTATTGCTTTTATTATCATTATTGTTATTACCATTATTATCATCATTGTTATCATTATCATTATTATCATTATTTTTATTATCATCATTATTATTATTATTATTATTATTATTATTATTATTATTAGTGTTATTATTAGTATTATCATTATTATTATCATTATTATTATTATCATTATTATTATTATTATTATCATTATTATTATTATTATCATTATTATCATTATCATTATAATTATTATTATTATTATTATTATTATTATTATTATTATTATTATTATTATTAGTGTTATTATTAGTATTATCATTATTATTATCATTATTATTATTATCATTATTATTATTATTATTATCATTATTATTATTATTATTATTATCATTATTATCATTATCATTATAATTATTATTATTATTATTATTATTATTATTATTATTATTATTATTACTTTTGTTATAATCATAATTAGCAGTAGTATTAGATGATTACCTGACAGCTGGTGCCGGTGATGCATGGCTTGTTACAGATACAGACGTTCTGGTCGTTGCTGGTGCCGTTGATGCAGGGAACGCTACAGTCCGTGCTGGACCACTGCGGCTCACAGTCACACTCGCCTGCCGTCCTACACGTCCCATGACCTGATAAATACAGGAATAAATGGTAGCCTGTGTTAACCCTTCATTTTCAAAAAAAAAAGATTCACTAAAAAGACATCACTAAAATGATTCTGCAGTTTTGGGCAAATTTGTAGATGAACTATAGATAGATAGATAGATAATCTTTATTTCAGGTCGGTATTAATTTTACACAGTAAACTGGCTACACCATTTCTGCCTATAGTGCCAAAAGGACTCAATAAAAAAGTATTAACAACATAGTTATGTGGTTTTGCGTCTAGGTGCATGAATTAGTTAACCATTCCTGCCTGTAGCACCTATAGTAAATAACAACTCACTAGCTCAGTGGTTTTGAGCAGATGTTGATGAATGGGTTAACCCTTCCATTGCAAATACTTTTGAAAACCATCTAAATCCTGTCCTGTTGGTATTCATTGGAAAGGGGTCGCTGAGTACTCTCAAATGAGTACTCATTTGCCAGGGTTTCAGTCATTTTCCAGGATTTTTTCATTATTTTGTGGTGACCAAGGTATAAGGAGTAATATCAATCAGAACCAATGCAACACCTATCCTACACATAATTAAACAGTTAGGCTTAATTCATAAGCTATTTCAAAATGCTTCTCATCAATCAGAAAACAATTATGAAAGGAATTCATTCTGAAGCACAATGGGTTAACTCATTCATACTCACAAGTTTGTTTAGAAAGTTTCATCTGCTACTCTCATTCTTTTGATAATAACTTGGGAATTAAGCAAATATTAACAAAATATTCGACGGAGAGTTGCTGTCTGGTTTCTAAGTGACATTTCTCCATCAAATATTTTCAAAAAGGTTTGATTTCAAAAATATTACCCAAATCATCAGGCCCCTTTAGGCCATTCTGAGTGTGAATGGGTTAAATCAATATATTGAGTCTAATTGAGTCCAACAGAAAGACTTCTTTTAATCAATGAATCCCTGATATAACCAAAGAATGCCTGACTATTTTGTTAATATCTATCTTTGGAAAGCATATTTTGAAAGAATATAAATCATAACTCAATCCTGTAATCAACAATAAGACCCTTTTAGGGACTCTCACTAATAACAACTAACTCTGGGCCTCTAGAACTTTAACCCATTAATGCTCACAGCAGCCAAAGTAGCCTTAAGATTTTGACGACATCTTGCAGGCATAAGCATAGATAGAAACATATATGATGGAGAAATATTAATCAGAACAAGACCAAAAGCTCTCCTTGAAATATCTTGTAGAATCATTCTCATTCTAAAGGTATACTGTCCTTTGATATCGATCAAAGGGAATTTTCAAAGGGCTTGATTAAACTTCAAAAGGGTTAAGATTAACATCAAAGGGGATTTGGATTAACATCAAAGGGGATTTGGATTAACCTCAAAGGGTGTTTGGATTATCAACGATGGGATTAGGATTAGCATCAAAGAGACCAATTAAGACAGACAATTGTGTTATAATTGGACCTGATTGGTGTTGAATACATCAAAGGGAAAGGTTTGCAATTAACATTTCTTTGATGATTATTGACAAGCAGTGATTGAAAAGCATTGTTAGTTAATTCAAGTTTTACACATCTTATTTAACAGATATAGTTTTGTGCATTATTTTCATTAGTTTATTTTTTAATTGAGTATCTCTTAATGAGTTATATGTCTAAAAGGTATGAGACCTTTTTGAATACTTATCACATATATTGAAGGAATTGATGCAAATGCTTGTATAAACTAAGATATTATTTGCAATACATGAAAATAAAGATCAATTAAATCGCTTAGGTTAAGGCAGGAATAACTTTATCTGAAACATAATCCTTGTTGTATGTTTGTCCTTAAAACACCCCCTATGTATATACATATTTAAGGGAGGTGTCTTGCTGACCAAAACATCATTAGCAAAATATGTGTAGGATATATGCCTATCAAACCTACCCAACAGTTTCCTTCTCTTAAAGGTGTATTGACACCATTCTATATCCTTATTTTCAGATGTAGCATGTTCTTAAAAAATACTTTTTAATGCAGATTATTGCTTGTCAACAATCATCAAAGAAATGTTAATTGCAAACCTATCCCTTTGATGTATTCAACACCAATCAGGTCCAATTACAACACAATTGTCTATCTTAATTGGTCTCTTTGATGCTAATCCTAATCCCATTGTTGATAATCCAAACACCCTTTGAGGTTAATCCAAATCCCCTTTGAAGTCAATCTCAACCCTTTGAAAATTCCCTTTGATCAATATCAAAGGAATATTATGAAGGAAATATCAATGATTGAATTATTGCCATTTATGGTTATAATAACTGTATAGTTAGGATGATTTCTATATAGTTGATAGATAAAAGGGTGTGTTCAGTTTATAAGTTTGATTTCTATCACTCATGGTTATGATAACTGTATAGTTATGTTGATTTCTATATGATTGACAGATAAAGCGGGTGTGGTCAGTATATAAGTTGGAATCTCTAGATATCTCATCAGTACACCAACTGACACAACCAAGCCAACAACACCAGAGATAGAGAGATAGAGAGATAGAGACTATACCGAATCAACTGAGATTTCTTGTGATATCTACTGTTACTCTGAACAGGATAATCTAGTATCTTAGCTGCACACAATTTGATTTAGTTAACTTTGAGATCAGTATCAATAATCAGTCAACATTTCAATAAGCTTTAAAAGCCAGCATACATTAATTCAGTCTTATTTTTCACTTACATTTCACCTGGTTATTATCAGGCATTATTCCATTCGGTTAAAGCAATAATCAATTCTTTTAGTACCCAATATCTAATATTTATTCATCTCCTTGGATCAAATTTCACTGTTATCAACATTGTAGTAAGGAGTCAATTATTACTTAACCTTAACTTGATATATTTTACACTGCTGTTTATTTTATTTGCACTGCACACTGTTTTGAAGCATATTTCCAGTGAGACTGACAGAATCCTTCAAGTCTGCTATCAGCTGTTCCCTAGAAACCACAACTAAAGGTATGTATTCTTGTTATATCACATACATAATTAAAATGGAAATCATACAATGGAATAAAGAAACAATGGGACATTTTCCTATATTGGGTACAAAGAACACAGGAATATTATAAAAAAGATTTAGATTACTGAAGTCAATATTTTCTGGATGTTTTGATTCAAAACACTCACAGATACTGCAATTTGGAGTTGTTTTTTTAAATAAATTTATTCTAGGCAGTCTATATTTAAAAAAACAGTGACCCATTTTCAGAGTTGTATGTTGCCCAAAGTTTTTAAAGAAAATAGTTGGATTTGTCTGCTTTCTTCCATTGTCATCGTGACTAGTTCTCCAGTTTTCATACCTTAACTGTTAGATAGATATTATGCCATCACTGAGCTATAGATGGCAGCACATTCATTGGGGGGGTTTGTCAGAAGTACCAAGTCTGACCTACTTAGTTGTATTTCTTGCTATCATATCTCTGAATTATATCTCTGCATTTAGGATGTACTTTTTGCAGTAACCTTTTTATCCCTGATGTAAATGCACTTTTTATTGTGACAATTGTTATCTCTGAATTATATGTAAATAAACATGATAAAGCTTAGATAAAGGTACCCTTTAACCAACTACTGCATGGAGTTCTTGCATGTAGCTTCTGACCTTAAAAGTCACAAAAATAATTCAGAAAATTTATTTCAAGACACAAAGCAAAATAACTCAGAAAATTTATTTCAAGACATGAAGCATAATTTAGCATATTCCAATATTCAGCTTTTCACCATAAACTGTTCTGGTTGTGAAATTCATTTTCTGTGTTTTATTTCAGATGTCTGACATTCACAGTCGTACCGGCCTGGAACCCATGGAGGTGGCAAGGACCCTTCTGGACACCCTCAAGAAATATGATGCTGCTCGTGCTCAGGCTGACATACTAGGTAGGTCAACTAATGCATTAACCCATTAATGCTTAAGAGTTACTCTTGAAACAGTTGTCTGTAAGACTGTATCTTCAGTTTGATACTTTTGACAATAACTATGAAAATAAGGTTCAATTGTACATTACTAATTAAACTGGAATGCATCATTATGTCATGCCTGTTTCAGGTAAGCATTATGATTCATGCAATAAATAATGTCTTTCTTAAATTATAGACAATGATCTTATCTGGCTTCATCTCAGTCTTACATAATATTTCCCTGCTTATTCAACATTGCAGAATTAAGTAATGTCTGGTTTACTTTATTGCATTTGTGCCTTTTGAATACTATTAAAATTGAAAAATATAATCTATAAAATCATGTGCATGATTATTCCAAAGTTTATGTAAGATTGTTTTAAGAGTATGGGTTTATGATGCTATCCCACAATGCAATGGGCTGGTTCATGATTACTACTCGAGGAAACAATAGGAGCAATTAAGCTATTGTCTCAGTCTATATATAGACTCTCCAGTAGGGGATTAATACCAATTAAGACAACTGAAGGGTGACCTAGATAAGTAAAGGGGGAAATTTGTATACCTAGTGTTGCAATATTTTCCCCCTCAGATGTTTATCTATATCAGTCATTGTACTGTTTAACCCCTGTGGGCAGAGCCCCCATTTAATGTCATAGATAGGATCTATGACATGGAAATACCCTAAATGATAAAGCATAAACTTACAAAAAGTGCTGATTTCAGGTCAGCATTTGTATTTTATATGTTTTTTTGTGTTAAAGAGATATTACAAATAGTGAGATTTGCCTGATTTGCTTTCAGCACTATGTATTGTTACATAACAGCAATATATTGTTATCTTCTTTGTGTATGGCCCCTGCTCTAGAAGCAATATAATAAATGCAAACACAATTTAACTCTGTGTTGTTAAGATTACACTTCCCTGTATCCTCATACTACTGTATGTTAAATATTTCATGATTCCTTTCATTTATGTGGCAGCAGTTTTCAAGTTATCTCTTTCTTTGCTTTCCAGATGATTTTATTGATCTGTTGGAGAAGAAGCATGTTGAGAGTCAGCGCCACCTACGTCCCAGCGTCCGCATGCAGCAGCTGGTCCTGCAGGAGGCTCGCAGCATGTACCTGCGATACAGCCAGAGACAGATGGCCGCCACCCTGGCACTCGCATCACAGGTAGCACAGGAGGAGGCCGGTGAGGTGGACGAGGAGGATGAGGATGAGATGGAGGACTACACCGACTGCTTCTACTCTTATGCTGGCCGCGACTGAATCTGGGGAGGACGCACCACTCATGGGAACTACCCCAATGGCTGAGAAGTTTAACACAGCATGTACCTGCGATACAGCCACAGGCAGATGACCGCCACCCTGGCCCTCGCTTCACAGGTAGCCCATGAGGAGGCTGGTGAGGAAGAGGATGAGATTGATGACTACACTGACTGCTTCTACTCTTATGCTGGCCGCGACTGAATCTAGGGAATTAGCACCACCTTTGGGGACTACCACAATGGCTGAGAAGTCTAGCAACACAGCATGTTCCTGTGTCACAGCCAGAGGCAGATGGCCTCATTGGTTTCACAGGTAGCCCAAAAGGAGGCTGACATGAAAGAGGAGGATGATGAAATGGACAAACACACCGACTGCTTCTACTCTTACGCTGGCCACGACTGAATCTTAGGAATTAAAGGAGCACCACACATGGGGACTACCCAAATGGCTGAGAAGTCTAGCACAGCATGTATGTGTGATACAGTCAGAGGCAGATGGCCGCCACCCTGGCCCTCCCATCACAGGTAGCGCAAGAGGAGGCCAGTAAGGTGGAGGAGGAAATGGACAATTACACTGTCTGCTTCTACTCTTATGCTGGCCGCGACTGAATCTGGGGAATTAAAGAGGTCCCACTCTTTGGGGCTACCCCAATGGTGGCGAGCCCTGGCCTCCCAGCTAGCCCAGGAGGAGAAAGATGATAGGATGACACACTACCCTGATTGGCTCTGTTCTAATGTCAACCACAACTAAAATGGTTAGAGTAATGAGGGACAGAACCCAATTACTTTCATGCATTGTGTATTGTGTATTGTGCCAATGTTGAATTGAATAGGTTCTTTTTAAAATGATATGTAATGAAAAATGTTTTATGTTAACAAAATGTTCATAATTATATGTTTATCAAATTAAAAGTAACTTGTTATATTTGTTACAAAAAATCTAAAAGAAAAGAAATGCAATAAGAAATTTGTTTACAGACTATGCTTCAGAATGTTGAATGTTGTTAATATTACCTGTTATAATGTATTATGTGAATATGCTACCTGTATCAATATAGAATACAAATAAAACTCTATCTGCTATATACTTGTCTTACTTGTTCTTTGTTGCAATTCCTTCCTATATACAATAGTCAATTGAATCTAATATTATGTGTATTTAATTTTTTCTTTGGCCCTTTTTTTGTACTTCGTAAGAAAAATCACAATTGTCATTTCAGTTAGATCGTAGCAAACCTACAAAGACTGTTCAAAAACCCTCCTTATTTATTCAGCCAGATAGTCAATGTATATTCTCTTCATCACTTTGGTATACAAAACACAAAAGTAAAGGTGTATTCATGGTATTAACCCACTCCTACCTAAGGCATGCAGATGGTCTGACAACTTGTCCGATGTAACACATCAAATACTGTATAACAGGTAATGTTAACGTTTGCTTAATCTTCCTGAATTTACCTAATGGGTTCGAGACGGTAACAATAAAATGTTATCTTTAATCATTTTTGTTGGTGTGCTGTGGCAGACGATGTTCACGGGTGACGACATGTACGCGTGTCGGAAATCACAGTGTGTGCTATATTAATTTGTTACGTTATATATACTACTTTTTTCCCAATTATTGAATCTTAGAACTAAACACAAATATTTATTTATCTATAAATTAATATGGAATAGATATAAAATCAAGCATTTAGATCATGTAGTGCGATACTGGCCTGGGCAGGTTTGGGGATTGCGCTTCCTTTAACGAGTGATACATGTTTGCAGTACTCACAAACCTAACCACGAACCGGACCGCGTTGGTGAAATGCTGCTCTAAGTGCTATTAATGTGCAAAACAACTAAGCCAACCACGCCAGCTCAATTGAGCTGGCGTGGTTGGCTTTGTTGCTCCAGTTATAATTACGCAGAGGACACGTTCAGGAGGCAAACTGCATGGTAGCATTATCGCCAAATTTAATATAAGTGCAGTCGTATGTGGGCTGGGAAAATAAAAAACGGGAAAAAGCTGAATTCATAATTTTTCGAGAAATAAAAGTCCTGGGAAATAAACCGGTTGAACAGTAGCAATATTTAAAGAGGGATTGTTAAATCTACACGAACAATAAAAATCCGTCAAATTCTTACAAAAATATTGCTTTGCTATCTGGAATTTCATTTTTTTGTCAATTATTGCCACATTCCGGCTAAGTCATGACTACACCATTTCTGCCTGTAGTGCCAAAAGGACTCAATAAAAAGGTATCAACAACATAGTTATGTGGCTATGGTCAGATGTTGAGCAGATGTTGATGAATGGGTCAACCCTTCCAATGCAAATATTTTTGAAAACCATCTAAATCCTGTCCTGTTGGTATTCATTGGAAAGGTCTTGCTGAGTACTCTCAAATGAGTACTCATTTGCCAGGGTTTCAGTCATTTTTCTGGATTTTTGCATTATTTTGTAGTCACCAAAAAATAAGGAGTAATATCAGTCAGAACCAATGCAACACCTATCCTACACATAACTTGTTCATATAGAAAGTTTCATCTGCTACTCTCATACTTGTGATAATAACTTGGGAATAAAGCAAACATTAACAAAATATTTGACGGGGAGTCGCTGTCTGGTTTCTAATTGACATTTCTCCTTCAAATATTTTACAGAAAGTGGTTTCATTGAAAAAAAATTCCCAAATCATCAGGCCTGTTTAGGCCATGAATGGGTTAAATCAATAAATTGAGTCTATATAGAATCCCAACAGAAACACTTCTTATAACCAATGAATCCCTGATGTTAACAAAGAACAACTGACTATTTCGGTAATATCTATCTTTGGAAAGCATCTTTTGGAAAAGTTTTGAAAGAAGAATATAAATCATGACTCAATCCTGGAATCAACAATACTGTAAATTCTCGCAAATCTCGGACACTTTTTATTAATAACGATTTTCATTGGCGGATGGTGGCCGGAATTTTCTGAAAATAGCAATCAAAGCTCAGGCACTGTGGCCGAAATTTGCCGAAATTATTGAAATTGAAACGAAAGCTAGATGGAAAATCGATTGCTAACTTCGTACACAATGGGCAATTTGGGGACTGCAGCCAGAACCGGCGTAGTTCATGTGTCACTCAAGAGATGGCGCCACTTACCAGTGCAATTGACAGTCTGCCATACTTGCTTCATAGTCCAGCGGATTTGTGAAAATTCGTTAATTTATTGGCAAAAGCACCAAATTTCGCGCACGTATAGCCCTTCAAGTACTAATCAAAATAAGATGAAGTTCCACTTAAAATTTTTGTTGGTTGCCATGGTAACGAGGAATTTTGGCGGGAGAAAGCCAAAAATATGTGATTTTTGTAATATTGCGTTTTAAACAGTAGTTCTTTGATAGAGTGCAATGAATCTGAAGTAAATGTATTAACTTCGATACCAGAAAAAAAAGTTGAGTAAAAATATTCATTAAATAGTCTCGGTTGCCATGGCAACAGGACTTCATATTATGACAAGTTCACTAAAATTGATGATATTGGTATTTTCATATCAAAAATGCATCTTTAAAAATGTTATCATCACTTAATTTTAATCTAGTTAGTATGTACACTATGTGACACAATATTGAGAACATATTGAGTTTGTTATTCCCAAGGTTGCCATGGCAACAAGGCAAATTTCATTATAATGCCAAAAAAAGCTGAAAATATGCAGTTTGTGTTATACTGGATTTTTAAAAGTTGTCTCTTTGATTAGTTGCAAAAAATTTGGTGCAAATACAATTTCCCTATAACCACAAACAAAATTAGGATATAACTCAAAGTGAATATCATTGGTTGCCATAGCAACAGAACATTTTCAATGGAGAAATGACAAAAAATAATGATTTTTTGGAAGTTTTGTTTGATAATATTGATTCTTTTTTAAATGCAACTAGCAAACATGATTTCATTGGCAACAACTGTATGCTAGTTTAACACAAACGGTTTGTTCGTTCTTCGGTTACTATGGTAACCAGGCAATCTAATAAATGCCAAAGTGTGTCTTTTCGTAATAATGGCTTAAACTAAGTGTTTTGTTTGAACTTAGATAATTTTGGGCACAACATCAACACCTTTTTCTGAATGGTATTCAAGGGTTATTGTGTAGTACGTAATGTCTGTAACTTTTAGGGGTTAATTTGGAGGTATTTATGAATTTCTGCTCATTTCTGCTCCTTGAAAACAAGATGGCCGCCTCCTTAGCAACAGACATAAAAATACAAAAATAACAATAACTTTGTCAATAAAAAAGATTTTTAGATACTTTTTTTTTTCAAACATATCTGCGTAAAAATATCTTTCTAATGAACATACTTATTAAAAACTTTAATAATATCTTGCATCATTTAAGTTACAACAGTACAAAGTATTTGTATCTGAATTCTTAGTAAAACGGACAACACCATTTAGTGTCCATATCAGAAGAACCAAGTTCCCACTGATAAGTACCCCTCCAACAAGAGTGGTTTCCAATACCAAGGCTACCAGATATCTTCCCTGAAACAGTAATGCTCCTTATTTTCACAGCTGCACATATCATGTCAAGTGAGGGATGGAGATCTGGATCAGTGCTTTTGCCATGAAAACCAGTCATATCCACCATCACTATCTCAAAATCTAAAACTGAGGCATAGACCAAAGGCAGACCTTCACTGCCTTATGGACCTGTGTCCAGATACTACAGATTCTCCTGTGGGTTTGATTTAGAAGCTTGGAGAAAATATTTAGGAAATTATGCTGCCAAACAAATAGTGCAGTTCAAACAAAACTTCCAAAAAATCATTATTTTTTGTCATTTCTCCATTGAAAATGTTCTGTTTCTATGGCAACCAATGATATTCACGATGAGTTATATCCTAATTTTGTTTGTGGTAATAGGGAAATTGTATTTGCACCAAATTTATTGCAACTTATCAAAGAGACAACTTCTAAAAATCCAGTATAACACAAACTGCATATTTTCAGCTTTTTTTGGCATTATAATGAAATTTGCCTTGTTGCCATGGCAACCTTGGGAATAACAAACTCAATATGTTCTCAATATTGTGTCACATAGTGTACATACTAACTAGATTAAAATTAAGTGATGATAACATTTTTAAAGATGCATTTTTGATATGAAAATACCAATATCATCAATTTTAGTGAACTTGTCATAATATGAAGTCCTGTTGCCATGGCAACCGAGACTATTTAATGAATATTTTTACTCAACTTTTTTTTCTGGTATTGAAGTTAATACATTTACTTCAGATTCATTGCACTCTATCAAAGAACTACTGTTTAAAACGCAATATTACAAAAATCACATATTTTTGGCTTTTTCCCGCCAAAATTCCTCGTTACCATGGCAACCAACAAAAATTTTAAGTGGGTCTTCATCTTATTTTGATTAGTACTTGAAGGGCTATACGTGTTACCTCTCAGAAAAGATTCATGAAGTTCTATCTGAAGGAAAATATTTCAAAGCTGTTATTACAATTTTCACTCTTTTGATATCAGTTTTTTGATAAAATGCCCCTAAAATAGGTGGATCCAAAGTCCAGCGCAGTGGATCCATATCCAGAATTTATCAGTATGCATGGTAATATACTTCTGCCAAGTTTCATGCTTCTAACAAAAAGTGCACGATTTGGCCCAAAATGGTGCCTTAGCTGCCCCACTAACATGCTGCTTCAGCCATTCCCTGCTGCTGCACTTGATGTCGGCCTGCCACCTATTGGCAAGTGACAAAACTAACCTCTCCAAGTTGCCCATTATCCCCCACAAAATCATTATTGTCCACCTACCTGACTTGTAATTTCTCTGCTATATATACTAATAAAGTATCATGCCTCCCTTGTATGTTATTTACTTGTTTATTATTGCTGCCCACACCAATTACGCATTGTTGACAAGTCCCACTTCCAAAATGGCGCTGCCCATGAGAGCGATGTCCCTACTTCCAGTTTAGGGAGCCGGTGTGTTTTGGCAGATATAGGGACACTAGAAATGTTAGTTTATAATCTGAAATCATTCAGAAACTTCGTAAGTTTAAACATGTCTTTCACTGTGGCCGATATTATCAATTGAATTGAAACGAAAGCTAGATGGAAAATCGATCGCTAACTTCGTGAACAAGAACACAATTTTCCCCCACAAAATCATTATTGTCCGCCTACCTGACTTGTCATTCCTCTGCTATATATACTTGTAAAGTAACTTGCCTCCCTTGTATGTTGTTTACTTGTTTATTCTTGCTGCTGCACGCCAATTACGCATTGAATTATACTTGTGGAGCTTGACAAGTCTTATTTCAAAATGGCGCTGCCCAAGCTGTATTCCACTCTACACACAGAAATACGATACCCACTTCCGGTTTCACACCGATCGTCTTTTGGCAGATATGGGCACTAGAAACAATCGTTAATAATCTAAAATCAATCGCAAACTTTGGAAATCTAAAAGTTTTTTTCTTATATCAATGAAATTTACTTGGTGGCCAACTTTTGGTGAAATGTGTCCTTGGATGAATCAGGGGTGGGCGAAATTCCCCAGTAACTATTTAATGTAGATGAATTGTAGTGGCCGAGTTTCCTAGGGCGGTCGAGATTTTCGAGAATTTTCGGTAAGACCATTTCGGGGACTCTTGCTACTAATAATTAACTCTGGGCCTCTAGAACTTTAACCCATTAATGCTCACAGCAGCCAAAGTAGCCTTAAGATTTTGATGACATCTTGCAGGCAAAAACATAGATAGGAGAATATATGATGGCGAAATGTTAATCAGAACAAGACCAAAAGCTCTCCTTGAAATATCTTGTAGAATCATTCTCATTCCAAAATTACTGGCCTTTGATATTGATCAAAGGGAATTTTCAAAGGGCTTGATTAGACTTCGAAAGGGTTAAGATTAACTTCAAAGGGCATTTGGATTAACCTCAAAGGATGTTTGGATTATCAATAATGGGATTAGGATTAGCATCAAGGAGACCAATTAAGATAGACAATTGTGTTATAATTGGACCTGATTGGTATTGAATACATCAAAGGGGTTGGTTTGCAATTAACATTCTTTGATGATTGTTGACAAGCATTGATTAAAAAGCATTGTTAGTTAATTCAAGTTTTACACATCTTATGTAACAGATAAAGTTTTGTGCATTATTTTCATTTGTTTTAGTTTTAATCGAGTATCTTGGAATGATTCATATGTCTAAAAGGTATGAGACCTTTTTGAATATTTATCACATATATTGAAGGAATTGATGAAAGCTGGTATAAACTAAGATATTATTTGTAATACATGAAAATAAAGATCAATTAAAGCGCTTAGGTTAAGGCAGGAATAACTTTATCTGAAACATAATCCTTGTTGGATTTTGGTCCTTGAAACACCCCCTATTTATCAACATATTTAAGGGAGGTGTCTTGCTGACCAAAACATCATTAGCAATATATGTGTAGGATATATACTTATCAAACCTACCCAACAGTTTCCTTCTGTTTAAAGTTTAATGAATACATTCTTTATCATTATTTTCAAATGCAGCATGATCTTAAACAATACTTTTTTTAAAGAAGATCAATGCTTGTCAACAATCATCAAAGGAAGGTTAATTGCAGACCTATCCCTTTGATGTATTCAACACCAATCAGGTCCAATTATAACACAATTGTCTGTCTTAATTGGTCCCTTTGATGCTAATCCTAATCCCATTGTTGATAATCCAAACACCCTTTGAGGTTAATCCATATCCCCTTTGAAGTTAATCTCAACCCTTTTAAAGTCTAATTAAGCCCTTTGAACATTCCCTTTGATCAATATCAAAGGAATCTTATGAAGGAAATGACAATGATTGGATTATTGCCTTTTATGGTTATGATAACTGTATAGTTAGGATGATTTCTATATAATTGATAGATGAGAGGGTGTGTTCAGTTTATAAGTTTGATTTCTGTCACTCATGGATATGATAACTGTATAGTTATGTTGATTTCTATATGATTGACAGATGAAAGGGGTGTGGTCAGTATATAAGGTGGAATCTCTAGTTATTTCATCAGTATACCAACTGACACAACCAAGCCAACATCGCCAGAGATATAGAGATATAGAGAGAGATTAATGCACCAACTGAGATTTTGTGTGATATCTGCTGTTTTTCTAAACAAGATAATCTAATATCTTAAACTGCACGAAGCTTGATTTAGTTAACTTGAAATCAGTATTAGTAATCAGTAAAATTTTTGATAAGCTTTAAAAGTCTGCATACATTAATTCAGTCATATTTTTCACTTACATTTCACCTGGTTATTATCAGGCATTATTCCATTCAATCAAATTTCACTGTTATCAACATTGTAGTAAGGAGTCAATTATTACTTAACCTTAACTTGATATATTTTACACTGCTGTTCATTTTATTTGCACTGCACACTGTTTTGAAGCATATTTTCAGTGAGATTGACAGAATCCTTCAAGTCTGCTAACAGCTGTTCCCTAGAAACCACAACTAAAGGTATGTATTCTTGTTATATCACATACATAATTAAAATGGAAATCATACAATATGGTAAAGAAATAATGGGACATTTTCCTATGTTGGGTACAAAGAACACAGGAATATTGTATAAATGATTTAGATTACTAAAGTCAATATTTCCTGGATGTTTTGATTCAAAACACTCACAGATACTACAATTTGGAGTTTTTTATATTTAAATATTTATTCTAGACTGTCTTAAAAAAAGTGACCCATTTTCAGAGTTGTATGTTGCCCTAAGCTTTTAAAGTTGGATTTGTCTGCTTTCTTCTGTTTTCACCATGAAAAGTTCTCCAGTTTTCATACCTAAACTGTGTTAGATAGATGTAATGCCATCACTGAGCTATAGATGGCAGCACAGTCATCGGGGGTGTTTGTCATAAGTACCAAGTTTGACCTACTTGGTTGTACCTCTTCCTATCATATTCTTATCTCTGAATTATATCTCTTGCAAGAACCTTATGCCCTTAAAAGTCACAAAAAATAACTCAAAAAAATTATTTCAAGACATAAAGCATTTTAGCATATTCCAAAATTCAGCTTTTCAACATAAATTGTTCTGGTTGTGAAATTCATTTTCTGTGTTTTATTTCAGATGTCTGACATTCACAGTCGTACCGGCCTGGAACCCATGGAGGTGGCAAGGACCCTTCTGGACACCCTCAAGAAATATGACGCCGCCCGCACCCAGGCTGACATACTAGGTAGGTCAACTAATGCATTAACCCATTAATGCTTAAGGGTTACTCTTGAAACAGTTGTCTGTATCTTTGACAATAACAATGAAAATAAGAATTCTTCAGGTTCAATTAAACATTACTAATAAAACTGGAATGTATCATAATGTCATGACTGTTCCAGGTAAGCATTATGATTCATGCAATAAATAATGTATTTCTTAGATTATAGACAATGATCTTATCTGGCTTCATCTCAGTCTTAAATAATATTTCCCTGCTTATTCAACATTGCAGAATTAAGTAATGTCTGGTTTACTTTATTGCATTTGTGCCTTTTGAATAGTCTTAAAATTGAAAATCACATAATCTATAAAATCATGTGCATGATTATTCCAGTAAGTTTTTGTAAGATTGTTTTAAGGGTATGGGTTTATGATGCTATCCCACAATGCAATGGGCTTGTTCATACTTACTACTCAAGGAAACAATAGGAGCAATTAAGCTATTGTCTCAGTCTATTTATAGACTGGTCCAGTGCTCTCCAGTAGGGGATTAATACCAATTAAGACAACTGAAGGGTGACCTAGATAATTAAAGGGAGAAATTTGCATACCTAGTGTTGCAATATTTTTCCCTCAGATGTTTATCTATATCAGTCATTG
The DNA here is from genome assembly GCA_963942565.1 of Maea johnstoni. Classification (NCBI taxonomy): domain Eukaryota; kingdom Metazoa; phylum Annelida; class Polychaeta; order Spionida; family Magelonidae; genus Maea; species Maea johnstoni. Next base: position 30,143,561 of record OZ012690.1, read on the forward strand.
TACTGTTACTTTAAGATCTTTAACCCTTGTGGGCAGAACCCCCATTCAGGGGCTTAGCCGCCTATGTTATTTGACAGTTTGGACACCCAAAATTTTATGTCAGAATTTGCTGAAGATGACTTTTCTTAGAAGATAGAAGATGAAGAAGCTGTAGTGTCACTTTTGTAAGACACACAAAGCAGTATCTGGCCTAAAAAAGCAAAATCTGTAAAAGTATAGGGTCTATCTTATTAGTAGTATGTATTTTGTACCACACTTAAGACACGCAAAAGTCTATGAAACCTCTATTTGGACACCCTGTTTCCAAATATCGGCTAAGACCCTGCCCCCATTGGAAATTAATGTTATAGATAAGTCTATGACATATGGAGATACCCTAAATGATAAAGCATGAACTTACAAATAGTGATGATTTCAGGTCAGCATTTGTCTTTATATGATTTTATATGATTCTTTGTGTTGAAGAGATATTACAGATATTCCAGCAATATGGATTGTTACATAGAAGCAATATATTGTAATCTTCTGTGTGTACAGACCCTATCTAGAAGCTTTATAATAAATGCAAACACAATTTAATATATCTGTGTTGTTTAGACTACACTTCCCAGTATTATAAAACTAATCCTAATTACTACTGTAGGTTAAATATTTCCTGATTCCTTTCATTTATGTGGCAGCAGTTTTCAAGTTATCTTTTTCTTTGTTTTCCAGATGATTTTATTGGTCTGTTGGAGAAGAAACGTGTCGAGAGTCAGCGCCACCTACGTCCCAGCGTGCGCATCCAGCAGCTGGTGCTGCAGGAGGCTCGCAGCATGTACCTGCGCTACAGCCAGAGACAGATGGCCGCCACCCTGGCCCTCGCATCACAGGTGGCCCAGGAGGAGGCCGGTGAGGTGGAGGAGGAGGATGAGGATGAGATGGAGGACTACACTGACTGCTTCTACTCGTATGCTGGCCGTGACTGAATCTGGAGCACCACTTACGGGGACTACCCCAATGGCTAAGAAGTCTAGCATAAGTATGTGCTTTACAGCCAGAGACAGATGGCCGCCACCCTGGCACTCGCATCACAGGTAGCCCAGGAAGAGGCAGGCGAGGTGGAGGAGGAGAATGATGATGAGATGGAAGACTACACTGACTGCTTCTACTCTTATGCCGGCCGCGACTGAATCGTAAGAGTTAAAGTGCACCACTCAAGGGGACTACCCCAATGGCTAAGAAGTCTAGCACAGCATGTACGTGCGATACAGCCAGAGACAGATGGTCACCACCCTGGCCCTCGCATCACAGGTGGCTCAAGAAGAGGCTGACCAGGTTGAGGAGGATGAGATGGACAACTACACTGACTGCTTCTACTCTTATGCCGGCCGCGACTGGAAGGAAGTAAAGGAGCTACACACATGAGGATTACCCCAATGGCTGAGAAGTCTAGCACAGCATATATGTGCGATACAGCCATGTGGACTACCCCAGTGGCTGAGATCTGAGATGTCTAGCATAGCATGTACCAACATCACAGGCCGAGGCTCAATTGCTTTACAGGCAGGCCAGGAGGAGGCTAAAGTGAAAGAGCAGGATGAGATGGACAACTACACTGACTGCTTCGACCGCGACTGAATCTGGGGAATTAAGAAAGCACCACTCATGGGGGCTACCCCAATGGTTGCAAGCCCTGGCCAGGAGGAGGAAGACGATAAGATGACAAACTACCCTGATTGGCTCTAGATACTCTAATGTTAACCACAACTGAAATGGTCAGAGTATAATGAGGGACAGAACCCAATTACTTTCATGTATTGAGTGTATTGTGCCAATGTTGAATTGAATAGGTTCTTTTTAAAATATGTAATGAAAAATGTTTTATGTAAACAAAATGTTTATAATTATATGCTTATCAAATTATAAGTAACTTGTTATATTTGTTACAAAAAAATCAAAAAGAAAAGAAATGCAATAAGAATTTTTTTTACAGAATATACTTCAGAATGTTGAATGTTGTTAATATTACCTGTTATAATGTATTATGTGAATATGCTAACTGTATCAATATAGAATACAAATAAAACTCTATCTGCTATATACATGTCTTACTTGTTCTTTGTTGCAATTCCTTCCTATATTCAATAGTTAATTGAATCTAATATTATGTGTTTTTAATTTTTTTCTTTGGCCCTTTTTTTGTTCTTCGTAAAAAAAATCACAATTGTCATTTCAGTTAGATCGTAGCAAACCTACAAAGACTGTTCAAAAACCCTCCTTATTTATTCAGCCAGATAGTCAATGTATATTCTCTTCATCACTTTGGTATAAAAAAACACAAAAGTAAAGGTGTATTCATGGTATTAACCCACTCCTACCTAAGGCATGCATATGCTCCAGGACTTATCAACTTGGACACCACTGTCTTACCAGGATAATCATTAAGTCAGATATATATTTCCAGAAATATCCCAAGATATCCCATTGTATCAGTTTCTTAGTCAGGGTCTTAGCCAGGATTTTGAAACAGGGTGTCCAAACGAAGGTTTCATAGACTTTTGGATGTCCAAAGTGTGGTACAGCTAAGCCTCTGCAATGGATCTTACATTGCACCAGAAGTTCTAACCTTAGCAATCATTGGGGCGTTCTGACTGGCTGCAGTTTGATTCAAAATAAAGGGTCTTATACTGCACCAGAAGTTCTTACCTGAGCAATCTTTGGGGCATTCTGGCTGGCTGCAGTCGTCCAGCTTCCAGCCGGGGTAGCAGGTACATACCCCTGTCAAAGGGTTGCAGTCGCCATGTTCGCTACACGTTTTAGGCTTACCGGGGCATCCCAGATCCTCACACTTACTCCCAACCCAAGAATCACCTGAAAAATAAATTAATAATTCAAATTAATTAATGATAACTACATGGCTTTCTGGGATAGCTAATATCTTATATGAAAATCTAAAACTTGAAATATGAAATTAGAATTTGAAATTAGATTTAAATCTCAGAATACAAAATATAAAATAAGAAATATGAAACATGAATAGCAAATATCAGTGTATCTAATGTAAAAGAAGTACTTATAGAATATAAAGAATTTGAAATTCATGCTACAAATAGAATATTTAAATTTTAAACCTATTGCTTCTAGTGGCTGAATTGGTCAATACAAAATGATGCAAAAAAACCTGAAAAATGACTAAAACCGTGGCACATAAGTACTCATCTAAGTGTACTCAGCATGATCTATCTAATGAATACCAACATGACAGGGTTTAGACGGTTTTCAAAAATCTTTGCATCCTTGTTCTTTGGACTAAAGTAACCTCAGCATTGTAAGTGTTAAAGTCTCACACTCACCAGCCGTCTTCTTCCTGCAGTCGCAGGCGCCGTTGAGACACTGACCATGTCCGGAGCACTCCAGGCCACAGTCGGACTGGGAATGACAGCTGTCACACTGGCAGAATTCCCCCGTCCACGTCCCATAATCCACGTTACACTTATGTGAGCAGGCAGACCCATAATAGCCCTAGGTAAACAAAAAATTCTGAATTCTAAAGAAAATTCTAAAATATTATCTTGAAAAAAAAATATTGGAAAAACACATCTGAACTATGATAGAGTTAAATTAAAACCATCAGAAATGCCAGTTTCACTTATATGAGCAGGCAGACCCATATAGACCTAGGAAGACAAAAAACTTTCTCAGTATAACAATTGTAAATTCTAAAAAAATATCTTGAAAAATAAAAATTGCAAATACAAATCTGATAGAAATATGATAGGGTTAAAATTATAACTATCAGAAAAATGGCCCTAGGTAAACAAAAAAATCTAAATTCTAAATTTTTTGGAATCACACATCTGAAATATGATAGTTAAAAAATTATAACAATCAGAAATGCCAGTTACACTTATGTGAGCAGTCGGACCTATAATAGCCCTAGGTAAACAAAAAATAAATCCCAGTATAAAAATTCTAAATTCTAGAATATTATCTTGAAAAATAAAAATTGGAAACACAAATCTGAAATATGATAAAGTTGAAATCAAAACAAACAGAAATACCAGTTTAACACCTAATAACACTTGAGATTTTGAAAATTGAAAATATAATCAAACAAGTAATTGTGATCTTAAAAAGTCATACATATGAGGATGAATAGATGAATATGCATTATTATTTTTTTTGTCCTTTTTAGACCTTTACCTCAAAATCCAGTACGCTTTGACAACTGCTAGATTGATTACTCTAGAAAGCATGTATTTCAATATTGTTTACAATAGCATAACATTTTGACATAGAACACAACTTTTTCATTCAGGAAAATGTTCAAAATCATGCCTCATGCAGTGTCAGAAGTCAAATCATCTTATGGTTATAGTAAGCTGACGTTTCTCAAACCTTTCATGCCGGCCAAGCTGCTCAATACCAAAAGTTTTTTGGTCATGCAATACTTTGAAATTAACATCTGAATTAAGCATAAATTGGGAAAAATATGAAGGAGAGTTGTTAGATGGTTAGATGGTTTCTGATCAAAATTCCCTTCAAATGTTTTTTTGATTTTTTTTGTTAGAGAATCATATCACCAAAATTGTCAGGCATTTTTGGGCGCTACATGCATGAATTGATTAAATGAAAACTCCTAAGATTGAGGCTTTGAGCTCTGGTCAATTGCTGACTTACCTTATGGCAGACACAGGTTGGAACATCATTGACGACGTTGCAGTCTCCCTTTCCACTACAGGCACCCGGACAGTCAGGCATATCACATGCTGCTCCCGTCCAACCTGAAACACAAACAATGCACAGTATAGCACTCTATTGTATTGTATTGTATTGTATTATATCAGGTATATCACATGCTGCTCCCGTCCAACCTGAAACACAAACAATGGACAGTATAGCACTCTATTGTATTGTATTGTATTTTATCTCATGATTGGCAAAATTCTAGGCTTTTGATTGGTCAATTGCCATATGATATGAAGTTGTATATACCTCTCAGAATCCTGTATTAACCTCCCAGTATTTGTATGTATGTATGCATGTTCATTTTTATTACCTATGCAGAGGTCGAGGAGGCAATCATGAGATAAATTCGTTATCAACTGTTTTGGAGTATGATACAACTTATATCTCGCAATCAGAGGGCTGTATCACCCTCGGCTGCGCCTCGGGTGATACAGTCCTCTGATTGCGAGATATAAGTTGTATCACACTCCAAAACAGTTGATAACTAATAGTATTGTACTGCATTGTATTGTATTGTATCATATTAATGGCAATGTTCCTTTCTGCTACAAGCACCTGGACAGACATGCAGGTTTTCTCAGAGAGATTTCACTTGAAATAGTCATATCAATGGCAATGGTGCATATATCTTTTCGCTACAGGCACCCGGACAGTCAGGTATATCACATGCTGCTTCCTTCCAACCTGAAACACAAACAATGGACAGTGTAGCACTCTATTTTACTGAACTGTATTGTATTGTATTGTATTGCATTGTATAGTATTGTATTGTATTGTATTCAAAGTCTCTCTGTCTTAGTTATCAGGGCGTTTGAGGAAAAAAGGCAGAATCTCTTACCTGGTGAGCAGGTGCATTGTTGCAGTGCACTGTTGCAGTCACCATGGTTACTGCAGTCGGTGACGTTCCCGGGGCAACCTTTGACCTCGCACCTGCTCCCCCGCCAGGCGTCATCACAGACACACCCACTCCCGTCGCTCGTGCACATTCCATGGTTGTTACACTCAATGTTACAGCCTTTTCCTACATAGCACGCCTGACACTTACAGAAGCCACTGTTCATGGGGGTCTACAAATACAAGCAGAGAAACATGTATTGCTATATCTTGTCCCACAGCAAAATATCAAGTTCTACAATTAGAACAGAAAATAAGATTGCATACATACATGGTTTAACTGTTTACTGATGGGATGATTTCTAGGTAAAATTATTCATCACTAGGGTTGGATATTGTTAAGAGATACCAGTATTGTTTCAAAAAGTATCATATCTTACCATTTCATTCCTTAAAGGTACTCTTAACAATATTTAAATCACTGTTATCATTTATAAGGTATTATCCAGGATCCTAAACATGACTATTCGCAACCAAATTTATAAGGTAATAATGCAATGAGGTACCCTTAACAGTGCCATAAAATACTGCACTGTTTCATTGGTACTGATACCGATACAGTAACGTTTCGTACTTAGAATTCTCCATCCCTGTCTATCACCTTATTTTTGAACTGTACTTTTAAGAAAGCAGGCCTTTGTTAAACAGGTTTGACTCTCCATCCCCTTTTATCTTCACAAATTCTTCACAAAGCGTAATCTCCATGTATAAAAAACTCCCAATGTAAAATTTCTGGTCCCACTTCTTTCTAATGCATTATAGAAATACCTTTGAGATGCGAAAATACACTATCCTAAAGTATCAGTGATTAGATGTCAATTACATCCCATTAACTTCAAGGGTACTTACCTGAGCACCATTGACACAGGGCTCATCACAGGCAGGTCCCATCCAGCCGAGATGACAGTCCATGCATCGTGGAGTGTTTTGTGACGCATCGCAGCGCCCTCTGTTATTACAATCAGGATTTCCCGGACAGTCCGCAATCTCGCAGCCATCGCCCGTCCAGCCAGCTTCGCAGTCACAGACATGGGTGGCGGCATTGCATTCACCGTGTCCCGAACAATCTGTGCCGATCCCGGGACAGCCGGGCGTATCGCAGACCGATCCCCGCCAGCCCCTGATACAGGTACATGTGTTTGTTGTCGCGTCCACCGCACCGTGCCCCGAGCACTCAGAGTCACATTCCGTGCCAACCCAGCCAGGCTGACACACACAGTTGGAGCTTCCAGGTGGAACCAGATTTCCTTTCAGGCAAAGCTTTTCGCATGCATGGCCCATGTAGTTATTGGTGCAGTTACAGTGTGGGGGGTTCGTTGTGCTGTTGCAGGATCCCCGGGCGTTACAGTCAGGCTCTCCGGGGCAGTCAGCTATCTCACAACCGAGACCCGTCCAGCCGGCACTACATGTGCACTTGTGGGTGCTGCTCTCACAACCACCTGAAACAAAACACAATTAGGCCAGTCCAATTCGATTTTTGGTCTTACATTTTGGCACCGCTCCGAGGTCTGCGCAACCATAATGTATGGGGCATAGTCAATATCATGCTTGTTCTGATGTAAACACTGTCCTCCAGGCCAGAATTTTTAAAATATTTTTTTGCGCCTGACGAACATTTTTGGAGCAAAAAAATCTGTAAGACCAAAAGTCAAATTAGTTTTCTAATTATTTTATCTCAACTTTTGAAGTCTTAAAATGATCTATATAGTTGCTCAGCATGCAACACTTGCGAAAATTTGAAAATTGAAGTTTGCAATGACATTTCTTGTTGTTTATCATACAACAATTGTAGAACTTGAGAGATAAATCAAATCAATTTTCTCTCATCTCAACCCTTAATCTCTCCTTGTATAATATTTGAAGCTCTTGTCCTCCCAAATATAAAGGAAATGCCTGTCCAAATAATGTTTGACCTTATTTCAAGTGTTGTTTTTTTAAAGTGCCAAAATACCATTTGAAAACATCTTAAGGCCTTATGATACTATTGAGTATTGGACAAGCTAAAAAAATCTATTACAATTCACCAGACACTACTGAATTTTGTAAAATTCATAACATTATGACTAAACCTGCCTATTCTAAAACTTGATTTGTAATAGTTGGCCTAAGTCCGGTTTCCCGGACCCATCCTATATAGGAAGGAAACAAAATAATATATAAATAAAAACTATTGATTCTAGCCCCGCAGGGTTATAACGATCTGATAGATGTATTGGACCCTCTTGAATTATGCCCCGCAGGGCCAAAACACAATTTTGGAAAACATAGTAAGGAAAATAAACTAACCCTTAATGCCCGGCTCATAATCTATTGTTAGAAACACCAACACAATTGAAATGTCTTGAAAACAAACACGCAACAATTAGACAGCATCAGATTTTGCAGGTGCGTCCTGCTTGTTGGCTGACGTCATCCATTGTCGCGTCATCAACGCACGTGTAAATTTAAAATCAACAAGAAACATGGCGGACCGCTACGATCGTGAGCGCAACACAAACTTCCTTTGCATTAAGTGGATTTAAAAGATGTAAAAGAACTGCTGCACAGTATACTTGCGGATAATCGATGGTATGGCCCGGAGGATCAAGATTCAATTTAATTCAATTAGTTGTTATGCATACATGTGTCTATAGGTTTGGTTCCGGGCAGGGGGTTTTGTAGTAAGTATGGCTGTCCTTTCGTTTCTTTTTTCACTTCTTTTTCTAATTTCCTTTATCATTTGCTTAGTAAATTGTTTCATCAGTAATTAGGATGTAAATATTCAATGGTTTTCGGTTGTTTTTGTTTTGCTTTCTTTAGTGAAATTGATCTTTTGTTGTGGTTTGTTTTGGTGTGTCAACTTTTAATGTTTTTGTTTTCTATTCTATGTATTATAATAATCGCCTGCGGCGCTTATGATATGCGTCTACGGCGCATTTATATGGCGCCTGCGGCGCCAGTAAAAACACTAGGGGGATCCCTATATATATTTCTGAGTCTTTATTTTATGTTTCAATAGTATATATTTCGTCTCTTCTTCCTATATAGGGTGGGTCCGTGGTTCCGGACTTAGGCCTAATAGTTCACCCAATTGTATTTATATTTCTTACCCCTGCCACTGCAATCAATTCCAAAGAGCCCAGGACAGCCTGGAACATCACACAGCCTGCCTTTCCAGCCTGTGTCGTAGTCACATTTACATGTTCCATTTATGATCTTGCCATGGCCAGAGCACTCGGAGTCACAGCCTATGCCTGCCCAACCTTCCTCACATGTACACACCTTAGAACCTAGATACAGTGAAACAACAGAGACATAGTCAAATGTACAACCTCAGAACCTAAATACAGTGAAACAATAGAGCCATTTTCACATGTACACACCTTAGAATCTTAATTCATACAATGATACATTAGAGATATTGTCACATGTACAACCTTAGAACCTAGATACAGTAAAATACAGGTCCATGTGGCCATAAATGAATAAAAGTATCAGTAGAGTACAAATAGATTGAGCAGATTTCTTAAGAGTAACTTCTTAAAATATCAAGTAATAACTAAATAAAACAAATCAGTTGTATATAAGTATGTCAAAATACTATCTAAAAAAGAATATATTAGGACAAAAATTAGAAAATTACAGATTTTAGGAAGAAATGAGGTATTTGATACGTACCTTTAGGTATTTCTTTTCCATGCAGACATGGCTGATTGCAATCGTGGAACATCCAGCCGTCGTTACACACACACTGAGGTGGGTCCACTGTTCCGTCACAGGTGCCGCGATTGTTACAGTCGGGCTCACCAGGACAGTCAGGTATATGGCAAGCCACGCCCTCCCAGCCTGGGAATAAACGCAATCTGGATGAGTTTTTCTGATAAACCTATCACTGACAATCCTTTAACCATACTTGGTTAACATCTAAATAATACTTATAACCCTTTCAATACTAAGGTTTCTTTCTTCCAAAGCACAAGGATGCAAGGTCTTTTTGAAAACCATTTAAATCCTGTTATGTTGGTCTTTATCGGAAAGCTCTCAATGAGTACTTTCAGATGAGAGCCCATATGACCGGGTTTCAGTCATTTTTCAAGTTATCATTCTGTGTAGGCAAAATTAGCCACCAGCAGCATAAGGATTAATGATACCTTGAAAAGAATGCATTCCTACTACTTTTGATAAACTATGTAATGAACATAACAAAAGTTATAAATGAATGTAAATTAGGTAATTTTGCAAACAGTTTTATTTTTGGCAGTATTAGCCTCAGGGATATGAACAGCAATAAACGGCTAAAACTGTGATGGTAGTCATCTTCGATCAAAGAAAATAAAAACAGATAAAACCTGAAATTAGACTTATAGAATCTCTTTCAAATTTTCTTATAGCAAAATCATTCATTGTTTTGTTCATCATAATAAGACATTGATATCAAAAAGATATTTACATGGCATATATTCATAAGAAATTGAATGCGAAAATTTGCAAGTAAAGTTTGAAAATTTTGAGTAGCACAATTACCCTCAGCAGGGCTGTAAAGCGAAATTTTTAGCACTCAAAATTAAAGCTGTATACAGGAACACTGCATCTTCTCTTACCTGCAAAGCAATCGCATTTCCTCTCCTCACTGTTACAGTCGCCATGTCCTGCGCACTCTTTATCCGTCACAGGGTCACGCGGACATCCTGGCACTTGGCAGTACTTGCCGCTCCAGCCAGTCAGAGGATCGCAGTAGCAGTTATGGTTCGCATCACACTTGCCGTTTGTAGAGCACTCGATGTTGCAGCCCTTGCCGTGGTGGCATGTTGTGTTGCAGACACATTTTGTGTTGGTCGGGTTTGCGGTTCCGTGGATACAGGGGTCATCGCATACTGGGCCGAACCAGCCAGTGTGGCACTTCATACATCTGGGAGGGTCATACGCCGGGTCGCAGAAACCACGGTTGTTACAGTCGGGTTCACCAGGACAGTCAGGTATATCACAACCAGCTCCTGAAATGAAAGATGAACATTGGTAAAAGACATGGTACAGGTATGATGATCCTTTCTGAAAGATAGCCTATGGAATACCTATGCCAACAGTATATTTAATGACAAATCAATAAAAAAAATTACACTTAATTAGTGGACTGCATATATCGTGACTATGTCATTATAGTATTTTTTCAATTCTCATTTAATTTTTTATAATTTTATTAATGTGTACATACAACAGGTAAATCTGAAATAGTTGTACGGTTTGATATGTTAAAGTCTTGATAACATCCCCAAGCAGGAACTGTAAGTACAAATTGGTTAACCTTTTCTAATCTGGATTAGGCGTATGATCTAACATCCTCAGAATATTAGGTGAATATTTGAGGGATTGTTAAACTTAACAAAAATCCACAACTTTCAGGCAAATATTTCTCAAAATATTGCTTTGTTATCAAGACACTTTTTATATGTAATATATAATATGTTCATAGGTTTTAGGACATGTGTATGTTTCAGATGGGAATACTGTATAACTGGTATTTTTACAGGCATTTAATTTTTGCTATTTTCACGCTCACCATGATAGCACCAAAATAACATCCTTCAAATAAATATCCAAATAGTAATAAATATATAGTTTGAGTGCTTGAATGCACAAATAGCACAAATACCCTCCAGCAGGGTTGTAAAGCAAAAATCTTAGCACTCAAAATTAAACCCATGTACAGTAGATGAATTCCTTACCTGTCCAGCCAGGCTTGCAGATACATGTATGCAGGACACCATTACAGTAGCCGTGTCCAGAGCAGTCACCATCGTGTCCGGGACAGCCGGGCAGCGTACACTTCTCTCCCCTCCAGCCCTTGTGGCAGCGGCAGCCTGGCTGACCACTCACCACCGCACACACGCCGTGACCATTACACGTAGATTCACAATGATCCCCCAGGTGGCAGGCATCACAGGCGCACTTTCCGGCGACACATTGCCCGCTGTCGCTGCAGCGCACAGAGCAGTCCGCACCTGTGTAGCAGGGGTCGCACACACACCCACCACATTCAGTACATGTCCCGTGTCCACTGCAGGTATTCTCTCTCCTGCATTGGTGTTCACACTGATACCCGACGTAACCATCCTTGCAGTTGCAGCCTCCGTGGGCGTTACACTGCCCGTGACCATTACAAGTCGTGTTGGTCGCACAGGCAAACTGGCAATCATCACCATAGAAGCCATCGTTGCATTGACATGATTTGCCGTTTGAGTCCCATGTTCCGTGGCCACTGCACAGGTGGTTCTCCCAGCTACACTTAGTTCCAATCTCGCCATTCTGCCCTGCGTAGCCCCCGATTCCGGCCGTGGGGTAGCTATCGAAGAGGAGGACCTTATGAGCATAGTTAGGTGAGTAGCTCCTGATGCGTCCCCCGCCCCCACCTGCTCCGTAATGCCATGCACAGCAACCGTGGTAACAGTAGCGACAACAATCCTGGCCAGCAGCCCCACCTACTGTGTACAGCTGTCCCCATCCTTCGATCACGCCGCCATCCATCCAGATTGCTCCACCACTTGCGCCACCTCCACCACCTGTACCTCGTTCACCATCAAACCTGACGGTGCCCTCGTGCTCCAATAAACGGCTTGCGGTGATCTTCCATGCGTCTGCACCACGTCCACCTGTATTGCTATGCCCACAGTCCCCACCTGGGCTGCCGACTGAGCTAGGTAGGCATGCCTGGTGGTAGGTGGGCCCGCCGTTACAGCGGCCGACACGTCCACCTCTTCCGCCGTAGCCGCCACCAGTACCACCACTTCCTGGTCCACACCCAGGACATGTGGTACCCGCACCAGGTCCTGAATTAGTGTCATAGCCCTTCATCAGTCCTTGTATGATGGACAACTTCTCTGTGTAGGAGCGCTGAGAATGTAGCGATGCTGCTCCGGCAACAAACACTCTCCCTCTATGCTCAACATCAAAGCTATCAGTTCGTACGATGATCCCTGTGTCCAGTGTCCTGGTGGAGCTGGCCTGAGTCTCAAATGTCCCCGCGTCCATCACGGTCAGTGTGGTCAACCAGTACTGACCCCGCAGCGCATTGGCACCACTATCGCACACCCCGTAACCCGTGTGATGATACATGACATATCCCATAATGAACAAATGCTGGACGCCATCAATTTGGCCATAATTCTCCAGCGTTCTCTCCTTGTAGGTGGTGGTCGGGAAACTTGCTCGTCCTCCCTCAAAGACCCTGACGTTGCTGTTGATGTGTGTGCGAGCAAAGTCACCCAGGATGGAGAGACGCTGTTTATCATACACTCGGACCAACCCTCGGCCATTCCCTGTCAGCTCTCCCACAGATAACGATGCCGCTAAGCTCTGGAACAAAAGGAAAAGTACACTGAATTACTGGCCAAATCTTGCATCTTATACTATACGAAAATAAAATCCTGTATTTGACTGTGTTACCCTCTTGAAATAAAGATTATCATTATTATTATTATCATTATTATTATTATTATTATTATTAGTATTATTTTCATTTTTATTATTATTATTATTATTATCATTATTATTTTTATTATAATTATTATTATTATTATTATTATTATTATTATTATTATCATTATTATTATCATTATCATTATTATTACCAAGGAATGATTGATATTGGCCAACTTAGCAAGTGACATTTTCCATTTAATTCAACTCTCAGACACTATGAAGCCTGAACCCTGTGAAACAATGCCACTAATGAATAAGGATTTAATTTGGAGTGCTAAAATTTTGCTTTACAGACCTGCAGGAGGGTATTTGTGCTATTTCAAATGTGTGCATTCAAGCATTCAAACTACATATCTATTACTACATAGAAATTTATTGCAAGAATGTTATTTTGGCGCTATCATGGGAAGTGCGAAAATAGCGAAAATTAAATGCCTGTAAAAAATACCAGTTATACAGTACTACAGTTACCTGGTCCATGTAGACACATGCTCTGCTGTCCAGACTCATCTTCTCGAAGGCGTAGTTTTTCTCGCTGAGTATGACAGGTCGTAAAGTGTCGCATCTTGTGTTGGGTAGGCGATCGCCAGCAGCAGGAGGGCCACTGGACCTGTCCTGGTGGTCAACCCTCAGCTCACGATGGACACCCTTTCCGACATTTGATTGGATGAAGATGGTTCCTGGTCCACCGTGTGTTCTCCAAGTCCATGTTTGGCTTGTGACTTGGGGTCCCTGTCCTCCCAGGGCTTGGGTGACGCCGCGGTAGTTGTATCGATTGCTGGACACAGAGATGGCTAGACGTCCTCCACTGCCTGCACCATTGACTGTAAAGGTATAACACAAATAAAGATACTGGGTATTGTATTGTTTAAAGGCATTTAATTTTCATGCTCCCCTTGATAGCGCCAAAATAACATCCTTCAAACATATATCCAGCTTTGTATCTGGTTTAGAATGAGTGTGTGAATGTGTGAATTTAAAGTAGCAGTCAATACCCTCCAACAGGGCTATTAAGCAAACTTTTTAGCACTCAAAATGAACGCCGTATACAGTATGCATCTCACTGATTACAATCTAGGCTCAGTAAAAGGAACTCTATGAAAGACAATGCAAATTCCTAATGGAAATGATGTCCTTTTTTAGTGTCCGCATGAGACTGAGAATTACAAGTTAAAATCAATTGCTCAAGCCATAAAATGTGTGAACTTGATGGGTACTTTACTACTATTTACAAATTTGATGGAGCAATTAGACTTGTGAGATATTGATGCCTTAAAAAACTGACATATTTACTAACATATATATAAATAAACTTACTGATATATCTGTTGTGGTAGTGGTGTACTCTGTTGCCGTTTCCACCGTTGCAGGTTATGCTGCCGTGACCTCGTAGTTCTCCCGCATCAATGATCACGCTTCCCCCACTTCCCGCGCCTGATTGTACTACACCACGACTGTTGATGCCGTCTACATTGATCAACCCATCAACTGTCATCGTCTAGAATAAACATGTATAAACATGTGATTAGCGAACACCTTCACTTCCTGTGCCAGCTTTTCCTGAGCTGTGGCTGTCTGCATTGATCAATCCATCATAGTCCAATAGCCAGATCAAGAAACAGGCTCTATTTCAAGGGTCATGAGTTATGGATGTTCAAAGGTGCCTTTCCTACCCATATACCTATTATTCTGACCATTTTGGAGCCTTTTCAGATATATTTGGGTGTGTTAAGGCATGACCCCGGCCATGACAAAGATATGCGGTATGCCCCAAGTGTGGTCCTAAAACATGATACCAACAGAAATTTTCTAGCTCTCAGGTTGACCTAAATTACACCTGACTGAGAAATATTCAACTTGAATTGCAAAAATAATTTAACTTAACTCCAAAACAATTCTACATGGCAAAATCAATTCAACCTGCATTCGTCAATATCATTCAGCCAGACATAGAAGATTGCATGTTAAATCATTTCAGCATGTTTAAGTTGAATTATTGGCCATATGGCATTCCATTTTAAACTGATGTTTTCTGAAATGACACGGCCATATATATCTAAACAATTCATACCAATCTTCATCTTTATCAAATTGAATAATGATAATGATAATAAAACCTTAATAAAGAGACTTAATACAAGCTTATCCTAATATTTATAATGTGATACAATCTAAATTAACATTTTATTCACAGTTTATTCACAAAATATTCAGACTGAGTAAAGAAATACCTTGTTGAACTGTGGAAAGAGTCTTGCAAGTTTTACCTGCCTTCCCCTGAACCTGGTTTCTAATGTCACAAATAAACTAAAGAGAGCAGCACTTTATCTCTTCTAGCTCCATCTTTTGGATGGAAGCAGCACTAAACCTATCCTCCAGTCAACATGGAATAGATTGTGATTTAGCATTTACCAGGATGATCATTGACACTGCTGATCAAAACTCAAAAAGAAAGAGTTCAAAGCTTCAATGCGGTCTATCTATCACAAAGAGAACATCGATTTTCTGCCAATTATATATGTACTTGTAGCCAACTTCTAGTTGTTTTCAGAGACATTTTACAAGATAGTCAAAGTTCTACATGACAGTAAGACAATAAAAAGGTAATAATGCTCTACCTTTGCCGTGTTGATGGTCAGGTGACTTCCTCCTGAAACTCCATTGGATCCTCCACCCCCACTTCCAGGCTCTGCTGGTTTGTGGAGTGAACTATAGGGGGCGCCACCAGAACCAGCTTGGTGGTTAAATGTGAAACCTTGACCACCTGAGTATAGAACATATTAACATTACTGAAGCTGCTATAAAATGTAGCTTCACTTATGTGTTAACAGCTTTACTAAGTTTTATTTGCATCTCATGCAATGCATATCATAAGAGCATCCACAACTTTCAAAACGGAATTCAATAAGACCAAAGATAGCTAAATACAATGTTATGAAAAGTTATCAGTGCTTTTCAAAGTGCTTTTCAAACAGTGCATTTGAATATTTAAATGTTTTCTTTTGATGAATGAAGTTACATAGGTTATTTTAATGTCATACCTTTTGATGTTATATATATGGGCAAAGACTAAAGCGTTTATCAGATACTAAAATGATATATTTTACTTGTTTTTTCTTATTGGCTTATACATATGTTTGTCTTAATTTATCTATTATTTTCAAATAAAAATCCATTTCTTTTGTTTTCCTTATCGATTTGACTCTGTATCGGCCCATTAGCATTCACCATTGATAGGCAAAAATAGGCGAAAAGAAATAAAAAAATATGAAAATGATGACATCAATAATATACCAATCTAAAAAAGCAAAATTCAAATTAGAGGTGGTGAATTTTGTTATATTGCAATTTAAATTAAGGAAAATTCAGAAAAAGTAATTTGGCAATTTTAAGAAAAAGGAAATGTCAATAATGATGTTTTTTGTAATTTGAGTAATGAGAGTCAATTGGGGAAAGTAAGAAATGGCAAATTTGGTAAAATGGCAATTTATAACAAGGAAAATTCAGAAATGTTAACTTTGGTAATTGGACAATTTGAATTTAACAACTTCAAAAATGGAGAATCAGAAATGATGAATTTGGTTGTATGGCAATTTAGAATATCTATTCTTAACATACAATTTTGTAATAATGCAATTCTAATTAAAGTAAGTCAGACATGCAGATTTTTCTAGTATTGCAATTTGAAATGAGGAAAGTAATGGAATTAGATTTCCAGAATTCAGTAACTTGGATTTGGAAAAAGTCACAAATGATGCACATGGTAATTTGACTTTTTTTTCTATTTGACATTTTGCTTATATAAGATACGCTTAATCCAGATTAATTTTAATAAATGTGATGACTGATGAATCTATATCAAAATATTCTAAACACGTTTATAAAGTCTATGAATGTATTAATTGTTTGCTTACCAAAGGAACCATGACCACCTCCTGAAGCCCCATAACCGATGACACGACCTTGGCCGGGACCTGCGCGATGACCTTGACCTGTACCGACAACCTTTCCACCAGGCTCAACATCAAAGGTCATGGTGTTGAATTTCACCTTCAGGGTGTTCAAAGATATTGTGCCACCATTTTTGTCGGTCAGCGAGGAAGTATCCAGGACTGGAATGATAGGGTTCATGGCAATGGTCAGCGTTCCGAGATTGTTGATGGTCAGTGAGGCTAGGTTGAGTAGACCTGGGGTGTAGGGTTGAGTAGGTGTATCTGTGTACCATTTCTGTCCGCTGGTCACCTGGCCAGTGTGTGCCTCAGACTTGAGGATCAGCTCTCCTCCTCTCTCTATATACACATCCTCCACGCCGCTCATACGACCTTCAAGTATGATCCTCTCCGCCCGGATATAGACCGTCGTAGGCAGCACCACCTCACCTCCGACATCCACATGGAACCCACACGGCGCGTCCAGGTAGGTATGGGTCGATGCCACATAGTGAACTACTAAACGCTGCCTGTTCTGGACACGGATCAACCCACTCTTGTCCCCGAATAGCTCATGAGCAACCACGGTCACATTGTGAGCAGTAGTCGGGTGATAGAAATGAACGTAGCTGTTGCCGTTCACATCAATCTCGTCAAACTCGTAATACACACTATTTTCCTCCATCACTATTGCAGGATTGGTGGTCACGATGTTGGAGTTATCCACCAGGAGCTCTGAGTGCTCAGGACGAATCTCCGTTCTGTTGGTCCTCGGATTGTATTTGATTTCGCGGTAAAGAGGGCCTCTGCGTGATTGGTAGATGTAGTTGGTACCTGGTCCGCCATCGCAAGATGGGGATTGTGACGATGGGCCTCTCTTGCCACCTGTGTTAGCGTAGCGTCCGCCGTAATTGTTTTGGTACCCAACATGCAATGCGATTCTCCCCCCACTTCCGCCACAGCCGTGCTGATTTCCTGCTCCCCCGCTGGCATCAAGCGTCCCGTGTCCTGTGAAGTTATAGGTTTCTATGAGGATCGTGCCTCCGCTGCCTCCACCGTAGTTCCCGTTGAGAACCGCACCCTTCACGCTGATCACCCCATTCATATGCATCTTTCGTCCAACTTTCACACCCAGGAATCCTCCGCCCGATCCGCCTCCTCCACCACTTCCAAGATCTTTGGGTTTGAAAACGGAACCATACGCCACCTCTGCACTGATTCCGCCAGCCTTCCCACCATAACTGCCCCCTCCAGTATTACTGGTTGCCCTGCCTGGACTGAGGCCAGTAACATGTCCACGACCAATGAGGTCTATCAGACCCTCAACCTCAACGTCCATGTCTCCAGCCTCAATGAACCCGTGGTTCATCTTCATTTGACCTTTGTACTTGACCTCCAGGAGAGCTGCAGTGACGGTCATGAACTTGGTGATTCGACGGAACTGAAGAAGGCCATCGCATCTCACGTTTACAGTTGGAACTGAAAAGTTACCCTCTTTTGTCACCTCAACATACGTGCCATTCTCTATGAGTCCTGTTTGTGCTGTGCTGCCGATGTCCACCGATGCACCTGCTTCAGCGTACATATGGTGAATGCCGATCAGCTTTCCATTGAGAGTAGTCCGCACTCCGTGTAGGTGCACCTCGGTGGGCAGGACAATGTCAGCTCCATGATCGATGGTGAAGCTACAAGGTGCTTCAGTGACATTGCGCTCAGATTCTACGTACTCTACATAGATGACCTGTTTCTTCCTCAAGTGGAACAATCCTGTATGGTCACCAATGAAGCGGTGGATCACCATGTTAATGTTCTCTCCATGGACCCAGAGAAGAGAATATCCTGTTAATTCCAACTCGTCAAACTCAAAGTCTTTGGTGTTGCCTTCCATGATGACCGTGGCAACAGGCACATTGAAGCCTTCATTATCCACATGTAAGTACCTATGGTCCACCTGGAAGTAGGTGTCGTTGGTTGTTTTCATGTATTTCAGCAGCCTGTACTCCAGTGGTCGAAGATTATTCTCAACAAAAATAGTTCCGGCAGCACCTCCCCGTGTTAGCTTATAATTTCCAACACCTTGACCTCCTCGGTCTGTAAATTTGCCGCCATATGTATAGCGCCACCTACAGTGTATTCCGACTCTTCCTCCCGATGCGCCGCAGCCTGATGCGTGTCCGTTACCGCCGAGGATGTTGATTTCGCCATGTCCAGTCATATTTGTCGTCTTGAGGAGAAGGCTGCCTCCGCTGCCTCCTCCGGCGTGACCTCCGACCCCGTCGGTGCCCCTCAGGCCGAGCAGGCCACTGAGCTCGATCTCATGGCTGATTTCCCATAGCAGACGTCCACCTCCACTACCTCCTACTCCTCCGCCGTTTCCACCTCCGCTTCCCACATCCCTCGGAGAAAGCACAGACCCATAAGCAGGGCTCGCTTGCGAGATATCCTGCGCTCCACCGTAGCCTCCGAAACCTGCTCCGTAACCGATACCTCCAATGGTCTTCCCTGCTGCCGGACCAGTTTCTGCTCCGTGACCTTTACCATCAAGATGGAAGACTCCCTGGCTCTCAATCCAGGCATAGGTTGAGTACAGCTCAGCATCATTCATATAGAGGGTTCCTTGGTACTTGACTCTGAACTCACTGCTCTTGACACTCAGGGTCTTTGTGATCTTGGCAAATCCAGCCGTGCCTCCACGCTTCACTGTGATGGTGTCGAAGGAAAAATTTCCTTTCGGCGTGATATCGGTGTAGGTTCCCTTTTCCAGCATGGCCGTCTGCGCAGTCGAGTGGAACTCAATCCAGGCCTTGTCCTCGATGTACAGATGCTGCACTCCAGTGATCTGGCCGGCAAGGGTACTGTTCGTGCCGTGGACATGGAACTCAGTGGGCAAGATGATTTCAGCTCCCTCGTCAATGATGTACCCACACGGTGCCTCAGTGCGGTTACTCTCTGACTCCACATACTCAACGTACACCTGCTGGTCTGATCTCAGATGTAGCTGGCCAGTCTTGTCCCCGATGAAGCGATGTACCGTAGTGACAACCTTCTTTGAATTCTTAGGGTGATATATCAGTAATCTGGAGGATCCGCTCAGTTCCATCTCATCAAACTCATACTGGTCCCTGTTGGGTTCCATGATGATCGCTGCTGCTGGACTGTAGATGAGGTTATTGTCTGAGTGGACATACGTGTGGTCCACAGCCAGGAAAGTAGTGTTATGAACTTTATCATATTTCTTGTGTCTATACTCCAGCTCTCTGAGATTTTCCTCCTTATAGGATGTTCCCGCAGCTCCAGCATGGCTTCTGCGATTACGACCAGTGCCAAAACCACCATAGTTGAGGTATTTTCCGCCATACTGGTAGCGCCACCTACAGTGCACTCCGATGCGTCCTCCGGCACCGCCACCTCCAGTTCCCTGAGCGTCGCCTCCTTTTACTGATATGACGCCATGCCCTGTCATGTTTGTGGTGTAGATCAACACAGCTCCTCCACTGCCTCCTCCGGAATTCCCTCCGACGCCATTTGTACCTGCGAGGGACAAGAGCCCACTATGGTCAATTCTCTTGGCCACGTTCCACAACAGCTGTCCACCACCTGCACCACCTACACCGCCACCATTTCCGCCACCACTGCCGCGCATAGATGGTGTGTAGACTGAGTCTCCTGGCTGACCAGCAAGCATGGGATTAGGTCCACCACCGTATCCACCAGCACCTGCTCCGAGGCCTTCTCCGTTCACAGTAGCGCCTCGGCCAGGACCTATTTCAGCCTTGAAACCTGCACCGTCAAAATGGAAGACTCCCTGACTCTCGATCCAGGCGTACGTTGAGTTGATCTCTACCTCATTCATGAAGAGTTCTCCCTGGTACTTGACGCGGAACTCAGCGGACGTGATGCTCATGGGATGAAGGATCTTCTGGAACTCTGCCTTTGAGTTGCGCTCGACCGTCAGCGTGGTGAAGGTGAAGTTACCAGGAGGCGTGATTCTGATGTAGGCTTTGTTCTCAATCAGTGCCGTCTGCGCTGTGGACAGGAAGACCACGTCCCCGCCTCCTGCTATGATCATATGCTGGACGCCTGTGATCCGGCCTCCTAGCCAGGTCCTCGTGCCCAGGATGTTGACGGTGGAGGGGAGGAGGATCTCCGAACCAGCGTCAATAAGATAACTACAAGGCGCCACAGTTTCATTGCTCACAGACTCCACAACTTCCACATAGAGCTTTTGCTTGTCCCGCAGATGCACCAGTCCTGTGCGATCTCCTTGGAATTTATGGATGATGGCGGTTGTTCGTTGAACATGTGTTGGATAGCCAAACAGTAGATTAGCATGTCTGGTTATGTGAGCCTCATCAAATTCATACTTTTCAAAGTCTGGCTCGTTCAGCACTGAGTAGAGCCATGGTCGTGCATGGTTGGCATAGTTCTGAAGGTCTCTATCCTCATTGTCCAGCTCAAGTCTTCTGTGGGTGGCTGTAGCATGTGTTTTGTTGGTTGCCTTGTCATATTTGATGTCGTCATACTGTGGTCCTCTGTTTGATTCCTCAATATACACAGTACCTGCAGCACCAGATGGCTGTCCAAGACCCCCGACCACCTTAAGTTGTCCTGCATACTTGTTGGCGAATGCTATATGTACAGCAAGACGTCCACCACCACCTCCTCCTCCTTTCCTTGTACCGGACCCTCCACCTCCGTCGACCAGTCCGAATCCTGTGAAGTTGAGGGTCTCGAATAGTATCACTCCACCACTTCCACCACCAGCATCGCCACCTACGCCAGGAGCACCATTGAGCGCAATCAGACCATCTATTCTCAACACCTTCCCGTTACGCCAGTGCAGGAAGCCACCACCGGCGCCACCTACACCTCCGCCATTTCCTCCGCCACTTCCTTTCTCCTTGGGTGCGTAGTAGGAGTTGTAAGGTGTACCACCGGTGAGGGGTTTCGGAGCACCACCATGACCACCACCTGCTGCACCGTGACCTTTGCCTGCGACGGTTGACCCTGCACCAGGTCCGGACTCTGCCGCGTAACCGGCAAAGCTGACGTTCAGCAATCCCTCGCTCTCTATCACGCCATGGTCAGAATTGATTAGTCCTTTGTTCATGTGCAGGATACCCTCATACTTGATCTTCAGCTTACTGATGGTCAGGAAGAGGTCATTTTGGATGTGAGACAGCTCCATCACAGAGCCTCTCTGAATGGTCAGTTTGGTGATGGAGACATTGCCGGGCTTGGTCTTGTGCACGTAGGCATTGTTCTCTATCAGAGCTGTCTGTGCTGTGGAGTAGAACACTGTGGTGGCACCCTCTGCAATCGTGAGGTTCTGGACTCCCGTCATGAGTCCACGGACCACGGTTCTTGTACCGAGCATCGTAACAGTCGACGGTAGCCGTATCTCTGTACCTTCATCGATCAGATAGCTCACCGGTGCTACAGTGTAACCAGTGGTTGAGGCGACATATTCGGCGTTCAGTTTCTGTCCAGGCTTCAAGTGAAGGAGCCCAGTACGATCACCGAGAAATTTATGAATGACGAGCTCTCCGTTGGACTCTCTCATCTGAAGAACGACGTGGTTGTTTGCATCAACCTCATCGAATTCAAACACATTTCCAGCCTCCGCCGAGATTACTGTAGGCAGCTCATGGTTGCGATTGTCGTTATCCAGGAACATTTTTCTGAAGCTATCTAAGTAGACGAGCCCCTCAGTGGTGTTGACGACCTGTCTATAGGCCAGCCCTCGGCTGTTGTCAGAGTAGTAGATTGTGCCTGCTGCGGCGTTGCCTTTGTTAGAGTTGGTCTGACGCCCGGTGCCTCCGTAGCCGCCGTAGGCTACGTACTCCCCGGCGTACTCTCTCCGTCCAAGTACCCGGACGGCAATTCTCCCACCTCCACCTCCGTAACCGCGTCCAAGGCCCTTTCCGCCCTCCACAGTGATCAGCCCGTGGCCGGAGAACGTCGCTGAGATGATATAGATGCTGCCTCCACTACCACCACCAGAGTTGCCTCCGTCAGCGTCAGCGCCTTTAGCTGTGATCTCGCCGTCGTGGTGGAGAGAGCGGCTGATGTTGAGCTCGACCACGCTTCCTCCCGCACCACCAGAGGGCCCTCCTCCGCCACTGCCATCATGGTTCGGTCTGATGTACGAGCCATAAGGAAGACCTGAGGAAAAGAGAAATGACATTGTGATTAATTAATGTTAACCCTTCCGATGCTAAGGCTACTTTCATCCAATGCAAAAGGAAGCAAGAATTTTGAAAACCATCTAAACCCTGTCATGTTGGTATTCATTGGATAGCTCTGAGTACTCTCAGATGAGTACCCATTTGCCAGGGTTTCAATCATTTTTCAGTTTTTTTTGCATCATTTTGTATTGGCCAAATAAGTCACCAGCAGCCATGTTTGCACTAGTTCCACTTAGGCCACTCCAATTTAATTACTTGTCTTACGAGCTTTTTTTGGAAAAAAAATCCTGTCAGACTCTAAAAAAAAAAAGAAAAAAAGTCACCTTTGGTGTCTTACGGACGCAAGTGGTTTTGAAATTTTCTGTCAGACTCCAAAAAAAAAAAAAAGTGCAAGTTTTAAGAATATTCTTTGTAAGGGTGATTCAATCAACTACAGGAAGCTATCATTGCTGTAGTAGAGCCTCAGACTTGAGGAGGTATACCTCCCACCCTTCAGGTTACAGGGATTAATTGATTGATTGATTTTATATAGTTGAGAATAGGCTGGTAGAAACATATCACTACCAGTCCTAGTCGGCAGACTCTAAAAAAAAATAAAATAAAAAAATAAATCACATTTTTCAACTTTTTTTTTATTCCAAAATGGCTCATTTCCTACCTCCTGAGCTCGTAAGACAAGTTAATAAATTGGAGTGGCCTTAATAAGAAATAAGACCATTTGTGCAAGAATAATACATTTCTTTTACCAAGGTGTGCCATGAAAAAAATAATGCTCAATATTATTATTATTATTATTATTATTATTATTATTATCATAATTATCAATATTATCATTATCATTATTATCATTACCATTATTGTAATAATTATCATTACTACTGTTGTCATTATTATCCTTATATCATTGTTTCTAAGGAGTTGTACCTGTGGTTGCTGTTTTGGGGTCTGCTCCTCCTCCAAACCCTCCGTGTGTGCCGCCAGCGCCTGCACCATCAGCCAACACCACCCCTGCTCCGTACCCTCCCTGGGCGCCGGAGCCACGCCCACTAACGTCAAGCTTGGCCCCGCCCTCGACATGCAGCGCCCCCACGTCAAGATGGATGAGCTCTGCCACTATGACAGAGGCAGATCTCATGTTGAGATCCGCAGCACTCATATTGAGATTCTTTGTGTGGCTCAATTTAGCATTCGCCTCTAAGGTCACCCGGCTGAATATCACCTCCCCTGAAGAAGGGTAAAGTACTTAAAATCAGTGACATAAAAAGGAAAAATCATAATTAAACATTTTGATGTAATTTATGGGTATTTCTGTAAAGTAAAATTATAGGTCATTGGACAATTGAATTATGCCACCATAACTTACAAATCAGTGGCATAAAACCATAATTACTAGTATCCCTTTAAATGCAATTTTCTGATATGGTTCATAAAAAGGCCATGAATCCTTGTGACAATTGTCAATTAAAACGAAAACAAGCAAAAAGCAAACAACAAATAAACAAAAAGAATAATAAAACAAAAACAGACAAAGAAGAAAAAAAAACAATGGCAAAATACAATAGCATACCTTTGGGAGCGTTAACATATTTTCCGTCCACCATTCTGGCGTTTGTGGTGCCGACATCGAAATAAATGTGTCGTCCTTCACTGGCGGTTAGGTTGTAGACCCCCGAGAGATGACCTTTGACCTTGAGGGCAGGCTGAGTGGCTCCGACCACCCTAAAGTCAGCTGACAGCCACAGCTCCGAGCCGAACTCAACTAGGAAATTTACTGGCGGAGAGGAACGTATCGTGTGGTATTCTGAAAACTCCACGTAGAACTTCTGTTTGTTTTGGATGTCCAGGAAGCCGGTTTTGTCCCCAAGAATGAGTGGAAGGTTGACCTGAGACACAGGTGCGGTACCATTGGCAATTTGGAACATGGCCTGTGAAAAGAAAAGCATTTATTTAGTAGGGATTGTCTGATTAACTCTATCAATGCTGACGCTAAGGCTACTTTCATCATGGATGCAAAAAAATTTGAAAACCATCTAAACCCTGTCAAGCTCGTGTTCATTGGATAGGTATTGCTGAGTGCTTTCAGATAGGTACCCAGGTGCCAGGGTTTCAGTCATTTTTGAGGGTTTTTGCATCATTTTGTATTGGCCAAATTCGCCACCAGTAGCAAGCTTGCTCTTTCAACCTCTGGTTTGGATGATCAATTGCAATGAAATAAGATTGATTACTTTTTAAAGTTTTTAGAAAAAAATTGTATCTTGAAATAGCCTATTGATCGATAAAGAGACTCCACTAAGGCCTGCAGCATCTTACCGTATTACCCCGCATACAACACGCACCCCATAGATAATACGCACCCCCTCCCCAAGTCCCTTTCCCATATGTAAAATACAATTCCCTGTTAATAACACGCAGGCAGATTTGGGGAGTGTGAAGTGTCCGGTTAAGTACTTGACCCTTGTACCGTAACCCGCGTTGCCTCTTGAATTAGAGGCTTACAGTGTTTATAGTGATCAGAGTCACTGTACAAGTGATACCAATTACCAGTACGGGTAGCCTATTTTTAAACATGAGCTGGTACATATAGGGTATCATAATAGCAATCATCATAACATCGTCATGGTGACAGGACAATAGACAATAGGAACCCACTAAAGATAGATGTTCGCTACAACGCACGCCCCGCACCCATAGCATCAATGTAAAAAAGTTCTGTTTATGTACCCGTTGATAACACGCACCCCCTCCTTGACATAGGTGTTGTGGTGTATAAAAGTGCGTGTTGTATGCGGGGTAATACGGTAATTGAAAACCTGCAGTATAATTGTAACAAGTAAAAGTAAGGGCTGCAACTGCCATTTTAAGAGAGCAAGATTAGCTCCATTACAAAAATGGAGCAATAAATATAAGTGCCTCCAATGTATATTCTAGGAAGTACCTTTCTGATAAAGAATTTGATAGAACATATTCATAATTAATATCTCACAACACATCTGATACACAAATAGACATAATAAACATGAATAAATATAAAATACATCTTTCTATAAATAACGGAGAGAGATTACTTTTGCGAGTTTCATATTCATTACATTACTTGTTTCATGCTACAAGTGTTATTTGCAAATGCAGAAAGCTCTTGCATGTCTGACCCACCAAAATTGTGGCAATTTTTTTCATGAATAAAATTATCTCCTACCTTTCTCTCCAGCAGAAGTTGATCAATCTGTAGATGATGGTTGCCTGTTGGTGTCCGTAGGGGGTTCCTCTCATTCAGCACTACTGGCTTAGCGGGCCACAGATTCTGCCCGTCCACGTACAGGCGGCCCTTCCACACCTTTCCTGCAGGAGTCACAGTGGCGTCCTCTATGAACACCGTGCCAGGTCCGCCACGATCGCCACCAGTGGGACCGCTTTCTCCAATGGCCACCAGGTGGCCTCGGTATTGATTGTCGTAGTTTGAATACAGGGCGATTCTACCTCCTGCACCACCACCACCTTTTGTGGCTTTACTGCGTCCTCCGCTAGCTTGGACGGATCCATGACCTCGCAGGTCACCTGCAGTAAACAAGTTAATATGACCCCATCCTCATCAATATCTGTTATATGTGTATACTGTATACCATGTTAATATTGTAATGCACTCATCAGGCAATCTTCTTTGAATGACAAGCTATAATGTCAGTGTGTTGAACGATACCAGCATAGGGATTGGATACCACCATTGCCTCCTCCTCATCAATATCTGTTATATATATATATATATATATATATATATATATATATATATATATATATATAAATATATATATATATATATATATATATATATATATATATATATATATATATATATATATATATATATATATATATGTATATATATATATATATATATATATATATGTATATATATATATGTATATATATATATATATATATAAATATATATATATTTATATATATATATATATATATGTATATATATATATATATATGTATATATATATATATATATATATATATATATATATATATATATATATATATATATATATATATATATATATATATATATATATATATATATATATATATGTATATATATGTATATATATTAGTAGATTAAAGAATCCGGACTTGAATAAACATTCCTTATAAAAGCAAATATTTAAAAATATTTCAGAGATATCTGTTAATTATACCCCAACTTATCACACTCTTGCATCTGTAAAGAATTGCTTCAGAGTTTCGTAATTTTCTAAGATTTGTCGCATGGTCTACTAAAAGCTGAAAAACTCACCTGCCGTCACCCAGATGGAGCCACCGCTACCCCCTCCACTTCCTGTGGTGCCGTCAGCACCAACCACGCCGTCCAATAGGAAGATAGAACCGACGATGATGCGGATGACGCCACCTCCCTTTCCAGCATCGCCAGCAGTAGTGGAACCTCCTGCACTGCCCCCTAGTGACGGTCGGTAGAGTGAACCATACGCAACTCCCCCACCTGAGCCAGAGGTAGCTGTAAAACATGAATAATCAATGTATAAAATGAATATAAATAAAAAATGAAAAAATGATCAAAATCAATAAAAGAATTTATGATATAATTAGAATGAATGAAAAATTAAAGATGAATACATATAATATGAATAAAATTAAACAAATGAATGAATGAAATAACAGAAAATCAACAAAACTAAACAAGATGAATAACAGAATATAATAAATGAAAAAATAGATTTAATAAAATGAATAAAATATAATCTAGAAAAAGGAAAATAAGAGATGAAATAAATACGATAAATGATAAAAAGAAATGAAATCCATAAAACAGATAAAATGAGTGAGATGGATAAAATAAATAAGCACGTATTTCCACCATTTGTCTATTTAGGCATTTGTCTAACATTTAACACTTTTTTTCCAGGCACTTATTCCACCGTTTATCCATTTCAGACATATATTCCCACCCTTCATATCTTTCAGAGATTTATTCTGACCCTTCAAACTCTTCAGAGACTTATTTCCACCATTTTACTTCTTCAAAGACTTATTCCTACCATTTAAACTCTTCAGAGACTTATTCTCACTATCCACACTCTTCAGAGACTAATTCCCACTATCCACACTCTTCAGAGACTAATTCCCACCATTCACACTCTTCAGAGACTTATTTCAACTATTCACTCTCCCACCATTCACACTCTTCAGAGACTTATTTCAACTATTCACCCTCCCACCATTCACACTCTTCAGAGACTTATTTCAACTATTCACTCTCCCACCATTCACACTCTTCAGAGACTTATTTCAACTATTCACCCTTCAGACATATTTTGACTATTCACCCTCTTCAGGGACTTATCCCCACTATTCACACTCTTCAGAGACTCATTCCCGCTATTTACACTCTTCAGAGACTTATTCATACCATTCAAATTCTTCAGAGACTTATTCCCACACTTCTAACTCTTCAGAGACTTACTCCCACTATTCACACTCTTCAGAGACTCATTCCCGCTATTTACACTCTTCAGAGACTTATTCATACCATTCAAATTCTTCAGAGACTTATTCCCACCCTTCTAACTCTTCAGAGACTTACCCCCACTATTCACACTCTTCAGAGACTCATTTCCGCTATTTACACTCTTCAGAGACTTATTCATACCATTCAAATTCTTCAGAGACTTATTCCCACCCTTCTAACTCTTCAGAGACTTACCCCCACTATTCACACTCTTCAGAGACTCATTTCCGCTATTTACACTCTTCAGAGACTTATTCATACCATTCAAATTCTTCAGAGACTTATTCCCACCCTTCTAACTCTTCAGAGACTTACTCCCACTATTCACACTCTTCAGAGACTCATTCCCGCTATTTACACTCTTCAGAGACTTATTCATACCATTCAAATTCTTCAGAGACTTATTCCCACCCTTCTAACTCTTCAGAGACTTACTCCCACTATTCACACTCTTCAGAGACTCATTTCCGCTATTTACACTCTTCAGAGACTTATTCATACCATTAAAATTCTTCAGAGACTTATTCCCACACTTCTAACTCTTCAGAGACTTACTCCCACTATTCACACTCTTCAGAGACTCATTCCCGCTATTTACACTCTTCAGAGACTTATTCATACCATTCAAATTCTTCAGAGACTTATTCCCACCCTTCTAACTCTTCAGAGACTTACTCCCACTATTCACACTCTTCAGAGACTCATTTCCGCTATTTACACTCTTCAGAGACTTATTCATACCATTCAAATTCTTCAGAGACTTATTCCCACCCTTCTAACTCTTCAGAGACTTACTCCCACTATTCAAACTCTTCAGAGACTCATTCCCTCTATTTACACTTTTCAGAGACTTATTTCCAATTTTCACACTCTTCAGAGACTTATTCCCAATATTCATACTTTTCAGAATAAAAATCAATACAAAAAAAAAGTAGTTTTCCCACCCACCATGTCCGCCCTGTGAGGCGTGCCCTGCACCAGCTGTGGCTATTATGGGATGTCCTGGCCCTCCGTCACTGGATCCTCGACCGTCGCAGTCAAAGCGAGAAAGTGGCTCAAGGTAGAAGTTTGTGGCCTCCACCTTGAAGAATTTAGCTTGAATCTTGGCTTGATATTTGATATCCTAAAATGACAAGTATTGTAATCAATTTATACTAAATCAAGATTATCCAATAATGAAATATTACATAACTTTGTATAGAAGCTAATCATATAAATTTAAGCACTATGCAGACCTACCATAAAAAGAGTACTGTAGAACACACAATGTTAGCGTCTGTTTATATATAGCGTACATAGCGTGTGGTTCCGCTTCGCTATATATAAAAACGCTGTACTTTTTTCTTACTGTTCTGATGCTGTCAGCGGCAGCTACCGCCGCTAACATAAAGATACGCTATGATGCGAAAATTCCCCAATTCGCTATATTTGGGACACGCGTCATATATGTGTTCTACAGTATCTATGCATGCTCACAAGATTCAGTCTTGGAAACAAATTATGCCAATACATGCTTTATTTCCCAAGTAGATCTAAAATCAGATAATGCTTTGAAAGTGGAATTCTCAACATGAATTAGTTAAGAAGCCAATTGTTCTAACACTCACTGTTAATATCAAAAGGTCATGGTCTATCATGATTATATTCCAAATAAAGACTGTTAACTTACCAGGAATCCGACTGTGAATATCATGCCCATGGGTGGCGGGAATATGAGCTCTGCCCCTGCGCCCAGCTCCAGACTGCTGAACCTGAATGTCCCCGGGGTGCCCTTGACGTAGGCGTTATTCACCACCATACTGGTCTGGGCCTTAGGTCCCAGCTTGATGTTCCTCCCGGGGACAACCCGGAAGTGCCTCACACCCACGATCTCTCCATTCCAGAAGAGAGCGGTCTCGCCTAACCCGGTGATGTAGACAGTAGAGGCCATGTAGGTCTTGGCACCCTCCTCTATCCAGAGGTTGACGTTGGTTTTGGTTGTGGTGACGGCCGTGCTGGAGGTCTCCAGGCGGTAGGTGTGCTTGTTGTGCATGTGCACCCTGGCGGTGCCGTCGCCGATGACCTTGTGGGCGGTGAAGCTCCTCTCTGTGCCATCATCCAGCATGTGGAAGGAGACGTTCCGAAGGACGTGTAATTCATCAAACAGGTAGCTGGTTGTGCTGGGTTCGTTCAGCAGGTAGTACTGATCCCAGAGTCTTCCGCCATTGTCCAGGCGTAGCTGCGAGTGTTTTACCTTGTACAGCCGCTGTTCTAGGTAGACGGAACCAGGACCACCATGTGAGACCCCAGCTGCACTTCCGTCGCCACCAAGAGCGATGTACTTCCCTTCGAAGTGGTTCTGCAGTGTGGTGTTGACAACCAATCGCCCGCCAGATCCACCGGTGTATCCCTTGGCTCCGCTGACGTCAAATGTGCCATGTCCCTCGAGCTCGGCACTCATTGACCTAATAGAGCCACCACTTCCTGCTCCGCTGTTCGCAACTCCATCTGAGCCACCCGCAAAAATCATACCATCCACGAAGAACTTGCCGACAATATTCACATCCATGACTCCTCCGCCTTTACCTGCCTGACCACTTGAACCTTTCCCTCCTGCACTGCCTCGCTCAGTTGGTGTAGTCAATCGCCCATAGATGGCGCCACCTTTGACTGACGGAGAATGTCCTCCCTCTGAGGTATGTCCAGCACCAGATCCATATGTTCCCGCTTTGCCTGTACCTTTAGTGGAGTCCAAGGTGTCTAAGGGACGATCAGCTGCAGAGCAGGTGAGCTTGGATCCCGCCTCCACATTGGCAATGCTTGCAGATATGTGGAAGCTTTCTGCGGAGATGATGGCTTCGAATCTTACGTCCATGCGACTGATGCTGGCTTTCAATGGGATGTCAGGAGAGAAGATGAAGCGCGAGGCGCTCCTCATGTCCAGAGATCCGAGCCGGAACTCGCCCTCTGCATCCTTGAAGGAGTACTGTCCACCAATCAGGAAGGCCGTGTGTGCCGTCGAGGTGAAGTACATGGAGCTGCTCTGTCCAACGATCAGATTGGACACCCCCGTGAGACGCCCGGACAGTTGTAGCGACCTGGACT
Source organism: Maea johnstoni (assembly GCA_963942565.1). Taxonomy (NCBI): domain Eukaryota; kingdom Metazoa; phylum Annelida; class Polychaeta; order Spionida; family Magelonidae; genus Maea; species Maea johnstoni. The sequence continues at coordinate 30,175,372 of OZ012690.1, forward strand.
CTTGGTATCCCCTGAGGCGTATCCCACTGCCGTACACATAGACATGGCTGGGAAGGATCAGCTCAGCATTATGGTCAACAATGAAGTTCACTCCTGTTGTGAACGCATTGGGCAAGCCCTCCTCATATTCAATAAAGAAGCGTTGATTCTCATGAGCATGCAAAAGCCCTGTTTTGTCTCCAAACATTTTGACAACCTTCAAAACTATTGGTGTACCAGTTGGTTTGATATGCATGGAGGCTTTTCGGGTCAGATGGACTTCATCAAAGTGATATTGTGTGTAGCCCTGTTCATCCAGGGTAGCATATTTATCTGAGGGTCTGTTATTATTGTCCAGTAGGAGTCGTTTGTATGGGTTTCCACTGCGAGGTTCCTCGAGGTACACCGTCCCGCCTCCACCAGCCTGGACGTCAGAGGCCGCGTCTCCACCATGGATTCGGTACTCTCCATTATATTGATTATGTAAGGTTGAGTGGATAGCTATTCGTCCAGCTGATGCACCTCCTCCGCGACCACTGCCATCACCGCCGGTACTGGAGAACACCCCATACCCCTCCTGGAGGTGCCCGGAGATAAGAATACTTCCTCCACTTCCTCCTCCATAGGGAGAGCCACTGCCATCAGTGCTGATTGTTCCGTCGTTGATCAAATCATACCCGACATTGAGCTGTATGATTCCTCCTCCTCGTCCACCATTTTGACTGCCTCTGCTTCCGGCAAGGATAGGACGTACCAGTGAACCATAAGGAGTTCCCGCTGCTGTTCGGTCATTGACAGCCTCACCTCCTATTCCCCCATGCCCCGCTCCACCGTAACTCGTACCGACCTGCTTTCCCGAGCCAGTAGTGATATCCAGCTGTGAGGATGCACTGCGAGCCGTACCAGAACAAGATATCGAACCCTCCAGCTCAACAATCACAGAAGAACTGCTGATTTTGAAATAATCAGCTTCGAGTTTCGCACCAAATTTGACATTGAGAGTTCCCACGATCATGTTGGCTCCTGTGTTGGGATGGAACTGCACAGTGCTGCCAGGATCCAACTGCAGGAGGCCAAAGGTCACGTCCACGGACCTGCTGATGTTGGTCTCCTTGAACGGCACGATACGAGCGGATTTTCCAATTACCATCTTCCGTCCCTGGCCCACCACAAGGTTCACCACACCCCGCAAGAGACCATTCAAATCAAGCGCTATGGGAGCCTTCCCGAGAATGGTTGTGGTTTCTGACAAGATGAACTCCCCTCCATCATGTAACTCTAAGTTGATCTGGAGTTTTGAGCGTGTTTGGTTTCCGGTCATGTAGCGCTCCAATGTGCCCTTCTGGTTCTTCTGGACCTTGATCAAGCCAGTCCTGTCCCCATGGACCTTCTTGATTGCCAGCGTTCTGGGGACCCCATCATTGCTAAGCTGGACCTTGGCATAGTTGGAAGCATACACATTGTCAAATGAGATGTCAGGCTGAGACTCGAAGATGTTCATGTAATGGTGAAGTTGACCATTTGCGTTGTCCACCGTGAGGTCGTCAGAACCCAGACTGCTGCGGATGAAGATTGATCCTGGACCTCCAGCTCCATAAGGTGCTGTCTTTGGGGCTGTCCCTCCAGATGCTTTGTATTCTCCATGGAAGGCATTGTTTTTGGCATAAGTGGCAATTCTCCCGCCACTGCCGGCGCCACAGTCACAACTGGTGCTGCCACCTATAGCACTGATCACGCCAAGACCCGTCAGTGACACATCAGCGGTCAGCCATATGCTGCCACCACTACCGGCGCCACCTATTGCCGATCCCCCACCATCAGCACGTAGATTCCCGTCCAGGATGAGTGTGTCAACTAATATCCTGATAAAGGAGCCTCCGAGTCCGCCGCTTCCTCCGGCAGATCCTGGTTTATCTGGCGTGTAGAGTGTCCCGAAGGCCGATGCTGCTGCGGCGAGATTAGACCCACTGCTTACGCCTCCCTCACTTGCATGGCCGCCACCATTCTTACCAGAACCTGTGCTGCTTGACGAGACATTTCTCGCTGCTCTGCCAACGACGTTCAACTCTGCGCCTCTCTCTAGGATCAGCTTGTTGGCCGTGATATTGACAAAGTCTGTCTCCAGGACGACGAACCTCTTCATCTCCAGGAACTCCACCTGGAGCTGCAGGCCCACCTCGGGTCGGAAAGAGGACCCGTGCTTCAGAACTACGTCCTTCAGGAGATACGAACCAGGCAGACTCGTGTGTACGTACTGCCCTTGCTGGTACTTCCCCGTCCGGGATTTTGCCAAGAGCTTTAACGTCCCACCCTTTTCTACGACCAGATTGTTAAAAGTCACCAGTCCACCAATCACGAGCTCCGTACCGTCCACTGTCATATTTGCAGGTACATGAAGAACTGCAGCCTCAGCGATATCCAGGTTGACCTTAGTAGTCATGTGACCCAGGACTCCTTCGACCACCTCTGCCTTGAGGACCTGCTGAAGCTTGACGTAGAGCCAGCCTGTCTTATCCCCCAGCAGCTGCTTAGCTTGGAAGATCGTAGATGATCCTGGGAACTCACAGCGAGCATATCCTAGAGAGACAACAAAAAATAAATAAGTTAAAAATCAGAAAAAAATGAAAAACTAGTTAGGTTCAAAATAGTAAAAAAACAAACCTTCCAATGTATGCATTTTCATTTGTGGGGCATGACCAGTATTAATGATTGCTAGTTTTTTGTTTTTCATTCATTCATATTTTGTTTGAGTGAAAGAAGAATTTCCTATCATGATATTTGTAAAAGGATGAGAAGTAGAAGTAGAGATTCAGAAGATCAGAAAGTAATGTCCCCTTCCAACATTTTTCTGAAAAAAGGGGGGTGCGGTTATTTGGGGTCTGTGTGCTTAATCAGAGGAATACGGTAATCAGATATATGTCTAATTACCATTTAGTTCCAGCTTGTCATAGACGAAGTCTGCGCTGCTGTTGCCTGTGATCTGTGTCTTGGTCTGGCGCTGTATGGCATCCTTGGAGTCGCCCTCAATGGTGAGGATCTTAGGCGGGTTGCTGAGTTCGGTGGTGCCGTACTGAATGTAGACTGTACCAGGACCCGCCTTCACAGTGTTCACATTATTGTCATTGCCAGCTCCTAAAGAACTCAGGCTCCCGAGGAAGGCCCAGCTATAAGAAAAAAAATGCAATTATTTTAGGTACATATATTGCCAGTTGAAAATAGTAACTGTGGCAACTATTGAAGAAAACGGAACCATCATTGCCTTTATATACAATTTATATTATAATATGTATGTCCAGCAATTATTTAAGGCAAAAAGGAGAATGTCTATGATATAAATATAATATATTATATTTTCAGTATTTCTTGGCAAATATATCACAAGTAGAAAATAATACCTATGGAACTATAATTGAATTTATATACAATGTATATTATAGTATGGATGTCCAGCAATTATTCAAGGAAAAAAGGAGAATACTGTAATATAAATGAAACATTATATTTTCAGTACAATACAGTACATAAGGGAATTTTTAGACATAGAAGAGAATTGATATGTTGTCAGCTAAATAAAGTGTGCAAGACTGTTATCAGTAAATGCATGAATTAACTTTTGGGAATTAACATAAACTTTTAGTGACTAACTTCTTTTTGATGGTGATTTTGATTCGTCCTCCTGCTCCACCGCCTCCACTGCCGATACCACGACCGCCGTTGACGGACATCTTGCCGTGGCCGACCAGCTCCTGTGTTTCCATTATCACCGTTCCCCCGCTACCTCCTCCAGCATTGGCCCCGCCCCCTTGACCACCGTCCACTAGCACAGCACCTGGAAATAACATGGAAATTAGTGGAAATGTTTGTAAGGCCAATAAAAAATTGTGTTTCCTGTAAACCTACCCTAACAAGTTTTTACTCAAAAAAACCCTACCCTTAAGTTTTTTACAGCCCTTCCAACTCCCAATTAAACATAAAACTTGCATAAAACACATACAATTTTTTTTTTACCGACCTACCTACCATATTTATTTTGGACCGTTTCAGGAAACAAACAATTTTTTTCTAGGCCTAATATTGCGTCACAGAGACAAAATAAAGTATGATGATAGCTATCTGGACCGGTAACCATGTAACACTAACATTTTGGTCAGCTCCATTATAAGAACATACCAAGCCTATCCTACTCTTACATGTGTCACCCCTGGCATTTTAATTTATTACGTAAGTTAGGTTTGGTAGAACCAGAGAGGAGATATCAATCACTGTTAAGTCCTACCATCTAGATTACAGGTTCTGCTGATCCTCATGTGCAGGAAGCCGCCGCCCGAACCACCGACAGCTGTCCCAGAATTCCCTCCTCCACTGCCGGGACCTGACGGCTCACGCGTCAGACCGTATGACGAACCTCCACTTCCTGTCACAGCGCCACCTGGGGCTCCGTAACCAGCACCTGTTCCTGCTGCCGAAACCTGAAAAAATTCAGTCCGAAAATGAGTGCATCATAAAAGTATACGTTTTTCTCCTTTTCGGATTCTTGGTACTTCTTATTTTTGGGTTTATCACCACACGTCGGATAGCTGAAACGAGATAGGGATTTTTGGCCACTGAAAATAAGTGTGCATCATGTGTGACGCAAAAAACACACTAATTACACAAACGCACTTAATTCCATATTTACAGTATATATGTATACATACAATGATGTAGGGATGTACCCTGATAATTTAATGAAAATAACTGGAAAATAAAAAAAGATCACAATATCCTTAGAGGAGAGCAATCAATTGATATTTTATTTTCACCGGGGTATCTGTCAGAATATATCACCCCAGCAAGTAGTCCTTTTTAACCCTTCTTATGCTGAGGCTTCTATCGTCCAAAGCACAAGGACGCAAAGATTTTTGAAAACTATCTAGACCCTATCATGGTGGTATTCATTGGGTAGCTCTTGCAGGGTACTCTCCGATGAGTACCCATCTGAGTTTCAATCATTTTCAGGTTTTTGCATCATTTTGTATTGGCCAAATTAGCCACCAGCAGCGTAAGGGTTTAAAACCTGTTCAACTACTGTACCTGAGTTCCCGCTCCTGGACCCTGCTGAGCCTTCAGACCACCGGCCATCAGATTCAGGGTGCTGCCCGGGTGCAGAATAATGTCATTACTCTCCAACAGGAGGCGCTCTCCATTCAAGATGGCGGCATAATGAAGCTCGAGAGTTCCGAGCTGCAGCCACTTGCTGGAGCCCTGGAAGATGACCTTGCCGTGGTCCTTGATGGTGAATGTTCCGAAGCGATACCCGCCGGGTGCCGAGGTGTAGGTGTAGGCACCGTCACTGTACCAGGCCGTTCGGGTGAAGGGGGAGAAACTGGCCTGCTGGTAGGGGGCGATGATGATGTCTCGCAGGTTGGTCAGCACACCTAATGATAAAAATAATAATAATAATAATAATAATAATGATAATAACAATGATAATAATAATGATAGTAAAAATAATAAGAAAAGATTGGAATTATATAAAGCATCATTTTTTTAAACGTTTTTGGGCTAATGGAGTAAAAAAAGGGATTTTTGAATTTTGATTTTCGTCATTTCTTTTGCCATATTGCGTCTTTCACACATGCCCCAGATGGGATTCGAAGCCATGCAGTGATGAGAGAGAGCTGGCATTCAGTGTCAATGCTTTAGACCACATGGCCATCAGAGTAAAAAGAGAAAACAAATGTTTAAAACCTAGTCAACTGCATCACATTTCAAGGTTTTGAAAACTGGCACATTTGCAGTCTTGGTACACAACAATAGGTTTGATTGCAAATTTGCAATGCATTATATTGCTTGACCATGGGGGCAGCCCCCAATCAAAAATTAAAAATTAGAGGTACAAGTGTTAAATAAAACCCTTTCATGCTTGAACTGGATGAAGATGGGTCTGACCATCCTGATGACGTACCTAAAGTTCCCTATCATATTCAGGTGCTGTATGTCAGGATTTTGGCTCCAGTTGGATTTTTGTGCCAAATCGGATTCTATTGGCTTACTTTGTCAATTTAACTACTGATTTTAAAAATTGTAAGGTTCCATTTTTTGCACATCATCAGCGGCCATTTTTTATTTCAGAATGGCCGCCATGTCTGTAATACTTTTTATCCATCCTGACTAGAAGATTTCATGAAAATCGAAATTACTTGCCCTATTTGACTCAATTGAATAATAAGGATGTTTTAGGTGGTACAGATAAAAAAGGGTTTAAAAAGATGATAATTTCTTATCTACTGTGTTTGCCATGAGAATCAGCATAGTGAAATAAAACCCCAATCTGTTCTATCATAGAATTGATCAAAAAACAAAATTATACTGCCCTAATGGCTGTGTGGTCTGAAGCATTGCCACTGACTGCTAGCTATCTCTCACCACTGCCCAGGCTTGAATCCCGTCCAAGCCATGTGAGAAAGTTGCCAGTGACTTGGGGTTAGGCGGTGGTTTTTGATAGGTACTCCGATTTCCTCCACCACTTACAAATGGCTAGTCATGACCTAACCATAGTATTGCAGACAAAGTGATGAAAGATCAAAATTTCAAATTCTTACCTCCAAAATCATTTCCAGCGCCTAGGAATGTGACCTGCTGCGGCAGCCGGAGCTCTCCCTCCCTGCTGATCTTGAAGCTACAGGGGAGAATCGTTCTCTCCAGCCCATCATCCACGGTCAGGTTGAACTTGTCGGGTATGTAGATAGTGGTCGACTGGTCACAGATCAGGCGCTTGGCAGTCAGGGTCGACTCAGAGCCCCGGAGATGTAGTGTCGCCTTCAGAGTGATGTGTAGCTCATCGAACTTGAAGTTGGCGCTATCGCCCTCTGAGAAGTACGTTCCCGCATTATTGGTGCCAGCGTCTATGTTGTTTATGTAGAGTAGCTGAATGGCAATGAGAGAAATTGTGGTTAGAATCTGTGGGTGGCATTTAGATTCTTTATTAGAAGATGTAGAAGACGATATTATCTTTGGTTTTGAATCAAATAACAAACTACTAAATACCATTATTCTTTAAGACCATACAGGAATGCATGTTGGAAGACCCATTGGAGTGAACACATGTGGGGCGCAACTTTAAACATAACTCACTAAATAGAGTAATAGTTGAAAAATATCTGACGGGGCATTTAAAACTAAATACACACTACAACTTTAATTTAGATATTATTCACATAGTGTTATTATGTTATTCCTTGGTAATGCATCAGACCATATATAAGTATAAGTTGCCCCTTCATAACATAGCTGAAATTCCATTAATCCACATTCCAGATCAAGAAAATTAGAGAAAGAAACTCCACATAGAGAGTTATAGATTACTGGAATGTTACAGTGCAGAGATAGAAAACATATCAATAACCATAAACCAAAAACATCTGTCCACTGACTATTCTTCATAAAGCGCTTTAGAATGTTATAGGTGGAAAGGGCGCTATATCAAATATCAATTGTTATAATTATTATTACTATTATTATTATTATTATTATTATTATTATTATTATTATTATTATTATTATTATCATTATTATCAATATTATTAATATTATCATTATTATTATCATTATTATTATTATTATTATTATTATTATTATTATTATTATTATTATCAGTATTATTATTATTATTATTATTATTATTATTATTATTATTATTATTATCAATTTTTGTATTTTTTGTAAAATAAAGAAATATATAATTCTTCAAAAAAGGTTTACCTTAAATGCATTGTTCTTGACCAGCTTGTTGACATAGGCAGTTCCTCCACCACCTGATTGAGCTGAAGGAGAGCCTGCATTTCCTCCAGATGTATGGTACTGTGCTGAGTAATTGGACGACTCCTGGACATCAATTACTACACGTCCGCCACCTCCACCACCACCACCTCCTGCACCGCCAGCTCCACCTTTTACGAAGAACTCTCCAGCACCCACAGCCATTTTTGCCTTGACGCGAATCGAGCCCCCGGCTCCTCCACCGCCTGATGCTGTTCCTGCCTGGCCATTGGCTGAGAGGATGCCCTCTAGCCGGCAAAGCTGGCTGCACACGAGATCCAGAACACCACCGCCTGCGCCACCACCATTACCACCGCCTGATCCTGGCGTGGTGGCCGTGAAGACACTTCCATGCTGACTGACCAATGGAGCCGATCCAGAGCTTGAGCTTCCACCGGCACCACCTAGACTACCACCTGACCCTGTACTTGTCCCTTGGCCGGCACCAGGACCAGTCGATGCAGCATAACCCAGATCATTGCTACTAAGAGTACCATTATAGGCGATGTTGAGCTTCGGTGCGGTCAGTTTTAAGTTCTTTGCTCTCACCACTCCACCAAAGTGGACGGTGAATTCCTCCAGAGCATCTACTGTGAATGCATTGGCACTCTGTACACCAAGCTCAAGTAGACCTTTATCTGTGATATCAATCCTTGAGAAATAGGCTGAACTAGCAGGCTGGGCTGAGCTGGCATCTGCAGTATTTGATGTCCCACTGAAGACGACTTTGGCATCAGTACCCACTGTGAGCTGCCGGACGTTCTTCAGTGTTCCCTCATTGTGGATATTGGCATCCTGCCTTTTGCCGGTCCCCGTGAGAAGAAGCTTTGGAGAAAGTTCAGCTTCTGCGCCCTTTGCAATGTGGACACCACAAGAGAGAGCATATGAGTGCTGGATACCATAGGAGACAGCAATAGAGATTTGCTGACCGCTCTGAACAAAGATGGTTCCGGTGTAGTCTCCATATACTTGCTGCACTCTGAAGCTCTGTGAGGCTGTGGAGCTGAACACCAACTTGGCATGCTTCTTAAGACCGAGATTGATGTTAGCATATGTCCCTGTGCCCATCTCAGAGGCTATAGTCTTTGCATCAGTCTCAACATCATTATTGGAGACCTCAAACTTGTACTTCTGGATGCCGAACTCTTTGTAATGGTAGAACTGTGTCCCAGATGCTCCACCACATTTAAGTGAGGCACTGCTTCCTCCACCATGTGATAGGACTGATCCGATGAAGTCGGCCATACCAGTGGTGGCCACTATAGCAATCCTGCCTCCTCCTCCACCACATGAACTGGGTCCACCATCACCACCTTCAACACTCACTGTACCGTGTCCCTCAAGTGTGCCCGCCTTGAGCTGGATACTACCACCACTACCTCCACCACTTGATGTCCCTGCTCCACCAGCTGCACTCAATTTACCATTGAGGACCATGGTGCGAGATGCCTGTAGCATGATGAATCCTCCGCCACGCACACTGCCAGTTCCGCTGCCGTATTTACTAGGAGCTGTTGTGGAGCCGTACGTGGTGCCCGGATTTTGCCCTCCTTCTCCACCATGTGACGCCCCTTGCTTGATGTTGACAGTCTTACCGCTGCCGTCCAGGAGCCCACCTCCACTCACATCTATCACAGCATCATCCTGTATGCTCAGAGTGTCACTCTGGATGTTGAATGTCTTCTGTGTGGCGCGTGTGGTCATCACAGCTCCAGCATGCATGGTAAAGGTGCTGGCAGCGATAGTGATGTTTTCATCCGTGAACGTCAATTTTCCATCTGAACCAACTTCAAGTTCTGTAAGAGAGTACCCTTTGGTAATACCAACTCCGATGGCTGTACTGGATGCGATATCGATCTGCGCCCTTTGCCACAGGATGAGTGTCTGCACTCTCAGTGCTGCACCTTGTCTCAGGTACAGCTTGGCATTCTTGTCCATGGTGAGAGAGGTCGCCTGAAGAGTACCAGAGACATCTAACAAGGGATTCTCCGCCGTGTGGAAGTACTTGGCGGGAAGAAGTAGAGTTGCCCCGGCGTCCACTACAAAGTTGCACTGCGCTCCACTGCTTGGGTTCTTCAATGCGGCCACTTGTAGCGTCTGTTGGGAGGAGACTCTGATGGCCCCAGTTCCATCGCCGTGAAGCTGGAGGATTGTCAAGTCATTTTCCACATCAACTGATGCCTTTTCATAGATATGAACTTCATTGAATGTGACGTTTGGTCCCGTCTTGAGGGGTGTGGATCTGAAGCCTTCTCCCTTGAGAATGAGACTAAGATGGCTGGCACCACTAACTGGGAGGGTCTTGTTAATAACCACAGTTCCTAAAAATACAGACATTTATCATTATTGATATTCTTTTATGACTGCAGTGACTAAAATCTCTCACACTGTTAACACTATTTAACCACCTTTAGTTAGTAACTAAGATCACATATCTAATAGTTATAAATGTGCTTTGATGGCCTCAGAAACTAAAACACACCCCTGTATCATAGTAAGTGTTCTAATGACCACAATAATCAAAATCACAGGCATGTTTATTGCTTATATTGTTCATATAGTACTCTCAGATAACTAGCCATAATTGCCAGAACCTCAATCATTTTTCAGGCTCTTTGCATCATTTTTTGTTGGCCAAATTAGCCACCAGCGGCATAAGCGTTAAAAGAGCTTTTTTGTGAGGTTTTCTTACCTGAGGTGCCATGTCCTGCAGACTTCAATCCCCGATAGCCTCCTGTCACTGACACACTGCCATGGAACTCGTAGTTTCCTGTGTGAAGCGCGATTCTTCCTCCTCCACCTCCACTCAGTCCACCATTGGCCTGGAATCACCAAACAAGCAACATTTTAATTCAATGAGAAAGAAGCAAACTCTTTTATTACATTTTTGATTTGCATGAAATTTTCCAGCCAGGATGGAATTACTGATATGGCGGCCATATTTAAACTCAAAATGGCCACTGATAATGTCCATTACAATTTGTGAAATGTCTAATCCAAAATTGACAAAGTAAGCCAATGAAATCCATTTTTTGCACGAAAATCCCACCAGAGCCAAAATCCTGACATACAGCACCTGACTATGATTGGGAACTTTAGGTACGTCACTAGGATGGTCAGACCCAATTCCTCATCCAGTACAAGCCTGAAGGGGTTTTAGTTACCACTCGTAACTTTTTTATTCCATTCTTGATATGGGGGCTGCCCCCATGGCCAAGCAATATAATGCATTGCAAATTTGCAATCTGACCTATTGTTGTGTCCCATGACTGCAAAAGCGCCAGTATTCAAAACCTTTGGATTTGTTAATTACCAATTGCCTAGGCATGATTCAGTAGATCATATAATTAGTGATTGGTTGAAAATATATCATATATTTATATATTTCAACAGATTGAAGCATTTTTGGATGAATAAAGTACTTAATATGGAGATGGTATTTGATCAAATATTGTATCAATCATCTCCTTTGATAATGCTCATGCTTACTGGAATTAAATGCAGTTCACAAAACTAACACAGTTTTACACAATTTTGCCTAAAGGCAATTTTCTAAAATTCTACAGATATTTTGCAAAAAAGATATCGCCAAAAAGTTGGGTACTTTTGGAGTTCCACTAGCAGGAATCAATCAATTCATGTTAAGCTAAAGACACTTCATTCACAGATAATTTTGTGACAAACTCGCCTGGACTGTTGCAAGATGAGTTCTGATGAACAGTTCTCTAAACTATTTTTTAAAAATATGCGGGGTTGGATACCGTTTAGATGTACCAGTGCTGGTACCAGTATCATTTTTAAAAAATAACATATTGTACCGTTTCATTTCCTAATGGTACTATTAACAATACTATCCACTGTGAACTTATCATTTATTAGGGATTGTACAGGATCCTAAACATGACTATTCACAACAGAATCTATAAGGTAATAATGCAATAAAGAACCATTAACATACCTTACTATTTCATTAGTAGGTAGGTACCATACCATTTTGTTCTTAGAGGTATCCATACCAAGAAATGAATGGGTTATTAAAAGTGCTCACCTGGAAGACTCCGGATCCCCCGAGAGTGACCGCCTGGACCAGGATGCTACCGCCGCTGCCTCCACCCAACTGTGAGCTGCCAGGGCGTCCACTCATGTCCACTTGACCGTCGTTTATAAACGTCCCGTTGACGTCCAGCTCCAGCTGACCGCCACCCTGCCCTCTAGTGGTGCTCGCAGAGTACGCATTGCTGCCATAGTCACGAGGGTACATCAGATCCCCGTAGAGCTTATCCGGGCTACCACCGTATCCCAGACCCCCATAGCTACCGCTATGATAAACAGATAAACTGGCACCGGGACCGTTGCTCATGAAACCAGTACCCACGCCAGATAATAGTCCACCAGGTCGGATTCTGAGACTGTCTGTTCTGATGAGAGTCTTCAGAACCCCTGTCGCGTCTCCCTCAAGGAGCAGTTTGCCGTTCAGACCTATGTAGATGGACTTGTAGCTGTGAACGCCGGGATCAAGGTAGCACTTCTGGCCGTTTTCAATGACCAGATCGTCCACCAGGGGGCAGGTGTGGTTTAGAGGTGTGGCTGGAGGACTGATGATTGTAGTGTTGGTTCCAGTGGAGATAATGAAGGATGCCGCGTTCAGTGTGAAGCCGTAGCGGACGTACCAGTTGGTCAGGGCGAGTGTTAGTTTGGTCGGCACTGACCCGCAGCGTGTGGACTTGGTCAGATCACCCTGGTAGTCTACTGTGGCTGAATACAGATGTAAGACCCCCGCGGTCAGCTGGTCCAGTTTCTCTGCTGTCCGAGCCGGATAGGCGGTCTTGGTTATCCCTCCATCCTTGACCACTAGCTCTCGTGTGTTAACCATAGCGCCACATAGATCCAGAATGGCATTTCTCTGCACAACCAGTTTAATAGGAGTGTAGAGGATTCCTCCCTGTTGTATGTGTATATTACTGGTCATGTAGAACGTGTCACTTCCAGCACCAACATTCAGCTCAATATTGTTGCCCACGATTATCTCGGAGCTGGTATCGCCAGAAAGTTCGGCAACCTTCACTGTCAGTTTGGGATCGGCATTCTTTTTTCCAGTGAAGAATAACCTGCCGCGAGCCACAGTCGAGATTGAATCGAGAACTAAGCTGTACTCTGCTGTCGCCAATGTTAAATGGGTCAAGCCTTCGCCATTGTGGTTGCCATGGTTATCAGCAATCAACTAAAATTAAGAAAAAAAATTGTGAAAAACATAAGAGATTAAGAAGTGATTTTCATGACTGACTCAGAATTAAAGCAGAATGATTATATATATGCTTGTGCGTCATCATACATCTATATTATAAGAGAGGAGGCCCAATCCTTTGCAACGCATGATCTCCGTTGCCGCGCCTGTTTGTCTAATTCTGAGTTGGCAGTTTGGTGGACGAGTGTATCTAGATGGTTCTTAACGTAAACTAATTTCAAAAAAGTAAACAAAAATGTGCTTTTGATGCTGATTTCTTATCCTCAAGCACGGCCGGATGTTGTATGACCACCCGGCGATATATAGTACAACCGATATCAAACTTCTGCTTCCACAATGGGGTTGCACTGCACGGACTTTGTTGGTTGTCCGGTGGCAGAAGCACGCACACTGTAGTAGCGTAGCTTACCCGGGTAATCAAAGGGAACCTGGGCATGCACCGAAAGGGTTTAGGCGGCAAGGACACAATGGACGATGCCAGCATCGGCGCTAAGAGCGTACGGACACATCCCTTGGGAGAATCACAATCAAAGGTTGTGCGCTTAGAGATAGAGAGCACTTGAACAAACCCAAACAATTCAGCATACTACGGTGGTGCATGGGTAACATGCATATTTGAGCTTACGAAAAATTCGGACTTTTCTATAGTTCCAAAAAATGTTTTCCATACAGCCTGTATATAAGCTACCCAGCTTTAAATAGATACAATTTGAAAGCTTTCTTTATCAAAATAAATTGTGATGGAACTTAATGTCTATGTATATTTTATAGAACCACCTCATGCCCATACCTCACTTTGGGTATGCTTGGAATTAATCCGTGTTTGAACGAAGAATGTGCCTCCTTTCGAATATGTTTTCCTTCAACAATTATTGAAATAGTATTGTTTTTACATTTCCTTAACAATCATAGCGTAGCAGCTCAAAGAAAAGCCCTTTTTGATCTATTTATCATTTTTTGGGGGGAGGGGGAGGATATCCACATAAAAGTATCATTTGGAAATAATCTGTGGGTAGAATCATACCAAAATGCTTACTGGCCAACTCAAACACATTCTTTCCACGTTTTTTTTCGTATCTGGACTTTATTCCCAAAATATTTCATTGATAGCATATACACATATATATACCCGGCATATATATATATATATATATATATATATATATATATATATATATATATATATATATATATATATATATATATATATATATATATATATATATATATATATATATATATATTTATATATATATGTATATATATTTATATATATATATATATATGATTATATTTAGCACCTAACCTGCGGAACTTAGGTCAATTAATATTCATGTGCAGCTTTGAAACAACATAGGAAGTTACCAACAGACGTGTAAAGAGTACTGCATTCCGCAAATTGGTAAAATAAAGAATATTTCTTTCAATAAATGTTTTAAACTATTTACGATTTTGACAAATTTATATATGAACTGACCACATTTATTCAATCAAATAACTTCCAAATGTTTAGTTGGCCAATTATGCTAAGCAGATTACTGTGTTGCACTTTTATTGAAATTGCATTATTGCCAAGAGAGAATCCAGCGCAGTGACGATTGCGAGCTTTCCCTCACAACATTCTTCAACTCCAATTAGGTTGGGGTGCGTGATGAGAATGGCAATGGGGGCTAAGGGTATGTAGGTGGTGTTCGCCGTTTACTACGGCACCAGTCACTACGTATCGCTAAGTGGCAGAGGAGAAAGCAAGCAAAGCTACGAATTGTTAGTCACAGCTCAGTTCGTGTAGAATGCATTAGAGTCTACCATTCAAGTGTAAGAGGTTTATACATCTGTGTTTCCTCCTCTAACCTACCCCATTAATAATCTTAGCTTTAAAAAGTTGTAAACGAGTCTGTAAATCATTCCGAATGACAAAAATTCATAAATGATATCTTTCAACAGGAAGAACCAAATTAGGACGGGTGTAAATGACATATCGTTTGTCATATTTTATATTGATCTTACTAAACGAAAATTGTTTTGAGTAGAAATGATTAGAATTCGTCATGAGTGATATGATAAATAGACACCACCCCACCACCACCTTTCCAATACCGGTTTGACAACTTATCTATCATTGAATTATTGATCCATAGGTTAGGTAGCCCTAAGTGTGTGGTTGCAAGGATATCTGGGTGCCCTGATATTTTTGACGTAAAAAGAAATTTCGTGGTTACCGTCCGTAGGACGGGTACTTTTCTAGTTACTAATAAAATGATTTTGATGAATGTCAAAACTATGGAAGCAAACTATGCTAGCTCTAGCTAAATCAATACTTTAGGTATCCAAATATAGTTCTTTGTGTAATAAGTTGCTTATGCAATTGACATTTAGAATTCCTTTTTGTGAAATGATATATAGGAAAATAAAATTAGGAAAAAAGCATGCATTTACAAAATATTTGGTAAATAGTTAATTATTAAGTACTGAATAACATCAATCTTTCTAATATTTTCTGAAACATAATATAAAAAAGATGAATAAAAATCACCACAACAGTTTTGGGGTGCTTTTCTGTGGGGGGCTTTTAGGGTTCTTTTTAAGGGGCTTTTTTTTTTGGGGGGGGGGGGGGTTTGGGTTGATTTTTGTCACTTACTGATATTCTGCTGCCAGTCTGCTGGAGTGGAAGGAAGGAGGGGGGTTATTTATGGGGTGCTTTTAGAGTGCTTTTTTGGTTGCTTTTGAAGGTTTTTTTTTGGGGGGGGGTGCAGTTTTGTCACTTACTGATATTCTGCTGCCAGTTTGCTGGACGTATGTTCCTGCAGCGCCATGTTTCAAACCTGTACCGCCCGCTGCCGAGACTTGACCTCCGACCTCGGCGGTGGCACACGATACTGCTACGGCACCGCCTCCACCACCTCCACCACCGTGCAACCCATTTCCACCATCAACGGATATCAGACCTAAAATACCAAAAAATAATATTGAATTCATTTTTTCTTAATTGTTTGAATCAATTACATACAGAAAAAAATCGAGACCAGGATTTCTGCAACAATCTTAAAAACAATGCTTTAAAAGATAATTAATACAGCTTTTTTATTATAGAGTAATAATGGATTTTATCATGCAAACTTAAATTCAATTCAATTCAAGTTTCTACTGTTTGAATGATACTGTTGGCACTGTCATTGGAATGAGTTTTGAATTTGTAAAACTTCTGTCGAGTTAGTTCCCCGAAACTAGGGATTCTATTCAAATATTTTTCAAATTTATGATTCGTTCGAAGTGTCATAGGCATAGATGACACTTGACATGGATAATTCTAGCCATAAATGGGTTAGTTTTTACCTGTGAAGATGACTTGATTGGATGCTGCTATCCACACACTCCCACCAGCCGCTCCTCCAGATGCTGTCTTGCTACTTTCACCCCTACACAAAAACATAGCATAGCTTAAAAGATCAACTCATAGCGGCGAAAAAACAGCCAGACAATTTTGGTGAAAGTTTCTAGGTGAAAGCTTTATTTGGAAAATGTTTGAAGAAGAAATGTTTATTAGAGCACTTCCAACAACTTTCCTTCAAATATTTTCTAAAACCCTTTCTAATTCCAAAGATATTGTCAAAAGTATTACCATGGCAGACGACAATATCTAGAGGCACTCTAGCGTTAATGGGCCATGACCCAAAAAAGAATTGATGATTTCATGATACCTCTCACACTAAAGCATATTTTGAAAAATCTTGCATGAAGAACTCTCCTTTAAAAATATTGTGAATCCATGACTTATTCTTAAGATATTTCGAAAAGATATCATGTCCAAGACTACAACTCACATAGGCTATATATATATATGTATGTATGTATATATATATATATATATATATATATATATATATATATATATATATATATATATATATATATATATATATATATATATATATATGTATATATATATATATATATATATATATATATATATATATATATATATATATATATATATATATATATATATATATATATATATATATATATATACAACAATCAAGATTCGAATTTGGATTGAATCTAGATTCAATTCAGGGAGATGTTCATTATCATTTTGCATCTGGTTTATCT
Organism: Maea johnstoni; assembly: GCA_963942565.1. Taxonomy (NCBI): domain Eukaryota; kingdom Metazoa; phylum Annelida; class Polychaeta; order Spionida; family Magelonidae; genus Maea; species Maea johnstoni. The sequence continues at coordinate 30,192,506 of OZ012690.1, forward strand.
TACCGAGCGGTTAACTGGCCATGAATGGTGACGTTTGTTGCTGTTATGCGCACTGCCCCTCCCCCTCTGGTGAACGAACCTCCTGAGCCGGACTCAGTTGGTTTCAGGAAGTGGTCATAGGGGGCGCCTCTGTGGCCAGTGTTATCGCTTACACCAAGTCCTCCATCACCAATGTGAGTACCACCGGTCAGGTGAACCCCGGCCCCTGCAATAATACAGTAGGAATTGCAGAACAATACAGTTCAAATAAATGAACAGTAGAGCAAGTTTTATGAACAACAGAATATGGATTATGAACCAATTATTATAGAGGCTTGGTGACTAATTTGGCCAATACAAAATGATGCAAAAACCATGAAAAATGACAGAAAGTCTGACAAATGGGTACTCATCTAAGAGTACTCAGCGAGAGCTATCCAATGAATACCAACATGACAGGGTATAGATGGTTTTCAAATGTTTGTGTCTTTGTGCTTTGGACAAGGGAAGCTTCAGAATTTGAAGGGTTGAATCTAAATTAAATTAAACTAAGATTGAATAGAATAATGGAATATTCAAGTTTGGTTTATGGATCATTTTGGTTTGTATTATAGAATGAACGACTTGGCATTTGGAATGATAGAGCCTGGTTTACAGAACAATGCAAAATCTAAATTGTTATCATTGCATACATTATACAAAAACTATATCACAGTTATAAACTATCATTAAATAATACCTTCAATTTCAATTAGTATGTATAAGTAAGTGTCTCCTGATCAAATGCACTGGTCAAAAACTCAATCATTTACACACAAGCCTCTAGTTTCCCACTTTTCAAGAAATGATTAAAATAGTATCGATTTATTACCTGGTCCCCATTTAGCTTCATAACCTCCTTGATCTAAGTCAATATGGCCACTTTCTTCGATCGTCACCGTTTTTGCTGTGATGTTCATTTTTCGTGAAAGTAGCCGTGTTCTTGGTCCGACATTGAGATCGCTCAGCTCCAGCCTGCACAGCGGAATATCCTTCATGTCCACCAGTGACCCTGCCTGGAGGGTCAAGGTCGTGACCTTGAATGACCCATCCGCAGCTTGACCTGTCGTCTTGGAGGTGTTGGTGAACGTAAGGTTTGATTTGATCACTGTCAGATGCTGTAGTCCACTGACTGGGGCACGGATGTCATTATGCGTGTTATACATAATGACGCGGTTCGGTAGAGACAGCGCCGCCTTTAGGTATACCTGCAGATTAACCGCTAGATAGGAGGAAGACTGGACGATAGAGAAGTCCTGGCCAGGACCCACATGAAGAGTCCCAAGTAACAACGGCTGAGTCACGTCGCTGCCAATGATATTGTACGCCGTGATTTTACGAGGGGCTGACCCATCGGGACCAACCTCAAAGGCAAGGTGTGCTCCGTTCAGGATGGAAATTTTCTCGAACACATAAGGCTCCGCCACTGGCCCGAGGTTAACCCATGTACGACCACTGTCATCCTTATCTATTGTGTTATAGGCCCTTATTGTTCTCTGAAAAGAAACAGAAAATACCCATAGCTAAGATAGATAGCCATACTAGAGATTTGACATTCTATGCCCATACTTTTGAATCACTGTGTATTCTCTTTCCTAAACAAACACTTTCAAAGAAAAAAAGAAGCAATGACCAATTAAAAGGAACAAATACATGAAATATATAGATTGCCAGAGACTTAAGGCAGTGGTACTCCGGTTTCCTCCAACACCAATAACTGACAAGTGAGGACAGAATGGCAGAAAAAAACAACAAAAATTGAAATTCCAATTCTAATTCCAATGAATTGCAATTTCAGTAGACTGTATTTCAAATTAAACAAGGACAGTAACATTATGTTTATCTTTAATTTTTTCATTTTCATTTCTCCCTTACCTCTGAGGAAAAAAGATTCACTTTACATATGCACTTCATATAGTTCATCATTCAAGATTTTCAATGTGCCATTTAGGGATATTTGGGGATGAATTTAACTGCCATGCAGCAGTTTTACTTGCCATGGCAACCATGATAATAATAACAATAATAATAATAATAATAATAATACTAATAATAACATTAATACTAATAATAATAATAACAATGATGATAATAATACTAATACTACTACTAATAATAACATTAATACTAATAATAATAATAACAATGATGATAATAATAATAATGATAATAATAATAATAATAATAATAATAATAATAATAATAATAATAATAATAATAATAATAATAGTAATAATAATAACAACAATAACAAAGATGATAAAGACAAATATCATAATATCAATTTGGCTTAATTGGACTTGAACACTGAGCGCATTTGATGTCGTATACCATCTAGAACCAATTTTATATTTGGTATTTGATTCAGATACTGGGAGAAGATGAGAGAGCATGTATTGTGTCATTCTCACCTTGAGTGCCTGTGCTATTCTGTTGTCCACAAGTAGGTGGCGCTCCCGGCTGACTGTAGTGGGATCGTTGAGATCCTCATAGATGGTCCCGGCCGCTCCTATGTACCTGCTGTCTGGGGAGAGGCCTCCGTAGGCCTGGAACTTCCCAGTGAACTCCTTGTGGGCGTAATAGACAGCAATACGGCCCCCACTGCCTCCACCGGACAGGGCAGCAACAGCTGCAGTAATCATAATGATAATGACAGTTATGACAATGATGATGATGATGATGATGATGATAATGATTAAAAACAACAACAATATCAATGATGATGATGATGATAATAATAAGAATAAGAATATTTTTAGAGTAATAAAAATAAGAATAAAATAATAATAATGATAATAAAAATAATAATAATAATAATCGTAATAATCATAATAATAATAAATATAATAATAATAATAATTAAATAATAATGATAATAATAACAATAGAAATATTACTACTACTACTACTACTAATAATAAGAAAAATAATTATAATAAAAATAATAATGATCATGATAATTATAAAAATTATAATATAGATAATTATAATAATAATAATAGTGATAATAATAAATCAAAATTATACTAATAATAATACTACTACTAATAATAATGATAATAATAATCATAATAATAATAAAAATAAAAAAATAAAAAATAACAATAATAATAATAATAATAATAATAATAATAACATTAACAATGATAATAATAATAATAATAATAATAATAATAATAATAATAATAATAATAATAATAATAATAATAATATTAATAATAATAATAATAATAATAATGATAATAATAATAATAACGAAGACATTTTTGCTTTATTTGACTTGGACCCTGAGTGCATCTGATGGCATGTACCACCTAGAACCAATTGTATACTTTGAATTTGATTCAGATACTACAGTGAAGATGAGAGAAAGTGTGCTTGTTAGCAGTACCTGCTCCACCGTTGGCCTGTAGGAGCCCGTTCCCGAATAATTTCTTTGTTCTGAGCTGTATGCTTCCTCCACTGGCCCCTCCGGTACTCCCCTGTCCGGCAGCACCATTCACGCTGATGTCCCCTAACGTGGGATAAACAAAGAAACATAGAGTTTACCCAGTCATACAGTCACCAGTAGTATCTCTATCCATTCACACTGATGTCACCTAACATGGGACAAACAAAGAAACTATAGTTAACCCAGTCATATAGTCAGCAGTGGTATCTCTATCTATGACTACTGCAATGGACTTCTCTGTGGAATACCTGAAGAGCTAATATGTAAGCTCCAGAGAGTACAAAATAACGCTGCCAGGGTGGTCACGCTCACAAAGAAGCATGACCATATCACTCCAGTACTAAAGGAACTTCACTGGTTACCAGTCAGGAAGAGAATTGGATTCAAGATTCTGCTCCTGGCGTACAAGTGTTTGCATGGAACTGCACCCTCTTACCTGAGGGAAATGCTGAAAGAGTATGTCCCAACACGGACACTGAGATCCACATCCAAGAACTTACTCTGCGAGCCAAGAACCAACATGAAAACCTATGGTGACAGATCATTTAGTGCCTGTGCCCCAAAACTATGGAATCAGCTCCCAAATAATATTCAGGCAGCTGGGAGTGTGGGCAATGTTCAAACCACAACTGAAAACACATCTGTTCAAAGATGTATTTATCAAATAACTATGTGGATATCAACATCTATCCTTTGACAATGAATGTAATGCGCCTTTGAGCATGTTTATATGGAAAAGGCGCAATATCAAATGACAATATTATTATCATTATAATATTATTATGACACTCAGGATAATGACTTGAGAATTGAGATGTCTCACAAAATACTTGAAGGATAGGTGTTACATTTGTATTTAGTAATTTTCCAATTTTCTAAAGAAAAAAATAACCAAACAGAAAATGTATATAATAATGCTTGGCTTGTTTATAACAAAGATATAGATGAATGAGGTTTATTTAAAAATCAAAAAGATATGGATGAACGAGGTTTAGAAATCTGTAGCCTACGTCATTTGAATCATGATAACCTTGAAGGTGCTTATCTTTGTAGCTATAAAATGAGAAATTCACCACCACAGATCCATAAAAGCCTGCCTATACTTAGGAATATGCTCACTGTAGTGAGCATTAATGGGTTAAGGTAAGTTTGCTGGAACTCACCATCCACACGTGCTGTGTCTGCCACAAGGATGGTAAAGACTCCGCCGCCGTGTACCACAGTCCCGCCATGCTGGGCTGCACTGCCAAACAACTCTGGCTCCAGCATAGACCCGTAGAACATCCCGCCTGCAGGCCTGCCATAGGTGGCGCCACCTTGACCTCCATAGCCCGCTCCGACACCAGCATTGCCAACGCCCTCGCCAGTGCCGTTGATGAATCCCTATAGGAGTAAAAAAAGTGTATGTCACATTGGCACGTGAGCACAACAGCATGGAATGGTGAACCTCAGTTAGCCAATTCTAATCTTCACGTGAGGTATAATATATATATATATATATATATATATATATATATATATATATATATATATATATATATATATATATATATATATATATATATATATAAATTATATATTATATATTATAAATATATATATATATATATATATATATATATATATATATAAATATATGTATATGTATATATATTCATATACATTTATATGTATATATATATGTATATATATATATATATATATATATATATATATATATATATATATATATATATATATATATATATATATATATATATATATACATATGTGTGTGTGTGTGTGTGTATATATATATATATAAATATATATATATATATATATATATATATATATATATATATATATATATATATATATATATATACATATATATATATATATATATATATATATATATATATATATATATATATATACATATATTACAGCGTATATTTTAGGCTATAGAAACGGTACCTTGTAGTCAGCTTGTAGCAGGGCCGCCTGGTGGAGAGTCAGGTTGTCCACCTTAAGAGTGAGTCTATCTGCCTCCAGCCTCCCGCCGCTCTCGATCAGCAGAGATTGACCAATCAGAGTGAAGCCACCAGGGTCGTTACTCTCAATGACCAGGCGTCCGCCACCCTGGATGACCACCCGCTTGAAGGTGACCTGCCTGCTGGAACTAGATCCCTTTACATGCCTACAATACATTCAAATAAGTATTCAAAATAAGTGGAACTCATTATGTTAATAAGAAGTGAACTAACAACTTTTCTTTAAATATTTTGGAAATTTGTCTTTTATTCTTAGGTAAGATCCAGACAATATCTTTTGAGGGGAACTCTAGCCAATAATGGATTAAGCAAACCATTGACTTAAAATGAATTCAACTTATACTGATACTTCCTTCCTCAGATGCATGAAAGGAACTGAAATCTGAATTGATTTATATAAATTATAAGGCCTTTTCTTGACTAGTTCCTACTGCCAGTTCTCTATGACTAATTATCAAGTCCTTCAAGCCAGTGACAAGTCCTTCAACTACAATAGTGATGTTATAAAAGTTCAGGACTTTACCTGAGAACTGCAAGTCCTCCTCGACCAATGATAAGTTCCTCCACACCAGTAATAGGTCCTTCAAGTATCATGGTGATGTTATTCACGTTGAGAACTTTTTTCATCCTGAGTATTCCGCCTTCGTACAGTTGTAAGCCAAACCGGAGTTCAGGGCTGTCCTCAGGAAGATCAACCGTCAAGCTCTGAAAACCAACAACAGACATTTTGCGTTATTAAAGCATATCTCATGGTAAAATCCTTGGACGAGAGGTATATTGCAACAAACATTTTGAACATTTCCTAACTTTCTAACAGAACAGGAGTAAAAATGGAAGATGAAGGATTTCCTCGGGCGTAGTAGAAGATAACCTAACCACTGACACACTGTTGTCATTAGAAGGATTTTGCAACATTTTGTATTGGCCAAAATAGCCACCAGCAGCAAAAGGGTTAAAAAAGAAGAAAATATGTAAAAATGTCTTACTTGTGATGGTCCAACATGAAGGATTCCACTCTTGTCTCCGGATGTCTTCTGGATGGTGATGTACTGGGTGAAGGGGTCGATGTTTCTGCGATGCAGAGCGAGATGGGACCCGCCACTGATCTCCACCTCCTGGAACGTATGGTTATGGCCGCCGACGGGATCAAACAGATACGTGCGGCTGCTGTCATGCCCCCTGGTGGTGTCGTCCAGCTTACCCCAGTCGATACGCGGCAAGCGTGGGGAGCAGTGGTTGTTGTTCTTGATGGCCAGGTGGTAGGTGCTGTTGGCTGTGTTGTGGAACAGCTGTGTTCCCGCGGCTCCGCATTCATATCCGCTGTTTCCTCCGTGGGTCCGGACACTGCCACTGAAGGAGTAGTTTGCGTAGTGCATCGCAACTCTCCCGCCTCCACCTCCTCCGCCGAGACATTTAGCACCGCCCCCTGGTGAGGCCCCACCGATGGCGCTGACCAGCCCCAGGCCATAGAGATTGACCGCCTCAATAAGGATACCGCCCCCGGATCCTCCGCCTCCGCGATGACCCGCAGCATCCGTGGCATCCGCTAGGAGGCGCCCGTCAATCTCAACACGTGTGGCATTGAGATGGATGATTCCACCACCCTTTCCTGCAGCGTGGAACACCCTCGGTTGTTGGCACAGGACGTCTGTGGTGCTGCCCCCACCGTCACCGCCCGCCGTTCCGAAGGCATTGTAAGTGTTGGGTGTGTACGGGTTACCTGATCCAGCGCCGACGACATCCTGGTGTGTGCCCTGGCCACCACTGCCCCCACTACCACCACCTGATCCAGCTGTAGTCAGAACACGGGAAAGAATGACATGGGGTGCCAATTTCAATGATAGAGAATACAGTATACAGCATAATGCAAACTGCAAGACAATGGGGACCATGCAACAATTGAAGACAACAAAGAACAGTTTTGTAATTGTTGGTTATATCAAACATAAATATTTGGACATTTGATAGCAATTGGCTAAATGTTAACATTTTGTAACTAATTATATGGCTATTTAGGGCAATTTAGGTTTTCACATCGAAACAATTGTTACTTAGTTACTTTGTTACAACAGCTCTTACCAAATTTCAGTCAAAGTGTTGATATTATGGCATTTAAACAAATAGAATTTAATTGAACTGATGCCATTTAGCCATTTTAAGTATGGTATAAAAAGTGAGGTGTTTGCTGACCTCCTGCAGGGTTGTTTAGGCCTTGACCAGGTGAGCGTGCTGACCGCCCTGTGGTATCAATGACCCCTGCAGAGTCAATCTGGATATCTCCCCCATACACAGACAGCCAGTTAGCCTACAACACAAATACAATTTATGAAAATAAAAATCACAACCACTGTATGACAGACTTTTGGCTAAGACGCACGATATGCTTGGTCCAAGTCCCATGCATATCAAGTATGTATCATATGTGTATGACGGATGTTGCATATGACTGCCCAATTTAATTTTCCTGGTCCCATTGAGTCTGTCATATCCAAGTTCACCTGTATGAATTCAAATGGTGGTCCAAGTGGTAATATTGAATTCTGTCGTTCGATATTGAATCTACAAAGTGTGAACGGCTCCAGGTCTAACACCTATTGACCAATCAGCATAGAGAATTATAGCAGAGCAGGTGATAATATACTGTATCACACTGTATTGATATGCATAGTTATTTACTATACAAAATACCATATTATACTTGCAAGACTTTTTCCTACATTAATTGCAAGGAATAAAGAATGATAAGGATACATAGAAGTGTTTGGAAACAGAGTAACTGAATACTAGCAATGTAACAAATGTGACGGTCAAGCTAATCTCACCTGTATCTTGCTGCCAGCATGCAGCCTGAGTTGCCCGGTCAGATTGAGGGACAGCGAGGGGCGGTAGTGGACGTTTCCTGGTTCATACTCTGACTTGAGCAGCCCGTCTGCATAGATCTGGACGCTGTTCAGAGAGAACTGCTTCCAGTGATGCACATCAGTTCGGCCCTAGGGTGAGGAGAAAAGGATCAGGGCTGAGTTGGTTCATCAAATTACATAACATAGCTGTTGGGTAATTAGGCCAATACAAAATGAGGCAAAAAAACTGAAAAATTACTGAAACCCTGGCATATGGGTACTCATCTGAGAGAAGTCAGGGAGAGCTTTCCAATAAATACCAACATGACAGGGTTTAGATGGTTTTCAAAAATCTTAAAGGTTAAAGGTTAAAACATTGTTTTAATAAAAGTGATTTTATCATGCAATAATACACACTAACAATCATAGTTTTCCCATCGAAAAAAATGTATGAGAACAAATGAAAAAATGGCATGATATGCAGTACCCAAAGAGAGAACTTGTGGTTTTTCAGAACTCAATCATGTTTCTTTTATCATCAATTACTGGATAGATAGAATGTAGCTTTATATGAGGGAAAAATGCTACTACCAGATTTTAATTCTGTCTTTACCTTTTGTTGAATATGGAAATTGATGTTTCTGCCAATCTTAAGATTTTGTACTCCAGTTACTTTGCCATCTACTAGTACAGTTTTGTAACTCAGGTCCTTCAGGAACACATCTGAAAGAGAAATAAAGAATATATAGAAAACATACAGCCTGTTTTTGAGTGAATTTTTAATAATCTGTTATTGCGAAATGGTATATATTTTACATATGGAATCGTTCATCGCTATATAAGTATTATGGACAATATATTTAGATGACCGGATGCCTCAAGATTTAATTCATTTGCATTAATCCATTACTACTTCCTCCAGGAATTGCCATCAGGATCAAAGATAATTTTGACGATAACTTTTGAATTGAGAATGATTTTACAAAGTATTTGAAGGAGAGTTGACGTTAATGTTCTAAATAATGTTCCACTTTCAAATAATTTGCCAATTATGCTTTAGGCTGAAAGATTTCATCAAAATTGACAGGCTAGTTTTGGCAGCTGTGAGCAGTAATGGCTTAAGGAGCTCACATATTGCCTGACAAATCTGAACATAGATTATCAAATAAACAATAATGAAAATGTAGGATGAGGGATTGTTAAACCCTGGGGAGCTTTCAAATATAACTCAAAATATTGCTCCATCATCAAGATATTTCTATACACATCACACCATGTGTGTGTTCCAGATGTAATGGGATAACCCATTTATACCTGTAGTGCCCAAAATTAATTATTTTAGTGATATCTCTTAAACAGAAATATTTTCAGGAAATCTTTGAAGGAGAAATGTAAAGAAGAAACTAACCAACAACTCCCCTTCAAATATTTTTCAAATTTATGCATAATTTCAAAGTTATTTTAAGAAACATCACAGGTCCAGAGGACAAAGATCAAAACAATCTCCAAGCATGACTGGGTTAAATGATACCTTTTGGTAGGCTGATGTTAGCATGGGAGTATACTCTGAAGCCAGCTGGATATGGACTGTCACTCTCGGCAATGCTGATTGGTTGATATCTGCTTGTATGCAAAAATCCTGTTCTGTCACCATGGAGATGACCTATATTGACCTTGACCGTTTCAGGTGTGTTGTTCCTGAATGAAAGATGGCCGCTTCCGGTTATGGTCACATGATCAAAAGAGAACTCTGAGATCTGGTATTCTGGTTCCACCACTATAGAGGCTCTGGCACTGTCTTTGAGGATATCAGTGATGTATGTGTTCAGAGGGCGATCTCCTCTATTGTCTATGTAAAGATGGGTGCCCATGCGATTAAGGGTTGCGTAGGGACGTGATACCAGGACGGTACCCGGTCCACCCTGCTCAAAGGCGCTCTTTCCACCATAGGCTTCATAGCGACCAGAGTAGTGATATTCAGATAAAGCACTCACTGCAATGCGCCCTCCTCCTCCACCTCCACCCAAAATCTGAAACAAAGTAGTGCATGTTTAATTCTAGTGATTCTATAGAAAAATGCTCTGCTGGTTATCCAGATTAAGGTTCTCTCTCATAAAACACTGCAGTAACAACTTGTCATTGGTGGAAACTACAATATTTATATTTTTTACAACCAAAGCATACTTTGAAAAGTATTCCATGTGGGAAATGCATGTTTATCAAAACTCAACCTAGGACCCCGCCTCCTTGAAATAGTTTGTGAATTCCTCATTATTTATTATTTCATGTTTCAATATCATCAAAGATACAAATAGTAATTAAATAGATACTCTTACCTTAAACATATATTAAGTTTTAATTACCAGTACTTTTAATAATTATACTAAATCAAACCAAATTGAATAAAAAATTAATTATACTGAAGAAAAATGTTCTAAAGAATTTATATTAAACCATTCACGGTTAGGAGTTCCTCTAGAGAGTGTTGTCTACATATATGATACTTTTGACAATAACTTCAGAAATAAGAATGATATTCAAGGAGAATTGTTGGAAGGGATCTGATTAACAATTCTCTGTCAAATATATTCAATTCTATGCTTTTGCCTAAAAGATTTCTTAAAATTTGTGAGGCTGTTTTTTGGCTGCAGTTAGCATTAATGGGTAAACAAAATTGGCTTTGTTGTTTACTTGGCCTACAACTTTCCTTAAAATATGTTGTGAATTCCTGCATATATCTTTAAAAAAAAAAAAGAATCAAAGATCCAATTTGAAGAGAATTTTCTAAGCATGAATGGATTAAATCTTTAATGACCAAAATCACTTTGTAAAAAAAAATGCTTTGTTGTTTACTTACCTTAGTTTGTGTGTTCCTCTCGTCATAGCAGTACCTTCCCCAATTGGAGCAGAAGGTGCCCCACAGTGAGAAGCCTGCGTAGTAGCAATGGGACCTGCTGTTATGGACACAGTAGCTGTAGGCGCTTCTCTGTCCATAGTTGTTGATTTCCTCACAGCGAGCGCGGAAGCGACCACGGTCACAGCACCGGTTACTGTAATGCTGGCAGGTAGACAGGCAGTTATACTCGGCCCAGTAGTAGCCATTCTTACAGCTGATGCAGCGACGTTCCTTATCGTACACATCACAGTTAGGTACAGCGCCACCATCACCACCACTTGCCGATACACTACCATGACCTGTCAAATAGAAATGATGATGGCAGCATTAACCCTTGTGCTGCTGGTGGCTAATTTGGCCAATAGAAAATGAGAGTACTCTTTGAGAGCTTTCCAATAAAAACCAAAATGACAGGGTTTTGATGCTTTTTTGAAAACGTTGTGTCCTTGTGCTTCGAAGGAAAGTAGCCTCAGCATCGGAAGGGTTTAGGTGATCAGTGCTATTGAGACCTTATGAGTTAAAAGCCCCATCCCAAAACATACCTCAAAGAAGCATAATTATATAACAAGGTGTATCTCCAGATTCTTGAGTGTAATCAGGTAGAGAAAAGCATAGCCAAACACCCTTTGTCAACACATATTCTCTTTCATTTCAATATTTACAACTTTTCACTCAAATGACATAATCTCATTACTTACACAGGTGATGGTTACTGCAGGTTCAGAGTAACCTTAGGGATATCATTGAATGGTGACATTAAGGAGAACATTTTAGATTCCTTTGCAGCTTTTATGTACCACACTTTCCCGGCACCTCCACCAGCTCCTGATGTGGCTGATGAACCGTTAGCCTTTACCCTCTAACCTGTATATATCATGCTACTCACCTGAGAAATGAGCAGCTTTAAGTACCACACTTCCCCCAGCACCACCACCAGCTCCTGATTCGGCTGATGAACCGTTAGCCTTTACCTCACCATCCAACAGCATCCTATAGGAGGCCTCCATGTGGATAACACCCCCTCCTGCACCTCCAACCTGCAACATATAGAAACACAGATGAAGAAAATATCTCATCCCTCAATGCCTCAACATGTCAAAAATGTTCATGTTATACTTACCTTTTGAAATTAAGAGCATGCTAAACTATGTTGAGAAAGTCATGCCTAAATATTTCTTAAAGAAGCGTCTACTGCACACAACATATTCTTGAAAATAATGTTGGAATTAAACATAGCATCACAAAGTATTTGAATATTTGAATAAGGTTTTGGTTCTGATCAACTTTTCTCCATCAGTCATTTTCTTAAAAAAAATGCTCTCACTACAAAAGCATCAATAAATGAATCAAGGCATTTCGGCTGCCACAGGCATGAAAGGGTTAAGCATTTTAACCTCTTGCTTTCAATCATTTGATGATAACAGTGCTTGGTGTAGTTAATTCTAAAATCATTTCTGAGACAAATAAGCTGAAAAGAGGTTGATTCAAAGTTAGTAAACATGGAATGAGAATCAGAACATATTGAATTTCTAAATTGCTGATTTTTTCCAGCATACCTTTGCGCTTGAGCTCTTGCTTCCACCGCTACCATACTGCGAGGGGGACAGGACGTTATCGTTACCGAGTCCCGCGTGCTTCGCGTTGGTTCCCTGTCCCCCAAGACCGCCATGTGATCCTCCGGGACCACTCTTCCCGTCCGCTGAGGGTATTCCAGCACCTGGCCCCTTCCCGGGTGACCAGCCACGCCCCTCTGCGTCCACGACACCCTCATGGTCCACTGTGATGTTCACCGCCCGCAGCACCACTTTGTTTGTCAGGAATCGTCCTCCGCCGCGCACAGCGAATCCCCCGTCCAGGTTGAGTGAGAGGGTATCGTTGCTGTCCCGAGCTCCTTCATATCTGAGATAATCAAAAATAATAATGGTGATGATGATCGATTACTTTTTTTATTTCTAAAAAGATTTTTTTTCTGCATGTCAGCAATGACCATGGGAAAGATAATAAATTGGAGACATTGGAAGGATGATAAATTTCTATTATTGCAGATAATAACCTGAGCTCCTTTGTATCTGAAATAATCCAATAACAATATTGTTGATGATGACTGATTACTTTTTTTTAATATATTTTTTTCAGCATGTCAGCTATGACCAATGCTTTGTACAATTTAAATACAATACATATCATATAATAAACATACAAAGTACAGAGGCTTAGGAAAGACGATAAATTACTATTATTTCAGATAAAACCTGAGCTCCTTCTTATCTGATATAATTAATTTACAATATTGTTGATTATGATTGATTACATATTTTTTTTTTAAGTTTTTTTTCTGCATGTCAGCAATGACCATTGCTTTGTACAATATAAATACAATAAATACCCTATAATACACATACAAGTACAGAGGCATTGGAAAGATAATAAATTACTAATATTTCAGATAATAACCTGAGCTCCTTCATATCTGAAATATTCAAATTACAATATTGTGAAAGATGATTGATTACTTTTTAAATTTTATTTATATTTTTTCTGCATGCTTTGGAAAAAAAACTTTATTTGGCTCCCTGCTCTATTGTTACCTCATGAGTCCGCCGTCGAGGATTGTGATACTGTTGAGGTTGAACTCACTGGGCCTGGAGGAGTTGAGTCTGGCCGAGGGGTGAACGAGGAACTCTCCATTGAGGGAGATGTTCATGGTGTGCACGCCCCTCAGGACCCCGCCCAGCAGAGTCACACGCGTGTTCTTCAGGTACGTGTCACGCGGCAGGTTCACAGTCGCATCCTGAAAGGAGAGGAAAAATGAAGTGGAAAAAAGAAAAAATAGGAAAAAAACATGAAAAAGACTAAGCTGGACTGGGTATTGCAAAGGAATGATAACAATAAAGTACCGAATTTTCCATGAGAGTATAACATCAATAGCATTATGCTTAGATACGAAAACGCAAAGAAATCACTGCAAAACCTGTACTTCTACCATGTAATTTACAAACAGCCCAAGAGATCTTTTAGCTGCAAAGGTACCACAGAGAGCTCTTCACAACACCAACCATTTTGGATAACATGGTTATGGGGCTTTGGATAAGTTTGTTTGGCAGGGGCACAGTAAATTTTCCCGCTCCCCATGATAGCACCAAATAACATCCTTCAAATACATATCTATATAGGAATAAATATATAGTTTGAGTGCTTGAATGAGCAAATTTAGTAGCACAATTACCCTGCAGCAGGGCTGTAAAGCGAAAATTTTAGCACTCCAAATTAAAGCTGTATATGGTATATGCCAAGATTTGCTATACTCCTGACCTTATACAGGGTGACATGGAAGGACAAAATGGCTGACGAGTTGAAGACAATGTTGAGCCACATTCCTGTTTCCACATGGATGGTCGCCGTATGGTCTCCGGCGATTCTGCCCACTGTCAGCGTACGCGAGCCGCTTGCTGGGAAACCATTGTTGTCCGTGGCAACCAGGCCGACCTGAGCATAGTCGCCAAGGTCAAGGGTGTCTATTTCATGGTCAGCAGTCCTGTTTGCGGGAATCGGTACACGAGTTCTCCGCAGCTGGAAGCAAAACAAAATGGAGTAATTACCATGCTGTAATCAAGTACCTTAATCCTTCCAGTACTGAGGCTACTTTCATCCAAAGGACGAGGACACAAAGATTTTTGAAAACTATTTAAACCCTGTCATGTTGGTATTCATTGGATAGCTCTTGCTGAGTACTCTCGGATAAGTACCCATTTGCCAGGGTTTCAATCATTTTTCATGTATTTTGCATTATGTACAAAACTTCTGTCAATTGATCTTAATTGTGTTATTTCCAATTTCAAGTATCTTAAAAAGCAGAAAAAATACATGCATTTATATATATATATATATATCTTATAACATACATTTTCATATATTTTTTTATATCTTTATATATACCTTCTTCATATAATAAATTCATTTTGACTTTTTAAAAAAGTGCCTTACCCCTCCATTTTTCCTGTTGTAGACCCTGAGTGTTTTGGGTATATTAGTTGTTTGGTGTTTGAGGAAGACTGTTCCTGCTGCTCCTGTCTCCCTCACGTGGCCCTCTCCTCCTGCAGACACGTAGCTGCCAGCAAAGTGAGACACCTCGTAGATAGCTGCCAGTCTTCCTCCTGCTCCCCCAGACCTACCACGACCCCCAGTCACCTACAGTACAGAAAATATGCCACGCTCAACAGTCACCTTTAATCTATTGGGAACAATACATTATTGATATAGAGAGAGAGAGGAGAGAGAGAGAGAGAGAGAGAGAGAGAGAGAGAGAGAGAGAGAGAGAGAGAGAGAGAGAGAGAGAGAGAGAGAGAGAGAGAGAGAGAGAGAGAGAGAGAGAGAGAGAGAGAGAGAGAGAGAGAGAGAGAGAGAGAGAGAGAGAGAGAGAGAGAGAGAGAGAGAGAGAGAGAGAGAGAGAGAGAGAGAGAGAGAGAGAGAGAGAGAGAGAGACATAGCTTTAACATCAGTTCTACTCTGATTCTAGCAGCTGATTGGTTAATTTCAATTTCTTTGTTATACTGAACTGCAATGGGCTTCTAACATTGCTTTTAACAATTGTCAATGTTAAGTGGCCAATATAATCCTTTATTGGGATCCTAACAATGCTGTTCAAAACGTTCATTGTTAGGACCCCAAAATTACCATCTATTGCCATTGAGACAGCATACAAAATAAGTGATGATTGTTTGGGTTTTTACCTGGAATTCTCCAATACCATCTAGTATCTTCGTTGAGGCTAGAATGCTACCTCCACTCCCACCTCCCGAGTAGGACAGAGAACCGTCTCCACCATTCGCCCCAACTGTACCATCCACTTTTAACTCATCACAATCAAACTTGATAATTCCTCCTCCAGCCCCACCTAGTGAGAGAAAAAACAACTACATTTAGTCCTCCATCTCCACCATTTACTCCAACTGTACCATCCACTTTCAACTTGTAAAACTTATACATAACCCATTCATGTCTGGAGATCTCTTTGACAAGTGCCATCTGCACCTATAAGACTTTGGAATGATTTTTTGATGACTTGCCTGTCTGGAAAGTTAATGCCAATACAGCTACCCAACTGCATTATCAATCAACAGCTATTCAAATAACCAATAGATGTCAACAGTTTGGAAAAAAGAATACATGTATATCAAATCTATATACTGTGCATAGGGTTTTTTGCTGGTAGTTTTTTTTCAATCATTTGATCTTTGAAATATGGCCAGTAATGGCAAAGATGGCAACACCACCCAGTGCACTT
Organism: Maea johnstoni; assembly: GCA_963942565.1. NCBI lineage: Eukaryota > Metazoa > Annelida > Polychaeta > Spionida > Magelonidae > Maea > Maea johnstoni. The sequence goes on from OZ012690.1 coordinate 30,209,031, forward strand.
TGATATAGTATGATAAAACAATTTATTCTTCTAAGATTCATCAAAATAAAGTATTTTGATAAAAATAAAAATACTTTGATAAAAATATATACATTTTGATAAAAATAAAAATATCTTGATAAAAATGGAAATATTTTGAAAAAAATAAGAATATTTTGATAAAAGTAAAAATATCACGATAAAAAAAATTCTTAATGACAAAATTATACATCACTCTTGTATGTGACAATGTGAAGTAGCCTGGCTTACCAGTTCCCTTTCCGGAGCCTCCGCCACTACCGAAGTCATGTGGCTGAGGGAAAGAGCCATATGCTGGTGGCGGCACCTGTGAGGCTTGCTCGCAACCAGCCTCACCCCCATGACTAGCACCAGTTCCATAATCCCCCACGGTGAAACCATGCCCTGGACCCTCTGAAACAATCAAAGCAATATGCCATTGGACACACATTTTCATAATTAATTTTCATCATAAATTACTCCCTTCAAAAGACTTCATCATATTCATTATACTTCATCATAATACAGGCAACTCTGCTTAATCCGGACTGATGTGGACCCTAAATTTCTGTCCGTATTAGGCAAAATCCGGATTATGCGTATAGGAATTACTAGTATATAAATATGAAAGGACCGGGACCTTCCAATCTGTCCGGTTTAGACAAAATTCCGGATTGCATATGTCAGAGTTGCCTGTACAATCATTCAAAATCAAGATTGAGACACATTTAAAATAATTCTTGGCTATACAAAGAAATCTGTGTGCAAAATATTTTGATTGTATTCCATATAAAAATGCTCTGAAGATGCTAAGTAAGCCAAAAGTAGACACAAGGAAACAATATATATTTTTCCCATGTTCTTACCATCTTTCTTGTACCCGTTGCCATTAGCGTCTATCTGGGCCAGGACGTCCACAATGACCTGCTTGACCTTGAAGAGAATGTTGGTGGCTGAGAGCACCCCGCCCGGGAACACCCTCAACCACTGCCCCTCCAGGTGCCGTACCCGGCGCCCGTTGTGAGCCTCCATGGTACCACGGTTACGGATGTTGATCGCTTTAAAGGAGATTTTGTCTTGCCGCACGCCATGTTTATCTATCATTTCATGCACCAATAGTCTGCCTGTTAAAATAATAATAAAGAATTACAACTGGAAAAAGTGGTAAATGTAAAAATAGTAATCAAGAAAATTTTATTGAAAAGAAGTAGTAACTGCCATTTTTTGCAGATTAAAATGCATAACCAACACAAAATGTTTAATGAAATCATATTCAATTTGTCATCTTAATTTTCATAGTCAAGGAAAATTCAATACTGCCACATGATCATTGACTTCAGTATATTGTCTTAGTTTTCCTCATAGCCAAAGTATATAATTAACAAAAACTGCTTTATTAATTATCTTAGTTTTTATAGTAGAGGAAAATAAGATAAAATTTGACTGGTTAAGGTACTTGACATACCACCATCAACGACGGTCATGTTTTCCACGTCCTTGAGCACTCCCTCCATGGTGACGGTAACGCCTGCGGCCCGCAATTCCCCCTGTAGGGTCAACTCCCCACCGCGGTACACCGCCATATCGGCGGGAAGACGCCCGTTACTGATCAGAAGACTCTGATTGAAGCCAAGATGGAAACGCCCAGTGCGATCACCCAGAATGCTCCCGATGTGAATGTCGATCCCACACGTTGAACATCCGGTGTTGCTGAATCCAACATGGCCACCACCTCGGATGTGTATCTCCTCGAGGTGGATAGAGGATGCTGATTGGACAGTGTTGGACGGCCATTTTGCGAAGCTGGGTAGCTGGCTTGGGATGATCCAAGCGGTGGTAGTTCCGAGAGAGATGTCAGTGTAGGCTGTGGTCAGGTTCTTGTCCTTGTCTCGTGGTAGGCAGCCATTGTTGTTGATGATTAGTGTGCGGTTCTGCGGATAGTGGGCGCCGTTCTGGCAGCCTGCCAGCTGCTGCAGGTAGAAGGTACCCGGCCCGCCGCACTCTGAACCAGTTCCTCCAGCACCTCCTGATGACAGAGCTTGGCCTGTAGTAAAAAACAACCATAAGAAGATGTGTCAGAACCTTTATGCTTCTGGTATCTAATTTGGTCATTACAAAATGATGGAAAACCCCTGAAAATTAACTGAAACCATGGCACATGGGTACTCATATGACAGTACTGAGCGAGAGCTTTCCAGTGGATATCACCAGATGACAGCGCTTGGCCTGTGATCACTAACAAGCAAGAAAACATAGGTCAGAACAGTTACATTCATGTCTGGACAGGGATTGACCCTAACATTTTCAAGCAGGAGCAGGTTTGGCTCCTATGATTCAAAATTTAGGAGCAAATAAATCCTGATACAGGCAGCACGCAGGTAACATTGTGCTAGACACACTCTGTCCAGGGCGGCTGGGGCTATGCTCTCCCAGAAAACTTTGAAAAATATGTGCTATCTATCATTTTGGGGCACTATATAGGCAAAACATGGATGTAAATTGAAAAAAATAAAAAAATTCAAAATGAAATATCATAATATACCCTACCTACGAAGTGGTTGTGACAGTAATAGAGGGCGCCCCTGCCTCCACCCCCTCCTCCTCCGTGGGGGGCGTGTCCTCCTGCGTACCCGGCACCCCCTGACACATCCAGCAGTCCGTCTCCTGAAATCCAGTTAGCCTGCACATAGATGGAGCCACCGCTGCCACCCCCAGCCTGTACCGACCTCCAGGCACCACCCTTTCCTGATATGGTACCCTCAATATTCAGGGTGTGGTCAACCTTCATGTAGAGTCGCCCTCCACCCACCCCGCCGAGATGTGGGAAGGTGCTCTGCCCGCCATTCTTGCCGAAGCCTTGCGGTGTCAGGTAGGAGCCATGGACCTTGCCGACCTTTGTCTGACCTTGACCTTGACCTCCACCGCCACCATAACTGGCACCTGAGGAGCCACTTCCAGTCAGTCCGACTCCCACACCTACAAATACACAAGTTCAAGTGCCTAAATGAATATCAGTTCAAAATACACACATGTAAACACACACACGCACATGAACAAAAAAATTACATACACATACATGATATTTTTTGTTTTTTTCAATTCATGTTGCTTGCCAATTATTGAAAGCAACATGATCCTAACGAAAATTGGAATTAACCAACAATCGCCAATATCTATTTTGTTTTTTTAATATTGTGATTAACCGACACTCATCTATATCTATATTGTTTGTCCAGATATTGGGATTAACTAACAATCATCAATATCAAGTTTTTAGACAATGGGATTAACTGACACTCATCATTATCTTTATTGGTTTTGAATATTGCGATTAACTAAAAATCAGTAATAATAGTTTTTAGACAATGGGATAACTAACACTTATAATTATCTTCATTGATTTTTAATATTAGGATTAACTAAGAGCCATCAATATTAAGTTTTTAGACAGTCAGATTGACTGTCACTCATCATTATCTATATTCATTTTAAATATTGGAATTAACTAACAATGAACATTATTAATATTTTTTAGACAATGGGATTAGCTGACACTCATCATTATCTATATTGACTTTACATATTGGGAATAACTCACAATCGTCAATATTAAGTTTCTAGACAATGGGGCCAACTGACACTCATCCATATCTATATTGATTATTAATATTGGGATTAACTAGCATTCATCAACATTAATAGTTTTTAAACAATGAGATTAACTGACACTCATCGTAATCTATATTGATTCTGAAAGTTGGGTTTAACTAACTATCATCAATATCAATAGTTTTTAGATAATGTGTTTAACTAAAACTCATCATTATCTATATTGATTTTAAATATTGGGATTAACTTACAATCACCAATATGTAGTTTTAAGGCAAAGGAATTAACCAAAACTCATCATTTTTATATTGATTTTGGATATTGGGATTAACTAACAATTGTCAATATCTATAGATTTTTAACAATGGGATTAACTGACACTCACCATTATCTATATTGAGCTTGAATAATGGAATTAACTATCAATCACCAATATTTATAGTTTTTAGATACTGGGATTAACTGACACTCATCATTATCTATGTTCATTTTGAATAATGGGATTAACTAACAATCATCAATATTAATAGTTTTAAGACAATGGGATTAACTGACACTCATCATTATCTATATTGATTTTGAACATTGGGATTAACTAACAATCGCCAATATCTATAGTGTTTAAACAATGGGATTAACTAATACTCATCATTATCTATATTGATTTTGAACATTGGGATTAACTAACAATCATCAATATTTATAGTTTTTAGACAATGGGATTAACTGACACTCATCATTATCTATATTTATTTTCAATAATGGGATTAACTAACAATCATCAATATTACTAGTTTTTAGACAATGGGATTAACTGACACTCATCATTAATTATCTTTATTGATTTTGTATATTAGATAACAAACACTCATCTATATCTATATAAATTTTAAATATCGGGAATAACTACCATCCATCAAAACCTCTATTAATATAAAAAATATTGGTAATAACTATTTGGAGATATGTATAAGACTGACTCTTGGCGTCAAGCTTGGGTACTCCACTGTCCTGTGTTATGTAATAGTACTTATTTAATAGTGACAAAGCACCGGCGGATCCACACCGGTGATTCAGGTGACAAGTCACCGCTCAATTCGAAAACTGGATGTTTGGCACCGGTCAAATCCGCGAGATTATCCCTACCTTTTCACACCACCACTTAGACAGGCAGTTAAAGGGCATGACGCCCCAGATAGATTCCCTTCAAAAAACTGGGACTGGTGGATTAAGGAAGAGGAAGATGGTCAATTCAGGTGGGACCATATTATTTGCGCTGACGGCCTGCCGTCTGACAACATTAGTCTCCATGGGGAATTGATAAGGATGGGAGATAGTGGCCGGAAGAGATAGTATTTTCCCTGTGAAGATAACTAACATTCCCGGCAGACAAAGCAGCTTGTGTATACTTGCCTAGGAGCGCTGGTAAGCAACCACCGTTGGAGTGTCGCGAGTCATGCCACAGCTAGACAACTGAAGTCATCTCTTCACTTTTAAGTGGAAGATGACTTTGAGAACTTGGTATACAAGTATAAACATTCAAGCATAAGATGTAATAGGAAATAATGAACAATACTAGTAGGAAGTATTGTAACTAGACCATTAATGGTGGATTATACTGGTAGTGGTAGTCAATTGCTCTTTTGCCACTTTTGGATGGAGTGTATTAAGGATCAACCAGGTAAATGCACCAGTTAATTGAATACCTGGGAGGGGGAGGGGGGCAGGGATAGTGGTCTGTCCTTCTGCCTTAGTTTGCATAGTCACAACCCCTAGGGCACATTTTTTGTCAGTTATCCCCACCACTGGGGCACATTTTGTGAACCATACTTTCTAGCCAAGTGGGCATTAAAAATTGAAAAATGAATTTGAAAATAAACTTTTATTGGGTTTATTTGCACAATGAAAAGAACATATTTCATTTGTTTGCCTTCTGTTTCATGGCCGATTGGACTAATCAAAAACAAGTAAATGAGATATTTTAAAGAAGATTTTGGAGGTATGCACTATACCGCCCAGTGCCCTGGCCTATCAGCCTCATTCTACTAATTATTAATGAATGTCCAGAACCCCAAGGGGCAGAGTTTTGGTGTACTAAACTGAATAAGACCGACCTTGCCCGGCCATTTCCCTCCCCCCTCCCGCTTCAGGGGATTCAATTGACAGGTGCATTAGTGGTAATCTAGATCTGCCTCAGGGAATTTTTTGGAAGTGTACAGGTATATACTTCTAGTATAAGTGTATACTCTAGTAAATGAATACGTTTTTATTGAGACCTGAAGTTGTTTAACCAGGGTGTATGATAGAACTTAGCAAGTGTTAAATGATGTTTAGTTTTGAAACCATTCTAGTCCTACTATACTATTTTACATAAAGTCTGCTGACTGGATTTTGTATTTGATTTGGGATAGTGTGGTTAGGAGTGAGAAACCTTTATGTATCTGACCCACTATATAAGCCTTCACGTGTGGGCAGATTCTACATTGTATGACTTTTTATGATGACTATTGATTTAAGTTGTATACTAGTATAATTGTACTTATGAATTCTTGATTGTCCATTATAAGCCTCTATGGCTGGCCAGATTTTTTAATCATGTGTCTAAATTATTACTATTTTCATTTTGCTCACCAGAATGAATCTAGTGTAAAATCAGTAAAAGGGTGGTCAGTGGTCAGGTTAGTTCCCATTTATCCCACCAGGTGAATATCTTATTAAGAGTGACTAGGGTTAGGATTTTTAAGCATACAGCGCAAATATTTTACCCATAAATTAGCCTTTTATGATGAAATCCATTGCAAAGATCAGGAGTGGGTAATGGGTGGTTCAGTACATAAGAAATATTAGGAATAAAATGAAGTTTCTTGAAAAGTAAGTCATTAAAATTTATAATTTTAAGTGCCAGGAATGGCTGAGAATGCATCTCAGAGCATCGAACACCCTTGGGCTTCCGGGGGGCGCTCAAGGCCCCCAGACCCCCGCCGCTGGTGCCAAACACCGTGCCAGCCGTTTCCTGCCCATTTCCAGTTTGGGCACCAGTCAAATTTAGGGCTGGATCCGCCCCTGCAAAGGTCCTATGCTAATTAAATATTTGAGAGAAATTAGTATCAGACTGACTCTTGGCATCAAGCTTGGGTACTCCACTGTCCACTGTTATGAAGCCTGCCCGCTCCACCGTGATGTTTCTGTACACCAGAGCCAAGTCATTTGATATGATCTGAAACACAAGAGGGTGGCATGTGCTAAGGGATAGAAACCTCTAAGAATGAAACAGTACTCTACCACATGTACTTTATTTTTGTTGCTATGACCCTATGTTTCCTAAAATACAAAGACAATTAAAGTTTTTTCATCATTATTTGAATGATAACTTGAGTTTCTATTCAAAGTTCTTGTCAGTGTTGACTAAGAATGGCAAACAAATAATGACAAAGCCCAAAAGACTGAGTTGATTCTTTTGTTGATTAATTGACATAACAATTGACATATTATTTGTTCCTATTAGTGGGAATAATTATTTCGATCGATTGATTCTTCTCATATCAATTACACCCCTAACTTCAACCTTGAACTAAGATATAAGCTTCAACTATTAATTGCATTGTAATTTTCACTCAATGGTATTCAGTGGCTTAAAATAAGGAGTTTTCTTTTTGAATAAACAGTTATCCGGAAACCATTCTTACCTTGGCTCCACTTCTCACTGTCAGTGTGTGACCTTTCAAGGTCGTTGTGGCCTCCCTGTCAGTAATAACCATGACCTCGGCGTAGGTCTTGATGTCCAGATTTGTGATGAGGTTAACGGTTGGCGTGTGGTGGTCTATAGTCACATTACATCGCGCACTCACTGTCATGTTGTCTATCTTAGATATGTGACCTGCAAATAAAATATTTGGTGCAGGACAATGCTGTGTAACATTTCAATTCTTTCATCCCTGACTGAAGTGACATGGAGCAGCCTGAATATTTTTGTAATGACTTTATAGATAAAGTAGTTTAAGCATAAATTGTATACAGAAGATTATGAGAGTTTGAGCAGATAGGATTAAGTCCAACCTTTGAGTATGATGTCTAGGTCCTTGCAGTCCAGTTTAGGGGGCAGGGTGACATTGGAGGTCCTCTGTGCCACAAGACCAAAAGGTGTGAGAAGCCTCTGTTGTATCGCGTGGAAGTCCTGACTTCGGCGCAGAGAGAGCGATCCTGTCTTGTCTCCGTCCAGTTTGTCAGCAACCAGTGTTGTGTTGACTCCTGTCATACTGAGACTGCCTCCGCCTTGGATATAAAGCTAAAACACAAATGGAATACAAATATACCATTAGTATACTATTGTATGAGAGAGAATGATCCGGTCTTGTCTCCTTCCAGTTTGTCAGCAACCAGTGTGGTGTTGACTCCTGTCATACTTAGACTGCCTCCCCTTGGATTTAAAGCTAAAAATACAAACAGAATTCAAATATACCATATAAGTATGCATTTGACTTAGAGAGAGAGCGTTCCCGTCTTGTCTCCTTCCAGTTTGTCCGCAACCAGTGTTGTGTTGACTCCAGTCATACTGAGACTGCCTCCACCTTGGATATAAAGCTAAAACACAAACAGAATAGATATATACCATGAGTATGCATTTGCATATGGAATTTTCTTTATATTCAAGTTTGGACTAGTATTATGCTTGCCATCTTCCACCAAGGAGCTTCCCCAGTTCATAACTAAAAGTGGAAATCCTGAAGCATCGTGCTTCATAGTACACATGGGCAGCATGAAATCCTTAGATAAAGACAACAGGGGTCCACACTCTTCATTAGGGTCAAAGTAGGTTTTACCCAACAACGTAAATCTCCATTGTGCATGCATGTATATATTCTAAACACTTCTACTAACTTGTTTGCTACTTCGCTATGCTTATTATATACAGCTTTTTCAGGTATATTATCGACACTTAAAACTTCTACGTTAAGGAGGTTAATCCATCAAGGAAGCAAGCAAGTGGTACAATATGTTTATGCATAACAGTATATGAAAGATAAGATGAAAGTGCATTATTTACGTCTGATGTAAGAAAATGATATGAGAAATTCTAACCTAACTAAACATAAACTAAAACTCCTCTTCAATTATCTAGAGAATAAAACATTTATTTTCAAAGTTATTTTCAAAATTATCATAAGTCCTGATGCAACTCCTCAACTAGAAAGCTCAGCATATGTGTGTCTCAGAACGAAGATCTTTGTTCTGAAACAAAACAGATGCTGAGCTTTATCTATAATTTCCGTACCTCTTCTAGTTTGAAGTTCCTTGTATCCTCATCGGCCACAGTGATCCAGGCTGATCCGGGAATATTGCTGTATCCGGTCTGCTCCACTGCCTGCGGATCCTCCCGGGCGTAGAGCTGGATCTTGTGCAGGTTCGCCCGCGAATAGCTGCCCTCTAGATCAATGGTGATCTGCAGAGAAAGATCACAATAATGGTATAAACTGGTGTACTGTACGACTGGTATTTTTTACAGGCATTTAATTTTTGCTATTTTCACGCCCCCCCCCCCCCACCCCAATGATGGCACAAAAAAAACACCCTTCAAAAAAGCATCCTGCTTTCTACCTGCTTTGTTTGAGTGCTTGAATGCACAAATTTAAAGTAGGACAAATACCCTCCAGCAGGGATGTAAAGCAAGACTTTTAGCACTCCAAATCAAAGCTGTTTACAGTATAACATATTTATATAAATTATAACTGAGAAAAATGGGACACACAGTGAATCAATATTGCCACTACTAGTGATAGGAGTATCACTAGGAGTGATGCTCCTAGTATCACTAGCTCCATTCAGGACATTAATTAATACTCTTTTCTAGACACCTAAAATCTTATCAAAATATAATGGGATAATGGCACATTTATAGCTTGTGAAAAGTACCCTCGAGATTGATGGTAATCAGCACAGAAAGATGACAATATAATGGTATAATGTCACATTTATAGAAGTAGCTTTGCACCTTATCAACGTTCCTGTCTATTTCCACGTAACCATACTGCTCATCCTCGTGCTGTGTCTTACAACCCGCTGTGGTGACGTAGCCGTTTGTGTGTCTCTTGGTGTCCGTGGAGAGCGAACTGTTCACCATGTACGACGTGTACCAGTAGCTATTGTACCATCGCCTACATCAAAAAGAGAAATTATCTCAATAACAAAGCACTGAAACAGTTTACCTCGTATTGCCTCAGCACACACAGTTGAAATAACATGTGTGCCAGTTGCTATTGTACCATCGCCTATATCAAAAAGGAAATTCTCTTAATAACAGAGCACTGTAACAGTTAACCTCATATTACCTCAGCACACACAGTTGAAATAACATGTGTGCCGGTTTGCTATTGTACCATCGCCTATATCAAAAAAGATTCTCTTAATAACAGAGCACTGTAACAGTTTACCTTAAATTCCCTCAGCACACACAGTTGAAATAAAGGTAGTTGACATGTGTGGCATATGGGATTGGTTGAAACTAAGAATACTGCAACAGCTGTAGAGGTTGTATGCTAATCAGTTATAGTTGAAATGATTCAAAGAATGAATAAACCTGAGACAGATAATATGCATAGGGTTGTGTGGGCTTCAACGCATTCATAGAGTATAAAACTAATATCTATCTCTTTTAGTATGGTAAACATGGTACATATAACTGACCAACACTTTGGAAAGATTCTGGCATGATCCATGGTTCAATCAATGAACCACCTTAGAATTAAAAGGTGTATGAATTGTAACAGGGCTCGGCGCTAACAGTGGTCCTATGGCCCCAGGCCAGTAAAATATTCCAAAAATGGCTTAGGGCCAGTAAAAAAAGACCTCAACATTGTTTTGCTAGGTTATTTAGAACTTAAGTCATGCGGAAAAACATGATTTCACATGGCGGCCATCTTGAAATCCAAAATGGCCGCCTTCTTGATGCTATTTTCCATATCAGAAATAGAATCCTTACCCCATAAAACATGGTTTTAGACACTGAGACTGTATTTCTGTTACATTTTAAGGCAGAAATATGGCCAGAAAGAGAGTTCAATGGCGGCCATTTTGAAATTCAAGATGGCCGCCAGTTACCATGGCAACTGAGATGGGTACCTGGCTTTAAAAAATTCCTCATCCTTCAAACTACACCTGTGCCAATTTTCACGCTTTTGTCAAAAAAGTGAACGATTTTCGCCCTTAGCCTCCCCACTATACAGGGCCAGTAAACATTTGGGGACATTCTTGTTATCAAGTTTCCCCTCAAGAATGTGCGAAATGTTTCTGAAATAAATGAAGATGAAATAAATAATAATAAATGCTGTCTGTGGATATTATGTAATGTTTTATTCTTTTTATATTAAAGAAAAATTGGTAATTGGTAGGACCAGTAAAAATTTTACAGGACCAGTAGATCCTAGCTGTTACTGGTCCTACGGGGCCTGTAACAGTTTTAGTTAGCGTTGAGGCCTGTGTAAGGATACTAATATAGTGAGGTAACATAGATCTAATATTCACCTGTTTCAGTATGGTATATGTGATGAATATGACTTACAAACATTTTGAAAAGTTTCTGACACAACCTATGGTTCAATAATTGAACAGGCATGAGAGGGAAAATATTTATAGGGTTGTGTGGACATCTATACAATAAGAGAATAAAAAACTAATATTTAAGCACCTCGTGCAATACCATTTTTCAGAGTGCAATAAAAATTGATATTGCACTCAACCAAGTGTCATATTTGTATAATATTTAACTGTTTATAGTAAGGTAATACATTGTAGATATGACCAACCTGCACTCAGGGAATATCCGCACATGATCTATGTACGTCGTGAATGGTAGCGTCAGAGTAATGGTGGCCCGCTTGTGTGTCGCAGCATATGGGAGATCGTGCTCACAGGTGCGAATGATGCAGTTGAGATCATGGTAATGGTAGTGATAACGAGAAGGATGTGTAACAAGGCCTGCGCTCGTGGTTTTGATATGTACACCTGTATAGGTGAACACTTCCTTCCTGTCAGTTGATTGTGTCCGGTACTTCAGAGGTAGGCGTTCCACTTCACGGATCCTGTTAGACGCTGTCACCTTATTGTTGTCAATGAGAAGGGTTCGTTTCTGAGGCTGTGTGTTACTGGCGACCTGTTCGATGAAGACGGTCCCCGCTCCGCCGTACTGCTGCTGTCCGTATCCTCCCTGGGTGGGGTACGTGCCTGTATAGTGCTTATGTCCTGTGTGATAGATTGCCAATCTTCCTCCTCCTCCTCCACCACCAACGCCACCTGCAGAAAACAATATAAACTAAGTACAGGGCGGCAAATAGCTAATCTTCCTCCTCCTCCACCACCAACGCCACCTGGAGAAAACAATATAAACTAAGTACAGGGCGGCAAATAGCTAATCTTTCTCCTCCTCCTCCTCCACCAACGCCACCTGGAGAAAACAATATAAACTAAGTACAGGGCGGCAAATAGCTAATCTTTCTCCTCCTCCTCCACCACCAACGCCACCTGGAGAAAACAATATAAACTAAGTACAGGGCGGCAAATAACTAATCTTCCTCCTCCTTCACCAATGCCACCTTCAGAAGACAATATAAACTAAGTACAGGGCGGCAAATAGCTAATCTTTCTCCTCCTCCTCCACCACCAACACCACCTGGAGGAGACAATATAAACTAAGTACAGGGCGGCAAATAGCTAATCTTTCTCCTCCTCCTCCTCCACCAACGCCACCTGGAAAAGACAATATAAACTAATTACACAGCGGTTAATAGCTAACCTTTATACACCATCATCATATTCTTTGCTGGTGCTGCATTAAGGAACAGACATGAACAGGATAGGGGTGCTAAAATAAGCTAAAACAAACAGAGAGAACATAATATCCCAATTGGTATAACAAAGTACTTGAAAAGTGCCATCTGCATCAAGGATGCTACTGTAAATAATTTAAGAATAAAGCATTAATTCACATAATATCATAAGGAGATTCGTTTGTTGGTTTAATATGATAAACACTATTCCTTCCTACCTTAGCCTAGCTACTAGGTGTTACTGTCTTTTACTTTATTATATATAAATGTAAGCCTGCACCTATACTACATAGGGACTTGTGGCCTACTGTTGGCCATTTAATTCACACAATTGCCACACGAGGGGGCTGTAATGGTAGTAACCCATATTTCCAACTACCCTTCTAGTATACCGCAGTGCCATCTATCCACAAGGAATGACATTCAAATATGGCCTGGGAGGCAGGCTACCCAATGAAATCTCTTCGTACCTGAACCGCCTGTGGCTTCTATAGATCCACTGCCGTCAAAGTGGTGGGTGTAGACGAGGAGTGAACCGCCTGCTCCTCCGCCACCTGTGGCGCCCCCTGCTTCTCCGTTTGTGTGAAGTCTTCCTTCCACTCGCAGCGTGTCATTAACATGCAGCTCAAATATACCTACAAGAACAAGTTTATATATTTTTTTAATTCAAAAATAAAATAAATAAATGAAATATATTAAATAAACATTAAAATAAAAATAATAATAAAATAAAATAAATAAAATAAGTAAAATAAACAAAATAAATAAAATAAATAAAATAAATAAAATAAATAAAATAGATAAAATAAATAAAATAAAATTTTCTTTTTTTTTAAATAAGATGAATATATAACATAAATAAAATAAATAAAATGAAATGAAATAATGAAATAAATAAAATAAGTATAACAAATAAAAAATTTAAAAAATTCAAAAAAAAAATAAAATAAAATAACAAAATAAATAAATAAAATAATAAAATAAAATTTCAAAGAATAAATAAGATGAATATATAAAATAAATAAAATAAATAAAATAAAATAAAATAATAAAATAAATAAGATAAGTAGAACAAATAAAAAATATATTTAAATTCAAAAAAATATAAAATTTAAAAAAATAATAAATTCAAAAAAGTAATAATTAAATTTTTAAAAAATAAAATAAATAAAATGCTGATGAACGTATTACTTACGACAGACACACAGTCACAAAAGCAACATCTTTTTTTGCTGACAGATTAGGTGAGCGGATTATGAGACATAGATTTATTGCTTATAAACCCTCTTCCAACATAAGAAGTATTGAAGAGAATACCAAAAAAAATCTCTGTGCCCATACACTTTCCTGGTGCAATATGATATACTTAAAATATGATTAAACGCAGCTCTACTGGCTATAAGAGCCATAGCTAGGTTAATGAAACTAGGTATCCTAATTGTCAATGATAAAATCATGGGTTTCATATCTTTTAAAAATGATGTCTTGCCTTTTTTCAAGAAGTGATAGTCATTTGCTCGAAATGAAGAAAGTGAGAAATTCCAAAATAAAAATTTGGTTGTCATAGTGTGTGTTTTTCAATGACTTTTGGGTGTCAAAATTCTAGTATTCGACTTTTTCATACAATTTTTATGGCTCCTTCAAAAATTGGTTGCCTAGGTGTGCGTTTTTTAATGATTTTCGGGTGTCAAATAGATGGTATCAGAGTTTTTTCAGACAATGTTTTTACCTCCTCCTCGTCCTCCTCCTCCTCCTCCGCTACCCTTCATGCGAGGTCTGTGTATGGAGTCATAGGCGGGGGCGGAGTAGTAGCCGTCTCGTGTCCTGCCGCTACGTCCCCCATGTGCTCCACCCGCCCCTAGGGTGCCGAGAACGTTCCCAGCCCCCGGACCCTGACCAGCTGCAAAACCACTGAAGTCTGTGTGCATGTCACCTAGAATGGAAATACAGAAAGTTACATCAATTGGACCAATTCACCCATGTGGCTGACATCTACTGTATATAGCTTTACTTTGGAGTGCTAAAAATTTTGCTTTACAACCCTGCTGGAGGATTTTTGTGATAGTTTGAATTTGCACATTCAAGCACTCAAACTAGAGGAGATACAAAGCAGGATATTTATTTGAAGCATGTTATTTTGGCACTATCAGGGGAGCACGAAAATAGCGAAAAATAATTGCCTGTTAATGTAAAAATCCCAGCTATACAGCAACATATACAGACATTACTGAAAGGTCTGACATATACAGTAATATCTTTAAACCTATTTGTGCCTGTAGCGCCAAAAACCACCCTTAGTATTTTGGTCTATACATTAATATCTTTTAATGAAAGTTTTAATGGATGTTTAAGTCATCAATTCTGGCTATAAATGGCTAATAATCTGGCATATAGAAAAACTCTTAGGAACCAATGACATCTTTTCTTAAACACATTTAAATTCAAATGAATTCTTCATTAAACAATTCAGTTAATAGTTATCAAAAATTTAAAAAGTCACCTAACAGCTTTTGTTATACCAATGATATAAAATATATTTCATTCTCTTATTTTCATAAATTTCAAAAAATGATAAAGACAAATATATAAACAGAAATAACTGAAGACCAATAGACAAAAAAATCTACTTTTAAATTACAAACGATAAGAAAGTGTGTGAAAAGTGGACAAAATGGTAATAGCTATGGACAAAAGTGTATTAAAGATAGTAATAACTGTGGCAATCTTGTCTGGGACTTTTATTCTACTATATTTATGACATATTACCTGAAAGATCTATGGTGAGATTTGTAGTAATGACTTTGAGATCATTACTCCTGACGTAACCTCTACCATTTATAATCAAGTTAGTCAACTGCAAGGTCATCCTAGCCGTGGCGCCATCTACAGTGAGGGGTTCGAACTTGCCACCCGCGCGAACAGAGATGTTTGCGGCATGGATGGTTCCCTCGGGATAGCCATGTGACTTGGCGTATGACCATATATAGAGTTGGGCGTCGTTCTCTATTGTGAAGTCCTTGGCTCCCTCGATGGTTCCGTTCAGGTAGAGCCAGACCTCGCGCATCGTTACCATGTGAGGAACACCGAGGTGGCTGTACCTGGAATCAAAATTGTCGTCTGTTGTATGACACTTATGACAATAACTTCTATGACAATAAGATTCTATGAAATATTTGAAAAAGATTTGACGGTAATGTCCTATTTAACATTTCTCCTTCAGATTTTTTCCCAACATTGCCTGAAATTGTTAACGGTCAATCCCTGTGCAGTGTATGGGACTTCTAAGCTATAGAAGCTGGGCCTGAGGATGTTAGACTAAGAAATTGGGTCAGTTTCTTCATGATGGCTTTATTAACGTAGATGTCATTAAGTAATTTTCTAGTTGCCTATGTTAAAGATTTGTGATTTAGAAAATGTTCATTTTGGCAGATATAGTCCATGATAGATGACACATTCAAAATATCACTATTATTTAGTATCATTTAGAATTGTTTGATTAACATTATACTGCTGATAGCTATTGTGGCCAATAGAGAATGATGCAAAGAAACTTTAAAATGACTGAAAGCCTAGCACATGGGTACTCATCCCAGAGTACTCGGCGAGAGCTATCCAATGAATACCAACATGACAGGGTTTAGAATCTTTGGGCCCTTGTCCTATGGATGAAATAGCCTCAGCATTGGAAGAGTTAACAGCCATTTAAACACCCTATGGATGCATATACACCTTACCTGTAGGCCATGATGTTGGTAGGTAGGTACACATTCACATAATCAAAGTTGAAAGTCTGGCGTCTCCCACAATGCAGGACGCCACTGCGGTCTCCCGCAAGCGCCCCCGCCGACACGGAAACAGCGTCAGCCGATGTGTTGCTCAAAATGGCCACGTGTGCCTGTCCACTGATAGTTATATCGTCAAATTTGTAAGAATGGCTGCCGTGGTACAACCAGGTGATGCCACCCCCTTCGCTGACGTCCCTGTAGTCTCCGTCAAATAGGCTGCGGCGCTCCCCTTTGCTGCGGTCCTGCTCATATGGGTAACCGATTTTATAGTTGTCGATGATTAAGGACTTCTTTTTAGGAAGCCCTGTGACAGCATTCACCAGCTCTTTGTAGATAGTTCCAGCACCTCCAACTTCATAGGACGAGGACCCTGTTTAAAATAGTATGATGACCACATACAGATAATGATTAGACAAAATGTTGGCCTTTTCTTGCTGTTTTTTATTACCAAAGGTATCTTTTCAGAAAGTTTAGTGACAGCATGTTTTCCTTGTATTTTTTATAACAAACAACATTTTTCCAGGATGTACTGCAATCAACTCTTAATCAACTCTTTGTTGATTTCAGAACCACCATGACAAATGTTGCTAAAAGAAAGCATAATTTTGTGGAAACCAACAGGAACAAAATAGTCTACTAGCCAAAAAGGTGAACCTTGCAATGTTGATTCCTGCATGGTTTTATGTTAGAAATGCAATATAGAGATCCTCAGGTGGTAGAAACTGCCGGATGCTAATCTCCAAGTGTTGGGCAATTTTTTTTATCACCCCTATAACCATATGGTATACTGAATCCCTCAGGTGGTCAGATTTGGTTAAAATATGGGGGTGGGGGTAAGACTTTTTATTATAACTTCAGTTATTTTGGGGCAATTTCAACAAATGAGGCATCTACATTTGCAACTTTTAATTCCACAAATTTTAAGACCAGCCACCTTTTGATTGGTCAACTCTAAAAGGTCATTAAGGGTCAACAGAGGTCAAAAAGGTCACGAAGCTGAAAATCGGCTAATGCCATTTGCATTTCCAAAGAAAGCAAATTTTTTCCCAAAAAATAAGTTGATATTTTTTTCAGTAAAAATGCATTTCTTGGCAAAATGGACAGTAAAGAATCATATTTTAGGTTGAAAAAAATTGAAAATTCTATGGATAAAAAATTTGACGGCTTTAAAATATGACCATGTTGTTTGATATTGTGCTGATTTAAGGCTCAGAAAACATTGTTATAGTTAGTTATTCTGTATTGTATCTCAAGTAATACAAAAACTCTATACATGCTGTATAAAAATGTGCAACATTTTGAACTGCTAATCGTTTATACCACACATTTACGACATTGTTACCTGAATACATTTTTACAGTGGTTGCCATGGCAACTGGCGGCCATATTGGAATTCGAAATAAGCACTACCAAAAGCTACATTTCTGCATATTCAAGCATAGAGAATAGCTAGAAACAGGACCTTGGTGTCTACAAGTAGGTTTTCAGGGGTGCAGAACTTAATTCTGATATAGCTGTTATCATCAGATGGCATTTAAATTGGATTTCAAGATCGCAACCAAGCTGTTATACTTGAAATT
This sequence comes from Maea johnstoni, assembly GCA_963942565.1. NCBI lineage: Eukaryota > Metazoa > Annelida > Polychaeta > Spionida > Magelonidae > Maea > Maea johnstoni. The sequence goes on from OZ012690.1 coordinate 30,226,821, forward strand.
AAGCTTATTACACTAAATTTGACCTCCAAAGGTATTGTTAATGAAACAAATGCATATGGAACACTTAAGGGATAAAGATGCTTTTAGTGAACTGGGCCTATGTTTCTTCGCATTGACACAGTTAAACACAGACTTAGTAACCACATTTAGAACATTGTAACCTGAATATATTTTTACAGTGGTTGCCATGGCAACTGGTGGCCATATTGGAATTCAAAATGGGCACTACTGAAAGCTATATTTCTGCATATTTAAGCATCCAGATTAGCTAGAAACATGATCATGGTGTCTATAAGTAGGTTTTCAGGGGTGCAGAACCTAATTCTGCAATAAATGTTATCATCAGGGGGCATCTAAATGGGATTTCAAGGTGATAACCAAGCTGCTGTACTTAAGATTAAGCTTATTACACAAAAATATGACCTCCAGGAGCTATTGTTAATGAAACAAATGAATGCATATCATATTCTATTCAATAATATTAACAGTTATGTCAGCTGGCAGTGGAACAGCAAGAGTTGAAAGGGGCACAGCATAACATAGATAGAAAATATTAGTACACTTCTAAATTGGTTGCCATGGCAACTGGTGGCCATGTTGGAATTCAAACTGGCAAAAAGATCGGGAAAAAGACCCTATTTCAGGAGTTAGTTTAACAACAAAAATTATCATACGCCAATAATAAGGGTTTTAGTGTCTGGTATCAAATCTTGGTCTTGACTACATGTATCATTTGCAATGGTCAACATAGGGATAGGGGTGGGTTTATAATCCTTTATTAAAGATGTAAGTCAGTCAAAGTCAAAATTAATCATATCAAGAATACAGTTTTTTCAAATTATTTGTGTTTTGATTTTGGAAACTATTTCTATTCTATAGCCACAATTCAGAAAAAAAGGCCTTTTATTAATATTGTTCGACATATTGGAAATGTTAACGACTTTAATCTCAAATTATATTTATTCAACTCTGAGGTACAGATGGGGATATCCATCCAACCTGAAGAGCCCCCCCCCCCCCCCCTACCCCCCCCCCCCCCCCCCCCCCCAAAGAAATAACTGGTAGCTTATAATGGAAATTCAGTACGAAAACAATATAAGGTATACAACTGGAAATAAAGAATATATTTGAACATAATATCGCAATTATGCAATATGGAATATTAAATTATTATCAGAAATTATTATCACATTAAGTTAAATTATTATCAGAATAAATGTGCGGCGTTGTAGAGGACTGTCTATGGTCCTTATGCAAATGAAAGACCCCTTGGAACTATTTGTGAAGAGTAGGGAATTTCTTCCCGGTTCCGGGTTTCTATCTCGTCGCGATATGACATAAGCTGATGAAAGCGGCGTAAAACCCAATTCCTTCCTTCCTTCATCATTATGTAATTTCATCCAAAGTTACCTTAAAATCAGCTGATGAATTATTCAAAATGAGGTTCACTGATACCATCTACACCTTTTTAGGGATAATAAAAAAGTTAGATTTGAAGTGAATAACTTGGCATATGACAATTTCCTGTCTATGATAAGTGTTTTAAGACAGGTTGCTGTCACTGTTAAGATCAAAGAATTAATGATCTACAAACATCATGGGCCAAAGTTAGTAAGCAAGTCTCGGCAATGTTACGGTTGTGCGTTTCTAGGAAGCTTCCTAGGCCTTGTTGCTCAGTTGTTCTTTTCGAGTTCAATAAAGGTAAAAGTAACCCACACTTCATGATTTATTCAATTGTCCATTACGATGCTAAGGCCAAGAAAAAAATATTGTTTGTTTCCTGTAACAGTCAGAAAAAATAGGGTAGGTAGGTTGGTAAAAAATATCTTTACTCTATTGTTACTAAAAATGTTATTTTAAAAATTGCAACACTACAGAATTTATCAGATTCAATGGAAATAGTCCTTATGTTATGCTGTTCCTAAGATGTTTAAGAAATAAGAGGTTGGCGGATACATAAATCACTTTAGATAATGCCAAACTATTCAAACATTACAGTTATGGTTTCCAATTATCAAATGGAACCACTGACAGATACATACCTAGTTTATTTTATGAGATTATATGAAATTTGTGATACGTATTTGTTTAATTTAATTCATGATATTTTGCCTGTCTTTCATCAAACAACTTCAAAGTAACTTAGAACGTTTTGAATTCACATTTGTCATCTAAAGGCTTACAATGTACTCAATGTTTGGTGCAGACATATGTAAGGTTAGTAAATAGAGTTAGTTATTTTGGCCCAGTTTTTTCCTCTATCCTGCGTTTATTTGACTATTCAGCCTATACAAACTCAGTATATTACCTGAAAGGTCTTCTGATGAGGTATACATGAAGTATCAAATTAGTTGACAGTCAAAATCTGAAAATTTGAGGTACATTTCCCTCTGTAAAACTCTGCGAAATTTTAAAGGAATCTTTTGGAATTTGATATGATGTTTTGGAGGAAATTCAATACTAAATCCCCTATCAGATTTTCTTCTACTTGGTCTCCCAATCTGCCATGTTATGATCTAGATTGGGCAGTAGATTTGATTTTGAGGATTATATACTAGTACCGCCTATCTTATTTTTTTCTGCATATTTTATTTCACAAGAAAACATCAATAGGTTTTACTCCTGGCTAAAAATAAAACGTTCTATTTCTTGAACTCGAAATACACTCAAAAGCAACTTATTTCATTTCGTAATGTTAATGTAGTTTTACACTACCTCAGTTCCAGCACTTCATGATTGCAAAATATTCCTTTTAGGTGAAGAAAGACTCTGGCTTTTTACCCAGGTGTAACTACAGCATTGAGATATTTGCTTCAAAGTCATAACTACTCTTTTCGACCTTAGTTTGACCTTAAACTTTTACACTTTCTATATTTTGCACTGACTTTAAACTTTAAATGCAACAAGCATTTTGAACAGTGTGCATAAAGTTTGGTGTATGGGACATGAATGACACTGAAAGTCAATATTGACCTTGTTTCTTAGAACAATATTGAAGTTGCTTCTAGAAAATATCCTGGAGTTGTAAACTAACTGCTTCTTTAGTTCACGATTGTCAAATATTCCTTTTAGGTGAATAAAAATTACTCATTTGAACAAGATGCAAGTGCAGTATTACAGATATTTGCTACAAAGTTATGAACACTCTATTTGACTTTTTGACCTTGGTTTGACCTGCATTGTTTCCTTAGATCTCAGTAATATTTTACACTACCTTTACCTGTATGGGAAAAACATGATAGGCAAGTAAAAATGCATATTTCACCCAGTGAAAATGAAAGCTGGTATACCATAAGACATGAATCTGTTATGTCAACTTTCTGCTGATTCACTTATATATGGATGCACCCGTAATCAGGCGTTTTGTCATTTTGGCCCTAAATATTCAAGATTGACCCAGGCTTTGTCTTGAAGTACATCACCTACAATATTTGCAAGATAAAATATGCATTCCAGGAGAATTAAATAAGCTGCTTAATGGAAAATTCAATGAAAAAATGTCTTTAATCATAAAATTGTGGTTACTTTGACCTTGAATGACCTCTAATATCACAACAGAATACCTTACCCTATGTTGATTGCATGAAATGGAAAGATTGTCTTACAACAAGTATTTTGATACCAAACAATGCCCATACTGTTTAATGCTCACAACATTTATGACCTAAACAGTGGTCCCATACTCGCATTTCCTCACAACTCGATCTTAAACACTTAATATAGGCATGAATTGTCCAATAGCACATTCAACATCTGCATATTAACTTAAAACTACTTCATTTTCACAGTTAAAAGGGTGAAAATGTATTGGTAAAACATATTTAAGGTATTCTGTCTGTCAATTATTGTGGTGACATGGTTAGGAAATTAATTGTAATGACAAAACAGAACTACTTCATCAATATTTCTTCATCAAAATTTGGATTTTCTAGAGAAAAATGACGTTACGACCTTTATTTGACCTTCATTTTTCCTTAAATCTCAGTTATATTTTACACTGCCTTTATAATCTTACATGACCTACACAATAGGCAAGTTTAAAGGCTTATTCTCCCCATTGAAAATAAAAGCTGACATACCATAAGATATGACTCGATTTGTTATTTCAACTTTCTGCTGCATTACTTAAATATTGGAGTGCACCCATAATCAGACATTTTGGGCATTTTGGTCCCAGAATGTTGCAGATTGGTCTCGACTGGGTCCTGAAATGACTAAAAAATGTCTCAGAATCCCTTTTAAAGATATTTCTCACCTAAAAATATTTCCAGGATAAAGTATGTATCCCAGGAGCATTTCATAAGCTGCTAAATGGAAAAACCAAAGACAAAATGCCTTAAATCTTGAAATTGGGGTTAATTGACCTTGAATGACCTCTATTTTCACAACAGAATACCCTACCCTAGGTTCGTTGCATGAAATGGAAAGATTGTCTTACAACAAACATTTTGATACCAAACACTGCCTATAATGTTTGATGCTCACAACTTTCATGACCTAAACAGTGGTCCCGTAACGAGCACTTTCTCACAACCTGTCCCCAAACACTTTATTTAAGCATGGAATAGCCAAATGCCACATTCTACTCCTCCATATTGACTTAAAACTACTTCATTTTCGCTGGTAAATGGTAAAAAATGTATTGTTGGACCATATTTGAGATTATTTATCTGTCAATTATTGTTGTAACCTGGTTTGGAAATCATATAATTGCAAAACACAACTACTTCATCGCAATCACTTCACCAAAATTAAATTTTTTTTGAGAAAAAATGGCATTTTGACCTTTATTTGACCTTCAACGACCCCTTAATTTTAGTTTTATCTTACCATCATCTTCCAGATTGAGGGGGAAATTAAACCTGACATTTTGGTGCATCATATGCTCCCTTCCGACTTGTAAAACGTAAGATACAGTCATTTTGGTTTTCAAATTTTTATCATTTTAGGCACTTTTTGGCGTCTCCAGGTGGACTTGGTACCCTACTTTGTACCTTAAAGCTCAAAATTGGACTTAAAACTCGATCTAGTCAATGAACTTTCTAAAATGTTCAACAACTAATAAAGAGCATTCCTTCAGAAAAAGTGGCTACAGAAATGAAATGCATATCTTCAAAAAAACAGATGTTTATAAATGGAAACTATAGAATATGGGAAAATCCCAGATTCTTGATTTATTTGGCAGCCATTTTGACCTTGAATGACCTTTATTACATTATGGGATAGAGTTAGTCATGTGTTTAGTATTTCAAAAGATACTTCTCTTTCATACTAACATTTTGATACCAAACACTCATCCTTATGTTTGGTTTAAGCTTAAGTTTAAGTTTGGTTTAAGAGTTATGAGTGTTTTAAAGTGCCTTCACTATCCCTATACATATTATTTTGACCACCGTAGGGCCTTTTTACATATATAAGGGTATTCAAGACATGACCCCATAAAAAAGATGTGCACCACTTCTGAGGCTACATCCACCCTTGTGGTATGCCCCAAGTGTGGGCCTAAAACATGATACCAACGGAAATTTTCTAACTCTCGGGTTAACCTGAATCCCCAAAATGGGTGGCTGGCTACTGTACTATACTAATACAGCCAATTTCTACCCATTTTCACAACATTTTCATGACCTTTTTGACCTTAGTTGACCCTTAAATGACCTCTTAGTATTGATGAATCAGAACATGTGCATTTTTAAAAAGTGCAGGTAAAAATTTTACACATATGGATACTTCATTTATGGAAGTTGGTTATGCATAAAGTGAAATATGCTCGAAAATGTTACCAAAAATCCTCTATTTCAGGATCATAATACTGCAGGTTTTCAGCCTCGTGACCTTTTTGACCTTTGTCTACCCCAAATGACCCTTCACAAGTGACCAATCAGAATGTGGCTGGTTTTAATTCCTGCGAAATTAAAAGTTATACATGGTGATGCCTCATTTGTTGAAAATAAACCAATATAATAGAAGTAATGATAAAAAATGTTACCCCTAACCCCATAATTGTGACCATTTTTTGCAATCCTGAGAGGTCATTTGCACCAAATAGTATTTAGGTTGATAAAAATAATTGCCCAACACTTGGAAATTAGCATCCGGCAGTTTCATTGTTCTTAGGGTATGTACATTGCATTTCCATCATAAAACCATGCAGGTTCACATACTTGGCATATAGGGCTGGCTAGTAGACTAAAAATTTTCCTATGATATCAAAAACTCCATTACGTGTTAGATATGTCTTAGATGAATAAGAAAATGGATATGTAGCGAGAGACCAATTACTATATGCATTATAGTGAAAACCTGGCTATGCAAGGGGTCTTAAATCTGGCCTAAGTGTGATGTCACTAGGACACAATGTCCAATGATCTTGAGGGCTCTCGTATTGTTTACATTAGAGAATCTTGCGCACAAACATGCGCAGAACACAACTTTTGGGCTATTCGCCACAGCCAGTTTGTTCAGGTTGATCGGCTGGTTTCATATCCACTTTTTATTCATCTAAGGATTTGTGTACAATCCAGGAGTAAATGATTGAACTGATAGATAGATATACTGACCTCCATGTGCAGAGAGTGTGATGTTGAATTTTCCGAGTTCCTGGGCCTGAACGGCTATCCTGCCCGCCCCTCCTCCTCCTCCCTGACCGTACCCCGATCCTCCATTCACCGATATGGAACCGTGACCTTGAACGTCCTTGCAAACGATCCAGATAGACCCACCAGACCCACCACCTGCAAGTAACAAACATGGAACAAGTAACAATACAACATCTCAAAGTTTTGCAATTTTTAGATGCAAAGACCAGTTAGACCATAAATGGTCACTAGGTTTTATAATATTGCTTGTTTAAACCTATTTGCACTTGTAGTTGGAACCTGATACTTTTAAAAGAAACTTTGGAATCATTCAATATATTTAAGGAATAGTTGAAGAAGCTTTGCAGGTTAGGTGTTGATCAACATTTCTCCAACAAATATATATTTCCTGTAAAAATATACTCTGTTCATACATATAACACCACAATTTACAAGGCATATTTTGGTGCTATAAGCATGAAATAATTAAAATGCAAAATTTGCCTTACCATCAAGATAACGGAGGAAGGAAGGAATGGGTTTGACATCGCTTTCAACAGCTTAGGTCATATTGCGACAAGGTAGAAACTGGAACAGGGAAGAAATTCCCTTCTCTTCACGAATAGTTCCAAGGGGTCTATCCTTTGCAGAAGGACAACCGATAGCCCTCCACAACGCTGTACATTTATATAGCAACCAGGCAATCAAGATAACAACTAAGCATAAATTGCCACTAAGTATAACGTACCCGCATGTGCTGAGTGAGTGCCCTCTGTGTCCAGACCATCGGCGGTCAGTCTGCCGTCCAGCTCCATGTGCCGAGTGGTGATCTTCAGGGCGCCTCCACCCTTGCCCCCCAGACCTCGGTACACTATAGCATTGCCATACACGCCATCACCAAAATACAGACCACCTACAACGCAAGAATTTCATCTTGTCATCAATTCACTCAATAACTATATTCTATCACCATAATACAGAACACCTACAACGCAAGAATTTCATCTTGTCATCAATTCACTCAATAACTATATTCTATCACCATAATACAGACCACCTACAACGCAAGAATTTCATCTTGTCATCAATTCACTCAATAACTATATTCTATCACCATAATACAGAACACCTACAACGCAAGAATTTCATCTTGTCATCAATTCACTCAATAACTATATTCTATCACCATAATACAGACCACCTACAACGCAAGAATTTCATCTTGTCATCAATTCACTCAATAACTATATTCTATCACCATAATACAGAACACCTACAACGCAAGAATTTCATCTTGTCATCAATTCACTCAATAACTATATTCTATCACCAAAATACAGTGACACTTAGAAGAGAAAGAGTGAGTCAACAGTCATCTGTGACCTTGACCTCATCCAAAACAGCAGACAGTCTTCTTTCCCACATCAGCGACCGGCAGTGGTTTGATATGGACAGCGACAACTTTGATATTTTTCCATTGTGGGGTTTGTTTGATATAACAAAACAAATATGACATCCCAGTGGGCCTAACATGATGGAATGGATACCCTAGGGAAAACCATACTCCTTTGGGGATCCATTCCATCATGTTACCCCAATTGGAATATCATATTTGTATAATAAAAAATATTCATTTGTCTGAAATGAATGAAAAATGATGCAGGATGTTATCCTTTCTTACCAAACTGTTGTCCATATCCTCCTGGGCTGCCATATTTTCCTGGAGTATAGAGGGAGCCACCTGGATGATCGGTCAGAGATTGACCTACTTTATTTGTGCCTCCTCCTCTTCCTCCGCTGGCACCATTTCCACCACCTGCTCCACCACTGACTGAACCTAAAATACAGAAAACTTGGACTTCAGTATCTTAAAAAGTCATTGAATTTACTATTTAAACTTCAAGTCATACATGGCCTTTCTATTTTACCTGTCCATATAAAATCTGTTTGAGGAGTCATTTTTTTCTTCACAGGTTTGTATGAGCCTGTGAATTGTTATCTTTGTAGCATGGCCATAACTTATCACCTGATTGCATATACTATTATTGTTAAGATATTGGGATGTAAACTTGAGTTACTATATACAGTACTGTACATCTCCTGTGTGAGAGAAACAATTGTGCGACACTTTTGCATGTATTCTTTTGTTCTAGTCATGTTAGAAAATCAGTCACCATTGAATCATTGAACACCTTGCACTTTTAATTCTTCATTTCTAGTTCCTTTTTAGAATGGGATATACTCTAACAATTACTTATCATAATCATAATAGGCACGAAGGCCATTTCTATAAAGGTAAATATTTTATTTCAACTGTGCATGGGTTTGTCCAAAATGTGTACTTGCCTCAAAGAAGTAGAGACATCTAAGTTTCAGAATCTTTTACATGGCCTTATTGCTTCAAATATTTCCTCCAATGAGAATGCTCCCTTCATATCAATGTTATTGAATGTTTTCCTTATGTTACTGCCTCAACAGTTTAACATCGGCCCTAGGGCTGTGGGCCAATGTTAAATGCTGCCCTCTAGGCGGCTCTAGTTTATGTCTTTCTCACTGGGTGGTGTACTTGTCTCAGGGGAAGCAGACAAATTGATTTATCAAAATGAGAGCCAAAAATGTTTGATTTTGTTGATATAATAGATGACGATTTAGAAGATTATTGATTATATGGATTATCTGTCAACTAAAAGAGCTACACAGCATACTGTGGTGAATTTTAAAGCTTTTAAACACCTTAGACCTCAAGCCATCAAGGCAGGCCCTTGCACTTCTAGTCACTTCTGTACTGATTGTAGCTGGGACGTACCTCTGCCCTGTCCAAGTCCTGCGTCCGTGTTATATCCGGAGTGCTTGTGGGCGTGGAAGCCCGCACCGTTCAGACTGAGACGCCCGCCTGAGTAGATGGCAAAGAGATGGGAGGCGTTCACCTGAAGACCGGTGTCCACTTGAAAATGACCATTGCCATAGATCTGAAAAAGATGGAATCGAGTGTTTAGTTACTTTATAAATGGTATTTTTAGCAGCATTTAATTTTTGCTATTTTCGCGCTTCCCATTATAATGCCAAAATAACATCCTTCAAATATATATCCTGCTTTGTATCTCCTTTATATCTCTGTTTGTATGCGTGAATTTAAAAAAGTACAAATACCCTCCAACATGGCTGTAAAGCGAAAATTTTCGATTTTTAAATTCACACCGATCTGTATCTCATCGCTCCCAAGGTTAAATTCCCAACCAGTGCATGTGAGAGAGTTTCCAGTGACTTGGGGTGGTGTTTTAGCTAAGTTCTCTGGTTTCCTACACCACTTTTTACTGGTTAGTCACAACTTAGCCCCAAAATGGCAAAAAAGTGATCATAAATGAAACTCCAAATTTTACAGATATAGATGAATGCATATGAGGTATGATGTGGCTCCACCTATAGAGCATACCAAACACTACAATGATAAGGCAAGTCTTCTACTGTACATCTGAACCTATTCATCCATGTTGCTCTGCTTGAAAGGTATCTTCAGATCTAGGATCTTTTGAAAAACCCTTGGAATATAGCATGGATAAACAAAAAATATGAGTAGAGGAGTCATGGGTTGTGTTGTGGTTCATATTTCTCCTTCAAATATTTACCAACATACCCATTTTTAGGAAATATAACATTAAAACAATTTTGTGGCACTACAGGCATGAACATTCTTTAAGAAATGATATTAAACTTGGTATGAAACATTTGTGGAAATATCACCCATTTCAAGTAAAGTCAAAGAACATATTGTCTGGATCAATGAAATTTTTGAAAATAACAAGGAATGAAGTTCTACACAAAATATACAAAGGGGAGTTGTAGGTTCAATTCTTATTCACATCACTCCAAATATTTTTGAAAAGATACTCATCTTAGAGTGATATAACCAACATAGTCAGGATATTTTGGGCATTAAAGGCATGAAAGGGTTAACCTTTCCTATGCTGAGGCTACTTTTGTCCAAAGCACAAGAACGCAAAGATTTTTGAAAACCATCTAAACCCAGTCATGTTGGTACTCATTGGATAGCTCTTGCTGAGTACTCCTAGATGAGTACCCATGTGCCAGGGTTTCAGTCATTTCGCAGTTTTTTTGCATCGTTTTAGCCAAATTAACCACCAGTAGCATAAGGGTTAAGAGAGTGTTCTTACTGATATGTTGGTAGCTTTGAGCTGGAACTGATGGCTCTTATAGTCACTGATGAGCTGTTCCATTCAAAGAAATATCACCAATTTAGTTCAAACCTTTTAGCACTACAGACATTAATGGGTATATTTACTGATATATTGGTGGCTTTGAGCTGGAACTGATGGCTCTTATAGTCACTGATGAGCTGGAATACGCCTCTGGACTGCACATGTAGCGTCTGGACCTGGATCTTCCCTGGGGACGACGCTCGGCCGATACTGCCATTACGATCAACGTGCACCTCCCCTCCGTCAAACACATACATATCATCAATGCCATGAACCTGTATAAGAAAATGATATAGAAATTAGATTTTACAAAAAGAACCCATTCTTTCTTTTCACATGCTTTTATATATACCCTAACTTTGAATGGTATAAGTTAATTGATAGCATCTTCACTCATTACAATCAAGGTGCACCTCCCCTCTGTCAAACACATACAAATCATCAATACCATGTACCTTAAGAAAGAATGTGATAAAAAAAGGTTCAATAAATATTGATTCTATGAAAGATTTTGATATTTTCTTTTCAAGTGTGGATCATCAATACCATGAACCTGAAGAAAGAATATGACAAATAAAGGTTCAATATATATGGGTTCAATGAAATATTTTAATACTTTCCTTTCAAGTGTGGATAACTCTGCCAACAAAGAATAGAATGAGTTCTACTCATTGTTTGTAACTGTGCCACTCAATAAAATGTGCTTAACCCATTCAAACCCATTCATAAAGTTCTTGTCTGGATCCATCATATCTTCGAAAAATACTTAGGAATGAATTTAGAATTCACATAAAGTTAAAAAGAAAGTTGTTGCTTTGGTTGTACTCAAGATATTTTAAGTTATAGCTTCTTTCGAAGGCTTTTTCAAAAATAGTCAAGCCATTTTGGGCAGCTCCACAGTTTTAGTCATATGTACCCTATCAAACTCCACAATATGGTTTTGCCATTTTTAGTATTGCTGTTCATATTCTAAACAACAAGTTACAGCATTTAAAATGCCAGCAAATTACCCAGTATGCAGTAAATGATCATTTTGTATATTTGCTAACTGTTCTAAATCTATTCAATCTTTTAAGAAAATAGATATACTTTTTTGAAAATCATATTCCCGAAGTTTGTTCCACTTAAAGCCTAAATAGTGAACTGCAACGTAGCTCATTATAAGAAATACTTGGGAGTAATAAAAAGAAGAAAAAAACAGTGGTAAAAATCCTATTGTTACTGTATAACTGGTATTTTTTACAGGCATTTAATTTCGCTAATATTGCGCTCCCCACTATAGCATCAAAATTACAGTCTTCAAATAAATATCCTGCTTTATATTTGATTTGTTTAAGTGCTTGAATGTGCTAATGTAAAGTAGCACAAATATTCTCCAGCAGGGCTGTAAAGCATAACTTTTAGCACTCCAAATTAAAGTCCTACTGTTATCCTTTGTATAATTTCATGTAATTGACTTTTCCTATCCGTCCTTACCTTTCCTGATGTGTAGAGTTTGGTTTTCATGAAGAATGTCCTAGCAGGGTAAACACTTTCTCCTGTCTCATACACATGGGCATTGAAGGGCACATCTGCATCAGTCGCATTGATAGCATTGAGCTGTGCATATCCGGTATGAAGGTAGCCTGAATTTTTTAATGTAAAATAATAGATATAAAATTACTAACGAAGATATTCCTAGAAATGCAATGAAGGGCACATTTGCATTGGTCACTTCATAAGCCTTAATTGTTGCATGCACAATATTAAGTTAAGCAATAATTATCAAATGTGAATCAATTAAAATATAAATAATTTTGCAACATATTGCTAAGAAGGCTCTGAAGGGCAAATCTGCATTTTTGCATTGATTTTATGAAGTTGGTCATGCCAAGACCCTGATTTCCGGTAAAAAAATAATCACAGTAAAGTTAACCTTTAATGTTGAAATTTGAATCAATAATCATAAATAATATATAACTATTAGCAATTAAATATATTGCTAGGAAGGCTCAGAAGGGAGAAGATGATAAACCGGAAAACATTAGTAAGTTATTTGTTAACCCTTATGCTGACAGTGGCTAATTTGGCCAATGCAAAATGATGCAATAATCTGAAAAATTATCGAAATCCATGCACATTGGCACTTAACTGAAAGTGCTCAGGGTGAGCTATCCAATGAATACCAACATGACAGGGTTTAGATGTTTTTTTCAAAAATCTTTGTGTTCTTGTGCTTTGAATGAAAGTAGACTCAGCATTGGAAGTGTTTATGCTCTCATTTCACATTTATTTAGATATGCTGAGAGCAGTTGGCAATGTTTGATTTAACATCGCCAACTGCCTTCAATGACACAAAGTATCAAAATGGAACAATAGATCACATGATATAAACGGATGAATTTAATTTGATAATGAAATATTCCTGAAGGAATATTTCTCTGCACTAGTAGTAAATTCTTACCTGACTTATCGCCATAAACTCTGCCTATATGAGTCTGTACGTGTGTTGTAAGATTCCTGTCAGGCATGGTATAGCTAGATGGGACCCACCAAGTAGGTAGACAGAGCTGAAGTTGTATTCATTACTCTATTATTCTTACCTGACTTGTCGCCATAAACTCTGCCTATATGAGTCTCTACGTGTGTTGTGAGATTACCGTCAGGCATGGTAGCAAGATGGGACCCACCAAGTAGTTAGAACTGAAGTTGTATTTATTACTGTATTATTCTTACCTGACTTGTCGCCATAAACTCTGCCTATATGAGTCTCTACATGTGTTGTAAGATTCCTGTCAGGCATGGTAGCTAGATGGGACCCACCAAGTAGTTAGAACTGAAGTTGTATTTATTACTGTATTATTCTTACCTGACTTATCGCCATAAACTCTGCCTATATGAGTCTCTACATGTGTTGTAAGATTCCCGTCAGGCATGGTAGCAAGATGGGACCCACCAAGTAGTTAGAACTGAAGTTGTATTTATTACTGTATTATTCTTACCTGACTTATCGCCATAAACTCTGCCTATATGAGTCTCTACATGTGTTGTAAGATTCCCGTCAGGCATGGTAGCAAGATGGGACCCACCAAGTAGTTAGAACTGAAGTTGTATTTATTACTGTATTATTCTTACCTGACTTATCGCCATAAACTCTGCCTATATGAGTCTCTACATGTGTTGTAAGATTCCTGTCAGGCATGGTAGCTAGATGGGACCCACCAAGTAGTTAGAACTGAAGTTGTATTTATTACTGTATTATTCTTACCTGACTTATCGCCATAAACTCTGCCTATATGAGTCTCTACATGTGTTGTAAGATTCCCGTCAGGCATGGTAGCAAGATGAGAGCCACCAAGTAGGTAGACAGAGCTGAAGTCATATCTGTTACTGTTGGGACTGTGACTTGGTTCTATCCATGTTCTTGCTCCCTCAAGCTCCCGGTGGAGGTACCTATATATCACAGACAAACATCACATACAGTCAAGTTTACAGACTCAACGGCACAGTTGCAAGATTGCCGGCCTGAGTGCTAGGAGGCAGGGTCCAGACTTCAATCCCAGGCCGGGGCGAGTAGGGGTTCAACTCCTCTACAAACTGGGGCAACCACCAAAAACCTCCATTTCTTACTCTTTATTGTCTGTCGCCCAATTATAGGGAGATATTACTTTGAAGAGTTTCATATTCATATCATCGTTCATGCTATCTGTGTTGTCTGCATATACGAAAAAGCACTCCTTCTCATATGTCTGAGCCACCCTCTAAAAAAGGGATGGAGAACCCTTTAAATATATCTTTTTTAAATAAAATAGTTTACAGGCATAGACAATGGCAGACTTATACAAAATTAAAAAGGTATGGCTAATATAAACAGATAGTGCACATAATATGAAAACATTTTCAAGGATAAAACAGTAGAATACAGCTCCATGGCATACTTGATGATTATAATTATTCATTTAATCTGAAATCCTTATAAGTAATACTACCATAAGGATGAATAAATAAATATAAATAAATAATTATTATGAAATTAATATATGAATAAACTGAAGAATAAAAGGATGAATGAATAAATAAGCAGGCACTGACATGAGTTCTTGCCCACTTGCCCTGGCAGCAAGTGGATTGTTGACAAAAGGGTTCGTATGTATGTAGTGCTTACCTGTCATATACCTGTTGTCCCTCTACATAAATCTCTATCTCATTGAGCGCAGCCCAGTGTCTGCAGCAGTGTCTACAAAGCGACACTGGGATCGTGGTCTCGAGGTAGAGCAGGAATTTGCTGGCGTTTCTTCGCATTGGGAGATCCAGGTAGGAGCCCTGCTTGATCACAGATGCATGCTGGACATAGGTACTGGTGATATCAAATGTCTTGCCACCTTCCACACCTTGTACCTGGGAAAGAGTGATTTATAAATGCATTAATGCTTACAAGTTCCTCTAGAAATCTATGATACTTTTAATAATATATTTGGTATTAAGAATAAGTTTTAGAAAATATCTAGTGGGAGAGTTGTTGGTAATATTCTTAATAACATTTCTCCTTCAAATATTTTCCCAACTGCAAGATTTAATCAAATTTGTCCTGCTGCAAGTGGCTACTGTGAGCATTAGTGGGTTAACACCAGTTTAATATAATGGTATCTAGAAACACTAATAAAAAGGTATGGTGGTAAGGCATTAAACCCTTCTCTCATACACAAACTTTCTTCCTCATCCCCAAGCATTTATTCCATCACATAACTGTGACTCCATATAACAGGTATTTGTTAGTTGTAGAACTCTTTCCAGTTTTACATTTATCTTGTTAGGGTATTAAATATGGTAAATTGCAAGCTGTCTGTGCCTCAAAGTGTCACCACTCTTCTATGATTGTAAGAGCTTTATACAATATACATTGTGACAAAGTCGCTAGCATATGACATGACTGCTTATTGTGGGCCAGTGAAAATGCCAACAATCAAATCAAGGAAACTCAATTCCCAACCTACTACCTACCCAAAAGGGCTGGCGAGTCAATATTTTTGCCATAACTGAGGTTTATGGATATTTTTGAAATAAAGTGAAAATGCCAAAAATCAACTCAAGGAAACTCAATTCCCAACCTGTTACCTAGTGAAAAGGGCTGGCGTGTCAATATTTCTGCCATAATTAAGGTTAAGAGATATTTTAGAATCAAGCACTTACCTTAAACTTTGTAGGGAAGTCCTTGTTGGGGTAGACTCTGACAGTGTTGATGAAGTAGGATTTATCCAGCTGTATGGTGAGTGTGGTTGTTCTCGCGCCCGCCATGAAGTACTGGTATGGGTCATTATGAAGAGTCTGATCAAACAGGTACCCCAGGAGATAGGTCCTCCCGTTGTTAGGGATAGGGTTGGGGCACCAACTGCCGGACTGGTGGTAGTTATACACAGCAGAGGAAGAGGTCACCTTGAAGCCAGCTTTAGGAACGTACACGTTACTTTTGGTCAACGTTGAGTATTCTGCGGAGAGGTCGTGTCGCCAGCCGATATTCTGAATGGCCGTATGTTCTGTGATTGGCTTACGATTGCGATTATCGACACGGAGAGTCGAGTGGTTGCTGGAAGCATGGAGGATGTATGTCGTACCCGACGCCCCTGCTTCGGCACCGGCTCCTACCGGGCCTCCCTGGGTATCATAAGCACCCCGGTATGGGGATATGGTGTGGGCTGTGTTGTGGTACACCGCTATGCGCCCACCTCCCCCGCTGCCACCCTTACTTGGGTCTCCACCTCCACCCAGAGCCTGGATGTGACCAGTATGGCCCCCTAGTGGAGTCAACAAAAACAACCATACGTCACAAACATGTATTATAAGTCATATTTAAAGACAAAATATACACAAAAAACAAGTTGTTACAAAAAAAAATCATAAGCAGACAAATTGCCAATTTTGTATTTAACCCTTCTGATGCCACACACACATATATGCATTTGTGGTAGCACGTTTCCTAGAGAACCATGCACGCATATATGCGTGCGAGATAATCAAATTCATTTAAAGAAAAGCCTGGCTTGCCAATCTAAAATACCTCCTACATTAAGCTCTAAAATGAAGGAAATTGGCTGTCAGAACGCTGTGCTTGATTCACGGTTCATTATGATATGTCACATGACTACCCTGGTTGACCAAAATTCTACAAGATTGTCAAAGATGAACGACCTGGTACTGGATTTTGGCCAATAATCACCATTACAATTTGGCATCAGATCATTGTGAGAAAAGTTACATTTTGGACTCACATTAAGGGTTTTAAGGCAAAAAAATCACCAAAATTTTGTGACTAGTGTGTTGCCCTAAAACTATATGCTTATTCTAATCAAAAAAAGAAAAATTATTTTGAGGAAAATGATTTTGGAAAATATTTGAAGGAAAATGTATATCGGAACTCAACCTACAACACCCTTGAAGTATTTAGTGAATTTATCATTCATTTCTAAGTCATTTCCTAAAGTATTGTAGTACTTCTCTGCTAAACTCCAATAGACAAACATTGGGAAAATTAAACATTTAAATAATTTACCTATTTCTATGATACTTACCAGTGAAATTCTGAGTGCGAATAAGAACACTTCCACCACTACCCCCACTGGCCAGACTTGCTTTGACATCTTCGCTGTTTGCTCGAATGTAGCCATCAACTGTTAGTGTCTTCTTTACTGTCAACTCAACAACTCCTCCTCCTGGAGACGAAATACATAATATACAACTGTCATTCACATCCAAATATTTAATCGATTCAATAATTGACATTGTTTCTTTCGATTCCAATAATTTTGATTCGATTTTGGAGAACGAAGTATGAAATATATATTTATCATTTTCACATGTATCACACTTTATCTTTGTTGCTATGATCCTAGGATTACTAAAGTACAAAGACAACTGAAGTTTTTCTCATCATTTTTTGAGTGAAAACTAGTTTCAATTCAAAATCTTAATTGACTTTTATAATATAATTGACATAACAATTGACATAATATTTCTTTTTGGCTAGACTCTCTACATTAACCTACTGTATGATTTGTATCAATTTATAGTGAATATATACCAAACTTAACAGATTGTTGCCTTTCATCTATTGTCCAATAACTGAATTTGAATTTAAGTCAATTGTTACTCCTTTTATTATGTGTAACGTTTGACATGTAACTCATCTAGGTGGAAAATGAGGTGAATAAAGGATGAACCACACATGTAAAAAATGTCCTGCTTACCGGTGCCTCCATTTGCTGGCGCGCCCCCGCTGCCGAAGCTGCGTGGGTTATAAGAGTCTCCATAGGGCAGGTTACGCCTGAGTCGACATGTGACATATCCGTCACACCTGCCACGCCCACCAAATCCTCCTGCTGTCCCACCACTGCTGCCCAGTCTGTGGTACACGCCCGGTGCTGCAAAAACAACAAAAACAAGAGTCCACATGTGACATATTTGCCATGACGGACACACCTACCAATTCCAACGGCCAACCCACCACTGTCGCTCAATCTGTAGTACACACCAGATGCAGGAAAAAAACAATAACACAAACAAATGGTGAAATAGATGTATTATAGGGTATTTGAATAGTAGAATCCCTCTATGATCATGCCCCTATTTGTTTGCAATGAGAATTGTACTGCGGTTACAACTACGAACGATGCATCTAACTTTCTCTGCATGACCCTAAACATTTCAAACATAAAAAAAGCATTTGAATCATTGAGGATACTATGAAAAGGCAAGACATTTCATAGATATTTAAATGACTGTGGTTAATGACAATGCCAAAAATGATCTTCTTTTCCATCTCAAGTATAGTTTCGCATACTCCACTTTTAATTAGGTTGTGATGCATTTGTCAAGATTTAGGTTTAATATGGAAGAAAAAAATTACAATTTTAAAATTCTAAATTTCTAAGGCCTAAGAAAAAAGTTGTTTGTTTCCTGTAACCCTACCCTAGCAAGTTTTCACTCAATAATATCCCTACCCTAAAATTTGTCTGCCCTTCCAACTTCCAATCGACATAAAAATGCATGAAACACACATTTTTGAAGAAAAAAATAATCAAAAAATATATATTTTACCGACCTACCTACCCTATTTCTTTCGGACCGTTACAGGAAACTAACAATTTTTTTCTCGGCTTAATCTTTCCACATGCTTTACTCACCTGGACCTTTGTTTGGTCCATAACCTCCATCCAGAACATCAATACTTCCTCCATCATCTATCGTCATGTCCTGAGCCAGAATGTAAAGGTGTTTGCCAAATATTCTTCCCCCGCCCTCTACGGTAACGTCTCCTAAGGTGATATTATGCGGCAAAGCATGGGCCAGCGGTCCTGTGGCATTAATGGAAGACCGTGCCTTGATCACAGTTCTTCCCAGGATCCAATACTGTCTTGCTGCTCTACGATTGGTCGATCCACTTAATGATATGCGCAGCTGTCCTCCGGCAACAAGCGTCAGGTTATGCACGTGATCTATAGTACCTTCAACCTCGACGAACACTTTGTTCAGTTCTGTATCAGGCGCAAGGCCAAGGTAGCCGTGTTCGTAAACAAATGAGCTGAACGGGGTATCAATGAAGTCGCGCTTGAGGTCGACAATTTGGTGTGGACCAACATGCAAGACGCCACTGCGATCACCAATCATATGCTTGAAGTGCAGCGAGGCACCACCTTGGAGAGGTTTAGGAAGCACAGCAAGATGCGCATGTCCATAAATCTGTAACTCGTCAAACCTGTAGTTGTGTCCACCGTTGGTCAACCAATGGTCACCGGATTCGGGGAGAATCCACGCTTTGAAGCTATCCGTTGAGAGATCATTGTAATCATGAACTCTGTAGACGTACTTGCTGTTTCTCATGTTGTTGTTGACATAGAGCGTGGTGTGCTGGTGATGCTCGTGATACAGGACGACGGTTCCGGGTCCGCCAGGTTCACCATTACTCTGCACGCTCGTGTCTCCCCCATGGGATTGGAAGGTTCCTAGGTAGGTGGAGTTTTCCCAGAAGTAGAGGGCGATACGTCCCCCTGCTCCGCCCCCTCCTGTGCCTAGGCGAGCCTGGTACTGGTCTCCACCATTAGCAGTGATATTCCCTGTTCCCCTTATGATCTTACAGTGCATCCATATGCTACCTCCACTTCCTCCTCCACCGTCTACCGTCATGGCCCCATTCCCGTTAGCACGAACCTCTCCATCGATATGAATGACGTTGGTCACGTTGAACCAGATTCGTCCTGCTCCAGTTCCACCATGGTTATGCCCCCCTCCTCCGGAACTTCCGAACGCGAAGGGCTGGAAGACGTGTCCATGTGGCTGCCCGGTTCTCTGTGTCCCTGCTCCTCGTCCGCTCGTGCCGCCGTAACCTCCTCCAGAGGACCCCGCCGCGTGGCTGAAACCTTTGCCGATGTTGACTCCTGCTGCCACCTGGAGGGGGTCTGTGGTGCGGTAACCGAGACCGTCCGAATGAAAACTTCCTCCATCATCAATGGTGATGTTCACGGCATTAATTGTCATCCGGCTGCCCACGTACGTGCCTCCGCCTTCAATGAAGAGTTCTATAACAAAGAAGGTTATCCCGGGGTCCTTAACGGGATCGGTGATGGCAGCGACGGTGGAGTTGTCCTGGATGCGCACCGTTGTGAATCTGTAGTGGCTCTCGGGCTGACCTTCAGTGTGACCCCCGTGTTCCTGTGAGAAGAGCCCATTATGGTGCAGGGTCATGAACTCCACATGGTCCAGTTCCCCATGCAGCCATATGCTTACACCATGCACCACGGTGATCGGCGCAAGTCCTAGATATCCCCCATAGTACACACGCACGCTGAATGGCAAATCAATCTCCGCACGATGCAGATCCATGCGTTGGTTCTTTCCTATGTGGAATGTCCCCGATCTGTCTCCTATCATATAGAGGAAGAAGAGGGTAGCATTGGTGTTCACTGGCTCTGTCAGTATGGCAACGTGTGCAGCACCATAGATTTGTAGCTCCTCAAAATGGTAGTCGTGTGTCCCACCAGCAAAGCGATGTGTTCCCGATTGCGGTAATATCCAGGTGCGGCAGCCATCACCTTCTAGATTGGCGTAGTCGTCAATGATGTGATAGCGATCGCGAGGCTGCAGGCCACCATTGTCTATGATCAGGGTTCGGTGTTTCTCTCTGAGATGATACAGGAAGGCGGTTCCAGCACCCCCGTTTTCTGCTCTCGCAGGGTTCCCAGACGCCCCACCCTTGGCATGGTACTTGAACCCCATACTAGTCTCGTTCACCTGGAAGTAGAATGCGACCCGCCCTCCTCCTCCTCCACCGCCAGGACTCCGATAATTACTTGAGCCCCGCCCACCATCAGCAGTGATTTGCCCATAGCCCTTTATGGTGTGGGTGATAATGAGAACACTACCACCACTGCCACCACCGCCCCCATTCCCATCCGCAAAACCGCCATGTGAGGTCACCAGACCGTCGATATGGAACGTTCCTGTGACGTTCATCCAGATGATACCGCCACCTGTTCCTCCTGGTTTATTGTTCAATCCTGGTCCTCCAGAACTACCAAACACATACGGTTCATATGTATCACCATAAGCAAATCCTGCGCCATGACCGCCCACGATTGTAGCTCGTCCACCACTAGCGCCGTGACCTGCCCCTGCCGCACGACCTTTGACATCATCTGGGATCCCGGGGTTGACTTTGCCGTGCAGTGAAAGATGTCCATGAGTACTCTGCCTGTGAAGATGATGGTAGCCAAGTCCATCTGCAGCAATACGACCTCCATCATCAACGGTTATGTTATGCGAATACATGGTAAGACGCGTTCCATGGAGAATCCCACCTCCTTCTACGAAGAGTGACTCTGTGTAGAACGTTATTCCGTGATCGACGATGGGATCGGTGGTTGCGTTTACTTGGCTAGCATCCTGAATGCGCACTACCTTGAAGGAATAGTGACTGGCATTCTGTCCGGTAGTTCGGCCGCCATGTTTCAGCCACATGTACCCACCATGATGGAGAGTCAAGTTGACCACGTGGGAGAGAATCCCGGCAAGATGGATCTGGACTCCATGAACCACAGTCTTTGGTGCAAGTCCCACGTGCCCTCCATTGTAAACATATGTATTGAATGGCAGATCGATTTCCTTTCTCTTCAGATCCATTTCTTGCTCTTTCCCTACATGGACGGTGCCAGTACGGTCTCCAATCATATAGCGGAAGTGCAGAGATATATTGTAATTCTGGTTGGCAGCCATGTTTTGAGTGAACACAAATCCAGGACTTGCGGAAGGAGGCAGGACGGCAAAATGGCCGTTTCCTTTAATCTGCAGCTCATCAAAGTGGAATTGGAAGGATTTCTTCGCCATAGTGTGCACACCAGATTCTGGCAAAATCCAAGCTCTGCAACCGTCATTCTCAATGCTCTTCCAGTTGACGTACCGGTCGCGTGGCGAGGGGGCGCCATTGTTGTCTATGAGGAGCGTGGAGTGCTGGTGGACCTTGTGATAGAGGTAAACAGTGCCTGGTCCGCCGGGCTCACAGTCGGGACAGCGCGCCCTGTCGAGGCCAGCGAGACCTCCGTTGGCCAGATATCGGAATGAGCTAAAGGTGTGGTTGACGTGGAAGTAAAGAGCGATGCGACCGCCCCCGCCACCTCCTGCCGCGTGAGTGGAGTACGCCGAACCTTTCCCGCCGGCCGACACCATTGAGCCGTAGCCAGTGAGGCGGTAGGTATTCATCCAGAGACTGCCACCGCTGCCTCCACCACTCACCTGAAAGCAAATCATACACAATTTAACTCTTATGCTCCTGGTGGCTAATTTATCGTATACAAAATGATGCAAAAAGCTGAAAAATAACTAAAACCCGGGCATTTGGTTACTCATCCAAGAGTACTCAGTGAGAGCTATCTCATGAATACCAACATGACAAGGTTTAGATGGTTTTCAAAAATCTTTGCATCTTTGTGCTTTGGACGAAAGTAGCCTCAGCATTGGAAGGGTTAAAATTCATCTCTGTCAGATTAATGAGCTCTCTTAATACAATCTATGTCAGTTTAGAAAAATATATAAATTGTTGAGCAAGGATCTTTCATGCTTGTCCTAAGAAGCTCACATCTCTGACTTTGTATTTGTTCTTCAAATTGTTGGGGTTCTAATGTTTAATGAAATATGTACCAAAAATGCTTAATATAGGTATCTAAGAGATGTATCTAATAACTCAGAGATGTGAACTTCTTGGGACAAGGGTAAAAGACTTTTGCTCATTCTTCAGAGGGACTGTAGATCCTGTGTTCACAATAGGAAGTGTTCACATATTCTGCTGCTGGGGTGACCAATTATATACATCCTGGAGAATTATTCTCGGTGTATATAATTTTATGAGACCACCATGCAAAAAATGATTCAAAAGTCATATCTCTGAGTTATTAGCATTGGGAGAGTTACCGTAATTTCGCGTGTATAAGACGCACTTTTTTACACCAATTTTTACACTCAAATCGGGGGTGCGTCTTATACACAAAGCTAGAGATCTAGGGTGTTTTACATCGAGTTACCAGGCCACTCGGAGATCGCCAATTACAATTATAATGCGGCCAAGACAATGCCCATCGATGTTTGCCTCGTCATTGATGAATTGTAATCACCGAACCACCCTCCGCTGGAATTTACTGATTACAATCCATGTGACATGCCTAGGACAATGGGTAGTGAGAACCGACACAGGGTGATACGCATTGATGTCACGGTGATGTCACATTTCACTCATCTCAATATGCGTTTTACTGGCTTTCTAGCGAGTTGATTTCCTACAATTATTCCGAAAAGGGGTGCGCACTATACACAAAACTAAGGTCTATACATCATTTTAAAGGCCTGGACAAGGGGTGCGTCTTATATACGGGTGCGTCTTATACACGCGAAATTACGGTAAGTCCCATGAAAATACCTTGGTTCCCACTGTCTTGCCGTCCTGACCGTTTGCCGAGACCATGCCGTCCAGGTGGAGGGTGTTGGCGACCTTGAACCAGATCCTGCCCCCACCAGCGCCCCCTCCTGGACCGCCACCCGCACTACCAAACTCATCTGGCAGAAACACGTCAGAGTTCGCCAAGCCTGACTTCATCTTACCTAAGAGGAGGAAAATGAGAAATTTAAGCCCCTTGTATTAGCATGGAAACCAAAATAATAAAAACATTTTTAATAAAATAAAAAAGAAAATAAGATTTAAAAATTTAAAAAAATGTATATTTTAAAATAAAAATGGAAATATAGTATAAATGACAAAGCACATTACTATGCTCAGACAAATTTAAAAATAATAACAAGAAATCAGATTTTCTAACTAGGGATGGGGATCGTTGAGAATTCTACGGTTCGGTTCGGTTCTCGGTTTTGCTTCTACGGTTCGGTTTTATCACGGTTTCCTAAACGGTTTATTAATGACATTTCTTGGATACGAAACTACGCAATGGAATGCGTGGCTTAACTTGCCTGAACTGGAAAGTTCTTGAAAGTTCCTGTATACTAGCTCCCTGGGCACTTTCTCTACACTCAGAAGGCTTCTGAGCATAGTGAAAGTGGGCAGGGTACCAGATTTTGAAATGGCTGTTTGATCGTCGCCCTTGGCAGACATTGTGAGGCCAGCGAGGAGGTAGGTGCTGACAGTTTTATTATGCCTCCAGGAACCCTGAGCATGCATAGAAAACCGAACCGTTTAGAGGGAGGTCCGGTTTTTGACTGATTAACCGCAACGCTCAGGCCGGTTTGAACCGGTTCCCGGTTTACGGTCCCCATCCCTATTTCTAACATTTGGAACTGTTAAGATTTCAACTTCACAAATACATGTACATTCTGAGAAATGATCTGGTCAAAAAGATGCTTGCCAAAATGGTGTGGGCTTTTTTGGGTGCCATGGGCTTGAATAAGTTAAATTACGTCACACATAATTTGATAAAATTGGACCAGAGAGTGGATTGAAAGGAAGTAGCAGTATATAATGCATATCAATGAATATGGAGAAATGCTTATATTTACCAGAAATTCTCGGAAATTTAGACCACCCTAGGAATTTGGGTCACTATAATCATTCTGCAAAATAATTATTGGGAAATATGGACCACCTTGACCTATATATTGTTGGTAGCTATTTCACAAAGTATGGACAACTATTACTCTGCTTCGTCAGTACTTTTGTAAAGCATAGGCCACCCTCAACCCATAAAAATTGCAATTATTAAAAAATGTCCCAAAGCACACATTCTCACCATTTCCTTGATCACCTGACGGTAGATCTGGTGGCCAAGATTCCCCAATGATTAATTTGTAAAATAATTATAGTGGCCCATATTCTTAGCCTGGCCAATATTACCATGAATTTACGGTACTCACCATTTCCTCTACCACCCGAGCCACCGCCTCCTGCTCCCGCGGCTTCATTGGCGCCCCCTATTGAGTGTCCCCGTCCAGGGTTTATTACCCCATGCAGGCCACGATTCAGTGAGCCATCAGAGTTGTGGCTATGTCCATCCTTGATACTGTAGCCATAACCATCAGCCTTAAATACGCCTCCACAGTCAATAGTGACGTTCTCTGCGTAGATGTTCACGTGTGTTGCGTGGACAAGCCCACCGCCATCTACGTGCATATAGATGACTGTGAAGTTGATACCATGTTCCCGGACGGGATCCGTGATCATGTGGATGTACCCATTTGTCTGGACGTGGACCACATCAAAGTTGTAATTCCCAGGTGTCCTGTCCTTGGTGTGTCCGTAGCGGTACAGCCAGAGCTTACCGTTGTGATGTAGAGTGAGGTTCTTAACGTGGTTCAGGGTCCCGTTAAGGAAGATATTGACGTCGTGGACGAAGGTGAGGGGTGCGAGCCCAAGGTAGCCTCCGTTGTAGACTCGTACGTTGAACGGCAGGTCAATAGCCTCCCTCTGAAGGTCCATGGTCTGATTGGGACCGATGTGGATGAGTCCGGTGCGGTCACCGATCATGTGACGGAAGTGGACTGTTGCCGCGCTTCCCGGAGGATCAGTGAGAACAGCCAGCTGTGCGCGGCCATAAATCTGAAGCTCATCAAACCTGTAAGTGTTGTTCCCTGCAAAAACATCAAAAGATCAGTCATTCGACCAGCAAACCTGTGGCAGTATTTTGCTGAAAAACACCATCACACTTAACGTTGGACCACATAGTTGTAGCCATAATTGCCTTAACCTTTCCAATGCTGAGGCTACTTTCTTCCAAAACACAAAAAACCAAAATCTAAACCCTGTCATGTTGGTATTCATTAGATAACACTCGGTGGGGGTTGTTCAGTATAATAAAACAAATATGACATTACTGTGGGGTGGCTAACATGATTGTCTACCCTGTGAGCATTGTCAACCTCGGGCTGAGCCCTAGGGTGACAATTCTTATTCGAGGTAGACAATCATGTTAGCTACCCCATAGGGATGTCATATTTGTATATTGCTGATAATGTCTGATGTCTATCTTACCTGTGAATGTATGCTGACCGTGGTGGGGCAGGAACCATGCCCTCCCCTGATCCTCAGACAGGTCACTGTAGTCCACTAGGGTGTTCCGATCCACAGGCACACCACGATTATTGTTATTGATCATCAATGTTGTGTGATTGTGACCTACAAAACACAAACCTTGTTTGTAAGAAAAATAATAAGATCAGGCTATATGGTGAAAAATATATTTCATGTAAAAAGAGGTCAATGATTCGGTTAATATTATTCCAAAGCTAGAATGCTAGTTCATACCTTATACTTTGTACAAGGAATAACTCTGTAACAATAAATAAGAACGAGATTATTCTGAAATAGGCTTTTACCATGCTGAGTGTTTATTTCAATTATTTCAATTGAACAATTTATAAAAACACATTATTATTTGATATTTTACCAGTGTGGAAGAAAAACATAGTTCCAGGTCCTCCGTCTCCTGCTCCAGATCCGCCCTTTCCTCCGTAGGAATCGAACGATCCCGAGTAGGTCCTGTTCCGAGCGAAGTACACGGCTATTCTCCCTCCCGATCCTCCTCCGCCTCGGTCTGCAGAGCTGCCACCTAATGTCTGAATCTTGCCGTAACCCTGAAACAGCGAAACACATACTCCATCAGCGTAACAAAAGCACAATGTTTAATGGCATTTATTTTGGTGCAGAGATGCCACCTAGTGTCTGAATCCTGCCGTAACCCTGAAACAGAGAAACACATACTCCATCAGTGAAACAAAAGCACAATGTTTAATGGCATTTATTTTGGTGCAGAGATGCCACCTAGTGTCTGAATCCTGCCGTAACCCTGAAACAGCGTAACACATACTCCATCAGTGAAACAAAAGCACAATGTTTAATGGCATTTATTTATTCCCTTACAAAAAAAATGGAACATTTTGTGCCACGCGTGTGGCAGAAACAAGGCTGTTCTGTGGTACAAGTGAGTCCAGTAATTGGTTTAGAACCTAGAATCTACCATGCAATTACCACATCCTAACCACAGGGCTCGACATTGGTGCTTGCCCCATTGCCCCGGGCAAGTAGAATTTGTAAATTATAGCTGTGGGGCAAGTGAAAACTGCATCTTGCTTGCCCCACTGGAAAAGTACGTTTTGTATATTTCAGGTTTACTTTTGAGAATGTGTGCAAGTTTCGTGGTCTGCCATCCAAGCTTGTCCTAGAAAGTATGCTTTCACATGCCAGAACCATGTTCTACTTGGTTTTAATTGAAATATTTTAAATTATTACATACAATTTCTCAAGGGCAAGTGAAAGTTGGAGTAGGGCAAGTGAAAATTGATTCTCACTTGCCCTACGGGGCAAGTCGCTGCAAAAGTTAACGTCGTGCCCTGAACCATATAACTACAATTTTTAAAAACCATCAAAACCTTGCCATGGTGGTATCCATGAGATTGATCTTGCTGAGTACTCTCAGATGAGTACCCATGTGCCAGGGTTTCACTCATTTTTCAGGTATTTTGCCTCAGTTTGTATTGGCAAAATTAGCCACCAGCAGCATAAGGGTTAGATTGAAACAGTGGCCCTTTGATTTTGAGTACTGCATGATCCTTACCGGTGAAATTTGATGTTTCTAAAAATTGGTTTGATCTGTCAAGAACTATTAGAAGTATCTCTCTTTTGAACATACCCGTATAAGTGTGGCGTGAATGCGCACCGCTCCACCACTTCCTCCGCCACCACCTGACCTGCCGTTCTCCCCATTACTGCTCACTTCTCCGTCGGCCTGGAGCTCTCCGACGGTCAGCAGAATCGTTCCCGCACCTCTCCCGCCCGTCTTAGCGCCGACACCGTCTCCTCCACGGCACCCACGCTCAGCAGGCTCGAAAAGAGAGCCGTGTGCAAAAGCTGTCTTCCTCTGAGCCGAACCCCGGCCTGGTGTGCCGCCATAGGTACCGCCTACAAATTTACAGCAAGTAAATTAATTACTGAAAATACTGATGAAATCTTAGGCCAGTCCAAGTCGATTTTTGGTCTTATGCAATTGCTGATCAATTTTTGGGCATATCTGAAAAAAAAATTTTTTTTATTTCGCGCCAACATAGCTCTGATGACCCTTTTATGAATAAACCACCTACTCCCCTGCAAAAAGGCCTACATTTTAGGCCACTATATTTGAAGAAAACATTCAAGATAAACTTAATTATGTGATCTCGATCTATAGCTTACATCGTCTAAACGGCGACCATTTTTGGCACCGCTCCAAGGTCCGCGGGCCCATAATGCATTGCACACGAAAGTCAACATCTGTCTTCATCTGATGTAAACACTGTCCTCCAGACCGAGAATTTTTAAGGTTTCTTTTTTAGTTTTCTGGGGCCTGACTAACCTTTTTGAAGCAAAAAAAATTTAAAAGAAATTTTAACCAGAGCACTCTTCTTCAAATGTTTTGTAGAATCATTTCCAAAGTTATTGCCAGAAGTATGTTAGATCCAAACGATAATTTGATATCAACTCTTTTAAGAGTCCAAAACAGCATTCACAAAATTTCTGCCCTTCCAAATGTAGCTAACCAGCTTCTTCAAATCCTTGTATCAACTACATTGAATTTTTTGTTTTGTTAATAAGGCAAATTACACTTCAGTTATGCTTTAGAAGATGTTTTATTAGGAAAAGATAGCCCAAATGAGCAAAAATCTAAAATATATTTCATAGAAATTTTTGCCTGTCTTAAAAAGAGTTATTCAGGAGATTGCCTGTCCATCAAGTTTAGATCCCTAATGTGGCTTATTCTTTCAACAACTTTTAATTTGACAAATGCCGATCCAATAATTGGACTCAGTGGTTAAGCTTCTATATGTGAAAGGCAAGACAAATCAAAGAAAATAGATGTTCCAGATTAGCTTTTTTCAAAGTGTGCATAACTTGATCCTTCCACTGTTCAGGCTATACCTTCATCCACAGGACAAAGATGCAAAGATTTTTGAAACAATCTAAACCCTGTCATATTGGTATTTATTGGATAGCTCTCGCTGAGTACACTCAGTTGAGTACCCATGTGCCAAGGTTTCAGTCCCTTTTCCAGGTTTTTGCATCATTTTGTGTTGACCAAATTAGATACCAGCGGCATGAATGTTAAGAAAGTGTTTACTTGCTCAGAGAAGGATGCCACCTACCTGATGCTCCGTTGCCATTTATACCAGCACCCACCCTACAGGTGACATCGTGAAGGTCACTGGTCAGGCGCCCAAGGTCGTCCACGATCAGCCTGTCTGCAGTCACGTTCACATGGACAGCGTGGACACGGCCGCCACCTTTAATATGTAGCTTATCAACCTACAAATAACAGTAACTTAACTCATCAGGCACCAACATAAGTTTCAAAACTAACTTACCAAGCCAAGCATGTAGTTTATGATTTTTAATTGCCCAACAAAGATTTTGACTTCCCTGATATTGGGAAGCTATAACATATGCTAGAGTGACATGTATTTTTTATCATGGATTTCATGATTTGAAAACCATTTTCTTTTGAGTTTTGTTGCATTGTTTGCATATTTCTGGGTATTTGTGCCATTTTCTATATCAAAACGTGTTTTTTCAGAAACATACTTCCCCAAAAGTGCCCTTTTCCAAAAACTAACTTGCAGAGACAAGGGGGCAAGTACTAGCGTATGTTGATGCCTGCTCATTAATGCTCACAGTGGCCAAAAGAGCCTGACAATTTCGATGAAATCTTGCAGACAAAAGCAAAGTTGGTAAAATATTTGAAGGAAAAATGTTTTTCATAACATTATCAACAACTCTCCTTCAAATATTTTGTAAAATAATTCTGATTTCCCAAGTTATTGTCAAAAATACTTTATATCCAGACATCAATTTCTCGAGGGACTCCTAAACATTAATGGGTTAAAGTCAACTTTCCTTGATATAGATATGGATGAGTGCATGAGAGAAGTTAATTAAATGTTTTGCCTAATTGCTCAGGATTTCATATATTCAATTGTTTGGTATTATTACAATGCACAGCATAATATCTTATGGTAACATGTAAAATTGCATTTGATTGCATTGCGTTATACCACGTCATATTGGGTTATACCAGAGCTCATAACATCTATCATTTTGTATTTTACTGCATTGCATAACATGAAACTTCCATAAATAATTCTGCACTGAATCTGACATCAATTTTAAGACATTCAAAGGCTTTGGTTACCATACTATACCTATCAAAGTGTCAAATCCAACTTTTAAATGTGTTACGATCATCACATCTAGATAGCACCTACCCTAAGTGTCAGGTTCCTCTGAATGTCCTGTAGTTCTGGTATAACTGTCACCTCACCCCCTGCTGCCACAGTCAGATTGTCCCAGGTATAGACGCCAGCCTGACCCACAGACCCTCTGACCACAGTGGTTCCTGTGAGCCCCAGCAGGACACGGCAACCTTGACCAACAGTAGTGTCTGCAACTCCCAAAGTGCCACTAGAAAATAATAATCAGAGTTATTAAGTGTACAAATATTGAGAGGCAAACAAAGATGGCAATCACTACAGCAGAAAAATAAAAATAAAACTGTGTCCAACAATAACTCACCTACCCAATGCTACTAAAATTATGTTAGGTCTTGATAATAGTAAGTTACTGTATACTGTATTATTTTTGAATGACAAGTTATCATGTCAGTGTGTTGTACAATACTAGCATTGGGATCGGATATCCAAATAATGATGTATGATTTGATAAATGCGAAATCCGGGGTTCCCAAAGTATGCATTTATCAAACTGCCGCAATATTAAAACAGTATACAGTAATATTATACAAAATATTCATTCTTTTATTTATTATAGATAAACAATTAAGGCTAACTGAGGCTATATCACAGCATAGAAATAAAAGACGATGAAAACCAATGAATATATCCAAAGGTCCGTGGATGTACTCACTTGACATAGATGGTCACTCCATAGCATTCGAAGGTGGGTGGTAGGATGAGAGTACCTCCTGCGTATACATAGATGCTGACCAGAATTTCAAGGTCATCTGGATGTTCCAAGGTCAACCACTGACCTGGTCCAACATGAAGTACACCACTCTTATCTCCAAGCACTTTGTGAATAGTAACTTTTTCTGGTCTGCAAAATTTGAAAAATATGATATGGATATCAAATGTGAATATGTGTGTGCTCTTCTATAACTCATAAAAAAATAACTTTCAATGTGGAATTAATAAAAAAAAGTGTGATTTGCACTCCATTTTAGGAGGTGGTATAAATTTTATTTTTTCTACACTCAATTAATGTAATAAAAATGTATTATTTAAAAGGTTAAAACAATACATGTCCAATTATAGCAATTCTACAGGAGATCTAAGACAAGAATATTCTATACTTGCTGCAAACAATTCCTTTTTTAATTCCTATTTGACATCGTTTTGTATTTCTTAAAATGCTCAAAGATTAAATCATACAATTTCAACCAACCATGACATCAATGGCTTATTTGCTGTTGTTGAAATTTATATTTTGCCAGTGCACAATGGTAACACATTACTTTCCTTATTAAACAATTCATTCCAACAGCAGCCCAAAACATACAGTTTTTACAAAGGATTTTCTGATAAAAGCATCTGATAATTTCTTGAAAGATAGATATCAAAATGTACTCAATCAACAACTATCCATTATATGAAATATTTTACAAATATAAGCTTCATTCACGCATGTAGCAGCCAAAACTGCCTGACAATTTTGGTGATATCTCTCTAACAAAAGCAATATTTAAAAAATACTTGAAAAAGAATTGTTCGTCAGAATTCTCCTTCAAATATTTAGTGAATTCATGCTTCATTCCAAAGTTATTTCCAGAGGACACTGGTCAAATACATTTCCCGGCATGACTGGATTGAAGATGCTCTCTATAGGTAGGATACTGTCAAAATAGCCAGGATTTTTGTGCAGTAGTCTGGCTGCATGCCTGTTTTCAGTGACTCACAGCTTGAGACTGGGATGTAGAGCTAGATGTGCTTTCTTGCTGAGGTGAACTTCGTTAAAGTCTTTGATGTCATTGTTTGTTATCCAGGTGCGACTGCCGTCCAGCGAGTAGAGACTGTAGTCCACTATGTCTGTCCTGCTGCTCTCTATCGTTCTGCCAGGGTTCTTCACAACCAGGCTCACGTTCTGAACATTACTGCTCAGGTCCTACAACAATAATAGAATCCTACAATTGGTCTGACTTGACTTCTAAGAAACAGAAAGAATCAGTTTAACAGAAAGAATCAGATTTCTGCATTATATTCAAACAGTTTTAAAATGCTACCTACCTTTATATGAACTATTCAAACTTGAAGGAATCCATTTTTTCAGTCTACTGTATAACTGTTTTTTTACTGGCATTTCATTTTTGCTATTCTTGCACTCCCCCTGATAGTGCCAAAATAACATACTTCAAATAAATATCCATATAATGATATATATATATATATATATATATATATATATATATATATATATATACATATATATATGTATATATGTATGTATGTATGTATGTATGTATGTATGTATGTATGTATGTATGTATGTATATATATATATATAAATAAATATATATATATATATATATATATATATATATATATATATATATATATATATTTAAATATATATATATATATATATATATATGTATATATATATATATATATATATATATATATATATATATATATATATATATATATATATATATATATATATATATATATATATATATATATATATATATATATATATATATATATATATATATATATATATATACATATTAGTTTGAGTGGTGCTAGAACGCGCAAATCTAAAGTAGCACAAAGACCTTCCAGGATTGCTGTTAAGTGAGATTTTTAGCACTCCAAATTAAAGCTGTATACAGTAAATTACCTTGATAAGAATTGTTCCAGTACCTCCCACAGAGCCAGGACTGGTACCACCATGGGCCTGTAGCTGACCTCTCCACCATCTCATCACATGCTGGTAGATAGCAATGCGACCTCCACCTCCCCCTCCTCTTCCTGAGGCAGTGGCCTTTCCTCCCAGTACCTGTTAAATAGATATACAATATGAGATATATCACATGCTGGTAGATAGCAATGCGACCTCCACCTCCCCCTCCTCTTCCTGAGGCAGTGGCCTTTCCTCCCAGTACCTGTTAAATAGATATACAATATGAGATATATCACATGCTGGTAGATAGCAATACGACCTCCACCTCCCCCTCCTCTCCCAGAGGCAGTGGCCTTTCCTCCCAGTACCTGTTAAATAGATATACAATATGAGATATATCACATGCTGGTAGATAGCAATGCGACCTCCACCTCCCCCTCCTCTTCCTGAGGCAGTGGCCTTTCCTCCCAATACCTGTTAAATAGATATACAATATGAGATATATCACATGCTGGTAGATAGCAATACGGCCTCCACCTCCCCCTCCTCTCCCAGAGGCAGTGGCCTTTCCTCCCAATACCTGTTAAATAGATATACAATATGAGATATATCACATGCTGGTAGATAGCAATGCGACCTCCACCTCCCCCTCCTCTTCCTGAGGCAGTGGCCTTTCCTCCCAGTACCTGTTAAATAGATATACAATATGAGATATATCACATGCTGGTAGATAGCAATGCGACCTCCACCTCCCCCTCCTCTTCCAGAGGCAGTGGCCTTTCCTCCCAGTACCTGTTAAAAAGATATACAATATGAGATATATCACATGCTGGTAGATAGCAATGCGACCTCCACCTCCCCCTCCTCTTCCTGAGGCAGTGGCCTTTCCTCCCAGTACCTGTTAAATAGATATACAATATGAGATATATCACATGCTGGTAGATAGCAATGCGACCTCCACCTCCCCCTCCTCTTCCTGAGGCAGTGGCCTTTCCTCCCAGTACCTGTTAAATAGATATACAATATGAGATATATCACATGCTGGTAGAAAGCAATACGACCTCCACCTCCCCCTCCTCTCCCAGAGGCAGTGGCCTTTCCTCCCAGTACCTGTTAAATAGATATACAATATGAGATATATCACATGCTGGTAGATAGCGATACAGCCTCCACCTCCCCCTCCTCTCCCTGAGGCAGTGGCCTTTCCTCCCAGTACCTGTTAAATAGATATACAATATGAGATATATCACATGCTGGTAGATAGCAATGCGACCTCCACCTCCCCCTCCTCTTCCTGAGGCAGTGGCCTTTCCTCCCAGTACCTGTTAAATAGATATACAATATGAGATATATCACATGCTGGTAGATAGCAATGCGACCTCCACCTCCCCCTCCTCTTCCTGAGGCAGTGGCCTTTCCTCCCAGTACCTGTTAAATAGATATACAATATGAGATATATCACATGCTGGTAGATAGCAATGCGACCTCCACCTCCCCCTCCTCTTCCTGAGGCAGTGGCCTTTCCTCCCAATACCTGTTAAATAGATATACAATATGAGATATATCACATGCTGGTAGATAGCAATGCGACCTCCACCTCCCCCTCCTCTTCCTGAGGCAGTGGCCTTTCCTCCCAGTACCTGTTAAATAGATATACAATATGAGATATATCACATGCTGGTAGATAGCAATGCGACCTCCACCTCCCCCTCCTCTTCCTGAGGCAGTGGCCTTTCCTCCCAGTACCTGTTAAATAGATATACAATATGAGATATATCACATGCTGGTAGATAGCAATGCGACCTCCACCTCCCCCTCCTCTTCCTGAGGCAGTGGCCTTTCCTCCCAGTACCTGTTAAATAGATATACAATATGAGATATATCACATGCTGGTAGATAGCAATACGACCTCCACCTCCCCCTCCTCTCCCAGAGGCAGTGGCCTTTCCTCCCAGTACCTGTTAAATAGATATACAATATGAGATATATCACATGCTGGTAGATAGCAATACGACCTCCACCTCCCCCTCCTCTCCCTGAGGCAGTGGCCTTTCCTCCCAGTACCTGTTAAATAGATATACAATATGAGATATATCACATGCTGGTAGATAGCAATACGACCTCCACCTCCCCCTCCTCTCCCAGAGGCAGTGGCCTTTCCTCCCAGTACCTGTTAAATAGATATACAATATGAGATATATCACATGCTGGTAGATAGCAATACGACCTCCACCTCCCCCTCCTCTCCCAGAGGCAGTGGCCTTTCCTCCCAGTACCTGTTAAATAGATATACAATATGAGATATATCACATGCTGGTAGATAGCAATGCGACCTCCACCTCCCCCTCCTCTTCCTGAGGCAGTGGCCTTTCCTCCCAATACCTGTTAAATAGATATACAATATGAGATATATCACATGCTGGTAGATAGCAATGCGACCTCCACCTCCCCCTCCTCTTCCTGAGGCAGTGGCCTTTCCTCCCAGTACCTGTTAAATAGATATACAATATGAGATATATCACATGCTGGTAGATAGCAATGCGACCTCCACCTCCCCCTCCTCTTCCTGAGGCAGTGGCCTTTCCTCCCAGTACCTGTTAAATAGATATACAATATGAGATATATCACATGCTGGTAGATAGCAATGCGACCTCCACCTCCCCCTCCTCTTCCTTAGGCAGTGGCCTTTCCTCCCAGTACCTGTTAAATAGATATACAATATGAGATATATCACATGCTGGTAGATAGCAATACGACCTCCACCTCCCCCTCCTCTTCCTGAGGCAGTGGCCTTTCCTCCCAGTACCTGTTAAATAGATATACAATATGAGATATATCACATGCTGGTAGATAGCAATACGGCCTCCACCTCCCCCTCCTCTCCCAGAGGCAGTGGCCTTTCCTCCCAGTACCTGTTAAATAGATATACAATATGAGATATATCACATGCTGGTAGATAGCAATGCGACCTCCACCTCCCCCTCCTCTCCCAGAGGCAGTGGCCTTTCCTCCCAGTACCTGTTAAATAGATATACAATATGAGATATATCACATGCTGGTAGATAGCAATGCGACCTCCACCTCCCCCTCCTCTTCCTGAGGCAGTGGCCTTTCCTCCCAGTACCTGTTAAATAGATATACAATATGAGATATATCACATGCTGGTAGATAGCAATGCGACCTCCACCTCCCCCTCCTCTTCCTGAGGCAGTGGCCTTTCCTCCCAGTACCTGTTAAATAGATATACAATATGAGATATATCACATGCTGGTAGATAGCAATGCGACCTCCACCTCCCCCTCCTCTTCCTGAGGCAGTGGCCTTTCCTCCCAATACCTGTTAAATAGATATACAATATGAGATATATCACATGCTGGTAGATAGCAATGCGACCTCCACCTCCCCCTCCTCTTCCTGAGGCAGTGGCCTTTCCTCCCAGTACCTGTTAAATAGATATACAATATGAGATATATCACATGCTGGTAGATAGCAATGCGACCTCCACCTCCCCCTCCTCTTCCTGAGGCAGTGGCCTTTCCTCCCAGTACCTGTTAAATAGATATACAATATGAGATATATCACATGCTGGTAGATAGCAATGCGACCTCCACCTCCCCCTCCTCTTCCTGAGGCAGTGGCCTTTCCTCCCAGTACCTGTTAAATAGATATACAATATGAGATATATCACATGCTGGTAGATAGCAATACGACCTCCACCTCCCCCTCCTCTTCCTGAGGCAGTGGCCTTTCCTCCCAGTACCTGTTAAATAGATATACAATATGAGATATATCACATGCTGGTAGATAGCAATACGACCTCCACCTCCCCCTCCTCTTCCTGAGGCAGTGGCCTTTCCTCCCAGTACCTGTTAAATAGATATACAATATGAGATATATCACATGCTGGTAGATAGCAATACGGCCTCCACCTCCCCCTCCTCTCCCAGAGGCAGTGGCCTTTCCTCCCAGTACCTGTTAAATAGATATACAATATGAGATATATCACATGCTGGTAGATAGCAATACGACCTCCACCTCCCCCTCCTCTCCCAGAGGCAGTGGCCTTTCCTCCCAGTACCTGTTAAATAGATATACAATATGAGATATATCACATGCTGGTAGATAGCAATACGACCTCCACCTCCCCCTCCTCTCCCAGAGGCAGTGGCCTTTCCTCCCAGTACCTGTTAAATAGATATACAATATGAGATATATCACATGCTGGTAGATAGCAATGCGACCTCCACCTCCCCCTCCTCTTCCTGAGGCAGTGGCCTTTCCTCCCAATACCTGTTAGATAAATGAGATATATCCTGTCCTGAAAACCTCCTTTTTGGACAGGCAAACATTTCTCTAAAGAATTTTCAACTTCAAATCTTTAGGGAGAAATAACCAAATATTCTCCCAATAAACTATCTTCTAGGACATGGCTTAAGTGTAAATTGCCTTTTTTTGACATAACAGGCTATCAACTGTAGTTGGTATAAGGATTTGAAGTAGATTAGTAGCTTAATCTGGACGGGCAGAAATTTAGGAATTGCTGTTTTGGACAGGCATTTTTGAAATCCAGGCTAAGACCCTGTATCCTGGCCTTTCATCCTTTTCAGAAAAAATAGGGTGTGCGGTTGATATAATGGTCTGTGTGCGGATGAATACAGTAAGTGAATATTTTTCAAGAAGGGGCATTAAAGGGTCAATACAATACCTGAATTGTTCCTGATCCTTCCAGGTGTGTGGCATTGACCAATAAGCTCCCTCCACTTCCTCCGCCAATAGCAGTGCTGCCTGCCAAGCCGTTAGCGCTAATTAGCCCCTCCACCACCAGGTGGCGCTTTACATCAAGGTGTAAGATTCCACCACCTGAAAATTACAAAAAAAATGTAAACAGGAGGGATGCTGTCAGCGCCAGCTGGTGTGTTTCTAGTGATCTATGTCAGGGTGTAAGATTCCTCCACCTCAAAATCACAAAAAATAGTTAACAAGAGCGACGCCAAAGATGTCAAGGTATTGATCCATGTGTGTGGTGCCTTGTCCTTGGCTTCTTTTAAATTTCCAGTTTTTTTAATTTTTCTAGTATTTTGTATTTTGCGTGTCATGATTCGTTTCTGATTCTTTTCTTTTTTTTTGTAAATTTAATCTTTTTTGATCTGGGGGAAGGGTGTCAGTTCTTTTGGTAATTCATAGAAAATTTGGTCGTGGTCTGGATAATAAGTTTTAACTACTCCCAATATTGCTATGTCAGGTAGCGCTCTACATCAAGGTGTAAAATTCCTTCACCTGCAAATTACAAAAATAGTACAAAATATGCAACACATTTCAGTAAACCAAAAAGTCCTGATTATGAAGTTAACACCAAACTGGACATCAATGATATCTACTGAAATGAGATTATAGAGAATCACACTATTTCTTCTTCATTTTAAAAAGGGGTTTAACCCATTAATGCTTATTAACCCATTAATGCATCTGGATCCATATCACTTTTAACAATAACATGGTAATCAAGAATTCTTTTACAAGATATTTGAAGAAAAGTTGTTGGTAGTGTTCAAACAACATTTCTTCTTCAAAATATTTCCTAAGTATGGGTCAGTTGAAATATTTCATCTAAGTTGTCAGGTCACATTTGGCTGCTGAGAGCATTAATGGGTTAATATTCAAAGTTTGATGTTGAAAAAGCTGTACGTATAGAAATCAAATTGGCGAAATACAAAGGGCGGAGTCAATAATTCAAATTAGAGGCTGGTAATTAGCAAGTCGTGAATAACCACCCAACAAGAATCTTAGCCAAATTATCCAAACGGTTCCTCCAACCTTTATGTGGTCTAAAAGATTTACAGACAGCAACCTTACAAGCAAACTCAAAATAAAATTCAAAACAGGCTCATTTTATGCAGAATATATCCTTTTATCTACATAGGAGTTATTTCGAATGAGCAAAGAGCTATTCAAGACACCCACCAAGGAAAGGAATGAGGTACTAATTGTGCAAATAAAACATGATAAAACATGTTTAGAAAATGTAACAATACTAAGAATCCTATCCCGGCATAAGTGAACAATGTTGAAAGAAGAAAAAGAAAAGTTAACTCACCTATTCCTGAGGAGTTTGATGAACCAACACTGCCACTTCCAAAATCATCTGGTAGAGTCACTGAACCATAGACATCTCCAACCACATAACCTGTACAATAGAAATAAACCTTCACAGCATACAGGCTATTTCATACAAAGGTCAACGCATATGCATTCCGGGTGCAGAATCAATATGACCTATTTGCATCTGGATTGAAAATATGCAAATACCCATTGTTATTTTTTAACATTTTGGCAAGAAATTGTTAATCACAAAACAAACAAAAGCTTTCAGTCTGATATTTTTCAAAATGTTGATTTATTTTCAAGATCTTTCTATATGTGTCAGATCATGTGTATGCTCCAGCTGGGAATGTGTTAAGAATAAGAAGAGTTCTCAAGGGGAGTTCTTAGCCAGCAGGGCATCTGGATGCCATTTGGACACCCAAATCCTAAAAAGTCACCCCTCAGAACACAAAAAACTTTTTGTGAGGAATTTCTATAAAAAATGTCCATTTCAAACATATAATTGAAAATTTTCACCTCAGTATAATTTCAATGGCATTGTAAACAAATATTATGCTTGTTTATGGTAGTAATTTGAATAAATTGTGGTCTCCCCTGAAAAATAGTACTCCCCATTATTTTATAATTGCCAGTCCACTTTTATAATTGGGCAATCAGTTTCTAAATCCTGGCTGAGACTCTCCTTCTTCTTCCTGTACATTATACCTTCCATGCCCAGCTCACCTTGAAAAGTATTGTCTGCATTCTGTGATATTATAGAAGTGACTTTAATTTTCAAATATTTAAAGAAGAGAGTAGAGGGTGTAGTTCTGATTCACAATTCTCCCTAAAATATTTAATGAAATAGGTTTAGATATCAATATGAAACAATATCAGAAAATTGGATTTGAAATACCGAAAAGATATTAGTTAAAGACACAGCTCCTGGTAAGGATAGAAAATAGTGAAGGGTACTACATACCTAGTATTCCTATACCCCCTTTTCCTCCGTACCCTGCACCGCTTCTTTGGGTGGTACCCAAAGGTCTGCCAAGGCCTGTCGTGATACCCTTGCCGTCTAGAACGATGCGTCCAGCGTGGTCAACCGTGACGGTCTGGGCCTGGAGGGCCAGGTTACGGGCCTGGAGTAGACCTCCGCCTTCTACTGTCACATTGCCGTCACGGTCACCAGCTCCACTGCCTGGGACCACCTAAAATACATGACACAATACATAAATTACCACCTACAATACATGACACAATACATAAATTGCCACCTACAATACATGACACAATACATAAATTACCACCTAAAATACATGACACAATACATAAATTGCCACCTACAATACATGACACAATACATAAATTGCCACCTACAATACATGACACAATACATAAATTACCACCTAAAATACATGACACAATACATAAATTGCCACCTACAATACATGACACAATACATAAATTACCACCTAAAATACATGACACAATACATAAATTGCCACCTACAATACATGACACAATACATAAATTACCACCTAAAATACATGACACAATACATAAATTGCCACCTACAATACATGACACAATACATAAATTGCCTGGAACCACCTACAATACATGAAACGATACATAAACTGCCAGGGACCACCTACAATACATCACACAATATGTAAATTGCCTTGGACCACCTACAATACATGAAACAATACATAAATTGCCAGAAATCACCTACAATACATGACAAAATACATGGAGATCTACTTGACCAGTGTTGTCTGGACCTGTCATACATTTGCAAATAACTTTGGAATGAAGCATAAATTCACAAAATATTTGAAGGAGAGTTGTAGATGGAATTCTGATGATAAATTCTCCTTTAAATAGTTTCTCTATATTACTTTTGTCAGAGAGATATAACCAAAAGAATCAGGCGGTTTTGGCTTCTACAGGCATGAATGGGTTAAGGAGGTTGGATCAAAGGAAAGTATAAACAGATTTTATCACATATGTTATGTGCCCTAAATAGGAAGGGAAATGTCACCTTATGTATCAAATAGATAACTGAAAATGGAGGAACAGATTTTCAATGGGACTTGGGTACACATGGTAGTTCTACATGTTTACAGACAGCT
Source organism: Maea johnstoni (assembly GCA_963942565.1). NCBI lineage: Eukaryota > Metazoa > Annelida > Polychaeta > Spionida > Magelonidae > Maea > Maea johnstoni. Next base: position 30,268,237 of record OZ012690.1, read on the forward strand.
AGAACTGCTTGGTCATTCAGGTGAAAGACTAGAAGTCCCTATTATTCTAAAAAATGAAATAGTATAGGGTCAATATCTAATTGACTTGCATAACACAATATAACTATTACAAGGGCAAGACAATTAAGTACAGGTAGATTTATCTGAAGATTCCAACTGTTTGATTTGCTCCATATTAGCTACGTTACAGTCAAAAACACCACTCAGGCCTCAATGCTATCCCAAAGATCTACATGTCCTGCAAAGGTTTTACTGGTCCTACACTTTTTTCTTTAACATACCAAGAAAAAAAAATTTCATAGAACTCACTGACAACATTTATTTTCATTTATTTTGACATTTATTTTAAAAACATCTGGGGTCATTGTTGAGGGAAAACCTGTTAACAAGAATGTCCCAAAATGTTTACTGGCCCTGTAGAACCAGTTGAGGTCTGTTTTAACAGGCCCAAAGCCGTTTTTGGGGAATTATTATTGGCCTGGGACTAGGGGTTCACTGTTAGCGTCGAGCCCTGCCACCATGTTGAATGATTAATCAAAGGTAAATTTACCTGAAGATTCCATCTGTCTGACTTCTTTCCATAGCTACTGATGAAGTCTAATACACCACCATTTTGAATTGTGACTCCCACAAAGCGCAATGTCCTATAGCTGGGTAACTGCATGCGAAGAGTAGCACCTAAACAAATCAAAATCACAATTGTTTATAACAATGCAAAATGCAATGCAAAATATTTGCTTAACCCATTTTGAACTTGAGTGATTAAATTGAAAACATTTAAACTCTTCTTTATTCACTTATTTCAAGTACCTGGACTAAGTTTAACGTGCTATATGTATTTATGAAGTGGCAAGGGTTTTATGTTAAATAAATGCTATATAATTGCCTAAATGTGGCAGAATAGTACATCTGCCTTTTACATACCAAAATAATTTAATCACGTATGGCAATTTCATTTGCGTAATTTAACTTTGATCATTTCATTATTCCCAATTGCTTAACCTCATCTCTGATCAATAAATTCTTTCCAAACTTCAATTTCAAAAAATAATTATTTCTATTATAAATAACTTCTGTGAAATGCATGAAGAGCATACATAAATATAAACTCAAAGCAAATTGAAAATGCATGCATTCTTATTTTTCAACAGTGAATGAAACGATATTAACCGTTTGCTACGATAAGATGTGCTAAATCTCCAATCAGCTTTCCCCAGATCTGGACCTCCGTTGTTGAGTGACCGGTCAGGTAGGACGCTGGACAGTCCCGGGGGTTCATGCCTTTACCACGCTGGTCAAGAGACCGGCGAAACTGGACACTGGCCGTGGGCAGGATCCAAGTGGCATCCTCGTAAATATACGGCTTCACCGTTGTGTTTACACGCTTGTAGGGAGAGACCTGGGTATGATTGAAGGAAAATATATTATGAGGCTGAGATTGTTGTGTTCACTCGTTTGTAGGGAGAAACCTGACTTTATTTGAAGGAAAATATTCTAAGAGGCTAAGACAAACACAAGATATGCCGGTATCAAATCAAACGACAACCAGCACTGGGTTTGTTTCTGTAAAGTTAAATAATGGAACTATACCTGAAACAAATGTTAGTTCCATTATCAATATCCCGTTCTATCATTGGCAAAAAATTATCATATTTGCCCAAATGGAAATGTTTATTTTCACTTGCATGCAATTAGAACTTTATTTTCATCATTGCCTGACAATTCCCGCTCTTGAACTAAATAAATCCTTCAACATGGTTGGTTGCATATGCTAATTCATGCTCCAAAATTGTTTTTTTGATGGGCGAAAACAATGCACCCTGCCCCAAAGATGATAAAATTTACAAATTGAAAACAAATACCAACTTTATCTGTAATCTATATTTGCATTATCATTCCATGTGGACTTGCTTTTCACAGTTGCTCCATGAGTTTACACATTTTAAGCTCTCGTAACTTCCTGTTAAGATATTGTAATTGATCACGTGACCCTCTAATTTTCAGCCATGTGTGATACTGTAATTCCAAAAATGAGTGTGCTATTAAATTATGCGTTTTTCTCATTTTGGGGATTTAGCTACTTTTCGCGTTAATTACAAGTCGTATACCTGAAATGAGATTGGCGCCTTGAAATAAGTGTGTGTCGTGTGTGTCGTGTGTGACGCAAGAAACACACTTATTACACACAGACACTTAATTCCACATTTACAGTAGAATGCATGGTTCACCTACCTCTATCTGTTGTAGTGTATGGTTTGGCGCAATGTGTATGTATCCAGTATCGTCACCGAGCAGTTGTATTGTGGTCAGTTTTGTCCTGGTGCCGTTCAGGGTCAGATGGGCCCCTCCGTAGATCTCCACGATGGTGAACAGATACTCATACGGGTGACTGGGAGGAAGAAGCCACGCAATGCCACCTGCAATATAGAACGATTAACCTTATGCTGCTGGTTGCTCATTTGGTTAATACAAAATGATGCAAAAAACCTTGAAAATGACTGAAAACCTGGCACATGGGTACTCATCTGAGAGTACTCAGTGAGAGCTCTCTAGTGAATACCAACATGACAGGGTTCAGATGGCATACTCATTCGGTTCGCTTGGAGGAAGGCGCCACGCAACTCCACTTGCAATATACAACGAGCAATGTCCAGGGTCAATGATAGCCTGTTTTATGATTTTTTTCTTGTTTTTTGCTATTAACCCTTTCAATGCTGAGGCTACTTTCATCAAAAGTACTAGGGTGCAAAGATTTTTGAAACCCATTTAAACCCTGCCATTTTGGTATCCATTAGAAAGCTCTTGATGAGTCCTATCAGATGAGTACCCATTTGCCATGTTTTTTGCATCATTTTGCATTGGCCAAATTAGCCATCAGCAGCATAAGGGTTTGGGCAATTTCAAATCATCTCATTGTTTCATCTAAATCTTGAGATTTTCTTAAGTCATTTTCATGAACTCATTAGCAACTGGATGGTACACATGATCCGACAGTTATATCAGTATTTTAATAATAAAGTGATATTCGGAGGAAATCATTGAAACAGGGAAAAACAATTTAAGAACTTTGTTATGAACCTTACCCTTTTTAGTAATACTTCACGTAACTTACCTGTGCTTGTATATATTGTATATTCGGCAACACCAGCTCTCTCTCCTGTTGGCATGGTAACCTAAAATAACAAATCAACCTTAAAAAAGATACAGATTAATTTCACAATTCATAATCCATTGCAATGATGTCTATAAAAGATATAGATTGATTTCACAATTTATAATTCATTGCAATGATGTCTACAAAAGATACAAATTGATTTCACAATTTATAATTCATTGCAACGATGTCTACAAAAGATACAGATTAATTTCACTATCTATAACTCTTTGCAATGATGTCTACAAAAGATACAGATTAATTTCACAATTTATAATTCGTTGCAATGGTGTCTACAAAAGATACATATTAATTATACTATTTATAATCCTTTGCAATGATATCTACAAAAGATACAGATTAATTTCACAATTTATAATTTGTTACAATGATGTATAGAACACAATGGTATTTTCTTTCAATTCTTTAAGCTAGTTTTATAGAACAAATTAGCTTGCATTTCATTAAATTGAAAGTATGACAGAGACTTTATCAATATTGTTGTGAGAACTGGTATATCATTGATACACTGGTAAGAAAAGTTTTCAAATAAAAACTTTGGCGGAGAATGATTAGATATGCAAAAGTAACTAACAAAATAACAATGCACCCACCCTTGGTTTTTGACATTTGTTGTCGACACGTAGATTTTTGACTACAGGTGTCTTACTCTCAAAGTACACAACCCCGGGTCCTCCAGGTTCATATCCACTGCCACCTAGTGAGCAAAAAAATAACTAGGTATAATTGTATGCATGGTATGGAAACGACCCAGTTATCAAAACTGGGTGCCCAAAATTGACTATTGTGAGATTTTGGGTGTCATATTTTTTGAAGGACACAACCATTAAATAATGCTTGCGTTCCTCCAGAAATTGACGTCTGGATCTATAATACTTTTGACAATAACTTTGGAATTGAAAGTGATTAATTAAAATTAAAAAGGTTTAGATGGTTTTCAAAAGTCTATGTGTCCTTGTGCTTTGGGGGAAAGCAGCCTCAGCATTGGAAGGTCTAAGAGTTCCTCCAGAAGTTGCTGTCTGGATCTATAATACTTTTGATGATAACTTAGGAATCGAAAGTTATTGTACAAAATATTTGAATGAGTGTTGTACTGGTTATGATCTGATTAACATTTCTTTATCAAATATTTTCTTACTATGCTTTCGCCTACAAGATTTTATCAAAAGTGTCAGGCTGCTTTTGGCTGCTGTGAGCATTAATGGGTTAAGTACTGTATGATCTCTTTGGCTGACATGCAAGAACTAGATATCATTTCCCTGCCTACCATAAAGTATGAAAAAAAACATATTCATGCCTAGTGCTCCCTTTAAATGGATCACCTAGATATGTGATACTTTTGAAAATAACTTTGGAATAATCCATGATTGATTTTTTAGGAAATTAAGATAAATGATGAATGAGAGTGGTAGTTGTAGTTTCTCATCAAGAGCCATTGTGAATGTCATAATCAACGCTCTTTTTTAAAATACTTACAAAAATGTACTTAACATACTTATAATATCATATCAAAATTACTCCTACACATACATACCCCTTGAGGTTGTGTATCCACTTTTGAAGTTTCCTCTATTGTAGTAGACGGTGATCCGCCCACCGGCCCCTCCCCCTCCATAAGTCCCGCCAGAGTTTCCTCCATTACTATAGATCATGCTCGTCGGTGAGCCAAGGAACTGGTCACATGTGGCATACAGGGAACCGCCTGCCCCGCCCCCACTGTGATGAGGCTGGAAAAATAAAAATAAAACAGAGGGTAATATCTAGTGTTGGGCCGAGTGTTCGGCCGATCATCGATTATAATCGATGCTTACTCGTTTGCCTCTTCCTTACTGATTTATCTATTATGAAACTGGCAATCAATAATAATCGGAAAAGGTGCCACCTAGCAACGAAAAATAGAACTAAATGACCAGCAAGCTGTCAGCTTTCTTGCTATGAAACTAAGGCCTGTATGCGCGACTCACACTTTGCTAAGCGGGCGCTTAGCGTGAACCTAATGCTTAGCAAAATGTGGCTAAGGCGCCCGCTAAGCAAAGTGTGACCAAGGCGGCTGCTTAGCAAAAACTGGCTTGGTATGCAGAGGAGTTGCTCAAGCCCAACTCTGCTAAGCAACTACTCTCACACCAAATCATAGTAAATGGGTCAGCCCCAGGTGTGCTGCAGCACTGGTGACTGGTCAGTGCACAAACCAAACACCTACTACACACATCTCTTCACTCATTAACCACCTTTGAAGATTTGGAAGGGGATAAAACAGGCCGATCTAGCACAACTTAACTTGCAGTATTTCAAAAGAAACTGTAATTATTTCAGTATAATTATATGCAATGTCTGCATGCATAAGAAAAGGAGCATTTTACTTAACAATATTTTTGTTTAATTTTCTTCATGATTTCTATCTAAATGTTAATAACATTAATAAAGCATTAATGATTAATCTGGATCCATCTTACTTTTGAAGATAATTTAAGAATGCAGTTTTTATTCTCTAATTATTTAAAGTAGGGTTGTTGGCTGTGTTATGCTTATTATATCTCCAAATATTTGCCTAAAATGATCTGGGTTTTTTCACTGAAATAGTAGGCCTGTCTTTTGCAGCTACCAACATAAACAGGTTAATGCTTTTTGCTATGACAAACAAACTGCATTTATTTACTACTTAAGGTTTACTAAGTTCTATTTATCCATGGGGAAAGGTCATTTTTTGTTAACCAAAAATCATTTCTCATACCAGTTTTGGATTTCTTGATCGTGCCCCATAATTCCTATATATACCATTGCAGAACAGTATTTCCAAGCAGTGACAGTATCTCTGCAGGGATAAATTTAGCAAAGAAAGAAACCAGTTTTTGGAGAATGAGATTTTCATAACTTAAATTGCAATGTTTTTTCAAAAATCTGTGAAAGGTCAATTTGCCCATGAATAAAAGTTATTTTGAAGATCAATGAGCTTTGTTCTTTACTCTTGCAAAGTTTCAGGAACATTAAACTGAAATTTCTAAAAGTTTTGTACAACCTTAAGCAAATATTGTCTTCAGCAACATAAATGGCTGGATGATTTTAGTTATAATATATCTTGCCCAATTAGAAGCATCTTTACGAAATATTTGATGCTTATTCCTCAATTTCATGCTTTTTCTTCAGTTAGATTAACATAGGTGTTTCAGCTCCAAATATCATTTTTTAAGGTGAAAGTTTAAACAGAAATAGACCAAAATATATTTTCACAATAAATGGACTTATAATCAGGCACGTTGAAAATTCTATTTCTATTTCAAATAGATTATATCATCTTATTTCATCTCATGTAAGTTTAGAATTGCTTGTTGTAAGGCATTACAGAACTGCTGCATAGTAATCATTGCTTCATCCATATCTGCTGCAGCTAGAATTTTAGTCCAGACAAAATAAAACCTGTAATAGGTGTAATTTGCATTGAGAATAGAAGAAGATATTTCTTGTAAACTGTGACTTCTAGCATTGGTTTTTGTAGGCCACCTTTCATCTTAATTCTCAAAATGATCACCTAGGAGTGTTTCATTTGTTTTTAGCGCTTTTACTTTTTGTTTTGAAGACTTTTTTTCCCGAAAGTGCAACTTTAGCTTACCCCAAACCCTACTAAACCTCCGCTAAGCATTCTATTGTTATCAGCGGCTGCTTAGGAACTCCTCACAGTGCTGCATACTGAAAGCCACGCTAAGCGAGCGCTAAGTAACTACTCACAGGAGTAGTTACTAAGCGGGCGCTTAGTAACTACTCACAGCAGCAACACTAAGCGCCCGCTTAGTACCGGTAACTCCTAAGCATTGCCGGTGCATACCCAAAGTAGCACTTTGCCCTGGGTAACTGCTAAGCAGGAGCGGCGCATACAGGCCTAAGCTTCAAAAACACTTCACAACAAAATTAGAAACTTTCGAATCATGGATTGGTATTCAGGTACCATCCAAAATTATGCATGTCAAAGCTGCACGCTGCCTGAGCAGGTTGGAATCGCCACCATTTGTAAGCGAGCTTCACAAGACCTCTAGTGCCCAATTACTTAAAAAGTGAGAATAACCAATTATGATCGATAATTGGCTGCAACTGATTATCGATCATGACATTACAACCAATTCCCAACCCTAGTAATATCAAGCATGTAAATAATGTTCACCATTTTGTTTGCTGGCTTCTTACAATTTTTGTCACTATCAATCGCATGAGTTGTATCGAAAATAGGAACACCCAATTCAATAGAAATAGAAACCCTGTCTTTTTATTGCAAAGGTCACACAGGCAGTCCTAAAGTGTGACATGTTCATATAGCAACCAGGCCAACTAGCTTAAAAGAACTCAGCAGAGCTCAGTTAAGTTACACACTTGAAAATGAGGACCACTAGGCACTTGCAAACATGGTGAATATCCTTCAGCCTCAAAAATGAGTGCTTATCCTATTAAAATGATTACACTGTATGGTAAGATAATTAAGCTTAGAATCAAAATCATTAAAACGTTAGTTGTTACCATTAAGCCTTAAAAAGTTGTCTGTTTCCTGCAACAGGCCGACAAAAATTGGTGTAGGTATGTAGGCAAAAAAAAAAAAAAATTTCAAACAAAGCATGTTTCAGTAGCTGTAGTTGTAATGCAGTGTTCTAATCCTGTACTAATGTTGATTGGAATTTGAAAGGGCGCAAAAAAACGTTTTTTGAGTAAAAACTTAAGGTCTTACTATTCAACAGACTTGTCTGTGTCAGTCAATCATTATTTTTATTGTTATCATTGTGCCTGAAGTGACATCAGTTCACTTACCTGTCCATTGAGTCCATTCATGCGTATGGCTCCCTCCATCTTTAGAATTCCTGTGATCTTGAGTAGGATCATGCCACCACCCCTTCCACCCTTGACCGAACCCGCAGCACCCCCTCCAGCACCCCAGAGTCCTCGCTGGTAGAAATCCCCTCGCGGCATGGGTGCCAGGCTCGATCTGGCCCTGCCACCTCTACTCAGATGACTGGCACCAGTACCACCATTCACGTGAGATCGTCCAGCACCTACAATGATAATAATAATAATAATAATAATAATAATAATAATAATAATAATAATGATGATGATGATGATGATGATGATGATGATGATGATGATGATGATGATGATGATGATGATGATGATAATAATAATAATAATAATAATAATAATAATAATAGTAATAATAATAATAATAACATTAATAATCTAACAATAATATGTTGATAAGATAAGATATTGTCCTAACATTTATCAAGAACCAGTTATACTAATTAGAGCTTTAAGTCATTCTACCCACTTTAGAGTAGAAAGATCAGTTAGATGCGTCTATTGAACATAAGACTATAACTTAGTCCAAGCATTTGATTGATGTAGATGTGAGACTGACCTGGTCCGGCGCCGCTGAGGTAGCCTCCTCCACTGACGTCCATGCTGCCACCAGCCTTGACCGTCAGAGCCGTGGCCAGGATATTCAGTGAACCAGCCCACAGTTTCCCGGAGATCTCCACTGTGCCCATGGAAATGCTGGAGTTGGTGCAGCCAGAGCTAGGAGTAGCCGGAGGTCCTTGATAGTCCATGTCCCATTTTCCTGTAGGGAGAATGACGAGAGTGGTCCCCACAAGGGCTCTCAGGTGGTCCATAGGAATATAGGACTCAACCTGTCCTGCTATCTCTGATGAGACAATCGTCCATATGTGTATTGGTTCGTATTTGAAAATACCGGTCGGACCCACTTTGAAGTTTAACCACTGGTTTCCAACAGTCAGAAGGCCGGCCATCATCGTACCATGAACGTGGACTTGATCTAGATGCAATGCTGAACCGTTGGGATTGGTCCACGATCTGGTTGAGCGGACAGCGAGGGTGTCGAAGGTGACTTTTCCTGTTCTGCCGACAAAGAAGACAGTTGACCTTGTGTTCTCCCTGATGATGATCTGATGAAAGGTCTGGAACGTTCCGTTGATATCAGCATAGTTCAGGTAGAGGTCGTCCACGCTGTAAGGGTCGAGGATGAAGGATCCTGTCTGCGTGATCGTCATGGTGTCCCAGCCTCCCGTGCCATCCAGACGACCGCTGAAATGTCCACCGAGGAATTTCCCACCGACCTTCAGAGTATGGACGCCAATGAACGACACTCCCGTCCAGGTCCGTCCTGCATGGCTCGGTGCGTCTAATATCAGCGTGCCCTTTGGGCCAATCTCAATCTCTCTCACATTCGGCGTAGCTGTCTCAAAGCTTCTCATTGTGACTGGCGTGAGAACCGACATCAGCCCATTCACATAAAGATTGTGACAACGGAAATCCCCATGAGGGGTGAAGGTGAAATTACCAAACTCCCCAACGGTTGCTTTTTCGTATCCCGGCCCTACGTCAAGCAGTTTTGGATCCAGTAGTCCGTCAACAGTGATATATTTTGCTTTGATGGTCGAGTGCCCTGTTGTTGGAACCGCTGTCCCATTTACCAGGATCACCGGGAGCCCTGAGGTGTCGAGTCGGAGTTTTCCTCTTGGACTATGGACAATGAAGACCTCAATCCTACCATCAGTTGAGTTCCCTGATTGGAAGATGACCTTATTGCATATCTCCAGGGAGCCGGCTAAAGAGAAACTGTTAGTTATGAAAGGACCAGCAATCTTGGCCTTTACGTCTCCCGAGGGACCAACCATGAAGATACCGACACCCGTGCCGAGGTTAAGCGATCCACCACATGCAGGCTTGAAGACACCATTGATGGTCACATTGGCACACTCAAGAATAGTCGCAGCATCGCCAGTCCAGGAGAGGGAGCCGCCAGCATCGATGACCAACCTATCACATGGTCTGCGAATGGAGAGCGGTTGGCCGAGTTGGACTGATCCACGGATTTCCATGACTCTTCCTAGGCGTGTGTTTATGGTTGCAGGCATGAAGGCCACAGAGCCCCGTGGACCTACAGAGAAGCTCTCCCACCCTACTGTCTCAACTGTCCCAGCTTGGAAAGCACCATCAACCGACACATCTTTTGCAGTGATGGATATACTATTAGAGTTATCTATAGTCATCCTCCCCAACTGTTCAACATTGAGTTCTTTCAGAAAAACATCCTGGGCAGCTAGGTTAAGGATACCTTTGACATCAAGTGTGACAGTATTGTCCGATATCAGTGTGCCCAAAATGTTCACTGCATGGCCCATGGTTATAGTGGAACCATTAATGAGTCGTAAAGTGGCCTGTTCATATACGAAAGTGTTCACGTTGAGGGTGTTTCCGATGATGAGTTTGCCGTCTTTGATGACGTGCAGGACTGTGTTGCTCTCTCCAAAGAATGAGGATGTGACCAGCACATTAGGGGAATTGGTACAAAGATGGCTGCCATGAAGAAGATTCACTCTGTCAACTTCTAGTGATATATCGGAAGCCCATGCCACAGCCCCTGAAAATAAGGAAAATATTGTTGCAATCTTGTTCAAACCATAACAAGAAGACCATGTCTTCTTAAATTAGATATAGTTAAGTTTATGATTATATTAGATTATGTATCTAGTGATTCAAGATTAAACAGGGTATTTGAAATTTACAAAAAAAAACTGCATGGAATAATCGGCAATGTTAAATTTTGTCCTCAATTTCCATAGGTTATCAAATGTGGGCATATTCACAAGAATCATTTCAAAAGAGATTTTTTTCTGTTTTGCAAGAAATGCACCTCAATCCCAATTGAAAAACTATTAGTTATTAAGTTTTCACCGGAGAGCTATAGATAGTGTTCTGATTATATAGCATCTCTCCTTGAAATATTCCCCAACTTTCCTTTTGCCAAAAAGATTTCACCAAAAACTATCCAGCTACTCTTGTCCTCTGGCAAAAATATTACAATTTTATCATAATGGCATATACACCTACCGGAGCTGACCACATCATAGGCACCATCTTTCAAAGGAATGCTGGGAGCACGTCCTAAGTTATCAATATTCAGCTCACCAACGTTAGCACCTTTGGGATGGAAGAACGTTGTACCGGGTCCACCAGTCTCGGAGGTGCCTGAAATATGGTAAGGGCACAAAATAGGGCAAGATGGCAAACCCACAAAGTTCTGCTTGAAAGATGCATCTAGATGTATAGTGCGAAATAGAGACTCAAGCTCAAGTCAAAATATTAGGAGACTTATTGGTAGTTTTTTTTTATCTATTTCAAATATATATTTCTCCTTCAAATAATTTCCAAGAGAAGTTTAAGTTAGCAAGATGTTATTGAAATAGTAATACATCTTGAGAATAAAGCAGAAAATAAAAACTATTTAAAGGCAAGTTGTTGATTGTTTGGTTAATAACATTTCTCATTCATTCAGTATTATTATCAGAAAAATATTGCAAACATATTAGTAAGGCATATCTGAGCTGCCAAAGGCAAGAAAGGGTCAAAAAGATGCTCCTCTCTAATTTGGTTTTCCTTATTCAAACACCGATCAGATCAGATGTAACATTGAATCGCCACTGAGTGTGGGTATGTTGACCTTCCTACTGCTTCACAGTGATTGGTACAATTTAAAAGTGAAAAGTGTTTCATGATGAGATGTTTTCCTACCTGACGCATTAAGACTCTTTCCAAGGTCATTGGGATCAGCTGAAATATACAAAAGAATGACCAAAAATGACTGGTTGATCAATTAGCATTTGATAAAAACCTTGCACAATATAGGGTTGTCACTAATTTACTCATGAAATGGACTTATGAGTATAAAGTTTAAACTGGCAAAATGTTTGAAGGTGAGTTGTTGAATTGGTAGTGATCAACATAAACATGTGGTGTGCAATAGTTAAGGCCTAAGCTTATAAGAACTCTTCATTACCTGATAATAATTGAAATCTTGGCTTCGCCTTGTTTCCATTATTATCAGGTAATGGAGAGTTCTGAGGGCATTGACTATTGTAGAATTCACAAATACATTCATTTCACAATTGTTTCCATTGCGTTATGGATTACGATGGGAACAATTGTGGTTTGACCTAGTAATTCAGTCTACGTTTCCTGAAAATAATGTAATTTCATACCTGGTGCATAGCCATAGAACCTCATACCCAGGCCTACGTAGGTCTGCCAGGTGAGGGCGTGGAGCTGTAGTCTGGAGGTCAGGATGGGGTACTCCAGCTCATGCCGCTGTACACTGTAGGGGTCGGAGTTACCCTCCAACACAGTCACCGACGGAGCGCTCAGTACAGTCTGCAAAAAAAAACACACACTGAAACTCTTAAAAATATATATTACCAGACCAATCCTCTAAAAGTATTACTACGAAGCACTTAGTACAGTCTGTAGAAAAGAAAACTCTATGAGATATTCATTGATATCTACGAGATTATCAGGTATATTTTAACCCATTAATGCTTAAGGCTTCATCCAGAAATTGTCTGGATTGGTGATACTTTTGACAATAACTTTTGAATTGGGAATTATTTTACAAAATATTTGAAGGAGGGTTGTTGGTAATGTTCTGATCAACATTTCTCCTTCAAATATTTTGCCAATTGTGCTAAAACCTGAAAGATTTCTTCAAAATTGTCAGGCTGGTTTTGGCCGCTGTGAGCATTAAAGGGTTAACCAAAGAGTCAAAACAATGGGAACCTTGGCCATTGTTATACAGCAAACATGAAAATGTTCACTTCCACATTTGTAGATTTGTACAATCACATTAAATGGGGTGTAAATCATGATCAAGGTTTAGATGTGCGAATAATCTGAGTTAGGAGAGTCTTGGGTAGGTAAGCTTTCTTCTACTGCTATTAGATGAATGATGACATTTGTCTAAATGAAATTGAAATATAAAGCAGTCATACAAATTTTAAGTTGGCTTTCACTAACCTTGTACTCAACTAAAGTACCCAATTTTGGATGGAGATACTTGAGTTTGTAGGACTTGACGTATGACCTGTATGTAGGGTAGGGGTTTCCTCTTGTCTCAAACGCTGTGATGTACATTCTCTTCTGCAGGTCTGCCCTCAGGTAGTGGTCGTAGCCCACATGGGAGTAGTAGGACACCCAGGACAGGCTGCTGTTGGCCGTGTGTCTGGTGAAGTCACCGTACCCGGCGCTGTAGCGAGACCGAGATGCATACATGGCTCGCGGAGAAATCATGCCAATGGCAGAACCTGGAATGAAATAAGGCAAAATAAAACTTTTGCTTATTTATTATAAACTTTCCTCTGATGAGAACCATTAAGGGGTGCCCACACCATTTTAGTGTGTTTTTTTGTTGTTTTTTTGTCGAGAGATTTTTTTTTATTTCTGGGTATGTTATAATTACCAAAGGGGATAAAACTAAAGAAAAGCAAAAAAGGCCTTTACTAGAAGAAAATGAATAAATGCACAGCTGGAGTAAATTAATAACCAAAAATGACCTTCAAACTTGTGCAACCATCTATTTAATGCATATCGGTAAAACTCAGTTAGGTGAGAAGAAGAGGAGAAAAAGATGAAGGTGAAGAAAAAGAAAATTAAGAAAAAGAATGGGAATTCATAAAGAAAAAGATGGGAGGAAAAGGAGAAAGATAAAGCATTATAAAAGGATGAAATCAAGGACCAGTTGCTCATCTAAGATGAAATTAAGAAAAAGGAAGAGAGAATGGAGAACATTAAAAAGAGGAGAAGATGATGAAGAAGAGTAAGAAGATGAAGATGGATATGTAGAACATCATTTACAGCAATTTGTTTTTTAAATTCATATTATTTATATTTATATACAACGTCGTATAAATTAGCCTTTGACTTAGGCCAGAAACTGAGATAAAGCTAAAGATAATGGAGGAGGAGAAAATGAAAATCATGGTACTGATGGAGAGGTTTAATTTGAAAGGAATGGGTGTATAAAAAGCTAAGGAGACACAGAAGAATTCTTTCTCAATGCGCTGATTATCAGATTATCATTATAATAGTATTATTTACCTGCTGCTCCGCCATATGTGAAGTTCTGTCCTTTGAAGGTTGAGCTTCCATGCTCCATGTCGATCCTGCCGCCCCCTCCTCCGCCTCCGGTACCCTGTCCATCGCCCCCGTGTGCCTCCACCCTCCCTGCCCCCGCAAGGTGGGAGGCTACTATGTGAATACTCCCTCCGGCGCCCCCTCCAGAATCCTCCCCCGTGGCCCCCGAGCCGCACGCGGTGACAACGCCATCTATATGCACGTTGGTGGCACTAATCTTGATGGCTCCACCACCTGCTCCGCCACCTGCGCCGCCTCCGCCACTTCCATACGTCGTCGGGGCAGATACGGTCCCATAGGCTTTGGATTCGGTAGATTGAAGAAATGTGCCTGAACCATAACCTCCTCGTCCACCATGCCCGCCTATAAAGCAATAAATAGAGAGAAAAGGAATTAAATTCCAATGGTATACATGTGTAATTTTGAAGCTCCATGAGAAGTTAGTAGAAGAATTAGAGAGCTGTTTTTCAGAGCTAGAATAGAAGTGTCTTGATAACTGGATAAATCTGAAATAAGATAAAAACAAGATGTTAAACTATGGGTGATAATACCAGAGACAAATACCTGATAATGTTGAAATATACCATAATTGGACAACTTATTATATTATCAAGGAGGAAAAATCATATCATTGACATTGTCATTGTCATGATTACCAATATAACATTTACATTTCCAAGTGAAGCATCAGAAACTCGATACCCTGTAGTTGAAATAGAGATTGCATGGTGAAAGTCGCTGAAACCCTTACAGCACTCCAAAATCATCACATATATATATATATATATATATATATATATATATATATATATATATATATATATATATATATATATATATATATATATATATATATATATATATATATATATATATATGGACCACCTGACTGTGTCTGAAATAAAGTATTGGATTGAATATTGAAATAGTCGCCTGCGTGCATCTGACTATCACACCACCTGTTGGTATTGTGTGCAACTAAGTAGTCTTTGCAGCGGTCCTATGGGCGGAGGAGACCGAAATATCGGACTCTACATTGCCTAGAAATAGATTTTCGGTGTTAATCTGTCTTTTTTGTACCTTGCCAAAGAGATCATAAGAATATTAAATAAACGCCCAAAATAGACAAATTAACATAGAGCGTCCATATCTAGGCAATGTAGAGTCAGATATTTCGGTCCAGAACGACTCAATTCTAGAAGGGAAAGTGTGCATTGAGCATGTAATATTTTGATGGAAACGCGAAGTTGTGCGGAGAAAGGCGCCTGCGACCGCATGTCAATGGCTGTTATAGTTGTATCTCACTACACTCTATTGATAACTTGAACAATTGAGCTTTTGTTGTAGTTAGATATGATCCCATGATATGTTGTGTGCTTCATGCACGAGGCCACCCAGCTGAACGGCACCAGTCCACCCCGCCCCCCTCCCCCTGATTGTTGGCGCGCAACAGCTCAAAGGAACTGGCACCAGTCTATTCAATGCAAGTTTTACGCGCACAAGACTGAAAGGACTGGCCCTATAGTCTATAGTCCATCCACTGAATTCCTACACGCGGTGGCCGGCGAAGCACGCCACTATATACAAATAGTTCTCCATTAAACACGGCCAGTAGCAACATAAACATACGCAACGACACTAGCGACGGCAAATCTACAGCATTTTATTGACAGACAATCATAATAAAATCATTTTAAGCGTGATAAAGTACATTGTACATCTTTAAAAAAAGTACCAGACGATGACGTCACTGTATCACTTCGCATCGCCACACGCCGCAATCACCGAACAACATAGATGTATCCCAACACTTCGTCAAGAAAAATTCCGAAAGAAAACACGCATATAACCAACATATAGGGCGCCTAAACACTAACGACGCCAAGGATTCAACATTCCACTGACAGACGATAATAATAGAATACTTAGAAGTGTGTAATAAACGCATTGTCGGGTTATTTGTGTGGTCACGTGATCACTGGCAGTCCCCTTGCTGCTCTAAGTATTTAAACAGGAAATGGGTGAGCGCAGTCAAAATAGCTGGTATAGCGGTCAAGACCGCAACAATCAAAGGATTGGCGCACGAACGTCTAGTGGGCGGAGGTGCCTTTCCTCGTTTGTTATTATCCTCTGGAGAGGGTAATAACAAAAGGATGATTGTTCGCTTAGCATCTGTCGTACGTGCGGGAATGGATTTCTTTTGTAAGGAGAGTATATCTCCTGAACAAATACATGCTGTCTCTCCTCAAACACACATCTTGGATATCATCTGTAAATGGACCAGTTTTTATTTGGCAAATTTATAGCTAGGACAATTACGAAAGAGAGAGTATCTTCGTTTTTACATTATAAGTTACGCAATCTAGAAGTTGAAAAAGGGCACTTTTTCTCATCTTCAACGAGAAAATCTGATATAAATTGTTAAAATATGACAGGAGGATTTTTGTTATTCATTTTCACAAATATAATTTGTTCCCAATATGCTAAATTTTACAATCTAGAAGTTAAAATAACATTTTTTCTCACTTTAACATTATTATTATAATAACAAATTATTATAAAATATGGATGGAGCAAAACTAGAAAAAAAATATCATTCAAATTATCCCTCCTCCATACCATGAGGACAGAAGACTTACTCTTATTCATACCAAACAGCATACCTTCATCGGGGGCACATGGCCATATATTGTAAATGAGGAGTCCTCCCCCCCCCCCCCCCCTACACACCTCCAACGGATGGCATACTAATGGTAACAGTAACCATTAAGTAGAGACAGCGAGCATGATTGATGCTCAGAACCACTGCACCATATAAACAGGTCTAAAAAACTTCCCGTGCCTGGAAATTCCAGGAACAGTTTACTCGCTACACTGCGTATTCTATTTCAATAGAGAGTTGTTTAAGTCTTCTTGTCTCCTTAAAAACTATATCTTTATATTTATGATTTCAGTGGACCATGATGATGATGGTGATCCGTTACTGCCCTTGCCCCGTGGGGTCAACTGAATAGAGAGGAGCAGCTACAGAATGCTCCAGACCCTCCTAGGCCACTCGTTTCCCCCGGGCCTTTTGATTCTCTATATATTCTATATATTCTATAGTTCATATATTCTTGTATTTGTTTTTTAATTATACTGTGTTATCCTATGTTATAATACTTTGTGCATGTGTGATTTTCTAACCGAATGTTACAGCAAATACATATACGATCTATCTTGGAAATCCAAGATTACCCCCCCCCCCCCCCCCACCCCCCACACACACACACATAAAATATATATGATAATAAATAAATAAAAAAAGAAGTTTGACAATTTGGATATATTTCACACTTCGTAAAATGACCAGTGTCAGTATCACACTCCTTATTTGTTCTTCATGAATCACACGTTTTACGTCCAGAGTCCAATTGTATTGTATGTCTATTGATTGCACTGTTTAGGTACAAAATCAGAGCAAATACAAAAGTATAACTCAGAACAATAAACAGGAAACATATAAAGAACAGTTATTGATGAATACAAATTATAACAGAAGACTTATCTTGCCTTAACAAGATTTAAGAGTAGCCTGACATGAGGGATTAACTCGGACCTCTTATCATATGGTCCAGCATAGATCGAAATCTTTACTTCAGTCTTCACCAAGACTTATGGTTGACATGACATGACAAGTATATTTACAAGGACCTGAAAACATTTGGTACAATAATAGTTATTGGGGTTAGTTACTTTAAGAATAATGAAGCAAAACGCTTACTTGGCCCAGCATACTGGAGAAAGACGGTAACGTCTACTCGTGGTACTCAGTACCTCCTTTCAGGAAATATATATGATATACAGTATATATGATATATATATATATATATATATATATATATATATATATATATATATATATATATATATATATATATATATATATATATATATATATATATATATATATATATATATATACATATATATATATATATATATATATATATATATATATATATATATATATATATATATATATATATATATATATATATATATATATATATATATATATATATATATATATATATATGATACCAGCGACTGAAAGCGACCAATATCGTGGGTTACCAAGTGTCTATAGGTAACCGAAAAATAAGAGAATCTGATCACTTGTCTGTACATATTAGAGATATATTTACTGGACACATCCCAGATTTTTAACATTGTTTCAAAGGGGGCGTCATCTGTGCGCTTCCCCATGAGAACACTGAGTAGATCACCTGACTGGTTGATGATTTGATGAATTTGGTCGTCTTCTATGCTGTTAATCACATCCAACATTTCCTCCTTAATATCCTCAGAGAATGGACATTGCATGACTATGTGATTAACATCTTCTCTTATACCGAGATCACAGTTATTGCATATTTTGTGACTGAAGGACCTACTTTTGAGCCTATAGTCATGATCTTTAAGTAAACTAGCATTACAGACAAGTTTTGCCATTATCTCACAGTTATTAGAGATGCCGGGTAGCAGGTCTGTTATAATCCACCATATTAGATAAAAGGGGTGATAGATTACTCTGTACATTAAGATGTTGCTGTTTTCAGGTCTATGTTCAGTGTCTCGAAGACGCAAAGCACTTTTCCAGATCATGATTTTCCACTCAGACTTACTAAGATGACACCCATTTGATGCCATCCTGAGACACATTTCAAGCATATCAAATTCTTTACAAACATTAAAAATATCAAGAATAGGACTACCATATTTGTTTCAAGCTCCTTTAATTGAATCATTACGGTATTCTTCAGCTCTGAGATATAAAATTCGTTTACAGATGGCATCTTCTGGCATTACCATTATAGACCTTAAAAAGAGAGGTTTCTTAACTTTGATATACCGATCGATGCCAACGTTTTTTTTTAATGTTTTGTCTATAACTCAGCCTTTTCATAAAAGGTCATACCATCTGAGAGATCTAAATGCTGTAATTTCATTTTTAAATGATACGCAATATTCTTGAATTTCTATGTCAACAGTATGATAATAGTCAAATTCAATGTAAAGTTTTTCTTTTGTTTTTTTATATTGTAAAAGGGTCAGATTATTTGAGAGTTCCAGTAGGGAAGGGG
>OZ012690.1:30295199-30362678 GCA_963942565.1 Maea johnstoni
GAATTGGGTTAAACGTGGCTAGCTCAATCTGCGACTGTCGAATCCCAGTCAGGTCATCAGGAAATGAGAATAATCATTCAGGTCACCTGGGTCTAGTATCAGGCTATGTTTCCATCAAAATATGTACACGTGGATGCACATGGTATTGTTAAAAAGAACCGCACCGTCATGCTAATCATGTTTCAAATAATATATACCTATTTGTAAAGGCCAAGTTTCTTCGTGGCAGGTTTGACTTGGATTTTGTGATTTCGTTTATCGACATCTTTTCCGTCATCATTGCGAAATCGTGATTAGCCAGTTTTTAAAAAAGTGGGGGACACCGGAGTATCCGTCGAAAAAAACGCCCATCTGCAAGTCACTGACAACCTTCCCATATGCCACGAGTCGGATTCGAATCCGGGCAGTAGTGAGAGACAGTGAGGACTCGGTGGTAATGCCCTGGACCACTCGGCTATCGGGGTAGGCCTCGTCAGATTTGACTGAATAGAGTAACATGCCCAGTATATAGGAGAAAATAGCAAAAAGGGCAATATATACGGAGCCGTCCGCATTAGGACATGACATGAGTAATAATAGTTTTTTTATATAGAAACTTTGGAACCATTATTATGTATATTTTTGAATTCCTAAATTAAGTCTATAGAATGGTAAAATGAAATTTCTAACAAAACAATAGTATGCTTTGATAGACAACAGAGAAAATCGATGTCACCGATGCCACGATCGGAATAGGCGCGTATACTCTCATGGTTTGCGGGTTAAACAGAATTCAAATAAGACTATAAGTTATCTACGTAATAATTCATTAGTTGGTTTAGGACATAGTTTGTTCCTAGTAAACCCATGCTAGACTTGTTACAGAATCAATGAACGACTTGGAATTCCATTAATCAACTTCTATAGTCTGCATGTTACTCAAAATGTTAAAATGAACTTTCAAACAGGACAGGTTATGTTTTATGATGTTTCATTAGTATGATTCGAACAAATTTATCCGTGGTAGAGTTTTGTGAAAGAAGGTCACAAAGTTCTTAGTCGACCTGAAATTCAAATGTATGTCCTGAAAATGCCGAACCCAGCTTACAATTTTCTTCGATTTTTCCCTGTAGTACTTTTTACGTTCGTATCACATCTTGAAAAGAAAATTCTAGCGTATGACGTGTTTTATAAAAAAAATACCAATTAAAATTCTGATGAATTTAATTATAACTGCCTCATCAATTACTTGACATTTAGGTTACTGAAACAAGAAAGATCTTTTAACCTTGACCGGAAGATTAAAGCAAACTATATGGAGTTAGGATGAGAAATAATGAATAAATACATTATCATACCTGTGTTCAGCGCAAGTTTCAGCCAGTCTCGTTGATGCAGTAATGGCGCGTGTGTATGTAAGAAAGGTTATATATACGATATATGTCAACAACCTAGACTTCGGAGGGGGGGGGGGATACCCCTTTCGTGGGTATAACGGGGAAGTTCCAGCAACGCTTATGTCTGGCTCTTGGCCCAACTAGGGTATAAGTGAAATTAAAGTTTCTAGCTAAATTGCCCAGATGTGTTCCCATTTGGCAACGTGTACGCATGTTACAAGGCAATTGTCTTTTGGATATTGTAAAATCGTTTTGTAGCTGACGGGTTTATGCGATTCTGCTCTGATTTGACGTAGGTTCAACCATTTAACATATGATCCATCGATGTTATCCGAGAATGTATGCCTTTCAGTTTTTTGGGGGATGGACCATTGTCATCCTTTTTGGATGGGTTCCCCCACCCCATCCGAAACACCTCTTCTGTTATGTAAATCGCTTAAAGTCACATCACCATGGAGACAAGGGTGCCCTTATAGCCTGCTTCTATAAATGTTCCCTGTGACTTTATCGTGCGCCCGATTATTTCGCCATAACAGATACCATTACAAAAAGTATCCATATATATTGTGGGCTATTATCGCGTGATGAATAGGACAATTCTATGTGTACTACCTTGCCGGGCAACACGGAAGTTTTTCGAACTTCTTTTTAGTATCCCCTTCTGGTCGACTGTGCATATTTTTCTTATGATCGAGTACAACGAACCATTTTAGCATCACGAACATCTCATACATGTAGACAGCCAACAAGAAAGAAGTTTTGTATATTCTAGAACTGCATTTCATATAAGAATCACCAAATTCGTTGTAGTAACGTAACTTCTATTTTATTATATTTCTCCAATGCAGTTTCTCGAGAAGTGTTTAAGATACTAAGTAGTAGTAGTAGTAGTAGTAGTAGTAGTAGTAGTAGTAGTAGTAGTAGTAGTAGTAGTAGTAGTAGTAGTAATAGTAGTAGTAGTAATAGTAGTAGTAGTAGTAGTATGAGCAGTACTGTAGTAGTAGCAGTAGTAGTAGTAGTAGAAGTAGTAGTAGTAGAAGTAGTAGTAGTTGTTGTTGTTGCTGTTGTTGTTGTTGTAGTAGTAGCGGGAGTGGTGGTGGCAGTAGTAGTGGAGGTAAGAGAAGTAACAGTAGCAGTTTTAACAGCCACGGTAGAGTTGTACCGTGATACCTCTGAGAAGCACAATGTGCTTTGGGCTGCATTTTTCATATCATAAAGGCATAGTAGGGCATTCGTCAAGGTGACAGTAATATATAAAACTTAAAGTCCATTTAAAAATACCCCACGGTTAGAAATTCATTAAACTTTGCATGAGTTATCATTGTCAGACCCCCTTTGAAAATTCAAAATAAAAAAGGTTGGGTCACCAGTCAGATGAGAATTGCTTTTGCATGGAGAGAAACCTTGTACGTATGAACAAATTAGGCGGCCATACCCCACCAAATATTCTATATATATATATATATATATATATATATATATATATATATATATATATATATATATATATATATATATATATATATATATATATACATATATACATATAAACATATATACATATACATATATACATATATACATATATATATATATATATATATATATATATATATATATATATATATATATATATATATATATATATATATATATATATATATATATATATATATATATACCCGGTATATTTAATTCTTATTTAATCATACCCCTGCCGTTCTTACTTATGTGAGACATGGATTTTCATCACAGGGTAGCACGAGATCTATGGGCCCGACCCTTAGCGGAGTGGTCTAACGTGTTGCGCGCCGAATACTGCATGTGGCTCACCGCTGCATTAGGGCTGGTGCTCAAGACCCGTTTTGAGACATAAACGTAAAAATGTCAGATGGGACTCGGGGTTACTCGGGGGGTTACACCGGGTACTCAGGTTCCCTCCACAATTGATATTGGCTATTTGGAGCGTGACGCTCACCAAAGTTCCTTTCTATTCTACGCATGTTTCGCCATGCTGTCTGATCGCTGTAAAACGACACGTGTATCTCTTCTCTTCCAGGTCAACAACTTCCTCCCCTCACCCCTCCCAGGTACTAATCGATCACAGGTAGGCTCGACAGGCGTACAGAGAAAACTAGACAGTAGATACTAGATAGCAAGATTTCTTGGAAGCGCTGATGACGCACGGAGCATGCACTTTCGCAATTGTTAAATGTTGTTTTGCACATATATTTTGTTAATATGCAATACCACCATGCATACTACATATATGCACACTAAAACAGTCCAGCAGCCCTTTTTCATATTTTATTGCAATGAGTATTTGGTCAGATATATAGATATAGTCAGGAAGAAAAATCCAGAATACAAGCTAGAAATCACCCTTAACTTATATTTTGTGTTAAAAGTGATTTCAAAAATCCATGTTTAAAACACACCTCGTTCAGCACAGAAACTTTAAACTTGGTACACGTATACTCTGAAAGATGCTGAGTAGCACTTTGCAAAGAGAAGCGTGAGAACGCACTAGAAGTGCTTATTTCCGGGTCATTTTGGCCAAAAATAACCGAAAAAACGGACTTTTTGTAATTTCCCTTGAAATGAATTCAAACACTGTACACCAGTTATCAAACTCCATCTGTCTATTCATTGAGAATGCAAAATTCGGGAACTGTTATGGTGAAAACTGTTTAAAATGTCAAAAATGCTATTTTTGTATTTTTTCTTATAAAATCATTATAGATTTCAATAAACACATGGACTTTTGCATGAGTATAACTGCTATATTGCTTATTTGGTATACTCCTATAATTTGAGTGTAAGAGATACAGCATAATTGTTTTCGGGATATTTTGGACAATTTCTTCTATATACACATATTAGGAATTTGCCTTAGTATTGTTCATTATGGTTTCCAACCACGTAGAGTCTACATGAATATAATGTCTTATGTAAAGTACCAGCCTTTTTGTTCATTAGTTTGTCATATGAGATGTCTCCACGTCAACGTTCCTGCAGTTCTCTATTCAGGCACATTTGTAAGCTGCTTTGCAATGGAAGACTGTTGCATATTTATCGACATTTTGATTTATTGGTGACATTTCCAGGAATTGCGAATTCATACAGTTCAGGGCTCAACATTGACCAAAATGTCAAATAGCCAAGCAAGGCTAACTGCTTAAAATTTTATTAGCCATATATTTTTTTGACAGTCCGTATGTTTTTTGGATAAAGAAAACATGACAGTTAATGATTAGCAACTTGGCAAAAAAATTTTTTTTATCTGTAGTCCGCTAGTCGGCGAAATGCGAGAAAGTAACTCACAAACCTGGTTGTTAGTGAATGCCATATTAGAGCATGCTTTTATCTGTAGTTGGCAAAGAATTTACTCACATTATCTACCTTCCTATAAAGTTGTTAATGCCATGGCGGCTAGCTATCTCCTCTGGTAAACAAAACTCTGCCATTTTGAACCTATCTGAAATAACATTCATATCGAGATTAAAAAATCTTGTTATGAACGTGATTTCACATAGGTTGAAAGGCGGCAGTGACAGCTTTTGAATGCATTGATCAGGTATAGGAGATTTATTCATGAAAGTCATAATCCAATTTAGCTCCAATCGATACTGGAAAAAGTTAGGTAATATGAGAGCTGGTTCAGTTGCCTGTTTCAATATCAAGGCAGTGTACATAGTAGTGAAGGAGGTAGGCTCTTTGCTGCTTTTGATCTCAGACAAAGTATCTCCCTTGCTTTGTCACAGAACATCACACCAGGTAAACAATACACACACAGGCAAACTGCTCAACCTTATCATGTACTTCTTGGTCAAGAGATATGTGGAATTAAAGAAAGGGTGCGAATGGGAAATAGGGTTTTAAATAATTTGCTAACTTCAAAATCTCTGCTCTGTTACCAACACCACACCTGTATAAGTAGCATGAGGAGATCACTAAAATACTTGGTAACGACATGACTATCTTTGTTTTCCAGAAACATGGTTTATGAAAGAGAATTTATGATATTCATCATGTGAAGTCGTTTGCTAACTGGACAGGTTTTAACGGGACACTTATCCCATGAAGAAAAACAAGCATTTGTGTCAAGAAATCATCAGGAAAATGCCTATAACCACCAGATTATGATTATATACCAAGATAAGCACCATAGATACCCCTGTACACATCTATTGAGCTGATACAAGCTAAAATGTGAATTTTGGTTATGGAAGGTGCCTGAGCTAAATTTCAACCCAAAGCATTATTAATGATGCATTCACAAAAATGAAGGCTACCATCGAATTTTCCTAATACGTCATACATAAAAGGGTTGTTTACTGAGCACATTGGGACTTTGTGAAAATCTGGCTGGTTCCATGAGATTGTGACCTTTCTCATATGAAATCCAGGTAATTCAAACTTCCTTAAGATACACAGGATTGCCATTTTCAATAAATTAAGAGACTTATATAAACGTTTATTGTAATGAAAAAGCTACTCTTTATCCATAGTAGCTGTCATCTCATTCTACATTAAGTATCTATTGCATCTTTACACAGAATTGAATACCTGGTTAACCCAAACGCAGCCTGACTTTTGGTGAAAATCTTGCTGGCGAAAGCATGGTTGGGAGAATATTTAAAGGAGAAATCTTCATCCAGTCATTACCAACTGTCCTTTAAATATATTGCAAGATATTCCTTTATGCCAAAGTTATTAACATAAGTATCATAGTTCCAGATATCAATGTCTAGAGGAACTCTTTAAGCATGTGTGGGTCAATGGTATTTATTCAATCACTCATGGTATAAATTGTTCCTCTATTTGAGGTACATACTATGTCAACACAAGAGCTAGTGTTGGGCCTATGAGATGGGAAGAATCAATATTTCTTCCACAACCAGAACCCAAAACTTAATTTGTATTTCGGTAATAGTGCATTACACTGTGAATGTCATAACAATCTCAATCTTCAGGCAATATACACTTATGGCGCGTCAGTTACGCTAGTGAGGCAAATAAGTGTCCCAAAATAGTGAAACAGGAGTTAAGTAATGCAATTCCTGAATAGTTATGAGGTACAAAGTCGAGTAAAACTAACAATATTTCCTGAAATATTGATTTCATTTCCAGCTTATATACCAAGATAATGTTATACAAATATAAATGATTTTCATAATAACGAGTGAGCCCCAAGGATGGAAATAAAAATCCATAGTGTCCTGTTCGCACCCTTTTTAAAAGTTGTTATTGCCTGCTGCACATGACTTAATATATATTTCCAATATCTTGTAATGTAATGTATAGTCGGTAGGTGGATGTCCTATATGATTTTGAAATATCAAAACTTTTGGCAGTTGAAAGGTTGCAAACAAGCCATCTGCATATAGGACAAGCCATTAAAGTATGCTTTTGAAATAACTAATGTCTTTTTTCATAATTACTCGTTTGATTAGTGATAAATTATTATGCCTATTAAAGTGATTAGTAAAAATATCCATATATAGTTTAAATATCTCTTTCTTCAATAGTTCTGTCGTACCCTGTTGAATACTCAATAGTAAATTAACTCTGTGATATCTACAAAAATACAAAAGTTAACAAGAAAACAACCATAAATTCATGAAACTTAGAATGTGTTCTTTTTAAACAAAAGTAAAAGAAAATCATAAATCAATTTTGAAAATTTGAGGTCTGCAGACCAATTACTGTATCCTTCACTGCCTTGATATGAAAACAGGCAGCTGAACCAGCTCCCATACTACCTAACCTATACCATGGGGGGAGCTATTAGTTGGGAAAATTTGCCTACAACTCACGAATGAATCTACCATATCTGATGAATGCATTGATCGTACAAGCTGTCAGTGTAAAACTGGATACATTCGCAAATCCTGCAAAGTTACCAAAAAAATCTGAAATGCAAATAGACTTGCAACAGTCTTCCATTGCACCGCAGCTTGCAAATGTGGGCGAAATTGAGAACCACAGGAACGCTGACGTGGAAATATCTGATGACAAACTAATGAACAAAAAATCTGGTATTTAACATAGGTTATTATATTCATGTAGAATATAAGTGGTTGGAAATCATTATGAACAATATTAAGGCAAATTCCTTATAATATGTGTTTTGGCAAAGGTTGTCCAAAATATCCCGAAAAACAATATTGCTGTATCACTTACACTTAAATTTAAGAGCATACCTAATATGCATCTTAACAGTTATACTAATGCAAAAGTCCATATGTCTATTGAAATCCGTAGTGATTTTATAAGAGAAAATAGCATTTTTTGACATTTTTACCAGTTTTCACCTGAAAAGTCTACAAAGTTTGCATTCTCAAAATTTATCAAGTGTGAGCAAATTACAAGAATGTCCGTTTTATGGTGACTTTTGGTCAAAATGACCCAGAAATAAGCACTTATAGTGCGTTCTTACGCTTCTCTTTGCAAAGTGCTAGTCATCATCTATCAGTGTATACGTGTGGTTATGTGAATATGGGAGGAAGAATGGTTTTGAATGGATTGGCTAGTAATATCTAGATTGAGTTGTGAGTAATGTTATAATAAACATGTACATGTATTCTACAAACATTTTCCAAATACCAATATGCGTTGGCTGAAAGATTTCACCAAAATTTCGACGTCATGCTGCTTTTGGCCGCTGCAAGCGTTGATGGGTCAAATGTGAAATAAAATGCATAACCAGATTTCAAATTGTCAACGATTTTTTTCAATTACTAGGCATGTCACACCATTATCTTAGGCTGCAGTTTTGAAACTGAAGCATGTTGTGTACATATTTGCCCTATGACTTGGTTAGTCAAAAACATTTAAACCCATTGGCGTAGTGGACCTGAGCCTATGGATCCATAGTTGCTCTAGTTCTAATCTCAAGACCAGTGATTCTTTGGAATCAGGGTCTTTCCTGCCGAACTGCAGGACATGCGGGGTTGTGTTTATAAGTCCTGCATGGTCATCAGAGTTGTAGTGTCTACCGACACTATGTGTTCTGTTATGTTGAGTGATGTATCTAAAGTGTTCACACATACGTTCCCCAAGGGTGCGTTAAGTGTGGCCGATAGATTGTTTAAGACAGAGTTTGCATGTGATGCAATAAATGATGTTGTTGGATTTACATGAGCATAGCCTAGATTTCTAGGCTGTCATATGTATTTTTTTGTTATTTTTTTTTTCTGTTACCAAGCACCAAATAGTGTAGGTAGCCACAGTGGTCAATTTAGTTTACATTTATCTCACCAGGATTCAGTTTGATTATGACTGTAAACATATTGAGATAGGAGGAGCAGGTGGTGCCATCTATCTACCAAACCTGGTACCACACCACAGTGCTTGGTCAACACATAAGGGAAGGTGAACACTACAGGGACTAGGAGCCTAGTCTAACATGAGCATAGCTCCTACCTGTAATGGGAATATATATCTGACCGAATGTGTCTAGTTTAGGGCAGTATCGACAATTTTGACTGATAGACCTATTATTGTGATGGATGGGTGGGCTGTTTGGAACGTCCATGGGGTTCTTGACCAGAGCTCTGACCAAGATATTCCTTATGTTCTTAGGTCTCCTAAAACCTTGATCTATTTTCCAGTACAGGATTTCTCTAGTACTGGATGATTTATCCAGCATGTACCAGTTCATTTTGTCATTATCCAACCCCCCCCCCCCCCCCCCCCCCCAGTACTCCAATAAAGTGTTTTGATAAACATGAAAGGTACAGATATGTTGACCCATTTACTTCGAGTAAACCGAACCTGTCCCGCAGGTGAGTATATATGTACACTCGACGCTAGTGGGTGGATGTGATTTTAACCCTTATGCTGCTGGTGGCTACCTAGGGCTCGACGCTAACAGTGGTCCTTTGGCCCCAGGCCAGTAAAAAATTCCAAAAATGACTTAGGGCCAGTAAAAAAGACCTCAACTGGTCCTACAGGGCCAGTAAACATTTGAGGACATTCTTGTTAACAAGTTTCCCCTCAAGCCTGTGCCAAATGTTTTTGAAAGAAATGACGATGAAATAAATGAAAATAGATGTTGTCTGAGTGTTTTGGGCAATGTTTTTTTCTTTTTACATTGAAGAAATATTTGTAGGACCAGTAAAAGTTTTGCAGGACCAGTAGATCCTAGGTGTTACTGGTCCTACAGGGCCAGTAACAGTTTGAGTAAGCGTTGAGGCCTGCTACCTTTGTCAATATAACATGATGCAAAAAATCTGAAAAATAATTGAAACCCTTGAAGACAGGGTGTAGACGATTTTCAAAAAACTTCGCGTCATTGTGCTTTGGCCGAAAGTAGCCTCAGCATTGGAAAGGTAAACCATAGGATCTTGCTGTTTAGTCTTGTTCATGCGGAATGTGGATATGTAGAATACTGGGTCATGATGGCATCAATTTGAAAGCCGATACCCTCTATAAAATGTTCAACACGAGACTCATATACTCCAGAACGAAGGCACACTCGGATGACACTATCCGTAACGTAACATTTATTGAGATTATAAAATAGATGAATAAATAAAAAATTAAAAAGCAGCTCTCATCCGAAGCTTAAGTTTTTCTTTGAAATTGAAATTGTTACAATGGAAAACTCGCAGACCTTTTACGAAATCCTTGGTCGTTATTCACTAAACATGTTTAATCGATTATACGCATAATTCGGAATTCGCTTAACTCGTACTGATCTTGTCGGCCCTCCTAGGTCCGAATTATGGGACTCTGTGCAGTAGTGAGACACCGCGAAAGGTCTGTACGCAATGCGTTTGACGACTAGTCTATGGGTGCAGTGAACAGTCAGTGTGTGAAGTTTAGGCCACTAGACTATGGGGGATGTCCCCCGTCAACACGACAGCACTATTGTTTAGAATTTATTTGAGGTAGAGTACGCGTGCAAGATTTACAGATTTCAACCTGACAGCCACCTCATTCAACATGCACTTGAGGAGCCCTGATGAGAGCAGGGCTCGATACCAGCAACGATCTAGTGTGAGAGACCCTTTTTTTTTTTGACTCTGGGCAACATGTAACAATTTATGGCAGCGCTTAGATTCTGGCAAATGTTGAATATAAGTGGTACAATGGTCTTAGGCTTAAAATGAAAAAGCATATTATATATATATATATATATATATATATATATATATATATATATATATATATATATATATATTATATATATATATATATATATATATATATATATATATATATATATACATATATATATATACATATATATATATATATATACATATATATATATACATATATATATATACATATATATATATATATATATATATATATATATATATATATATATATATATATATATATATATATATATATATATATATATATATATTTGTTTAAAAAATGATAAGGACCATGATGATCTTTAGTTAAACACTATCATTTGTTTTATTGCATTACGTTCTTGTAGCAGTCATAGCAAAATCAGTCATAGCGCGGTGAGGACTACCCCCACAGCTGAGTCGCCCTAGGTATTGCGCATCGACTGCACGCTGTCCCACCACTCATGGGGACAGCACGTTGACGACCATTATGATTACGGCAAGATCATCAATGTAATCGTACGATGGTGCAGGTGTGAACGGTAAGAAAAAAATCTGTTGTTTTTATGGAAAATGACAGAAGAAAATTAAATGTTTTCCACTGTGTTCTAAAAACAATAGAAAAAAAGTTTAATTTTTTCCGCTATTTTTGGAAAAACAGTGGAATTATTTTTCGTTCGTTGTCCGGAAACAGTGGATTTTTTTTCTGCCATTCACACCTGCGCCATCGTAGAAAAACGAGCGCGCTGCTGTCCTTCTCTGTGCAGGCTACATTTCAATTTGGAAATAAGAGCAAAACCCGGATACTGCCCTCCGCGCAATCAAGCAATTGTTTTGTTAATTATGTTAATTATGACAGGCTGATCTCTAACTCATCAAATTAGACTATAGTGGGGCTGCCCCGACAGCTGAGTGGTTAGAACACTGTGATCCGACTAGTTTTGCTACTCTGGCTCTTCTGCTATTTACGATTGCTAATCATGATATAGCCTTCATGTGTGATAAACGAAATTTGTAATCGAAATCCTTGTAGCCGACTGAAAGGCCTGACTATTTTGAGCTAATTTTCACTTTTTCAGCCGAAGGGCAAAATTTGAAAAATATCTAGAGAAGAAATCTCCGTCTATGGTGTCTTTACAATCGAATGACTCCTAGGTTCTGTCCGTACAAAGATATATTGTTTCCCGGTCCAACCTTACTATGACTATGATGTTTCGTAATAGTACAATCTCTCTCTCTCTCTCTCTCTCTCTCTCTCTCTCTCTCTCTCTCTCTCTCTCTCTCTCTCTCTCTCTCTTTACACCCTTTAACAGTGATCACCTCTCTATGGTAGCCAGGCAATACAGTCCTTAGGACACCCATAAAAAGAGTGAATCACTTAAAAGTATTTGAGTTGTTTTAGTGATAGCATTTGAACTACACTGACTTTCGTGCTTACCTTATTTGAACGTCGAGAATGATGCTTTCTGTGTGCTTTTCGAAGACACAGCTAGTTGGTTCAGTGTCCTATTAAGGTGCACCCACTTTGTGGCTGGATTCACTGTGTAACTGCCAGCGTGATTCGGGTGATGGACAATGAATGGGGCCTTTGACCTGGCTTATCTATTGCCTTAACTACATGCTGTGTCGCTACTTCCTGCTACAGGACTGGGCTGAGTCAAAACGAGCACACGCCAGTACTCATGCCACAGCTGAATATGGATAATCATAGTTGAATTGCTGGTAATTGTGTTGTATTGTTTGTTTATTTACTGTACGGCAATGCACAAAATCATAGCAGATTCAAACATTTTAATAACAAAAAATAAACATTACAACATAAGTCAAGGGCCGGGGTCAAAGGACCTCAAAAGAGAGGACCACAAAAGAGAACAATGCATTTTGGAATCGTGTATTGTTTATCGTCACCTGTTTATGTCATTTCAAGTTAAACTAAGACTGTCCTGTGATGTGGGATATTGGAGAACCTGTATAAAAGGACCCGGCGATAACCTACAGTCGCAGGCAACAGTTGCACACTTTCTTCTGCCCCACAGTATTATATTCCTACCCTTTAAGTATAAATGGTCACTTCATCAAGTTGATCACCTATGTTTGTTGAAATCAATCTTGGCAACTACATGTTCGCATATTACAGAATGATTTTAATATTTCATTTCATAGGCGGATCGAGGGGGGGGGGGCGAGGGGGCACTGCCCCCCCCCCCTTGTTAAAAAATCATGGGGCCTGGCCCCCCCCTTAATTTCTGGCAACAAAAAAAAATATGAAAGATATTATCAATAGCAGGGAATTTCAGGGTGCCAAGGGACCTGATTGGCCGAAAACATTTCATCCCAGGGATGTACCTTCCAGGAAAATCAGCCAAAACATGACATACCCAACTTCAAAGGAGCCTACAGCACTCTTTTGCCTTGTAACTAGATGATTTCCTGATGTGTAAATTCATCATTCTTAAAACAGGTATATTTAAAATGATTGAACAAACACAATTGATGTGATCATATTCATTACCTATCTATGGGTTAACTTGGGAAGTCTTAAAGGAAATAGTAGACTAGCAAAGAAACAAATTCTAAGATTGAATCTGAAGGAATTCCGAGATTTAGCCTACCCTTTTAATAACCCACTTAAGATAAAGAAAAATTAAATATCTGAAAAAGAGAATGTTAATACCTTGTACATTTAAAAAAAAAGGATGAAGGGGTCTGTCACACTTTCTAAACTTTTTTTCCAGAAATACAGCTAAAAAAGGGAATTTTTTCATCTAATTATTTCCAAAACTTCATGCTCAGAATGCATCACAGAGCATCTATATTTCAAAAAATTTCCGTGGGGGCATTCCCCTGGACCCCCCCAGCAGTGACGACGCGCCTTCGGCGCTCGTGGTGCACGCGCTGCGCGCGCACACAAGGGACTCACTTTTTTCAGGCTTGAGATATTAGGGGGCTGCAGTCTCTTTTTACCCTAGCGCTAACACTGCCTAGAGGTTAGTTTGGTACTATGAATCATGACAGGACAACATGAATACACCATATTTGTTGCATTCTTACACTATAACACCATTACCTTAAAAATAAGTTATTACTATCAATATATTCAGGATGCATTGAAATTCCAACCCCTCACAACACCTCCCCCACCACAATCCCCCTAATTATGCTCTTGGCCACCAACCACTTTGATGGTCACCCCGGACCCAACCTGGCGCCCCCCATGATAAATTCCTGGATCCGCCCCTGCATTTCAACAAGTATATTTCGTGTGATTCATATTTGCCAGGTTACAAAGCCACTATGTATCTCAATACATACTAATACAAAGATCCGGGTGGCCTGTCATATATAGAAATAAACGTCTGAAATTCGTGAGGTCTTACCAATCATCCATGTAGCAGTCAAAGTCGCATGGTATTTCTCAAGATATCTTTCTGGCGAAAACTAATTTTGTAAAATATTTGTGAAGAGAAACGAAAATCAGGACAATCAACAAATCTTCTTGAAATAGATTGCAAACTAATATGTTATTGCAAAATTAGTGTCATATATCAGTTGATTCAGACGGCAATATGGTTTAGTTGAACTATGGTTATTACTGGCTCAAATATGAGCAAGCTGACGACGTGTTCTAACTGTATTTCCCTTGTCCCAGTTGAGAGTCAATGGAAACCCTGTTATGCCCTCATTGATGGACATCAAATTGTCCCCCGTTAAACCATTTCCCGTCTGTATACAGCTCAAAACAACATATGCCGGTAAACAAGCGAGCTATTTCATAGAAACGTACGTGTCTCGAAAATACTGCGAAACTAGGAAGCGTAGCGCATATAAACATGTTGACTTAGGGTACATACTGTAGACCATTCACCTTATTTTCGTATTGTATGTGCGTTAAGGACAGATACCTCATATATTTTCGTGGCAAAAAAACATGTATCCAGTTTGTCAACCCATCTGCTTGAATCAACACCAACGTTTTCCTGGATTTGGACACGTCCAATAGAGTCACCTGATTCCACCCCTTTACACACACACACGCACGCACACGCACACGCACACGGACTCGGACTCACAGGTATAGTACTAAGAGCTAAGGTGTACAGGTATTGCGCATGCTCGATAACTTTCATTCAAAACTTTCATTTGCTATGCTTGTTTATTCTTTCATGTCTTTAAATAGTTTATATCTTCTCCTCCGACAGGTGTTTGTTCAAATGCAGTAAAATGGGAACATGAATATCAAATCATCAATACCTATGGCCAGTTTCACGAAGCTGTCCGCATTGAGGCAGATCACTAGTTACAAACTAGACAGATCACAATTCATAATATATTTTGGCTATTAGTATTTTACATCAAATAAGATAATTCGTAAAATGTTTTGAATGTGAAATAATTTCACCAATTTTCAGGAAATGTCCTGTTTTCTCTGTACATCGATGTACAAAGCGTGAGTCTGTCATAAAACAGAGCTGATATGGATGGCTGCTTCGGCCAAGAAGAAACAGTTCTCAACCTTTTTTTTATTTTTTGTAGTCCACCATTTATAACTTGCGTGATGTTTACTAATATTTCGTAATGTGTGTTTTACTCTGCGTAGTAGTAGTAGTAGCAGCAGCAGCAGTAGTAGTAGTAGTAGTAGTAGTAGTAGTAGTAGTGGTAATATGTGCCAGTTTAACTCGGTCTAACCAACAAAGCCGGCATTATCTCACTAGGGAGACTAGTCTAGTCAGGAACTTTTTCAGACTGACTTTTTGTACTCTGTGGCTTATTATCAGTCTGGCTATCAAACTATCTCATGTTAGACTACAGCGTGTCGTATTTCACGACAATCAGACATGTGGTTAGGTCAATAGAGCAGTAAATCATATAGAAACAAGGGAGGCCCCGGAGATCATTC
Organism: Maea johnstoni; assembly: GCA_963942565.1. Taxonomy (NCBI): domain Eukaryota; kingdom Metazoa; phylum Annelida; class Polychaeta; order Spionida; family Magelonidae; genus Maea; species Maea johnstoni. The sequence goes on from OZ012690.1 coordinate 30,310,568, forward strand.
CTCAAAGCGAAATTACCCCTATTTTCATAAACAGTAGGCGCATAGTTGCACAGCAACTTATCATATAACTATTCTAATTTAAACAGATGATAATGGGATAATGTTCGTGTAATGTTCAACTTTTTTATATTTATCTGATACTCTGAAAGTATATAATATTAAAGCAGTCTATATATATATATATATATATATATATATATATATATATATATATATATATATATATATATATATATATATATATATATATATATATATGTATATATATATATATATGTATATATATATATATATATATATACATATATATATATATATATACATATATATATATATATACATATATATATATATATATATATATATATATATATATATATATATATATATATATATATATATATATATATATATATATATATATATATATATATATATATATATATATATATATATAACACTGGTGAGGGGGGTACATCCTCGTCATTTGTATACAGGCAGGAATCACTCGTAAGGGTATACAGTTTGGCCTTTCTGGGGATGATGAGAGGTTTGGTTGAGGCAGTCTTCAAACTTTTTTCGTGTAAATGACAGCATGGGATATAAGCTGTTTGATCAAGGGGACAATATGCGTTTTGGGCATTTGGGTAACAATATTTCAAAGATGATATCTTCCTTCTTATCCAGAACCTGTCACAACCTGGAGAAATAAAACTTCCTCTTTTCTTCCCGGGGCAGAAGGGCAGGCTGACCTCTCAAGTCTTTATACAAAGCGGACACTCCTTTCTTAGGTTTATTCACTATGGTGTTTAGGACAGATTTCCTCTATTTCGGGCACCATGCTACATTTAGGAAAAACAAACGTTGTTTCTTTATTTTTCAAAATAGTCACATATGCAGACAAAACACATATCCACTACTGGTCACATTCACATCACGCAAATTAACCTCCATCACTTTCCATACTTATAGTGCCGACATTTAATTCCTGAACTAAATGCGTGTGCATCCCGGGCATAATATACGACCGCACACCCGATTACCACCCAGTTTCCTTGACAAGGATGCATGGACGACCTCACCATTGAACGCAAGGCGGAAATTAATTTAAACCATCTCAAAAGACTCATCACTCTTCAAACATATCTTTTCATGATGTAAGAAAAGAGTGGTGTCATCCGCATATTGAGATATTAACACCTCAGTGCCATAAACCTCTCTCTCTCTCTCTCTCTCTCTCTCTCTCTATATATATATATATATATATATGTATATATATATATATGTATATATATATATATATATATATATATATATATATATATATATATATATATATATATATATATATATATATATATATATATATATATATATATATATATATCTATCTATATCTATATCTATAGTATATATATAATTATATATATATATATATATATATATATATATATATATATATATTGAGATATTTTCACCATTTTGGTAGCAGTTAAGACTATGGGTTTAGGACAGTTTGGTATGGATGAATGTGTGGAGATTTGGTATAGATGAGGGTTTGTGATATCCATTAGTGAAAATGTATACCCCAAGAAAAGTACAGGTTTTTATCATCATTGGCCAGTGACTTTATATTCTAGGTCAAAATCTACCCTTTGAGCATTTAGATAAAGCCTTAAGCTTACTATCTAATTGAAATGGAGGTTATCGTAAGATCACAAAGCGCTGCTCCATACCCAGGCCAGCAGTCACGATAGTTTTAACCCTTCCAATGCTGAGGCTACTTTCATGCAAAGCACAATTTGTACTCCGAATGGTTAAGTGTGTGACTTTGGGTGAATGAGTCCGATTCAGCTGTCTGGTATTGGCAAGATAAAGTTCAGGAAAAGAAAATTGATAGCTGCAGCTCAAAATCCTCAATAATATGTTATTCAAGATGATATCTTTATCTTGGACAATAAAACTTTATAGCATCATTAATGATGTCATTAACATTTACAAATTTCCATGCCTCTTCCCAAGAGGGTCTAACGGTCGCCATTAAAAACACGTTAACAAAGTGGGCTTGTGAAATATGGACATGGGAAAGGCTGTTTTCTTGTTTCACTAGTTTGTCACTTGATACACCCAAAATAATGTTATAGGGGGAAGCATGGCTAGGTTTTTATAAATCAGCCATATTTAGGGAGGTAGCCCATGTTATGAGAAATCCATATCGGCCGTAAAGGGAAGTGGCCCAGATTCCTAGGGTGGTCTAAATTATTAGAAATTTACGGTACTCCAAATGAAAGGGTACACATGGCAGTTCTTGCCTTATATAGGAGTCCTGAGAGCATTTGTATTTCAAAGAACACTTTCTTTCAAATATCCTCAGAGTATTCGCTATAAAAGGCCATATTTTCTCTTCTGACCAATACAACCTTCTGTTCAGGTACAAGGGTATGCTTCGGGATCTTTAGATCACGTTTCAATTGGGTGGTCAGCTTTTCCAGTATCACATGTAAATACATGCACACGTCAAGTAGTTAACACCTATTTCCTTCAACTGGTTATTCAAAAACAGAGAACAAGAAAATGTAAATGCTTTAGGTACTGTATACAGCTTTAATTTAGTGCTAAAGATTTCGCTTTACAGCCCTGGTGGAGGGTATTCATACTACGTTAAATTTGCGCAATCAAGCACTCCAACTAAACCTCATGTTTATTTGATATGTATTTGAAGGATGTTATTTTAGCGCTATCATGGAGAGCGTAAAAAGTAAATGCCTGTGAAAGATACTAGTAATACAGTTTTCTCATTTCCAGCTTTCATTAATTTGATTGAAGAAATTTTGTGACCCATCTCTACAAATGGGTAGTCTCTTGGGCAGGTCTGACTGTATGGTGACTGGTAGTATACCTAATTTGACTGTACAATGAATCTAGGTCAAATAATAAATAATAAACAACAAGAACAATACATGTATCATCAATTGTCATTTTATTCCTCACCGTCACTTAACATCTAAAATTACAACATGAACTGCATTCAAATTTCTCAGTCTTTCACCCTCACATAGATCACACAATATTTACACCTATCAGATCCTGGGGACAGTGAAGACCCTTTATTCAACCCTAATATGGAAATCCTGATGATCAAACAACAAGAAGCCCTATACAATGGGCAAATCCGGAAAATAGCAGATAAAATGTTGCTCAGGTTTATGTGAAGAAGTAGCAGCAGTTCACTTATCTCTTATCTCTAAAGTCGAGTTCACTTTCACTTTTCTCCTGAGTTCACTTTCACTTTCTATTTGTGTGGTGCGAGACCACCAGGATATAAATAGGGCAGAGTGTATTAATCCATTTCTACCTGGGCACTCTGGCCGTCTGTAAAAAATTGCTAATATCCTAAAAATGCAGGCTGAATGAAGATTTTGAAGGAATTTGCATGACAAATGTTCTTTGTATTCCAAAGAACACTCTTTCAAATATACTCAAGATTATTCTCTATAAAAGGTCATTCTTTTTTCTTCAGACCCTTTGGGATGACTTGGTTATAACATGTGAACATTAATCAGAACTTTAATTAATATTCTAAAAGGAATTTTATGATTTCAGATCATCAAGATGTCTCCATATATATAAATAATATAAAAGGTGCGCCTGATTTATTAGGCACCTACAGATTATACTTCATTGGTTAAAAAATCACTTGAATAGGTGCCGTGTCAACTCTCATTGTATTTTTCAAAGAGCTTCTTGCTTTTCACTGTTTAGACATACCATTTCTTTATTTCTTTGATGAAACCTGCAAGCCCACTTTGCACCTTAACAAGGAGACTTACATAATAAGTATATATATAAATATATATATATATATAAATATATATATATATATGTATATTTATTCATTCCTTAATTCTGGGTTTCTTTAAAATGTTTATGACTTAACCCCTGGCAGATTGTCCGATAGTATATGACGGAATAGGGTAAGATGATGGCACTTAAATTTTAGAATTAAGAACCTCAAGCCAAGGAGGTACATATTCTGATCAATATAAACATCCATTAAAGCATGTGTTTTTTTAGGTGATTTACAATGCTGGTAATGTATCATCACTCATTTTCCACTATCATCATAATAGGGAGAAAACAATTTGAGGATGATTAACAAACGGCCTCAGTATACAGTATACCTGCTTACAAGTCATCATAATGACACAGCTTGCTCTAAAACAAAAACAATCAATACCAATTAACAATGGTAAAAAATGAACTTGATAAGTGATTGATATTTCCTATGATCTTGCATCACATTGATGCAAATGAACAAATCAAGAATTTCCTCCTGATGACATCAAACACCAATGACCTAAGTTGCCTAATGTTCTACAAAAAAGAATCAGGAAGGAAAAAATATCACTTAGCAGGGCGACTAATTTCTAGTTTCTCACACACAATTCACCATCCAGACTTTCAATCAATAGCAATTCCTTTACAGTGAATGATTAGTAAAAACAACTCCTAGTTTCTATACAATATTAATATCTTAAACTTAAAGCATTATCAGTGCTTTTTTAAGGTTTTACAACCAGGGGCTTAGCCGCAATGCGTCCAGCGTGTCATTTGGACACGCAGAACACTGTTTTTTGACAGTTTGGACACCCAAAAGTTTATGTCAGAATATGCTGAAGATGACCTTTCTTAGAGGATGGAAGATGTAGAAGCTGTAGTGTCACTTTTATAAGACACACAAAGCAGTATCTGGCCTAAAAAAGCAAAATCTGTAAAGGTATAGGGTCTATCTTATTAGTAGTATGTATTTTGTACCATACTTTGGACACGCAAAAGTCTATGAAACCTCTATTTGGACACCCTGTTTCCAAATATCGGCTAAGACCCTGTTTACAACACCTGAAAAAGTTATATGGTTCAGGTTACGAGCCCCCTCCCCTCATATCCCCCACCCCCCCAAAAAAAAGAAAAGAAGAAATAATAAAAGGTAGGATTGGTCATTTCATCTTAAATTCAAACCAGGATCAAGTTTTAAATTATCAACAAATTTCTCTATCGGTTGGAAAGGTCCTGGCTGTAGATTGTATCATTACATTAACCATAAGCACATGGAGCATGCCTTGCAGAGTAAACAAGTAACAATTTGCTACTCTGCAGCTTGTAGGTACTCAAGCCATTGGCACCAGTAGTGCCTCATCGTCTGACAACTTTCAACCCTAACTTTTCAAATAGAGTTCTCATTGAAGAATATTTGAAGAGGAATTGTTAAACGCAACAGGGACAACAATCTTCAATCGAATAATCCTCAAGTGGAGCATACTGCAGCAAAGAATACAAGGATACACCATGTGTACTAAGAGGGTCCTATGTACATAGAGAGGTCACACAGTAGGACAGCTATAAGACTATACAAATACCACACTAATCATAACATCGGGTAGCACAAAATAACTGGCTTGAATTGAAAGACCATATGATAAGATGCTAGTTGGTTTTGGTTTGTTAGTGATTTGTGTACGAGCAGCAGGTTTTTTCAGTCCCTAATGCTCATTCTTAGTCATCACAGTTTTGATCACAAAATATCCCACCCTTCCCTACCCAATGCAAGCCCACCAAGCGCTGTTAAAAACACATGTGTAAAATTAACTTGCATCCACTATCTCATTTTGTTCTTAGTTGCAATTTCCATGGTGATTTTGTGGTGTTCGCTTGAAAAGTGGAATACATTCTTTGAGTCTACTGACGTAACTGAACATCAAGCGTTTGGTCATTTGAACCTCCTCAAGATGTGAGGAAACACCATACACGTTTCCTATGAAATGACGTGACTATCAACCCATTCAAACCATGTACTAGTGATGTCAAACATCCCTATGATTATGCCAATTTATTATGAATGAATGGGGTTAACCCATTCATGCCTGTAGAGCCCTAACTATTATGGTAATACACTTATTACTCATAGCATTTTTCAAAAGATATATGATTATGAAGAAAATACATTAGTTGGAACCCAAGCTATAATTCTTTCAAATGATTTGATTTCATACTTAATTCCTAAGTTACTGTCAATAGCATAGATCTAGACACCTTAAAAAAGTGTCATCGCGGGCTACAATATTCTTTTAAAAATAACTTCGGTATAAGGTATGAATTAGATATCCAAAATTTGAAAAAGAGTTGTGAGATTGGTTATGATCATGATTTCTCCTTCAAAGATTTTCCAAAAAATGCTCCCATCAAAAGATATGACCATTATATCAAGGGCTTGTTTAAAGCTCTAAAAGGCATGACTGGGTTGAAGTCAGTTGTTGTTGTTGTTGTTGTAGTTGCTGTCATCAGCTTGTTTCTTGTGGTATGCTGATTAGGTCCTTTGGAAGAGCGCTCACAGTTCTAGTGGCCATTTTGTTTATTACATCTCCTAGCTTCGGTACGGCCTCAGTCTTTACGTGATCTCCTCTTCCTAGGTGAGGTTCTCCTCTTTTCTGTATCGCTAGCCTCCTTCCCCTCCTCCTCTTCCTCCTCCTGTGACTCCTGTGATACCTCGGCCTCATCAACCTGAAACACACAAATACAGTATCATCAAGACATACTCTACATCGGTAAATATTGCCCTCATACATCAGTAAATATTGCCCCCAGACCAAATGCAGTATTGTCAAGACATATTCTACATTGGTAAATATTGCCCCCAGACCAAATGCAGTATTGTCAAGACATAATATATATTGGTAAATATTGCCCCCAGACCAAATGCAGTATTGTCAAGACATACTATATATTGTTAAATATTGCCCCCAGACCAAATACAGTATTGTCAAGACATACTATACATTGGTAAATATTGCCCTCATACATCAGTAAATATTGCCCCCAGACCAAATGCAGTATTGTCAAGACATATTCTACATTGGTAAATATTGCCCCCAGACCAAATGCAGTATTGTCAAGACATACTTTACATTGGTAAATATTGCCCTCAGGCCAAATACAGTATTGTCAAGACATATTCTACATTGGTAAATATTGCCCCCAGACCAAATGCAGTATTGTCAAGACATATTCTACATTGGTAAATATTGCCCCCAGACCAAATGCAGTATTGTCAAGACATACTATATATTGGTAAATATTGCCCCCAGACCAAATGCAGTATTGTCAAGACATACTATATATTGGTAAATATTGCCCCCAGACCAAATGCAGTATTGTCAAGACATACTATGCATTGGTAAATATTGCCCTCAGACCAAATACAGTATTGTCAAGACATATTCTACATTGGTAAATATTGCCCCCAGACCAAATGCAGCATTGTCAAGACATACTATACATTGGTAAATATTGCCCCCAGACCAAATACAGCATTGTCAAGACATACTCTACATTGGTAAATATTGCCCCCAGACCAAATGCAGTATTGTCAAGACATACTATACATTGGTAAATATTGCCCCCAGACCAAATACAGCATTGTCAAGACATACTCTACATACGTAAATATTTGCCCCCAGAACAAACAAACAAACAGAAAAGAGTGTGGTTAAATCTATTCCTCAGAAATAATAACCTGCAAGGCACAAAGAAAGTATGGTCAAGAAATACTCCACATTGTACCCCCCCCCCCCCCCTCCCCCAACACACCAAAACAGAACATGAAGAGTGGGGTTTCAAATTATCCTCGGAAAAAAATGACCTCAACTTGCACAAATACAACAAAGGCAAGAACTTACACACTATTTATTTGTTGAATTTACCATAAGAAACTTCTCAGTGAAAATTTGATTATATTTGCCCTCAGTACATATTTATCTCAAGCATGGTTAAATTAGTGTATCTAAATTTGTCATTTGAACAAATAACCAAAAGTGTGGTTAAATCTATCCTCAGAACATGATACCAAAAGTGTGGTTTCAGGTTTGTCATTTTTCCATTTTGCCAGATATAAAGAATACTCAAAGTATCTCACAGACATAGCCATATCAAATAGCACATCGTACCACTTTTTCATAGTGCAGTTCAAATATCAAACAGGTTGATGTTTTACTCAATCGCTTTCAGGCCTCAACGCTAACTCAAAATGATACTGGCCCTGTAGGACCAGTAACACCTAGCATCTACTGGTCCTGCAAAATGTTTACTGGCCCTACATTTTTTCTTTAACATAATAAGAAAGAACATTGCATAAGATTCACCACAACATTTATCTTTATAATTTATATTTTCATTTATTTCAAAAACAATTGGGGACATTCTCAGGGGGGAAACTTTTTAACAAGAATGTCTCCAAATGTTTACTGGCCCTGTAGGACCAGTTGAGGTCTTTTTTTACTGGCCCGAAGCTGATTTTAGGAATTTTTACTGGCCTGGGGCCATAGGTTCACCCTTAGCGTCGAGCCCTGGCTTTTCATGAAATCAAAATATAAGATATGTTAATATTTCAAGAACTATTATAGGTTAGTCATAAACATAAAAACAATTCAACACAGGGACTTAGCCAGGACCCATCCTACCTGTCTTTTGGACAGGTAGTTTCCTAAAAAACCTCCTGTTTGGACAGACAAAAATTTCTCTGATGATTTTTCAATTTTGACTTTTGGGGTGTAATAACCAAATTTTTACCTATCAAGTCATCTTCTAGGACTTAGCTGAAGTATAAATTGCTCTTTTTGACACACTAGGCTATTGCATATAGCTGGTAAAAGGATTTGAAGTAGATAAGTAGCTAAATCTGGATGGGCAGATATTTTGAAATTGCTGTTTTGGACAGGCATTTTTGAAATCCTGGCTAAGACCCTGATTCAACATAGCAATATTTCCCTGGATATGATAGTTTAGAACTAAAGTCATGAACATGTTAATGTTCAAGGAATTGGTGAGTTTCAAATGGAGGTTAGAGAGATATTCTTCCACTAGAATGCAGTTCTATTTGGCAGAACATATGAAATTGAACTAACTCTCATTATTACAAATAGAATTATAAACCAATGGTGAAAGTGTTAGACTGGCCATCCATAAATACAATCATTACTATACACTGCTACTACTGCTGGATTCTGACTCAAAGTCATCACTGTAGTTGTAGTCTGATTCATCCTGAAACATGTTATATACAATTGGACTCTTCCTTGCAGACATTTATACTATTACTGGTGTACTGAAACATGCCAAAACCAGTAAAATTCACGTTGGTTCCTTAAGGGCAGTTTACATTTTTCTTACTTCCTCAAATATGTCCAATACTGTATCATACATATTAATTCCTAGGATATTTCGGAAAAAAAATAAACTGCTAGGCTTCCTGATGAGAAATTCATATACTGTTTTCATAATTAGCGAAACTTGGTAATATACAAATGAACTGGAGCACTTTGATACGTTTTCCTGTTTTGTTATAGGTGTTTTCAGACTATTTGGAATGACTTGGTTAATGAAAACAAGCATGCATCTTAACATTAATATGTATTCTGGGTCAATAAAGATATAATTCAAAACAAATCTTGTTGCAAACAGGGTAGCAGCTGGGCATCTTTTGGACACCCAAAATAATTTTATGAGGAATTTCTTAAAATATCAATCTCAAGTATATAATTGATATTTTTTATCATGATATAATTCCGATGACATTGTATAAGGATATTGGGCCTTATGTGTATACATGTTAATGGTTGAAATCAGGGTATATCATGGTCCGACTTGAAAAATTGGACGGACAAATCATTTACAATAGTCGATTTTGGGCACCCAGTTTCTATATCCTGGCTAAGACCCTGGGACACAGGGTAGCTTCTTACCTCTTCTGCTTCTAATGCTGCCTTTGATGCTTTCTTTGTTTTTGTTGTTGTTGTTTCTGCGGGGGCGTCCCCGGCCGCACCAGGATCCGCCGCAGCATCCTCCGTGCTGGCTGCAGCCTCCTCAGAACCCTCCTTTTCTGCCTCCTCCTCCTCCTCTACGTCGGGAGAGGGGGCGTCGGTCTTCTTCCTCTCTGCCTCCTGCTCCTGGAACAACAATAACGGCAACCGAATGTTAACAAGTTAACCTACACATGTGATGGAATAGTTAAGGTGGGAGGAGTAGTGATTATGATATTGATAATCATCCAATTAATACTACTGCTACTACTACTACCACTACTACTGCTTTTATTATTATTAATAATAATAATAATGATAATAATAATAATAATAATAATGAAAATAATAATATTGATGATAATATAATAATAATAATTATAGTAATCAAAATAATAATAATAATAATAATAATAATAAATGATGATGATAATATCAATTATATTATAATGAATAATAATACCAGAAATAATAATTAAACGGTTACAATAGTATTAATTTCATTCATAATAAAAATATCAGCAATTACATTCATGCAAAAATGTTACTACAACTGAATAAAAATGATGAATACTTCTACTGTTACTACTACAACTAAGGCAACAACCACTAATTACTACTACTTCCAGAACCATAAAACAGTTAAGTTCCTTAAATACAGAAATAAAAGAAAAAGATTGAGGGTCCAGGAATCAACATTGGTTCAATTTGAAGTACCAACATGCAAGTTGAAGCTAAATATTGTATGTCAATAAAAAGTAAAGACTAAAGGAGACCTATTGTCTAGTGGGCCAATCATACCCTTACACAGTTTTCCATCATGCTAAATACAGTTATCATTACACATTTTAGGCGTTCTCTGGGGGCAGATCGTTGATCAACTCGGTATGTGAAGTAATCATTGAATATTTGAAGTCTTGATTATACCCCCCTTAATGCTCAGGGCAAAAGGAGAACAATGGGCTTTCTAACCACAACTGCAGCATAAGCACAATGCAAGGGGCCTAAGTATTCAACTTTGCGTAGTACTTGCGAGATGCTTGTGGTTAAGATACAAATGGATCACAATGGATTTTCTAACCACAAACACCTCACAAAGTTTTATACTTAACCCCTTCCAATGCTGAGGCAACTTTCGTCCAAAGCACACAAGGATGCAAAGATTTTTGAAAATCATCCAAACCCTGTCACATTGGATAGCTCTCGCGGAGTGCTTTCAGATGAGTACCCATATGCCAAGGTTTGAGTCATTTTTCAGATATTTTGCATCATTTTAAAATTACCAATATTAGCGGGGCTCGAAATTAAGGTTTTTTCCAGGGAGCCCAACTGCATCTTCAAAAGCTTCCTAAAGGTGTTCTGTATAGAAAACAGTACATCTTTGGGCTCCCAGCAGAAATTTGAGGGAGCCCCAGGAGAATTCATGGGAGCCCTGGGCTCCTGGCACCCCCTTATTTCGAGCCCTGATTAGCAACCAGCATCATAAGGGTTAAGGCCCCAGAGTTCCATACTTGGGACTCAACCACCCTGAGCAATTTTGGGAAGAGCGAGAGAGAGAGAGAGAGAGAGTATAGCATATAGCAAGCTGTAAATAATACCAGTGGGAGAAGGTAGCGTACCTGTGCGACCAGCTCGGCGTACCTTTTGTCGGGGCAAATAAAAACAGACAGGATAGCTATGGGTAGAAGAACAACGACCAAGTAAACACCCCAGAGCCACGGCCTCTCATGGGTGGCCTCATACAGGGACCAAATCCCCCAGCTCTAGAAAAAACAAAACGGAGAAACACGCTGAAACCACATGCCGCACACCAGCCTCCTTACCTTCTCTGAGCTGCCGGAGCCAGAGCAACAATAGGCTATGAGGAGAACAATGGGGAGGATGACCACGATGAGGATGACCGCCCAAAGCCATGGACGCTCGGCTGTCATGTCCTTCACAGCATTAACTAGGCTCTGCTACAAGAAAATAATTGCATGCTACATAAAAAACTTTCTTTTGAGTACTAGAGGTGCATTACTTGTGAAATTCCTGGCTATTTTATGGGACTTCCTGAATGTGATTTTCTAGGGTTTGATATTTTAGTCTTGTCAGCCAGATTTTAAATTTTATGTCAAAGTGGTCAGATCCCATACTAAAATATACTAAAATTGAATGCTGTCACTTACGTATATTCATTCAGCAATAAGAATATATGGCAACCAACTCAACATTTCAAGGTTTACCCTTTTATTTTCTTTATTTCTTTCTTTTTGGTATAAAGCTATGTTCAAGTAACTGACAAGTTCATGTATTGAACATCATTTTCCAAAGATACTGGCTTATGCCTTTTTACAAGAATTGATTGGAAATTTCAGTCTCGTGAATATCACAGAAATCAGGTACGCTTCTTGTGTTATTTCTAGAATATGATAACACTTTTCAAATCTATGTAGTTGTCACTGTTGCCCTTCTCTAAATAGGACTGCTGTGCTGTTTACTTGGTCATATTTTCATAGAATCAAGACTCTCCAAGTAATAAGCAAATGCTTGTATCACAATCTATAAGATATATTCCATCATTCAATTATTTGTTTGGAATCCATGCTGTGAATACTTGACCTGTGTTGATTTAAATGGCACATGGTATACAATGAAATCCTTTATTCCCTAGTACTTCTAAATCAAATATATCTGTGCTTTTAAATGCTTATTTGTAAAAAGAAACACATACCATCAGCTGTCAAAAACACAAGAATTAGTATACAATATTACAAATATATCTTAGTCTGTAAGCTGAAAACTCGACCAACTATACATTCGATGTGTAAAGAGTAAAGAGATAATTCCTTTGAATAAAATAGTACTTACACATATTTCAACTCTACATTTGTGCAATCATGTTTGAGTAAATAGTACAACTGGGTTTGAAACTCTCACATACAGATATTCTATGGTCTTACATAGGTACCGATACTCGATACGATACCAAATATTGATATCAAATGGGGAAAATGATTGTATTGAGTATCACATTGTATTGTACATCAATATGACTTAATGGATACCTGGATGTCTCCACGCGTAGTTACTACGCTTTTTATTAGCAAAATTTTCCAGTGCTAAATTTAACAAAATTAGACCCCTGGTAGGCAGGGAGTATCGTTATGAAAAGCGTGAAAATTTTTTAGGTGCCAATCCCATCTTTTTTTTAAAATAATTTTTTATTCAAATTTTGTCATAGATATACAAACAAAACAGTATGTGCTAATCCCTACTTACCCCTGATGATTTACTGGCGATTTCTTCAGCGTGTTTGATCTCCCAGCTATCCTCTGCCCAGTTATCGGCCACGGTCTTGCTGTCGGTGATGATGAAGTTATCAAACAGGATCTCGTTGCTCATGGACCACAGCTCCAGACCAATGGCTGCAATGGGCGTCATCTTAAACGGCTGCTTGTCCTCAAAGTAATCTGGGTTAGCGATCATACTTGGCTTCCATTTACCCTGGAAAATAACACAGAGAGAAGTATAAGCACTTGATGCCTCAGGACTTGTTGACTTTTTTTTATTGATAGGGACCCACCACTGGCCACCTGGCCCATTAGGAAAGTAAGGCCCTAAAATATATCTTAAGGCCCAGGAAATAACTCATATTCAAATTTCTTAAAACTTTACTGAAAGGGTAGATATATTTCAAGCTACTTAAAGGTATTGTGTCTAGAAACCAGTATATTTGGGCTCCCTTCAGAAATATGAGGGAGACGCAGGAGAGTTCACGGAAACCCTGGGCTCCCAGCTCCATCCAATTTTGAGCCCTGGGTATTTACTAATTAGGAAATGCATATTCACCTTGTAGTTGGGGTTGTCAATCATGGGTGCCCTCCACTTGCCCTTATATTTGGGGTTCTTGATCTGAGGAGCCTTCCATGTACCACAGCCTGGGGCATCAGCACACTTGGGGTTATCTGGAAGGAAAGTATAGCAAACATAAGCCAAAATATCAGAAATGAAAATATAACTAATAAGGAAAGATATCACAAAATATTCATTCAGGTACTGCAGGCTTTACACTACAAAATCTTAAATTATTCGTTAATTTTTTATTGAGACTGTAATGGTCAGGACATTTAAATTCAAAATTCAAGTTTATGAATATAAATGCGACCAGCTTTAGTTAGCTTGTTGCATAGGAATCATCAATGAACTGCTATTTAAGCATCTAACATCTTTTGTTAAACTACGGTAGAAAAGCCAGAGGAATAACTTACTGATTTGAGGTGCTTCCCATTCTCCATCCATATCATCATCCCTAGAAAAAAATAGGAAAAAAACATATCAGAGAACTGTACCTGCTACATACATGATAAGTGATCAATTGATAACTTGGCTCACGCAAAAAATCCAAGTCTACATCAATATTTGGAAAGATATTTGAAAATCATACAAACCCTACCATGTTGGTATTCATTGGAAAGCTCTTGCCAAGTACTCTAAGATAAGTACATGAGTCATTTTTTTTAAAGATTTTTTTGCATCATTTTGTATTGGTCAAATTAGCCACCAGCAGCATAAGGGTTAAGGTTGATCGAAAATGTGTTTTCATTATAAAGAGCGCCACCTACCAGTCGGTGGGTTTCTCAGCCTCGGGATCGGGAATGAGTTCTGGTTCGTCATCGAGCCAGCCCTCGGGCTTCTTGGCATCTGGGTCAGTGATCATCTCTGGCTCATCCTCATCCCTAGAAAACAAGGTAAATGAAGAAATAAATATATATAGAAAGAATATATGTTATGTCATATTGCATACGTGTACATTAGTGATCTACAGAAGCATCTACACTCTGAATTGCATCAATGCAATTAAGTAATTGGGTGGTTTGTAAGCCCACTCCTAAGGAAATGGAAACACTGATATAATAATCAGTATGCTCATATCATATAAAATAAGTGGATAGATTACAGAAACTTAATGGATATTACTTTTTATATATTAAGTCGATATATGATATATCAGTAAAAATAACATATCTAATGATTAGTAGTTAAATGGGATTATTTTGAAGTAAGGTTTTAATAAGTTATAGGTCTAATAAATACCATACAGGTGCTTTTAAAACTAACAGGTCAGTAGAACAGTTTGGTTATTGTCCCATTCTGTGGACTTCTCCAAAAAGGTCAACTCAAAGATATAAAAATCTTAATCTCATGGCATGATTTTTTCATTATTCTTCAATTCTTCATAGAAGCCCTGTGTTTACTCTTGGATTAAGAAAAGAATGGATATGTAGCGAGAGACCAATTACTATATGCCCTATAGTTACATGCTGGCCTCATGCCAGGACTACCAGATAAGGCAGCAGTGCGAGGTCACGTGGGAACAAGGACCAATCAGGGCTCCCGCATCGATTACATTACAGAGAAACCTTATCTCCACCACCAGCTGGGGGTGCCCAGAGAACCAATTCTGGCACCCATTAGCGGCTATTAGTTGACACTGGTTGAGGCTAGCATGTTCAGGTTGACCGGCTGGTTTCGAATCTACTTGTGTTTGGTCATCTAAGGTTTACTCACCAGTCTTCAGGTTTGGATGCCTCTGGGTCAGCGATCCTAAAGAGAAAGAAAAAGCAATGAGTAATCTTTATAACCTGCAAAGTTTTCAAGTCTTTTTTTTTTTTTTTTTAAAGATTTCTTAGATATTTACTGCTGATACTGTACCATAGAAAGCAACAACTATTTTTTTTGGTTAAAAGAGTAAACTACAATTTACAATTTGGAAATAAAATAAATTATGTATTCTTCATTTTTGAAAATGACATTCTACAAGAAAATGGTCACATCTTCAGAATAATTTAATTTTCCTTGGCATAATAATGATCACCATACTAGTCATCTTAACCATATCATGCCTGTAGCACCCAAAATGTTCTGACTATTTTGGTGATATCATTATGACCACAGAATCAATTTTTTTAAGATCTATTTGGAAGTATTTGAAAGAGAAATTTTATCAGAACCCAACCCATAACTACACAGGTAAAAATTGACGGGCTGACGGGCCCGAACGGGCCCGTTACGGGCCTGTCAACCCGTTATAACGGGCCCGTTACGAGCCCGTAAAAATAATAAAAATCATGGGACCGTTACGGGGTTTCAAGCAGTGAAATGTCGTTATATTGAGGGGTCGAAAAACGGGCCTGCTGAATCCCTAATTTATCTCTAAATCAAACAAGGAAATCTATAAGTACCAAAGGGTTAAAATCAGTCGAGAGGATATGTGTGTAACTTGTGTACTTACTTCTCCCTCTCATCCCAGTCGGCAGGCTTGGAGTCATTAGGATCAACAATTTCCTTAGGTGGGTTGACTGCGGGCCTGAAATATTCAAACATAACATTATATGCAAAATCAGGAACAATATATGATAGCCCTGAACTAACACACAAATAACAGTACATATGATAATGGTATAACTAACAAAATATGTGCATGAAAAAGATACTATGCCATCATTTCAGTGATAAAAGTATGAAGCCCTAATTATAACTGCTCCATTTTTAATGCCAATACCTGCTAAACAATCTGATAGCAGTTTTTGAATTACATGCATATTATAGGACTTTTCTATATAGTAAATAGGGCAGCAGAATTAGATTCCGATATTTGACAATAATACTAGTCGTGTCATTTTCACCTACTTTTAATGCTTCAAGAATTGTGTGAATATAAAAGAAAAGCATATACATATGGACGTTTACAATAATTCTGGTTATAGATATCTAGGGGTCAGTAACTTAAGTTTACATAGTAAAGAAAGACAAATGTTAGTGATCTTTGTTAGTTTGAGACAAATACTTACGTCATATCTTCTAGAAGACTGCCAGAGTTGATAAGTTCCTGATCCACAAAGACCTCAAACATATTATCAGGATGGATAGCTGCAAGGGAGAAGAATATGATTATCAGTAAATGTAAAATATGATAACCAAACAATGAAACATTCAAGTCTAAACACCCTGTGGACCTTAGGGCTGTGCTCATCAGCCATTTTTTTTGCGATCTGATTAATTGCCTAATTTTTCTCGATGTCGATTTTCTCGATTCGATTCTGTCGCGCGCACGGTAGTGCTTGGAAAAGTGTGGTGGGGGCCGGACCAGCACCATGTAAAATACATTGCGTGGCCCTCTCCACACTTTTCCAAGTACTACCGCGCGCGATAGTATCTATCGTAGTGCAGTTTCAATGGCGGTCGGCTCAGCACCGCGGTCTTTTTAAAGAATAGGGTAGGCTCTTTTGTATTTTGGGGGTAGGGAAATTAATGGAGGTAGGGGGGGGGGGGTGGGGGGGCCGTATCGAGTTCAGCAATCGATATCCTCTCATGTTGAACATCGATCTTACGACTTTGCCGATCCATCGATGTCGTGCCTATCGAGCCCAGCCCTACCTGTGGTAATGTGATACGCAGGCATTTTGTATATTTCAATAGTTTAAATAGTCAAGCCATTCATGCTGACAGCCCCATAAATAGTAGTCATAATATATAATTAAAAAGAATATGATATTCACAAAATGTTAAATATGATAACTGAACACTGAACCATGGTGGTAAAGTAATCTTAATTCTAAGTCGGTATATTAGTTTCAAGAAACACAAGCTACTTAGGCTCTTGGCCGACTGGTGTTGTGACACACATGCAAATATATATATATAACCAGATTGATTATATCATAACCAGACATCTCTATTAGGAAGAGGCTGTATATCACTCTGAAACTTTATTAACCTAGAGCTTAGAATAAATCTAAACACCACCTTGAGGCATGTGAGAAAATAGAGTGATTAAGTACTGTATACCATGTTAATTTTGCATATACAAAATACTGTATTTGGCATGCAGCTGCCTTTGATGGCCAGTTTGATTATTGTGCACTGGTTTTGAATGACAAGCTATCATGTCAGCATGATGTACGATACTAGCATAGGGATAGGATGTCCAAATAATCGTGCACAGTTTAATGAATGCTTACTTCAGGGGTGTGCAAAGTATACATTTATCTAACTGCCACAATATGAACATGGTATACAGTACTATTAGAGTTTCTCCCAACTGCCTAGTCACAATTGAGCCTGAAAGCTACTCAAAAAGCAGGGAGAGTTCTATTCCACTGACTTACCTAGTGTGTACAGATGAGTCTTCTTGTCAGTGAAATATTTGCTCAAATCAGCAGTAGGTTTCTTGGCATGCTTCTCCTGTAAAACAATAGAAATATGATAATAAGATCAGAATATAAAATATTCTACACCAACATCTGATAAATGCAAATGTAATCCTGTTAGCACGATAAAATATATTTATGGAGGTTTGGTTTATATCGAAACAGTAAATAATACAAATGATATTTAGTACATAATACAAATAATATATCTAGAACTTCGGAATTGGGACCTTTTGATATTTAGTACATAATACAAATACTATATCTAGAACTTCGGAATTGGGACCTTTTGAGCATCAACTTCAGAGATGAGGAACTTTGGAATCAGAAAGATTTTGGACACTCAAGATGAGATTAGGGATTGGTACTGCTACTCAATACCATACCAAATACAAATATTGAATGGGGAAAGGTATCATATCGAAAAAGTTAAGTATTGGATTACAGTATTGTTAAGATTTAAAATGTCTATAAAATTAACTTATTTGCTATCTGGACACCTCCCTATGAAGGCAGTGTGCTAGTTATTAGTGAAATTTACAAAGCTGACAGTGCAGAATTTAACAAAATTAGGTCCCTGCCAGGGGCTTAGCACAAAGTAGCATAAATTCCCCCCACTAGGGCTGTAAAGCGAAATCTTTAGCACTCCAAATTAAAGCTGTATATAAAGTACAAATCCCTACTCCAGGTGATATGTTGCACTGTTCTTACCTCGAAGGTTCCTTTGATTGGGTTCTTGTGTCTGAAGATGAAGTGCAGCTTGTGGTCCTGTCCACACTTATCAGGACCAAACATGATGGTGTAGGGAGTCTGGTCATTGAAGGCTGGCTGTAGTACAAAAATAAAACATTTTCACTACCTAAATGCATGTATGTGAGCAAAATAATAATTTCATACAATATAGATAGGGTACAAGAGCTTCGCAATACCTCAAAGAAACCTTAAAACATTTTCAATACCCAAATACATGTACATGTATGAAAGCAAAATAATATTTTTATACAATAAAGATAGGATACAAGAGCTTGGCAATATCCCAAGGAAACCTTAAATATAAATATTTTCAATAAATAAATGCATGTACATGAATGAGAGTAAAATAATATTTTTATATAATAAAGATAGGATACGAGAGCTTGGCAATATCTCAAAGAAACCTTAAAAATAAACATTTTCAATAACTAAATGCATGTATGCGAGCAAAAGGTTGTAATTCACAAATCTACCAAATGGGATGGAAAAACTTCAGATGCATGAAATATGCATACTATATATAACATATCTACAAAGAGGATGAACCTACCAGATTTAATTTGGCGTCCTGTGAGAGCAGTTTTACATAAGCACCTCCACATTCCTGGTCATTCTGGAACTTCACTTCATACCTGAGAATTACAAACAGAATAACCATTAGAGAGGAAACTGAGCACTATATTGAGCAATTTGTCAATACCTGGCAGTACAGGCATAATCACATTGCAAGAAAAAGAGTAGATCAGTGGAAGGCTGAATTTGAATTATACATGGATACAGGTAGCTTTTTATGCACAGACATTTTGTATTTTGTGTGAGAAATGTTGGGACAATTCTTAAGGGGCTAGTGGTCTATCTTTACAAACAGATTCTCAAGCATGTGATACTACCCAAAAAGAGTACAATTTTCATCAATCTTTAGCAAAATCACATGAAAATATGAATCTCACTGGGAGCATTTCTCCAACAATCAACAATACTTACTGTACAATAAGTGGATTGCCTTCAAACTTGAATGGTCTGTCTAGAGCAGCTGAGATGGCATGATGCTTGGCCTTGGTCTAGAGAAAGAGAGAGAAAATACAATACTGAGTGATACATAAGAAAGTGGAACATTTGTGCCAAGGGGCTAGGACCAAGTTGTTCTTGTTCAACTGGACAGAACATACAAAGCAGATAGCAGGCTCTTAGCAAGGATTTAGAAACTGGGTGTTCAAATGAGGCAATTGGTGTCCAAATGACACTCAGATGCCCTAGGTATTGGCGGAGACAATTCCACATGCCTATGGTGGGCTTATTTATATTCTTATGATAGTCAAACATAAACAGCCTGGTACTTGATTTTGGCCAATTAGATATTACAATTTGGCATCAGGGACAAAACTATGTGAACTCAGAAGGGTTATACTGCTTAAGGCTACATTTCTAAGTACATGAGTCAAGACAAACTATACCTAATGTGCGATGTAAAATCTTAATTTATTTAATGATGTGCTTTTAACTTTGATCTGATAAAAGCATAATACAAGCTTCACCTACCTTCAAAACTAGGCCAAGGTCGCCCACCATGGGATTGTCACTTGCTTCTTCAATCTCCCACTTACCTATAATGAGGAGATCAAAATAGTTCAATTTTCATATTGCTGAAATTAATGCTTCCAAGGCATGGAACTGAGGGTTTCTACAGGTGAACTTGGATATGACGGACCACTGTACGACAGATTTTTGCATGTGACGGACGATATGCTTGGTCCCAGTCCGATGCATATCAAGTATTCGTCATATGTATACGACAGATTTTGCATATGACGGACCAATTTTCCTGTTCCCATTGAGTCCATCATATCCAAGTTCAGCTGTACCTTCGAACCTATGGGCAAGTATATCGCTGTATTTGGAATGGATGTGATTAAGAAATACATTTTGGACAGCATTTGTTTCCACCACTTCTATAAGCTTTTCCTGGTGTTATATTACAAGACATGATATCAAAATACCTCATCACATCACATCTCTTAAGATTCCGGCCAGCAAGAAGAGAAAATAATTAATATAAGCAATTTAGCATACACTGCCCTCAGGAAGTTATTAGCAATATTCAAGGTAAATTTCAACAATTTCTTCGTCCAAAACATGTGTTGAACGGAGATAATTTGAAAACATCAAATAATTAACGTTGAGACTGGCAATAGCAATAAGTTCAAATTGAAATTTCAAACAATTCTTAGTCAAAAACGTGTTGATTGCAGAAAATTTGAAAACATCAAATAATTAATGTAGAGACAGGCAATAGCAATTAGTTCAAATTGAAATTTCAAACAATTCTTAGTTGTAACAGTACATACCATCATATTTGGCAATGGCCTCATCTGCTCCATCTTTCTTAGCCTGAGAAATCACCCAACTGGAAAAAACAAGCGAGACAAATATTAACTTGTGTGGCTAATCATGTATGCAGTCAAACCTGGTCAGTTATTTAATCTATTTGTGCATGAAGATCTTAATCCTTATGCTGCTGGTGGCTAATTTGGCCAATAAAAAATGATGCAAAAACCCTGAAAATTGACCGAAACCCTGGTATGGGTACTCATCCAGAACATTCAATAGAATAGTGTGGTTGGGAAATCTACCATGCTGATAGGATGAACCAGTGAATGTTGGTACTGCAATGCCATTTAGATTAACCGAATCAAAAGAAAAATGGCAGACTTGTGGTAAGAAGAAATACCCTGAAGGACTTCCAGGGTCTTAGCCAGGATTTCAAAAATGCCTGTCCAAAACAGCAATTTCAAATTTTCTGCCCGTCCAGATTTAGTTACTAATCTACTTCAAATACTTATACCAGCTACAATTAATAGCCTAGTGTATCAAAAAGGGTAATTTACATTTCAGCTATGTCTTAGAAGATGGTTTGTTAGGAAAATATTTGTTTATTACACTCCAAGTCTAAATTGAAAAATTTTCATAGAAATATTTGCCTGTCCAAACAGGATGTTTTTGAGAAACTACCTGTCCAAAAGACAGGTAGGACGGGTCCTGGCTAAGTCCCTGAGGACTTCTTAAAATAGCGAGTACTCTGGTAAATTTTCAGCCCTGTGTGGCAAGTAGTACTACTTGTTCCTTGCCACAAAGACATTCAGGTCATGTTTTGATTGCTAGAATTCTGTCCTTTTGCTATTCACTTGCAATCTGCAATGGGGCCAGCTTTAATAGCATGTCCTTTGTTGATACTACAGGCATGAATTAATAAACAGGTTTGATTTTATTAGATGAACTATGCTCAAAGATGTTAGACCATGTGTGCAATCAAAGATGTAGATGATGACCAACAACATCATTTTGGTAGGTACTTAAAGTAGTGTTCTATTAACATTTTTGATGAATTGGACATTTTTCAATTATGTGCTTAAAATGGCAATTTATAGAAACTCATGATCAAAACATTTGCATATCCAGTTGTGTGGTTCTCAATATATTGGGTGTTCGAATGCCACACAGATAGCCTGCTGTTAAGGCTAAGGCTCTGGTGCAGTAGTCCTTATTAATTCAATAGTGGACAGCAAAGCCCAGGGAGGCGATGAGTTCGAGTGACAGATGGCCTTATCCACTGGTCAGCATTATAGATAATATGGATCATTGAATATGCAGTCTTGCATTACAATGCTGACTGGTGACATAATGAGCAATATTGTCCTGCATAGTCTTATATAAGAAAGAGACTTGGATGCAGGGTCTTAGCCAGGACCTGTCCAGCCTGTCTTCTGGACAGGCAGTTTTCTGAAAACCTCCTTTTTGGACAGGCAGAACTTTTGATAAAGGATTTTCAATTTTGACTTTTTGGGGGTTATAACCAAATATTTTCTAACAAACCATCTTCTAGGGCATGGCTGAAGTGTAAATTGTCCTTTTTGACACAAACAGAGATATGGGGACCATGCACAATACATAACATTACCACCATCATTTAAAGCAGTGTTTGACCTAAACACTGGGGAAAAGGGGTACCCTCCTTGTCTAAAGATAATGAGTATAGGTATCTCATCATAGTGAGGTATGATCACATATCTTATCAGTTTATGTGTGTGTTACAGAAGGGATCCCACCACGTGGCGTTAATTATGCGGATAACTTCATGGTATTTACACATGGGAATGCCTTTGGGGCAAGTATTGATCATCAATATAAGGAGTCTTCAATTTCTACATGTGTTACCAATACCAAATGGACCTAACCATGTTGTAAGAATAAAGGCCCCAGGCAATGTCATCGATATTTAGATATTACATATATATCACGATTCCATCAAGGAAAAACTATAATTGAATTAATAAATTAGGCATGCCCCTCATCAGGCTCCTAGTCCTAGTTAGTATCAACACTTCCCATGTTGTAGTACCAAAAATGGCCCATAGATGGCACAGTACAGTTCGCCCATCTTGAGGTTTCATACTCAACAAGAGCCCTCTAGATAGCCCCAAAGTGAGATAAATGCAAGCTATTTGGCTATCCAAACCCCCTTGGCCCCTTGATGCCTGGCAACAGAAAGAAGACAGACAGAAAACATATGATAGCCTAGAATCCAGGCTAGGCAGACCTTTGTTACATGATGAACTGCTGCGACTCTAGCCTGCCTCCCAGGCCATATTTAGATGTCATCCCTTGTGGATAGATGGCACTAGGAGGGTTGTTGGAAATATTACCATTACAACCCCTTTGTGTGGCAATTGTGTGAACTATATGGCCAACAATAGGCCACAAGTCCCTATGTAGTATAGGTACAGGCATACATTGATATTTAAAAAAGTAAAACACAGTAAAGCCTAGTAGCTAGGCTGCTGTGACTCATGCTGCTGGTCTTGAGAGCTTTTAAACCATGCTTGATGTATCTTGATCCTAGTGGCTACATGTGGGCCGTCTAATCTGCTGAATAGCCGCATGCATAATGAGCTTATTATCCAACCAGCATACAGCTGACATAAGGTTTAAAATCAATGCACCAGCTTACTAGCCGGCAGCCCATAATGGAAGCCGGCATCTAATAAGTATTACCCCCCATTTAATCTCCAACCATAATCTGGGATCAGTAACAAAAGAATATGGAGCTCCCCACCCCTGCAACACCATGCTTTTGTTTTCCCAAAGAGAACACACATAGCATGGCTATATAGTGACCTGCCTTCCAGGATCTTAGCCAGGATTTAGAAACTGGATGTCCAAAATTGGCAATTGTAAATGTTTGGGCATCAGAATTTTCAAGTGGGACCATAGGAAACTCTTCACACAAAAAATGGGTGTCATGAGGGGTGCTTTTTAAGGGTTTGTGTGTCAAAAAGATACCCAGCCGCCCTGCAGGCTTAAAGACTATGCCGCCTCCCATTGGCTAAGGGCTGACTCTGGTACCCATTCAGTTGCTACAGTCTGCAGGTTGCGTATGTGAAAAACATCAAGCTATCTGAGACACTACTCATATTATTTTTTGACAATGACATCACAGACCATAAGGATATATATTTTCTTAATAAGAAACTGAATAATACTTTTAAGTAATGTCCTAGCATTCACATTAAAGTGAATTTTCAAAAATTATTTGCTTGAAATTGGCATTTCTAGAAACTCATCTCAAAAAGACTTAAATGTGAGATTTTTGAGGGTCTGTGTGTCCAAATGACACCCAGACGCCCTGCTGGTTAAGACACTGATCAATTGACATCTATTTCCCAGTGCTTAGAAATCTATGCCAAGACATAGGTTCCAGGTCAGGATCTGAGGCAACCCCTACCAACCATGCCATCTATCCATTTCATTGTATGTGCTACTAGCTACAAGCTAATCATATCATGTGGGAAAAGCTTGTAGGAGGATTTGCTTGCCAAGGGATTCTTGAAAACCATTGCTATATAGGAAGCATGTTAACCATTCCAATGCTGAGGCAACTTTTCTTCCAAAAGACAAGGATGCAAAGATTTTTGAAAAATCATCTAAACCCTGTCAAGTTGGTATTCATTAGAAAGCTCTCAATGAGCACTCTAAGATGAGTACCCATATGCCAGGGTTTCAGTAATTTTTCAGGTATTTTGCATCATTTTTGTATTGGTCAAATTAGCCAAGAGCAGCATAAGGGTTAAGGTACTAGACCTATAGAGAAAGGTCTAAGCCAGCATCATTTGGACTCCCAAAATCATGCATATTACTCATTCTCACATCATACAGTAACACCCAAATGTTTTGGATATGAATAATAACTAAACCATACTGAGCACTGATAAATGTTAAATTAGTGTTCATACACTTTATTTCCTGGTTGTAGGTTATGAAATTTTAAGACTGGTGGATATCCAGACTATGGATAAATCATTATGAAGGTCACCTTAGTACAGGTATAGCTTTAGGGCAGAATCTATATCAAGTTTCTGGGTAAACAAGCTGTCAAAACACAATCCAATGATATCTAGCAGGTCATTCCAGTGAAATATGAGCAAGTGGTTTCTAATCTTTAGTTACATTTGATTATTAAGGTTCAAGGAGAAACAGACTGTATGCCTACACTGCTTCTGGTAGTAGCTTGTGTGATATATGAAGGAAGAGCAAAGCTGAATGCATACTAGCGTGTGAGTGTGTGTGTATGCTCTGCTCATTGTAAAAGAATAACTAACCTGACAAAGATAGTAAATCATTAAGACAGTGGGAACATCTTTACATCAAATCTGTGTTTATAGCCCCCCCCCCCCCCCCCCCATTTGAACAAAGAGCAGGATACCAATGTCAAGTCACTCATGTGTCATGTTGACCTCTTTTTAAGAAGTGTATTAACCCAGTTGTGCCCTTGAAAAGTGTCTTCAGAATGTTTGTTATCAGGATAAAAAGAACATGTTGGAAATAGTGTATGTCCTGTCGGTAACCACCTTAAGGTGATAGTCTAGTACACCAAGATTATCACCACTAGGTGGTGTCCTTGGCTGGCCCCTGAGAATGGATATCAAAGCAAAAGATTACACATGAGCGGTGTTCTCTCCCCCACGGACCTCGACCTAGCGACTTCCAATTGTGGTACGGTCAAGAATGACCACAAATGAAAGGTCCTAACAAAGGGTAGGTCCCGTAGGGCCTTCCGCGTTAAATTTGTCCCAAACGACATGGCTGTCTGTTTTAACCATGCAGATTCATTCAGCCTAGACCATTTTGACCAAAATTTTCATCTCATTTTCTGGCTGAAACTGAATAACGATACAGTCTTCGAAGCCAGTATTTTAGAATATAACAGATATGAACCCCCTCTAGGTGCAAGGTCATGTCACATGTACCTTGAATTCTGACAGGACCTGAAAATCAGCATTTACTATGTAAACCACGTGCTGTTAGAAATTTTGAGGCTTATGGGAACATTCAAAAATGTTTTTAAAATACTCATCATGCAGATTCCCAGTTGAGGTAGGACCTTGCACCTCACCAAAGATATGAATAATCATATGGTAGACTCTCATTTTCAAGTACAGGGTAAGTCTTGACATTTTACCAAAAAACGAAACACATCCAGATATGTTCTTTAAGGGTGCCGCATTACCTCAAAATAGTCACTTATTGATAAGTTTACCATTATTCGGCAACTATGAGATGTAACCTTTACAATAGCATAAGTGCCGTTGGCTTAATTAAACTCAGTTTTCAGATATATAAGTTTTAAAAATGACCCGTGTATCGGGTAGGGTTCTACCTTAAGTAGGTGTGAGCATAGGCCTATTGTGAAACACAGTATGAACAGGCTACAGCTAAGCCTGATTGAGAACAATGGTGGCCAGCTAATTACTCTTAATCATATGCAAAAGAGAGCCAGTTAAAGCAGGTCAGGTGTCTCAAAGTTGTGACCTGGGATAACTGCATGTGAGGTTCTACTCCATAAGTGGTGTCACTTTACAGTAGGCATGAGATCACATGAGGGCACTCGAGGGTTTGAAATTACCTACAGACTTGACCTTAGTCAATCAAAGTTGAGCACCCAACGCAGATCAAAGGTAGCACTGCAATCAGTCAGCCAGCAGTAGTTGGCATTTACATATTTAAACATCCTACATCAGAACACCCAAATATTCTTGTTAGGAATTTCTTAAAATGTCAATTTTAAGGAAATTCTTGAATACTTTCCCTTTCACATTGCAGTGCAGCTAGCCCAGGGCTAGCTGTTGCCAAAAAACCTGGCTGGCTGGCATTTAAAACATGAGTAAGACTAGCCCTTGGGGCTAGTCTCACCTAAACAGGTACGGCCAAAACTCAATGTAGTTAAGTGGAGGAAACAAAAAAGTGCTGCTACAGTTGTGTATGCTTGCAACTGAAGCCAATGAGGTTGATTAGATCTCATTGTAGTGACACAACTTTTGTTGGTAGGGCTAAACATGAATAGTTTAAGGTTACATTGTATGATAGAACCACTAAGTTAAGGTAGTACCTTTTTACTTAGTTCTGATGTGCCCTACTTTGTTTACTGTATTGTACTGAGCTTGGGGGACTGGACTCTAGTGTCTTAAAGATAACCAGTTGAACCCTGGCCATAACAGTGACTGATAAGAGGTCTGACAAGCACAATCCTATATCAAAAGAATTGCAATTCATGCAAACCAGTCGTGTGAAAAAAAATCAATGACCTGCAGGAACACTGTGATTTCAATCTTACCAGGATGCAAAAATGTACCCAAAAGATTCTTATCTTAGAATATTTTCACTAAGTAACCAGATAGGTACATGAAAGCTAAAACAGTCATTTTGGGGAAAGAGAGGGAGGAGGGACTGTCACAAATAAGCTAAAGGTTACAAAAAAAGTTGTACTTACGTTTTTTCTGCTGCAGATTGACTTTCAAATGCCTCAGAGAAGAAAGCATTTCCTTTGGCTTCAGGTGCTTTGTACTGTGGCTAAAAATGAAAAACACAAATTGTCAGACACAGGAATGGATTATCATGTCAGTGTGCAACATAGGCTCCAAAACATTATTTGTCGAGCAGGGCAAGCTGCCCCTGAAGTTTACTTGCCCCGACATTCTGTTAAACAAAGGTGAGTTACACTGCGAGGACTCTGCCCAAAACATTAATTGCCAAGCTGGGCAAGTTAGAGTCTTGTTCTGCTTGCTCGGTTGACAAATTCAGTGGCAACTTGCAACGGGGCAAGCAGCTATGTAGCACGCTGCATGTGAGCAAAGGGCATACATCATATAACTCATCTTAATACTTCAGAAACATTTTTTGACTGTATGTATTAGAGAGGCCTCCATGTATATGAATTGGAATTTGGTAAAAAAATATCATTGAACTATGGTCAAATGAGCCCTGTTTATCATCTGGTTACATGCTCCAGAGGGGATCCTATTCATTAACACAAAATTTAAACCCCATTCAAGCTTAGAATTCCCTTTGCCTAGCATCACGTGATCCCACAGTCATAACCAACAGGGCGCCATATGAACATCCAAACCCTTAAAATTGATCCTTAGGGCTTCAAGACTCCAACATTTTCTGTGAACTCACAGAAAATTACTCTTTCTTAAAATGCCCATTTCAAGCGTATAATTGATTTTTCACCTCAATATAATTCCCATGACATTGTACAACAATTAAGAGTGCTAGAGCCACGCGAGTTTGTGAACTCTCGTACAGCTTTAGATTCTGTGTACATATGCATGTGAGGACTGCAAGTCTGACTATCCCATCAACTGTGTACTGAGAAACAGATGAAAAAGTCTTGAGTCATAGCTGTGATTAAGCTTCAGATTGCTACCTTATGATATAAGTGATTTATACGTAAATTGTGGACAGAAGGGCACCTATCAGGGACCCTATCTATAATCCATGTCAAGACACTAGGTGCACATGTTTTTATCTCCATGGTACACAACCCCAGTCTGAGCTAACAAGATGTTACTTAAACAGTTTTCATTAAGGATTGATAGATTAATTGCGAACTTGACCTCTTGACCAGGAACGACAAACATACTGACCGACCAGCAAACATGTAACCACTGGTGTTTTGGACCATAGAGAACTTTTTGCATTGCATCAAATTCTTCATCCACAGACCCAATTAATTACCTTTGAAGGCTTGGTCTGAAGGGGCAGTCACAAGATAAAGTAAGTGGACTGTTTGCAAAGGGAGGAATGTGTTTTTTTTAAAAAGAGAAATCCATTTACAACCAAAATCTGATGTGGTATTTTGAGGATGTACCAGATTTAAATTTTATACACAATCCATATGATCAAAAGTTGATAAACATATGTTTATCAACTTTTGATATGATCTAAGGCTTCAATCTCCCTTTGTATTGTCTTTTAGGTGTGCAACACATAAACCCATTAAACACAAAAAAGTCTGACAATAAGCACACTTAAACCATAAATGGGTACAATAGTTATTCAGATCGTAAATGGCCAAAACAGATCTATTTTGGTCAAGTGTATATTCTTCTGGAGCAACCTTCAAAAATATATAGAACAGTGTGAAGCAGCATCCAGCATATCTCTTTCAAATATTTTCAAACTAATGCTCCATTCCCAGAAGTGTCAGCAGTAAGAAATCTGAAATTGTCTTCTTAATATTGGGCCTAGTCAATGATATCCCTAATGTTACTCAGAACCTGCAGTGATCATCACCTGTGTAAGTAGGATTGGCTATGATATTCCCTACCTGATAACACTCAAGAATCTGGAGATACACCTTGTTATATGATTATGCTGCTGTGGGGTATGTTTTGAGATGGGGCTTTTAACTAGGTTTATCCAGACTGATCACCTTTATAATGATATGTAAAGTGAGTTTTACCTTTTCTCTTGGAACTCCTGGTGTGACTTCTTCAGCAGCACCATCATCCTCCTCGACATCACTGTCGTCCTCGGCATCATCGACTGCATCCTGAGCCGTGGACAGGCACACCAGCAGTCCCATCACCAACAAACCAACCAACCACTTGTGCAAATTCATACTCTAGGCTGGATGTTCTTCACCTGAATTGAAAAGTAGAAATTGTAGTGGAAAATTTCCAGAATCAAGACGCTCTCATAAAGGGTAATTGATTCTTACGGAACCCTATTTAGAAAAAATGCAAGTCTAATTAAAGAGAACACATTTCAGTTGTCTCAAGTAGTGACATCACTCACTAACAGGGAGTGTACATGTTTACTAGTAAAATCTCTTTGAAATATAAAATTAGAGAAATTACAATGCAGCATTGCTGACCTACCAAATTAGTAAGTAAGCTTAAATGGGATGTTAACTTGTACAAAAACCATGGCTAAAATTACCCTAAAATAAAACCATCACTTAATTGACTTGGATCACTGACCTCCTACTAATTGATACTTTAAAAAACAACTTGTGGGCTATGATTTATAGTTTAATTTAACATCCAATGATATATTGTAATATGCAGGATGTACTAAATCTACAATTTGATATATCTGGAAAATAAATCAAGTATGATATTTAGGGAAATTCCAAATCATGAAATGAATAGGCCTCAGATGAACAAGGGGTGTGGTCGCAGGCATCCACCCCCTAATTATAGTGTTGTGTACTCAGTTTCCCTTGCTGCACATTGAGCAGTGCGATTCAAGCATAATTGCAATACAGATTTAAAGCACCTAACTCACGGGGATTTACATCCCGTGGTACACGTGGATTGGATTTAAGTACGGAATGATAAAACAATTGACCCAGGTCCCTCTTCAGCAGGGCCGGTTTTGCACAAGTTCTCAGACTTGGGACACAATTTACAACTTTAAAAAATTGCATGACGAATCACGGAGTATTTTCCCTTTACTGAAAGGCCCAAAAGAATCGCACTGATAGCAATACAATCAAACTATTCGTTCCAGTAGATTAGTTGATTACATGTATCACGGAGGCCGGCATAGTTATGGGTAACATGCTTGTATTAGTGGCATTTAAATTAAAATGCCGGCTGGCAAATACATGACCACAATGAAAACATGGCCATTCTGATTCTCCCGAACAAGAAATACTTGGTGAAGTACCTAAAGAAGTCTCACCTGCTGAAAATCGCACCGATTTTTGTGCAAACCTTCCTTCAGATAAGATTCGAATAATGAGTCGACTTACCACGAGATCTCTGCGACGCCTTGCCAGAAATGGAGGTTTGAAAGTGTATTACCGCCAGAACGTGGAACACGTTCATTCGCTGACTTGGCTTCAGCTGTAAGCTACACGTAACCAGCCTTCTGATTGGTCAATCTACCTAAGGTGTTTCGTTGTTTATTTATTGAAATTATTATATTTCTCGGGTAATTTGAGTCGTTTGTCCATACCATTGTAAGAAATAAAAATATTCGTGATAAAATCGATATACTGATTGCGGTAAAATAGATTCTGTGGTACAATAGATCGTCCAAAGTTCGATTGTAATGATGAATCATCCACCAATGGCAGGTTCTGTTGCAATTTCCTTTGGAACGTTCTAGACCACTCCAGAAGCCATATTGAAAATA
Organism: Maea johnstoni; assembly: GCA_963942565.1. Taxonomy (NCBI): domain Eukaryota; kingdom Metazoa; phylum Annelida; class Polychaeta; order Spionida; family Magelonidae; genus Maea; species Maea johnstoni. Next base: position 30,341,844 of record OZ012690.1, read on the forward strand.
GTTCCATGAAGTTAAATCACAGGGAGGGATCTACGCTATGGATAATCTTTTATTGGCAGGTCTAGATTATCGAATAACGTATGGATAAGATATCTAGCGTCTATATATCTGAATATAGAAAATTGTCTCTGGGTGTTGCCCAAAAGTTCACCTAGAAGCTGAAGTGAATGTACTCTTTGTTAAAGTGGTTGGATTTGTTAGTGATTTGGACAGGCAGTATATAAACCAATCTTCAACTTGCGCATCAAGAAACCACAACAACAACACTACCGAATCGCCGCCGCTCATAGGTAAGATTTTAATTTTCTTTTTTGATGATTATCCGAATAGGTAAGGAGTAAGTGCAATTTAGTGAATAGGAATTTTGAGTGATCTGTCAATAAATCCGGAAAACTGGTTATTAAGGAGAAATCCGAGGCAAAATGTCGTTTTTCTTTTCACAAAAGCCAGGGCAAAGTAAAATGTTTTTCTTTTCACAAAAGCCAGGGCAAAGTAAAATGTTTTTCTTTTCACAAATTCATTTAAGGCATACCATGATCCATTAAATTACAATTACAACATAGCCGAAAACTACGTTGAAAAACTGCTGCTGCTTGTTTATTGTATAAAATTATGTTCAATCTCAGGATTGTACTGAGGTTGTTTTGTTGGTAATCTTGTACTTTGCGACCTCAATTCTGGTATGTACCAGACAGAATTGTGCAATTCTGGTACAGACCAGAATTGTTCATCGCATGTAGCATTTCTAGAACGTATCAGAATTGTGCAATTCCGGTATTACCAGAATTTTATAGTCAGACACATTTTCTTCCAGAATTGTTACTACAATTCTTGGACGTACCAGAATGGTCTGTGAATTGTTTTACTATTGCTGGCCAGGGTCTTAGCCGATATTTGGAAACAGGGTGTCCAAATAGAGGTTTCATAGACTTTTGCGTGTCCAAAGTGTGGTACAAAATACATACTACTAATAAGATGGACCATATACCTTTACAGATTTTGCTTTTTTAGGCCAGATACTGCTTTGTGTGTCTTATATAAGTGACACTACAGCTTCTACATCTTCTATCTTCTAAGAAAAGTCATCTTCAGCAAATTCTGACATAAACTTTTGGGTGTCCAAACTGTCAAAAAACAGTGTTCTGCGTGTCCAAATGACACGCTGGACGCATTGCGGCTAAGCCCCTGTTGCTGGCTGAATGACGCTGTAAGTTAAGTACTTTGCTGCTAATGTTCATTTCTTCCGGAACTACTCGATGCATTACAACAAAGTATGTGACCAACGGCACCATTTAGCCAGCAGGTAAAAAATTCTCGGACAATTCTGGTACGTTCCTGAATCAACAATTCTGGTACACTTACAATGCCAGAATTGTTCTGACAATTCTGATACGCTCTAGAATTGTTTGCAGGGAACAATTCTGGTATGTACTAGAATTGCAAAATTATCTCAACAATTCTGGTACGTACCAGAATTGAGGTCGCAAAGTAGAACCTGACCGTTTTATTATGGGCTATGGCACACTATCAGCCATACACCCTATAAGAAAAGTTAACAGGTGAAAGGTAAAGCGTTAGACCCATGGTAGAGGGTTCATCCAGGTAGCTTAGTGTGACTCGTCTTAATGCACCAGTCACTTGAATCGGGACCCTGGAAGAGGGGCCCAGACAATGTCAGGCTTATCCAGTTAAGTACTGACCTACAGGGTGGGGACATAAATAATTAGGATCGAACTAGACCAGGGTAAAAGGTTAGTACACTATCCCCCCCCCCCCTCCCTCAGGGGATTCAATTGACTGCTGCATTGCTGTCACAAAAGGTATACATGTATTGATGTAGTAGTATAAGTACATTTATTTAAAGTAAAAGGGTTTTACTTGAACATCAACATAGTATAAACTAAGAATGGCTATCATATGTTACACATTGGAAGTTGAACTCCTAAGTAGATAGGTCTTGGCTTGTGCAATGTAGAAAGCTGGCACTCCGCCCATTTCAGTTGGGGACTCCTGTGATACTGATTGGGAATCTGACTAAGAGCCAAAACTTTGCTGTCAGATGGTTCATACTTCATACAACTGCAATATTAAGCTTAACAGTCCTGTTCAGTCCATATCTGTTTTGTTTTCATGCTAAATACATTGAATGCGTAATCAATAATCGTAAAGTGCTCTCTTAAGAAACCCATTCAGAATTGCCAGTCTTAAGCATCCTTTTCAATCCTTTGGTCTTTGAAAAACATCATTTGGATCTCCTGAGGTTTGCTTTCAATGAGAAAGGTTGATTATGTGTCAGTGACATTAAGACACCCTGATTTTATAAGGCAACACATTCTTGAGATAATGCCTTGTTCTCTGGTACATGCATACACATATTCATGTATGCCCAGTAATTTTTCTCTCGTGAAGTAAAAAAAAATGGATTTGTCAAATAATCTTGTTTATGTTTAGCTTTATATACAAAGACAAACAATTGACCAGTTGTGGATATTGATTAATTCAATGCTGGTATTAATCACAATATTAATCTATTATTCATTTTTTTTTCAGAAGCTGAAAATGCAGATCTTTGTGAAGACCCTGACTGGCAAGACCATCACCCTCGAAGTTGAGCCATCAGATACCATTGAGAATGTGAAAGCTAAGATCCAAGATAAGGAAGGCATCCCCCCAGATCAGCAGCGTCTCATCTTTGCTGGTAAACAGTTGGAAGACGGTCGTACCCTGAGCGACTACAACATCCAGAAAGAATCAACTCTCCATCTTGTGCTGCGTCTGAGAGGTGGTATGCAGATCTTCGTGAAGACCCTGACTGGCAAGACCATCACCCTCGAAGTTGAGCCATCAGATACCATCGAGAATGTGAAAGCTAAGATCCAAGATAAGGAAGGCATCCCCCCAGATCAGCAGCGTCTCATCTTTGCTGGTAAACAGTTGGAAGACGGTCGTACCCTGAGCGACTACAACATCCAGAAAGAATCAACTCTCCATCTTGTGCTGCGTCTGAGAGGTGGTATGCAGATCTTTGTGAAGACCCTGACTGGCAAGACCATCACCCTCGAAGTTGAGCCATCAGATACCATCGAGAATGTGAAAGCTAAGATCCAAGATAAGGAAGGCATCCCCCCAGATCAGCAGCGTCTCATCTTTGCTGGTAAACAGTTGGAAGACGGCCGTACCCTGAGCGACTACAACATCCAGAAAGAATCAACTCTCCATCTTGTGCTGCGTCTGAGAGGTGGTATGCAGATCTTCGTGAAGACCCTGACTGGCAAGACCATCACCCTCGAAGTTGAGCCATCAGATACCATCGAGAATGTGAAAGCTAAGATCCAAGATAAGGAAGGCATTCCCCCCGATCAGCAGCGTCTCATCTTTGCTGGTAAGCAGTTGGAGGACGGCCGTACCCTGAGCGACTACAACATCCAGAAAGAATCAACTCTCCATCTTGTGCTGCGTCTGAGAGGTGGTATGCAGATCTTTGTGAAGACCCTGACTGGCAAGACCATCACCCTCGAGGTTGAGCCATCAGATACCATTGAGAATGTGAAAGCTAAGATCCAGGATAAGGAAGGCATTCCCCCCGATCAGCAGCGTCTCATCTTTGCTGGTAAACAGTTGGAAGACGGTCGTACCCTGAGCGACTACAACATCCAGAAAGAATCAACTCTCCATCTTGTGCTGCGTCTGAGAGGTGGTATGCAGATCTTTGTGAAGACCCTGACTGGCAAGACCATCACCCTTGAGGTTGAGCCATCAGATACCATTGAGAATGTGAAAGCTAAGATCCAGGATAAGGAAGGCATCCCCCCCGATCAGCAGCGTCTCATCTTTGCTGGTAAACAGTTGGAAGACGGTCGTACCCTGAGCGACTACAACATCCAGAAAGAATCAACTCTCCATCTTGTGCTGCGTCTGAGAGGTGGTATGCAGATCTTTGTGAAGACCCTGACTGGCAAGACCATCACCCTCGAAGTTGAGCCATCAGATACCATTGAGAATGTGAAAGCTAAGATCCAAGATAAGGAAGGCATTCCCCCCGATCAGCAGCGTCTCATCTTTGCTGGTAAACAGTTGGAAGACGGCCGTACCCTGAGCGACTACAACATCCAGAAAGAATCAACTCTCCATCTTGTGCTGCGTCTGAGAGGTGGTATGCAGATCTTCGTGAAGACCCTGACTGGCAAGACCATCACCCTTGAGGTTGAGCCATCAGATACCATCGAGAATGTGAAAGCTAAGATCCAAGATAAGGAAGGCATCCCCCCAGATCAGCAGCGTCTCATCTTTGCTGGTAAGCAGTTGGAAGATGGCCGTACCTTGAGCGACTACAACATCCAGAAAGAATCAACTCTCCATCTTGTGCTGCGTCTGAGAGGTGGTATGCAGATCTTCGTGAAGACCCTGACTGGCAAGACCATCACCCTTGAGGTTGAGCCATCAGATACCATTGAGAATGTGAAAGCTAAGATCCAAGATAAGGAAGGCATCCCCCCAGATCAACAGCGTCTCATCTTTGCTGGTAAGCAGTTGGAGGACGGCCGTACCCTGAGCGACTACAACATCCAGAAAGAATCAACTCTCCATCTTGTGCTGCGTCTGAGAGGTGGTATGCAGATCTTCGTGAAGACCCTGACTGGCAAGACCATCACCCTTGAGGTTGAGCCATCAGATACCATTGAGAATGTGAAAGCTAAGATCCAAGATAAGGAAGGCATCCCCCCAGATCAGCAGCGTCTCATCTTTGCTGGTAAGCAGTTGGAGGACGGCCGTACCCTGAGCGACTACAACATCCAGAAAGAATCAACTCTCCATCTTGTGCTGCGGCTGAGAGGTGGTATGCAGATCTTCGTGAAGACCCTGACTGGCAAGACCATCACCCTTGAGGTTGAGCCATCAGATACCATTGAGAATGTGAAAGCTAAGATCCAAGATAAGGAAGGCATCCCCCCAGATCAGCAGCGTCTCATCTTTGCTGGTAAGCAGTTGGAGGACGGCCGTACCCTGAGCGACTACAACATCCAGAAAGAATCAACTCTCCATCTTGTGCTGCGTCTGAGAGGTGGTATGCAGATCTTCGTGAAGACCCTGACTGGCAAGACCATCACCCTTGAGGTTGAACCATCAGATACCATTGAGAATGTGAAAGCTAAGATCCAAGATAAGGAAGGCATCCCCCCAGATCAGCAGCGTCTCATCTTTGCTGGTAAGCAGTTGGAAGACGGCCGTACCTTGAGCGACTACAACATCCAGAAAGAATCAACTCTCCATCTTGTGCTGCGTCTGAGAGGTGGTATGCAGATCTTCGTGAAGACCCTGACTGGCAAGACCATCACCCTTGAGGTTGAGCCATCAGATACCATTGAGAATGTGAAAGCTAAGATCCAAGATAAGGAAGGCATCCCCCCAGATCAGCAGCGTCTCATCTTTGCTGGTAAGCAGTTGGAAGACGGCCGTACCTTGAGCGACTACAACATCCAGAAAGAATCAACTCTCCATCTTGTGCTGCGTCTGAGAGGTGGTATGCAGATCTTCGTGAAGACCCTGACTGGCAAGACCATCACCCTTGAGGTTGAGCCATCAGATACCATTGAGAATGTGAAAGCTAAGATCCAAGATAAGGAAGGCATCCCCCCAGATCAGCAGCGTCTCATCTTTGCTGGTAAGCAGTTGGAAGACGGCCGTACCTTGAGCGACTACAACATCCAGAAAGAATCAACTCTCCATCTTGTGCTGCGTCTGAGAGGTGGTATGCAGATCTTCGTGAAGACCCTGACTGGCAAGACCATCACCCTTGAGGTTGAACCATCAGATACCATTGAGAATGTGAAAGCTAAGATCCAAGATAAGGAAGGCATCCCCCCAGATCAGCAGCGTCTCATCTTTGCTGGTAAGCAGTTGGAAGATGGCCGTACCTTGAGCGACTACAACATCCAGAAAGAATCAACTCTCCATCTTGTGCTGCGTCTGAGAGGTGGTATGCAGATCTTCGTGAAGACCCTGACTGGCAAGACCATCACCCTCGAGGTTGAGCCATCAGATACCATTGAGAATGTGAAAGCTAAGATCCAAGATAAGGAAGGCATCCCCCCAGATCAGCAGCGTCTCATCTTTGCTGGTAAGCAGTTGGAAGATGGCCGTACCTTGAGCGACTACAACATCCAGAAAGAATCAACTCTCCATCTTGTGCTGCGTCTGAGAGGTGGTATGCAGATCTTTGTGAAGACCCTGACTGGCAAGACCATCACCCTCGAGGTTGAGCCATCAGATACCATTGAGAATGTGAAAGCTAAGATCCAGGATAAGGAAGGCATTCCCCCCGATCAGCAGCGTCTCATCTTTGCTGGTAAGCAGTTGGAAGATGGCCGTACCCTGAGCGACTACAACATCCAGAAAGAGAGCACCCTCCATCTTGTTCTGCGTCTGAGAGGTGGTCAATGAGTGGTGTTAATGTCACTTGATATCAGCATGACAGTGTAATGGCCATACTGACTTTTATTCAGAATTCAGCTTCTTTCTTTATGTTGTCAGAACGCAATATGTGCTTTTAAAGCTCAGAAGAAGTTTGGCATAATTCTTAACAAGTTATTGAAATACTAAGTTCAGTAAAGTCTAAAATTGCAGTGTTTTACCTAACAAATGTGAATTATTTATTGTATTGTGCTAAAATGTGTTGATTAAAGGTGAAGTTTAACAAAAACTTGGTCTTTTTACTCAAAAATCAAATAATCCCTTATTTACCTTGCTTGACCCATTTGTACCTGTAGCGCCTCAAAGAGTGGTTATAGAGATCAGTCAGATCACCATGACTGATTGTTATATTTGAACTGAACAGCCAGACAATTTTGGTAAAATATTTCCGGCTAAAGCAGATTTGAGAAAATATTTGAATGAAAAATGTTTCTCTGAACATTACCAACAACTCTCCTTGAAAGTATATTGTGAAATTACACTTAATTTCGAAGTTATTGCCATAAGTATCACAGATCCACACAACAATTTCTAGAGGAGCTACTAAGCATTAATGGGTTTAGATTTGTGGTGAATATGTACCTGTAAATTATTTTGAGAAATAGTAGTTGAGATCCAACACCTATCAATGAGGGCTTCAGGTGTGCATGGGTTGGATTATATTGTATCCGTCACTGTTAGTGTCTTTTTAACTCCACTGAAAATTAGTTCTTTCCTACCAGTGACTTGCTCAGGATTGTTGAAGTGGCTGTCACTGAATTTATACTGACAGGTCTGCTCTGAGAATTACTATTTTCTGTCTTCATAACTTTTACATAGGTACAAGTTGATTATTGCCTGGGAAGCACTTCTTTCACTGTTCCCAGGTTTCCGCATCCATTAACTGTTAGATTCCATAAAAAGTATATATAAGAAGTAACCTGCATATCATAGGCTACTTCATGATATAAGCTGATAGGGGTGTGATGATGTGTCAGGGGATCTTAACCCATTAATGCTAGAAGCAGCCAGACAATTTTGGTAAAATATTTCCGGCTAAAGCAGATCTGGGAAAATATTTGAATGAAAAATGTTTCTCTGAACATTACCAACAACTCTCCCTGAAAGTATATTGTGAAATTACACTTAATTTCGAAGTTATTGCCATAAGTATCACAGATCCACACAACAATTTCTAGAGGAGCTACTAAGCATTAATGGGTTTAGATTTCAGAGTGCACCCCAATATCTGGCAGGCAAGTTTGAAGTAAGAAGGAAGTGCTCCTATGACTGGTATATAAATGAAACGCAATACACAGCTCCTTATTTTCAGCAGAGTAGGTAGCATCATCTCAAAAGGTCACTAGAACATGACCTATAGTAGTCCTTGGGAGTGCCTCACCCATAGCTGCCCTCAAATTTTAATGTTGTCCAGGTACGGGGTAGTGCTCCATTATCTTCAGCATCAGGACCAACTAAGTTAATAATGGGGAAAGTCAAATGAATAGAACATGGCATTGCGAAATTAAAAAAATTCCTGTAGATGTGCTACGAGCCCTACCAAAACACAACCTTTACACATCTGTAGTGCACACCTGGAACATACTTATTTTGTGAACTTCTTGATTGAAAGGATAAATTTATCAGGTTGAACACTGCCTATTTTAATATCTTTCAAATATCACATTTTAGGAGTGTAGCCATGTGTGCACTGCATACACAAGTAGTTTAACTCCAAATAAATCTTTCTTACACTACGTTCACAGTTTCAGAATCTGAATGTGCAAAGGTTTTAGGATAGCATTACAAGTGGATTGAAATTCATTTTCTCTAACTTTCCTGTAAAAGGTGAAGAGGGCGAGCCTGAACTACTATCAATTCATACAGCTAGGCCTCTGTCCAGTAGGGCATCTGGATAGTATTTGGACAATAGTCAGTTTTAGAGCACCACAAAAATAATTTCAAGAATGTCTGGATAAATATTGCAAGAAGAAAATACACACTTAAACACTCAGAGCAACAAAAAATAATTTCAAAAATGTCTAAAATTTATTGCAAGCAGAAAATGCACACTTCTACACTCATGCTGGAATCTGAGTCTGAGTCCGATTGGTGCAACCGGCCCCTGGATTACAGTTGTACATAAAACAGCACGTTAAAATCATTCTTCATGGCGACAGAACCATTTTGATGAAAAATGCGCATTGAAGGCAGTCTGAAACGTAGGTTCGGGCATGAGGTTCTCTGACTTACTGGATACTAGAACAGCATATCAATTTTGTCAGTCATGAGCGAAACGATCTGTTGAGGGAGTCCTACACGTCATTTCTTCTGAAATAGTGAAATACTCACATTGGTTAATACTTCAATTATTATTTTCTGAAAGAATGTGTAGTTGTCAATATAAAATGTGTAGTAGTTCATATAGTATATTAACCATGCACCTCCAAAGAGGCCTGCATAGATAAGTCACTTTAAAGTACATCTTTGAGGACTTTTTGCTTTTATGGAGCTCCGAGTTCTGAAGTAGTGTGTATCCCCACCCTGGGGCTTAAATTAATGAATGGGCCACTCTAGTTGTAAATAGGTTGCAATTAGTATGGGAATGGACAGGCCATCATTTGAAGTGATGACTTGCCCTGTTACCCATAGCGATCTCAATTTTTTTCTACCCTCTTTGTCTTCCAAATCTGCACCATGTTGGGAGGTGGCAATTGTCTAAATAGTTATTCAACTCCTTAAACAATTTCAAGTCAATTAGGATTAAATTGTGTCCCGCATCTTGAATTTCTTTAGTTGCCATGGTAATGATCAATACAGGATATCCATTGGGATCCTATGTGATGACCAATGTTGAGGTGCCAATATAGTAGAGTGCATCCACCAAAATGACCAATCAGCTGCTATAATCAAAATACAGCTGATAAAAATTGTAGATACCACCCTTTCGATGAGTAAGTTGCCATTAATTAGTCTCCCTACCTACCAGTGGACATTATCTTTCGTGAAATTCATAAGTGAACTTTGAAAGACGTGGAAGAGAAAAGACAAGCTCAAAAGATATACACTCATAGTTTATTATAAAGATATATATTACAAGAGTTCCAATACAGTCAATGTTTGATACCTGTAGTTATGCTATGTCAAGGAGTTCAGATTTCAACCCCCTTCCCATCCACAACTTGTAACATGATCGTTTTCATAAAACACTAAATGGCTACTTCACCAGAAGGACTCAATTCCGTAATACTAGTATAAAAAATCTAAAGATGTGAATATTTTTTGAATCCGTGATTGTTATGGCTAGAGCATGAATACTCTATCCATTCAAAACTTACGTAATACTTACATTCCAAAAGTCTCAGGTGATCTAATAATTATGATGAAAATATATGTATCATTATCACTATTCTAAGAAAGAAAAAATAATTTTGAAAATCATGGATCTCAGTAGGCAAAGTCCCTCAAATATTCATGATACACTGCTTTTGATTTGAGACATCATTAAAACTGATAGTTCAATACCTGAATATAAGCGTAAGAATGGAGAAATATGTCTAGGCTTTTCGCATTACAATATTTGGCACTGATAAAACAAACAAAGATACTCTTGTATGCATTTTATAAGCACCAGTGATTCTTTTAAATAATGTCATTTTAAATCATGAATACTTCTCAATTGGCAAAATTCAATACAAATGATCTACCTTAGCAAAGTGTTGATAGGAGTAAGAGTTCATCGTATTCATCCATAGAAAGTGCATCATTCATTACATTGCTGGCTGGTTCCTGAATTAAGATGCTTAAACAGGAACCTTTTCCAGTGGGCCCTTCCTTTAACCCTTATGCTGCTGGTGGCGAATCTGACCAATACAAAATAATGCAAAAATCCTGAGAAAATCATTGAAACCCTGGCAAATGGGTACTCATCTGAGAGTACTCAGGGAGAGCTATCCAATGAGTACCAACATGACAGGGTTTGAATGCTTTTCAGAAATCTTTTGTGTTCTTGCGCTTTGGAAAAAAGTAGCCTTAGCATTGGAAGGGTTAAAGGACTAAGGTGATACACAAGTTTATTTTTGTTACAAGTTATTTATTCTATGGGATCAATTTTGGTGGAAAATAAGTAGACCTTATTCTGACCCAGATTTTACTTAAAAACAAAAATGGACATCAAAAAATGCCCCAGAAATTAATTTCTATAAAATGATTTTATTCAAAGAGTCCTGTGCTCAGGTAAGGGGTTTCTGCTTTTACATTTATCAAGGTTTAGATCACATAGCAAAACAGCCAGTGGAGAACATATATGTAAAATTGGTATCAAACGACTTAATTTGCATAAACATTTTAAATGACATTAAAATGCCTATAAGTCAAACCAGGAGTCTAAATACTCCTGTGTATAGTTATCATGGATACAATCTACACGTACCCAACAACCATCAATGTTGGGTTAAAGATTATGGCACCCTTATTCCCAGGGTTTAAAAGCAATTTAAACTCAAAATCCAGAAGAGACTATTTTGCACCCTTCCCGAAAAAGAGCACCCTTATTAGTAGAAATCACTAAGTCTTCATCAGAATCATCCATATTTTAAAATTCAGTAGATTATCTTGTATTATCTTTGAACATCGAAATTTATTGGATGTCTGATTAATGCTATAAAGTGACACATAATGCAGTTTCTTTGTGGTTCATATAAGCAAGTTTGGCCCTTGGAGAACTCTCAACATGGTAGTACATTTAAATAATTATAATAAAATTGTTTCTTAATACATATTATTGCATCTTAACTGATAATCACACCTCAATCAATTAATGTCATCTTCCTTAACTCCTACTTATGAATATTCATTAGTACCTTCCGACTTGAAGAGTTACTTTGGTAATTAAATCTAAGAATCAGTGATGCGTGTACCACAAAAATACTCTCACTCGCTTAAGAGGTAAATGCTGAATGTTTACATGCAAATATCAAAATAAGTTAACTATCAATATCTTTACAAACGAAGAGGCATATTCATCTCGGTTTAACTCCAGACAGTTTAAGACAGGAGAAAAATGCCCCTTCTAAATCGTGCAATTACAAAGCATCTGTTTAATGCAATTAATGCATTTTTTTTTAAAAGCAGAAAAGCTTTCATGTATATGCCAAAGCAAATATTATGTCATGAGTCAAGTGTTCTATTCTTAGCCAGCAGGGTGCCAGGTAGTCTTTTAAAGAGTAAAATCTGTGAAAAGCTCACATCAGGATATCCAAGTTTTGGTCCGCAATTTCCTAACATGTCAATTTCAAGTGAATATTTCATAAAAAGAATCACTTCAATGTGAATATATTTATAGCTATAGATACCATGTATTTCTTAAATGAATAGATACATGTTCAAGTATGATATCTAAATGTCTGGCTGTCCCTGAAAAAATATGACACCAAATATTTCAACTCATTTATAACTCAATAAAAATCCTTCGTTTTTATATCAAAACTTTCGAAATATCCAGTAATACTTCTATGGAGAATTTTTGAACTTATTTGATTTAAATATCATGTGATTTTTAAACCAAAAAAGGGATGTATACATAAGGCCCTAAATTTCAGGGAAAGATATTATATTCAATCATGACATCTCCTAAGATGGCAGACTCCACATTTTTTTTGGAATTGCACAAGCATAAGAAGTTGCCTCATCATTATACCTTTGACACAATCAGGAATATTTCATGGAGATTGTTAAGTACAATTGTATCATGAATAGAATTTTAAGTAACAACATATCAATACCATCCAGTTAATGATTATCCACTTTGCTTATCTATGTAATAAATTCAAATTCCGAAATCAATTTACAACTGTCAGGGGGTTTTGAGTAAAAGCTTTTTCGAACATATAACCCATTTTTCTGAAAACTCCACTCACTTTATTATATTTACTTAGTAATTTCAGTGAAACAAATTTAAGATTCAACAAATAAATCGGCATTACATTTTATAAGGTAATGAAGATAGGTTTCAGTAACAAAGTGACCATGATTAGCACCTCACATCACCTCACATCTATACACCTTAGAATAACCCCACTTGTACATTGCCTTGTGGTTACTTATAGTGATCAGTTGGAACTACAAAAGTTCTCTTGACTCAGTTATGGTACTAAATACTTATAACAAGTATTGTATAGAAATCTGTTCAGCACTTGGTATGTCCTCTAACTTGATGAGCTTGTTTTTTGGCTTACACACCTTTGCCATGAACTTAGTGCTACTTGATATTTCTCTCTATCATGATGAGCTAAACAGTGACTTATAGAACTCCATGATGTACAAGATGTTGGTTTTATGGGGTCCTCTTTCTGCTGGTCGCGCTAGATGTTGGTTTGTAGTGAGTGGTGTATGGGAGGCTGGAAGCACCGCACATGCTCCACAGGCAAGTTATCAGCATCGCTAGACTTGAGATACTTATTCAGCACCGCAAAAATCTGACTGTTCAGGATCTGGAACTTTCTGATTCGGTCCACCATTCTCTTCAGTGGCTGGAAATAACAAAAATAGTTCAAAATCTAGCACAGTGTGCAACATAACCACCTGCCCCATTACAAGTTGCAATTAAATTCAGCAAAATACCACGATCGGGCAAACAGAACAAGATCCTAACTTGCCCCGCTCGGCAAGTAATATTTTAGGCTGAGTCCTCGCAATGTAACTTAACTTTGTTTAACAGTGGGGCAAGTGGAAGTGGCGGCAGGTTATCTTTCAAATGTAAAAGAAATGCATTCATTCTATAAAATTGTCTTTTGCATAAGACTGGATACATTGACAATATTTCTTAATGATGCATGTGCTGTGTATGGCAAGCTTACTGATAACATAACAATTCCAATTAAGCACCTAAAGTCAAAAGCAGTTTATATTTTCAAAACAGAAAACAATAGAGGATTTTGCGCAAATAGCACCCAATTCAACTAAGTCCAGATCAGTATAAAGAAAACACAAAATGAGACAACTGCATATTACATGTAAAACAGCCAATGTTCCCAAAGCCATGAGTCCATAACCATACCGATTCAGATGGCACATATTGGTAGGATCAACAGGAGACGGTGGCCAATTGCCCGGAGATAAAATATTTGGAAACTGATACCAATGTGAAAAATAAGCATAACAAATCCAAGGATGCAAAGATATTTGAAAACCACCTAAACCCTGTCATGTTGGTATTCATTGGAAAGCCCTCACTGAGTACCCACGTGCCAGGGTTTCAGTCATTTTTCAGTGTTTTTGCATCATTTTGTAATGACCAAATAAGCCACCAGCAGCAAAAGGGAATAGCCGTGAATAAAAAGCTTAGACACCATTAAATACGGTAGAAAATAAGTGCAACCCATGTAAGGATCACACGACTGAATAGGTTCAGGCGATAATGAATATGGCAGAGTGGAACAAGTCAGATGTTTGTTTATGTTGTATGCTTTACCAATCCATTCAATTCCCTTCTAATTGGCCACACTTTTAATAGTTTTTCTATGCCATCTTTACAAAGTGTTATCAAACTGATAGTCATCATGCATACCATAATATTAAAGTCTGCAAACTTACAGGCAAAAAGATGCTGACAATCCCTTTACTCATGGCCAATGTGACAAATAAAAAAAATTGCCAATAAAAATGTCCTTTTGAAGACTAAACAAATCTTCAGGAGTTAGATTTATCCCTCTATGCTTGCAGCTTCCAAAATCACTTGACAATTTCTGTCTTATTCCAAAGTTAATGTCAACATTATCATAGGTCCAGATGACACTTGTCAAGGTTCGAAGCCAAAGGGGTTAATCAAATAGAGACCACAAGCTGTTAGAGTCCATTTATAGAATAGATGGTTAATTTTGCCAGACCATAATGTCATCTGACTTATCCCAAGCCACTTGCATACCAATAACCCACAAAGAGTGGACATGGAGATGAAGAAAAACTCACCCATGCCTTTGTGCACAATGTAAGTATAGTATTGAGATGTTAGTTTTGTGTCCTTCAAGATATCAACCATACCACCGTGGTAATTTTGTTCCACAGACAGCTTTATTTCTAAGTTATGTTAAGAAAGCTTACCCAAGTTAAAAAAAAATGTATTGTAAAGAAAATGAAAAACTTTCTCAAAATGATGAAATAAAATCTTCATATTTCAAAAACAAAACATACTTGTCCATCATGAAAGGCCCTAAGTGGTTACAGACAGTGAGCACTAAGTGGCAAAGTCTTAGGTCACCTAGTTATCAGGACAGGCCTGAAAGAAAGTAAAACCGAAGTACTTACAATGCCCTTGCATGGTTCATCCCGTTGATCCACTCTGTTCACTCTTAGGATGTGGTAGCAGAAATCCAGGGCCTCGAAGCGGCGCTGGTGTCCCAGCAAGACAATCAGAGCGCAACCCGCCCAGTTCAGACCTTCACCAAACAGCTGCCTGAAATAGCAAGAAAATCAAATATCAGTACAAGCATTGCAATGTGCATGAGTATTTCAATTTATTATTAACTAAGTGTGTATTTTAAATAGTAAGAAAATCAAATGTCATTACAAGAATTGCAACATGCCGGAGTATTTCAATTTATTATGAATAGTAAGAAAATCAAATATCAGTACAAGTATTGCAATGTGCATGAGAAATTTGAATTAATTATGAACTAAGTGTGTATTTTAAATAGTAAGAAAATCAAATATCAGTACAATCATTGCAATGTGCATGATCATTTCAATTTATCATGAATTAAGTTAGTATTTTAAATAGTAAGAAAATCAAATATCAGTACAAGTATTGCAATGTGCATGCATATTTTAATTTATCATGAACTAAGCGTGTATTTGAAATATTAAGAAAATCAAATGTCAGTAGCTGGCCCATATTTGTATAATATCAATACTCACTCTACTGTATATTTGTTCTCCCCTACTGGCATGCAGTAGACAAACAGCAGGGCACTCCACAGTCTATGGAACTCATAGGCCATGTTGGTATACTATCAATACTTACTCTACTGTATATTCGTTCTCCCCTACTGGCATGCAGTAGACAAACTGCAGGGCACTCCACAGTCTATGGAACTCGGTACACTCATCAATATTCATGACGCCATTGGGTGGCGTGCTGCCATGCCATATGGGGTCCTCAAGGTAGGTCTTGATCCGGGTGAGGACAATCTCGAACATGGAGAGACCGCAGCACAGCCTCTCTCTGGTCAGAAGGTCACCCTCCGCTGCAATGTCAGCTTGCTGAAATCAACGATTAAGAATTGTTTAGAATCTGATCCTTAGAAAAATTCTTCTTCGTTTTGCAAATGCATGTATATTCTTTAACTTGTTATTCCATTGTGCAGTGACCTCCAGACTTAATATCTAAGGGCTGGGTCTTAGCGAGGATTTAGAAACTGGGTGCCCAAAATTGGCAATTGTAAAATTTTTGGGGTTCCAATTTTCTTTTAGGGGGACAACAATATACTGCGATTTCAACCATAAACATGTATAAATGTATATACAAAAAGGCATAATATCCTTTTACTATGTCATGGGAATTATATGGAGATGAAAAAATTCAATTATATGCTTGAGATTGACATTTTAAGAAAATTCCTCACTCAAGAAATTGGGTGTCCTGAGGGTCCCTAAGGTTTAGGGTGTCCAAAAGATGACCAGACACCCAGACCCTAAAAAAGGACTGGCTGAGACTATGTCTAAGGGTTCCACTGATAATTATTGAATTGAAGCATCTCAAGTGTAGCATTACCTGCTGTGATCCCAGTTTGGAGATGACTGGTACGATCTGAAGAGCGGCGTATTTGGCCTCGAGTCGTTTCATCATGATCTTCAGTTCCTGCTCCCGCTCCTTCTTGATATCACCTAGGCAACACAAACAAAGCCAAATAAGGTGATGAACATCTTTTTTCAAGCTAATGAAATTTAGAAAAACAAGTAATGATCCTTCTTAATATCTCCTAGGCAACAAGAACAAAGTCAAATGAGGTTATGCACATCTTTTTTCAAGATAAACTAAATTAGAAAAAACAAATACTCAATTCTTTCAATTACATTGTTAAAATCCCTGTGACTTTTACATAAATAATGATAATAATTATTTCATTTCCAGAGGTTGGCAGTCAAAAAATATTTTTTTCACTGTCCCTCAGAAAAAAACATAAGAAAAAACAACAATTATCATATTTCTAAACTTCATAATCATAAAACTTTAGATAATTTATTTTCAAAATTAATCTCAACTGTATTGCCACTTATAAAAACTACTATGAATGGAAGAAAGTCTATTGCAGAATAAGAACAATTACTTACTCTTTGGTTGTATGAATGGCTTAGGAATGATGTTTTGGAATGGAGCTGCATGTTTCAAGTCACACACCTCTTCCTGAGACTGAAATAGAGAAATATGAGAACAATCAAAAACAAATCATTAAAATAGATACGACAACTGGTGACAGGAAGCAAGACAATACAATACATTATTATTACATTATCATTCTTCTTCTTCTTCTTCTGCTTCTTCTTATCATCATCATCATCCCCATTATTGATTGGTAATTCCTTCCTCTATCATCATCACAAGAGGAAACGAATACTATAAAATTCTCCACTTAAGAAGTGTAAATTGGACGATCAGCTTGTGACAGGCTGAAAATCAGGTGAGCGTACTCGCAGATGAATTTACAACCTCACTTAATGAAGAGTTCCTACTTGTCGACATGCATCTCACAAAGGAGTGGTCAAGTGTCTGTGAGTAGTAGTAAGTTCATTAAGCTGTGGGCGAGGACATCACCTGATACTGTGCTAATTAACAGGTAGGAAACAGTAGGTGTGGTTTATGGATGATGCTAAGTGAGGACTAAGGGGGAAGGAGAGCAGCCGCTTTGAAGTCGTCATTTCATTACTTGGGGAAAAAAAGTTAAATAATTATGATCTTATCATAATCACCAACATCTGCACCACTTTAGTAACCATAGTCATCATTGTCTTTGTCATCAGTATCATCATAATCATGACCATCATCATCATCATCATGATAATCATTATCATGGTTTTCACTAGCATTATTTTTGGCTGTTTCAGGTTTAAACCTTATTTTCTGGCGATTATTAAAGATGATCCTTTTAAAGCAGAAGTTGGGGATCACATTTCATTGTAATATCGTAACTATTAGACCACTTACATTGTAATATGAGGGGTTCTCTGAGCAACCCTAACACAGAAGTCTTTTGAGTTGAGTCAAACTGGTAATTGTTATCTCTCACAATAAAGAGAATAGCCTTGATAATTGAAATCACATTATTGAATCTATAGAGGCATAATTAATTACTACTATCAATCACCACATCCAGTAGACCTTCATTCAAGTGTCCTCATCAGTTCATGTCCCCAGCTAGTCATTTATTCCCTAAATAATGGTACTCCTCACAACCAGAGAATAGCCTTGAAATCACATTATTGAATATATAGAGGCAAAATTAAATGCTACTACTACTACTACCTTCTTTCAAGTGACCTTATCAGTTCATGTCCTCAGCTACTCATCTTCAGCCTTAGGTCACCCTAAACCAATGGCACTCCTCAAAACCAGAAAGGTCGTTAGATAATTCCACTCCACTCTTACACCTAACACAACCTTGAAATTAGGGCTCTTCTTTCAAGGATCAAGGTTAAGTTTCTGAACATCTTCTCTCAAGTCAATGACTGTCAACTGTGATGTCAAGTATGTCATGCACTACATGACCCCGCATGGATGTCTCTTGGGTAATTGAGGATATCAAACAGACATACTTGATGGATAAATCTTTCCCAGGAAAAGACCACAACTACCATTAAAATTTTAATCCAAATTTTGCCTGCACAGTATAATTAAAATATATATATATATACATAAGCAAGGGGTTGGTATTTCATTAATTTTATTCCCGGGCAGTGATGAAAGACAGCGAGCAGTCAGTGGCAATGCCTTAGCCACTTTTGCCATCAGTGCAGGCCCCACTTGTGGCACAGAACAAAAGAAATAACAGTAAATACATGATAAATATTAACAAGGATTAAAAGCTTTTGATAAACTCAAAGATAATTCAAATACGTGAATATGATATTTTGTAGCCAACAGACAAAGTCTCCGTGATCTAGGGGTCTTTTTGTAGCAACGGCCGATGAGTCTTGCTGTACAATCACTTATATGGTGAAGGGAGTTAAGTAGTTGCTTTCTCGGCTAGTTCCTGTTCTGGTTTTTGTTATCTGGGTTATCACATCTATTTCAGTAGACTACTTAGTGGACCTATCCCCTACTCTATCCTCCAGCTGTTCATTATGACAGTAGTCAAAGAATGATGAACTCAACCTTAACACATCCAATGCTGAGGCGACTTTCGCCCAAAGCACAAGGACACAAAGATTTTTTAAAATCATCTTAACCCTGTCATGTTGGTAATCATTGCATAGCTCTCACTGAGTACTCTCAGATGAGTACCCATGTGCCAGGGGTTCAGTCAATTTTTCAGGGTTTTTTGCATCATTTTGTATTAGCCAAATTAGCCACCTGCAGCATAAGGGTTAATAGCAGTAGTGGAATAAACACAGACAGGCTCCTCCTTGAGAGCTTGCATTCCATCTGTTTGTTCAGAAGCCTTATCATCAATATGTATCCTGCTTTTAAGCTGTGTCTCAAGCAAAGTGGCTTAGTTGCCTCCTCCTGAGGTCAAGTTAGTCTTGCTGCGAGATCTTAGAGGGCTCAACACAAAATCCTGTTCTCAAGGTGTCTGTAAGAGGTCAACTTGACCTCAGTTGAGGACATTTTAATGTAGACGTAGATCTAGCATGACTCCCTTTGATATCAACTTGTCCTCAGCAGGTTAAATGTAAGGTTTCAACCCGTTACTGCTCATGGCAGCCAAAAGCATCCTGACACTTATGATGAAATCTTCAGGGAAAAATCATAAGCAGGAAACTATTTCATGGAGAAATGTTAATCAGGACATAACCAACAACTCTCCTTCAAATATTTTGTAAAGTAATTCTGAATTTCAAAGTTATTGTCAAAAGTATTATAGATCTAAACAACAATTTCTTGGGGAACTCTTAAGCATTATTGGGTTAAGGAAGAAAATGGTTACTTGTTCTCTGATCTGACCTCTATCAAATGGTTCAGCTTCTAAATCCTAAGACCAGTTATTTCTACTGCATAGGTAGGATTCGTCTATTCAGCAGTGCAATCTATACATAGGGTATATTTTCAGCCACTTCAAACAGATTCTAAGTAAAACGTAAATCTTTCATAAAATGCAATGTTAAATTCAAAACCAGCTTGAATTCCGTTAACGTGACTATGCCAAGTTTCCATTCATCTTCTTGATTCATTCTTTTTTCTGCACTGGCAATTTGACATTCACGTTTCATTGAGACGCACCCATATCCTAGTACACAACAACCTTTTCATTTATCTTCTTTCAAAAGACATTAGGCTTCTTTTTTGCTGGATTGTCAAGTGGACATTCAGATTTCATTCATAACACACCTATCCTAGTGGACAACAAATTATCCATTTATCTTTTTTGTGACAGGCACTGTCAGGTTGACTTAATTATTCTTTTCTCTCCACACCCACATGCCAATGATCAGTACTTGACCTCCAGCTCAGATCTAACCTTTAATAAATATATGTCAGGAAAGCTGAATGAATGGATAAGCCTACCTATTAGGTATCTTTACACAAACCAAGTACAAGCACATACTGAGAGAGAGAGAGAGAGAGAGAGAGAGAGAGAGAGAGAGAGAGAGAGAGAGAGAGAGAGAGAGAGAGAGAGAGAGAGAGAGAGAGAGAGAGAGAGAGAGAGAGAGAGAGAGAGAGAGAGGAGAGAGAGATTGAGAGAGAGAGAGAGAGAGAGAGAGAGAGAGAGAGAGAGAGAGAGAGAGAGAGAGAGAGATAGAGAGAGAGAGAGAGAGAGAGAGAGAGAGAGAGAGAGAGAGAGAGAGAGAGAGAGAGAGAGAGAGAGAGAGAGAGAGAGAAGAGAGAGAGAGAGAGGAGAGAGAGAGAGAGAGAGAGAGAGAGAGAAGAGAGAGAGAGAGAGAGAGAGAGAGAGAGAGAGATTTACCTACCTGCGAGATAAGACAGACCTGACTATTGACTATTCTCTGAAGGACCCAGCACCACCTAAGCCGAGCAAGCCTCACTTGCTTAAAATTAATCACAGCTTGAACAGTAGGAGAGCAAACAACTCCACTTGTCACACTAATCTTGACACAGTCAGGACTGCAAATTACTGGGTCTTTTTTCTACATCATAAGATCCTGCTTAAGAGCCACAGACCAAGATAAGAGGTAGGGATCTCTCACGTGTGGGACCACACACGATAATAGGAC
>OZ012690.1:30362878-30636034 GCA_963942565.1 Maea johnstoni
AATAGGACTGAAATAGATTAACAAGTCGCTTCAAGACACCAGAGCTGACAATCACGTGTATGGCCACCCACTATAGGACTGCAATGAAATAACAAGGTGCTACAGGTCTGGACTCAGGAGGGCTGGAGATTTTGCGCATCTTAAACTGGAATTTTCTTGATAACAGGAGGAAGGTATGAATTCTGGACAGGCACAGCATTAATGCTTTATCATGTCCAAAGGCCTGAGAAAAGGCAGAGATCATACATCTTCGTACTTCTAGTTGAATTACCGGAGAGCACATCATTACTGATAATTACATCGCTGTCAGGACCAAAAAGTTGTGAAGACTCTTCCTGAGAACACACAGATTGTGAAAGCAGACATATTATCTTAGAAGCAACGTCTTAATGAACAGTCAAAGGCTACTACCTGAGGGTTTTAATTTTTAAGATTCTTGCTGAAAACCCACTGGTTGCGAAAATTGACTTTTAAAAAGCAAGGCATATACTTTATCACAGGAGGACAAAGGATCTTAACATCCTTGGAATATATTTCACTGATAGTGGAAAAATTTAACTATTTATTAAGAGAACGCAATGTGACCAGCTGGAAAGCATATTTCTTAAAAACATATCGTAAGATAAGAATCTGAGAGCTCTCAACTTAAGAACGTGTGAGCTAATTGAGAAACTGCACAACAAAACACTCAACATTGGAGGATAACGGATCTCAAACATCCTGATATAGATTTTTACTGACAACTATGATAATTCCATAACTCGTGCAGAATCAAGTAGCCAGACTGAGATGACTTCATATTGATACAATATCTCACCAACCAAGGAATTCTGTAAAAGCATCAAGCTTTAGGAAACAAGTTGGCACGTGCAGATCTGAACATGATACGCAGCGACAAAATCGCTTTCTATGATGAAACTTTGTAAGTGTACAAAGAGAAATTATGATACAAGGCTGAAGATACTAGTGCTGGCATTATGTACCAGCAACCCAAAATGAATGGACTTCCTCTAAATGACAGCAAAAGATAAGAGATATTGAAAGTTTACGTGCAGGTCCACAGGCCCTAACCGGACTACCAAAACAGTAAATTACAATGCCTTACAGCATAATATCTGAGGATTATGTGCATTGCATCTACAATCACACTCATGGTGGTAGTTTATGACTGGTTATAAGGGATCAATATAAAATACTGATTTAGATACAGAGAATATGAGGATGGATTATTAGACTAGCTGTATCTCACAGTTGGCACCCTGCAGCATAAGAACTGACACTGCTCTTCTTCCTATGTACCGTCAGTAACATTACAGTAACATCTGTGCAAAAATAGGACACTGCAAAGAAAGGTGATGACAGTGAAATGAATAAAACCAGTAAATTAACTTTTTGAAACTTTTCATCTCATCTCACAATACTAAGTATATACTATGTTCACCCTCTGTGCTAAGACTGATCTGCATGAGATCAACTTCATAAATGTGAGTGACCCAAGCCAGCGCGAAGTTGCCATGCTGCGATTCTGCAAGTTTGTCATCTTTGATAAATGTTTGATCTCAAACAAGGATCTGATAAGGGAGCTTAATTTGACGGTGTTGGTTGAGGAGGCTATCTGTGGTGGTGAGGTTTTGGAGGCCGCACTGTACTCGTTAGCCCTCATACTCTGTACAGTGATAGCCATGGCTAACATCATGGCTATTGTGGTAATAGCGAGACACAAATCCCTACAGACGACGACCAATCGGATCATACTGAGTCTGGCGGCCTCGGATCTTCTCCTCGGTCTTACATTCTACTACTCCACCATTCTCAATCTCCTCATACTGCGCGCGAAGCTACTCTTTGATTTCGACAGCCTTGATCAACTGCTACGTGTGCGGAACAACTACATCATTTGTCTCATCATGGACGGACCAGGTCTCATTTTCACTTCCATGATGGCTTCTATTCTGACCCTTCTACTCATAGCAACGGAGAAATATATTGCAGTGTTCTATCCGTACAAATACCCGGTTTTGTTGACAAACAAAAAAGTACATATCACGGTTCTTGTGATTTGGGTAATATCCACAGTGGTGGGTGTTCTGCCGCTTCTAGGATGGAATAAATTCACCGGAATGTGCAGTTTTGTCGAGAGGACTAGCTACAGTTATTTGGTATTATGGGCATCCATATGCATAACAAGCGCAATAATAATAACATTCATCTACCTACGGATATTTCTGGCCGCGAGGAAGCACATCCGGCAAATTCACAACCAACTCTCTTCATTCCAACCAAGTATTTCCCACACCCTACATGACGGAACAATTCAACCGAACCCCTCCTCCAATCACCTCGAGCCTCCGGAGAGTTACTACACCATGGGTCACATGACCAGATCCAGCATACAAGGTATGCGCGGTCGCCTTTCAAGTAGCTTCACAATCCACTCCCTACACGGTCAGATACCACTATATAAACCCACACTGAAGGCGGTGAAGACCATGTGCATCATCCTAGGTGGGTTCTACATCTGCTGGATGCCGTTCCTGATATATCTCCTGGCCATAGAGAGCATGTATAACAGCATAGTGCTCTATACCCTAGGTCTGCTGGCCTCCTTTAACTCAATCTTTAACCCCCTGGTCTACAGCTTCAGGAATAAGGCTATTCGACAGGGGGTAGGACAAATGTGCTGTAGATGCTGTGATAAATAAGACAGGGCTGGCTGAGAGGTTCTTCTGAAAAAGTTGTCGCTTTCAAAAAAGCTTTTCCGCTGGATATGAACTATGGTTCGAATGTGAATATTTTCCACACTGCAACATAACTTAAGAACATGGCCAATTAGGCAACCAACTGTATTTTTTCATTTATTTGTATTTTGTTGCCATACTTTTGTATATCCTATTCTGTTAGGTACATAAAGGAATACAATAAAGACTAATTATATAAACTGTACTGGTGTAAATCTTTTGATTACCAAAATGACCTGCATGGTCTAAAATCTACTTACCTTCACACATTCATGCGAAGCACCCAAAGAAATCCTTCACTCAATACATACTATTAGGTGCATCAGTATGACCTACAACTTCCTTTTGACCCTTCTAATGCTGAGGCTATTTTCATCCAAAGCACAAGGACGCAAAGATTTTTGAAAATCATCTAAAGCCTGTCATGTTGGTATTCATTGGGAAGCTCTCACTGAGTTCTCTCAGATGAGTACCCATTTGCCCAGGTTTCAATATTTTCTCAGGATTTTTCATCATTGTGTATTGGCCAAAATAGCAGCATACTGGTTAAAAAAAGCCATTGGAATTTCCTTTATTTGTATTGTCACCTGCTCTGCCATGATAAGGCTAAATCATAACTCCTCAGTTATAAATAGTGAAACCTGAGATTACAGGGACTTAGCCAGGACCCGTCCTGTCTGTCTTATGGACAGGCAGTTTCTTGAAAACCTCCTTTTTGGGCAGGCAAAACTTTCTATAAAGAATTTTCAATTTTGGTATATGGACTTGAAGTAGATGAGTAGCAAAATCTGGACGGGCAGAAATTTTGGAATGGCCGTTTTGGACTGGTATTCTTGAAATCCTGGCTAGGACCCTGCCTGAGAAGTCAGGAATATTTACCAACTAACCCCAAGTCAATGGGAACTTTCACACAAGCCTCAAGCTGCACTTAAACCATGGTTCTTCACAAGTGGTGAGAGACTTGAAGCAGTCAGTGCACAATGCTTATGCTACTCAGCTATTGGCACAGTTACTTCTAAAGATGGAATAAGTTGACAAAATATACTGGTGTCTTAAAACAGCCATGCCTGTAGAGCACCCAAAACCACCTGACATGTTTGGTGATATCTCTCCAACAATTGCAATTTTTACAAAATATTTGAAGGAGAAAGATTGGTCAGAAGAGAACTAACAAATCTCCTTCAAATAGTTTTCCAAATTATGATTAATACCAAAGTTATTTTCAAAATTATTGTTAGTCCAGACGACACTTGACATGGAGAATACCAAACATGAATAAGTCAAACTTAGTTGCCAGACCTCAGAGATAATATCTATAGATTCTCTGCCCTTATTCCTTAATAGGGTGCAGAACCTTTTCTGAAAAATACTCTGGCCAAAAATATTTTCTCAAAGTAGTCAGGACGTTTTTGGTTGCTACAGGCTAAAGGGTTTATAGTAGTAGTAGTGAATGTACTTACCAGGGCATGTTCTACAAGTTGGCAGAAGATGATGGCGTTGCCGATTTCCCTGAAGGTTTGAAACACCTCTGTCCTCAGGTCAGGGTACTGAATCATATCACTCAGCTGGGCGCTGTAGTAACCAAGCACACCTGGTGATCCGTAGTCATAGCGCAGTAGCTTGCATTTCTTGGGCATGACCTTCATCAGGGTCTCAACGTACTGCATCAGGGTACCAGTCAACTGGAAGAATCAGGAGGTGAATAAACAATCGAATAAAACTTGCATTCTATGGTTACAGGAACCTGACAATAGAAAATTGAACATCCAGACTTTTTCACTCATACAAGACAACAGGTACATAAATGGTGTAAAAAAGCAAAATTTGTCTTGCTACGTCAATATATAGGTTTGGTCTAGTTATTTATTGTGGATTGGACAACTGGCCAATTTTCATAAATTCTCAGTTTTGACAGCCTATATCCAAATCCTGGGCAAGACCCTGGTGGCACTCGAGGTATTCAAGCAAACCCTATCTTAATGTAAGAAATAACATTCATTGCTTCCACCAACATTGCTAATTTTCTCATATTTCAGATAAAAAGAGCCCCGTAACAACACAACATAATAATCGCTTTCAGAATCACCCAAGTCTCTCATACAGAAACCCTTGCTTATCTCCACGTTCTTACCTCAGATTATAACATATCCCCTACAGAAGCATTAGTCCCAAATCATCCCAATCTACTGAAAGGTCAATAATGTAATTTGAATTTTAGTAACCTTGGACACTTATGTTTGGTCCCTATTTGTCTGTCGTTAGCAAGCTTTCTGTATGTGTAAGTTAATTCTTACTGTAAGTGTATTTCAGACCAAAGTCTTTGCCAGCAGGGCGTCTGGGCATCATCTGGACACCCAACCTCTCAAAAATCACTCCTCTGGAGACACAAAAGTTTTGTAAATAAATCATAAAATGCCACTTTCAAGCATATGATTGACTTTTTCTCACCTCAATATAATTCCCTATTTTAACAAATTAATAACTTTCATGGTTGTAATTTGAATATACTGAGGTCTACCTTGAAAGTAGGACGCCCAATGATTTTACAATTGCCAATTATATGAGCACCTAGTTTCTAAATCCTGGCTAAGACCCTTTTTCAGATGATTCTGCCAGGTACTCACCAAGCTCCTGACTATCTTGAGCAGCTCCTCCATGACGACAGCTATTCCCTGATAGCCCAGCAGACGACACATGGCCCTGAAGTGTGGCGCACCAACAAAGTTGGCAAACAGGCTGTAGATGTTAGCAAAGGACACGTTCAGAGCCTGAAATAAAGAAAACAGGTATTCTATATGAAGATGATATATATTCCTTATTGACTGCATTTGCATACAAAAGGAATGATGATATGATGGAGTATTTTCATTGATTTGAGTTGGCAAACACGCTGTAGATGTTAGCAAAGGACAAATTTATAGCCTGAAACAAAAACAACAGGTATTTTGTTATATAAAGATATATAATGACAGAGCACTTTAATTGACCTCAATGGGTAAACAGGCTGTAGATGTTTGGAAAGAACACATTCCAAGCCTGAAATAAAGAAAACGGGATTTATGTATATATATATTTATATATATATATATATATATACATAAATCATAATTACACTGTTTTTTCTTACCTTTGTTCCCCAGAGATAATGATAGGACGTGCTGGGAGGTTTGTCTCTCTGTAACTGCTGGCTGAACGAGATAGCTGTTTTCACAAACCTACAAGCAAAAAGACAGTTTAACATACTACAAAGTAAAAACTACAAAGTAAAAAACTCTGTGTGTGTGTGTGTGTGTATGAATGCGTATGTGTTTGTTACATCAGTAAATAAAGTTATTGAAAAATAACTGTAAATAAATGGTTTGACTCATGTGAAAAACAACCTTCAATCGATTATATCTAAACATATAATTTCATTATCAAGACATTTTCATATGTGTCAGGCCATTTGTAAACTTCAGATGTGAATGGGATAAGATTGATAAATATATATATACATATATATATATATATATATATAAATATATATATATATATATATATATATATATATATATATATATATATATATATATATATATATATATATATATATATATATATATATGTATAGATATATATATAGTTATAGTTATCTTCTTATACTTTCTGTAGTACGGATAGCAGTGGTTCCACATACCTGTTAGTAGCAGCATTGTAGCAGTAGTTGGGCAAGAAGTCGTAGTTGAGCTCCCAGAAGACATGGAGGGTGATTCGTCCGTAGGGGGCAGAGACATTGTGGTTGGCCTCCCGAAGCATTGCATCAAAGTCGTTCAGGGAAAGGTACTTGACCAACAGCTTATGGGTTAGTCTATTGCACTCAATGAGACCTTCTAGTTCCTATAAATATATCATAAATAATTACATTTATGCTCTGCAATACACCAATAAATAAATATTTTAATGACGTTTTCTGTGAGGTCAACAGACATAATATAAATTCGTGTTTCAAGTCTTTAATTTCCTGAAGAAATCTCTAAAGAGCATACAACCCAAATGACCCCAGAATACATAAAAAATTTCCACATATTCAGTTAATGTTGAAATAAAATCTTAATGAAAATCAAAACATAACTTGTAGGATTGATTGTTGAACAAGGATAGACATAATGAATAAAAATTCTTGCAGGCCTCGATGCTAACTTAAAAAGTTACTGGCCCCGAAGGACCAAGGATCTACTGGTCCTGCAAAATTTTTACCAGTCCTAGAAAATTTTCTCATAACATTATCAGGCATTTGATGCACCTGATGTGGGGGGAAAACTTGTTCACAAGAATGTCCCCTAATGTTTACTGGCCCTGTAGGACCAGTTGAACTCTGTTTTACTGGCCTGAAGCCATTTTTGTAAATTTCTACTGGGCTTGGGCCATCAGTTCACTGTTAGTGTTGAGCCCTGCCTTGACATAAATTCTAACTGATAATTTACTTACCACTATTCCAGTGAAGTCTCCACTCTCAAAGCGTGTGATGGCGAGATCTAGAGACTTCTGTAGAGCAGCATTCACTCTCTGGCTGATGAGACGATTCAGATCAATCGACCTGCCCAGCAGCTGAAATAAAACAATCAGCCATAAGCATGTATTTACTTAATGAAATAAAGCATAAGGTGTATATGCAATGCCATTGAAATTGTATTGAGGTGAAAGAAATTCTATTATATACTTGAAATTGACATTTTAAGAAACTCATCACAAAATATTTTGAGTGTCCTAAAGCATAGTTTTTTGGTGTTTCGGTGTCTAAATGACGCCCAGACGTCCTGCAGGCTAAGACTATACTAAGAGACTTACCTGCACATGTCTCTGCTTGAGCAGGGTGGAGTAGCGGTTAGCAGCGGGGTAGGTGATCTTTGTTCCGTAGTTAGCACACTCAGCTCGGAATCTCTTGTCCAGCATGATACTGAAATCACAAGTTCACATAATTTTAGGATTACCTCAGGAAACAGATACATACAAATAAACACATCAAGTTTAATTTAAGAAACTAAGAAAGCAAAATATTAAAATCAGGAGTTGAGATGTTTATGATTTTAGGACTATCACAGAAAGCAGATATACAAATAACTGTATCATTTTTTTAAAGAAAGTACTACACCAATAAGTATTGAATAATCATGTCTTGAAAGGAAAATATAAATGAAATATCAACTTCATATTGAAATTGATGTATACAGATTTTTTCTGTATTTCAACAAGGCTTTCGTTATAACTGATATAACTCCTGTGAAGTAAATAGTTGTAGTGTGGGTGAGTACTATCAAAATAAATTAGTCAATTTGTGTCAAAGTATGACTTAATAAAACAATCTTATTTCAAATTGTAGGAAATTACTTCCCCACGAAATTCTGATTCTGTAAATTCACTTTAATGTTATTGTTAGTACTGACCTGCCAGCCCAGTGCTTGTAGTAGGCATAGATCTGATCACTCAACTTGTACACAAACTGGTCAAAACAAAGATTCACCTGAAAACAAAATACAACAATAGAGTTAAAACAATAGCATACAATAACCTGCAATCAATATGTCTTGAATCTAGAGTGTACCTTGCACACACTAAACACACATGGGATTGGGGAATCTATAATTGTTTTAAATGTAAAGAGGAGTTTAATTTGGCAGGTAACAATTTATTTCCCCTTTGGCTCAATAGCATAGTCTTAGCCAGTCAACCTCTGGGTGCCTTTTCGGACACCCAAACCCTTAAAAAGAACCCCTCAGGACACCCAATTTTTTGTGTGGAATTCCTAAAAATCTCAATCTCAAGCTTATAATTGAATTATTTCATCTCCTTATGATTCCCATGACATTGCTTAATGATATCATGCCTTATTTTGATGAATTTATACATGTTTATTGTTGAAATATGAATATGTGATCCCCTTTAAAAATTTGGACGCCCAAAGATTTTACAACTGCAAATTTTAGGCACCCAGTTCCTAAATCCTGGCTAAGACACTGCTCAATAGTGTAGACAATGTGGACAATTTCATAACATCATGCAGATCTATGTTGCAAACTAAAACTCCTATTATGGGCTTTTGACTGCTGAAATATATGGCCGCTAAAATACCATATTCACTTCCTTATATGGATCTGGCCACTTTAAAATACCTCTGTAACAAGTTTCATACACCTACCTCAGCCTCCACCTCATCATAGAGAAACTGCTTCCTGAATTTGGTGAGAGCGTAGTGGGCACTATCATTGTACAGATCTAACGGGTAGAGAATATACCTGAAAACAACACAGGAAACTGTCAACAGACGTAGCCAAAGAATGTATGATTGCATATACTATATGCAAGCCTTGCACTGCCCTGTTACATAGAACAAGAGTTAAGTACCAAGCATCCTAGACTTGACAAGAACATATCAAGTGATGTTGTTGTAATGATCTAACAGGTAGAGACAATACCTGAAGACGATAGGTAATGTGATTATCAATAGGTGCAGCCAACAACTCTGACGTTACATTACATATACGGTATTGTAGTTGACCCTTTAACTACGGAGCATCAAATATCAAAGGTCATTACATAAATGAAAATTCATCTGAGACCTATTAGAAGATATACATGCTTAAATTTCTAATCTCAATTATTTCAACTTTTATTGTGATCTGTAAACCAGCTTCTAAAATAAGCACACTTATAGTGTATCAATGATACAAATAATTGATGTGTCAGCTCAAGATATACCAACAGATGTAATATTTATGACATATTTTACTTACTCCATCATTGATGCTTCTTTGGTCTCTAGGATGTGGTCTGTCAGTATCCATGGCATAGACATATCAATAGGAAACTGGAAGAACACAGACAGAAAAATACCATAAGTAAACATGCAGATGTCCTGTTTATATCTAACTAAAATATTATCAATTTCAAAGACTGCATCTGGGAATCAGCACTGTGAGGAAAAGTAGAAAGACAGAGAGAATCAGCTTAGACCAGGGTCTTAGTCAGTATTTAAATATTGAGTGCCCATTCATATCCAAAGCGTACATCTGGTATGACACATATGAACATATTTTGATATCAATTCAAGATTTGGGGAAATATTTGACTGAAAGTTGAGTCACTTGTTGGGCTTGACAATTCTTCTTCAAATATCTTTCAAGTATTACTATATTTGCCGAGTTATGTAAAAAGTTGTCAGATCATGTGCACACTCCAGATGCAAATAAGCTAACCCTTCCAAATGCTGAGGCTACTTTTCTTCAAAGAAAAAGGATGCAAAGATTTTGAAAACCATCTAAACCCTGTCATGTTGGTATTCATTGGATAGCTCTCGATGAGTACTCTCAGATGAATACCCATTTGCTAGGGTTTCATTCATTTTTCAGGTTTTTTGCATCATTTTGTATTGGCAAAATTAGCCACCAGCGGTATAATAAGGGTTAACTTATATATTTCTGCAAATTCCAAATCCACAACCATATCTTTGTGTAATACCGCACTCACAGCACAATGGCAGATCACAATACAGTATGACTTTTTTTTATCACCACAGCAAATGATATCCTTGTCAAGATAAACAAAGGGTGTGTAAATGGGAGAAAAGTTTGAAAAAAAAAACATTCACCAGAGGATACAATACTCAATGGATGAAAAAAACCTTACCTAAAATTGAAAAAAGAATTAATCTTAAGTATACACAAAATTCTTGAGAAATACTCAACCTAATATGTATACTTGGTATATCTACCTTTATATACTGGGATAGTTGAGTTTGAGAGTAATATTGCTTGTGAAAGCCATGCACACTGCAGGGACAAGCTGATACACCACGCATATATACACAAAACACATGCACATCCACCCCAAGGCACCAACAATTACGGATTGGCACCTTTAAAATTTTCACAATATCGTTCGCTACCTGACTGCTAATGACATATGGGTACCAAACAGCCTGAGATAAGCTACTAATAGACTAAAATGACCACTCCTAGTACCTCCATTTCTCGTGTGTTAGGATGTGTTTAAACAGTAATATACTTCTTGTATGAAGGTTGGCAGTGATGGGAACTTGGGTTTAAGTAGAGAATACTTAAGAAACTATTTGGGCCTATGTTTTATTCATGGTGTAATTGTCCTTTAACAATATATTTAATGATACTGCCTGCTTCCAAGGAACCTAATTTTGTTAGATTTAGCACTGTCAGCTTCGGAAATTAAGCTGATAACTAGCAAACTGCCTTCGTGTGGAGACATCCATGTAGCAAATAAGTTTATTCTATGTATATTTTGAATTGTAAATAATACAATATAATATTTAAGTTTTTGATAAGATCCTGTTTCCCATTGGAAATCAGTATTTGGTATCGTATCGAGTATGATATAAGGAATATGCTATTTTTTTCTCACCACAACCACAACCGCATTCTATAAACTGACCATGGTATCATTCTTTCAGGTGGCAGGGGAGGGGCTCTGGAATGGAAACATTTTCAGGCAAAGTGGTGATCGGTTTTAGATTGGGAAGGGATTTTCTCATTCTAAAGATTTTTTTTGTGAGGGGGAGGGGGGGGGGGGGGGGGGAGGTGGTTGGTATTGGTATATATCAGGCAAAATTTCTGAGACAAGCAAGAATGAATAACATCCAATCCATCCGTATCCTTGGCTGGTCAATGAGGAATCCTATCTTAGACAGGGGAGGGGAAGGAAGTGGTGATGCTGGATGAAGACTCATTAAAAGTGACTTTTTTTGAGACAAGTTGGTTCTCAGCCTGGCAAAATACAACCATTTGCAACAAAACCCTATTTGGAAGGAAGACCTTGATAAACTGAAGTTCTTATTTTCTCTAATGAAACTGCTGTCGCTATCACTGACTTCTGAGATCATTTGCATACCCATCATTTAGGTGGTCACAGGTATTATTAAAGGCAAGTGACCTAAAATTCATCCCTGGGGAAATATGTATGTAAACCAAGTTAGGAATTTAGCAATCTGCTGAAGAATTATGATCAGCTTGAGAAATCACGTGAAATTCACACCCTGAAGTCGGCCAACTTGCATTGCAGAGACCTTCAAAGACAGTGACTGAAGAATAACCAAATTAACCCAAATTGAACCCTCAACCAATCAATTTTATAGTGGTGACTCAAGACTCAATTGTTGGTGCATTGGGTAAAACCAAGTGAGACAAACAATGCTGAAAAAATGCTATGACAAAACTGTAAAACATGTGGCGCCACCTATACCCCGTTTGACACACTAGAGAGTGAACCAAACACCCTGTGAAAATGACCGTGTAGGAAGGCAGGCTCTCTGCAGCCGAGTCTGCAGTATGACGACGATTCTGCCAAGGTCAAGGTCAACTCAAGGACAATGAGGATGAGGAGGAGAAGAGGTAGAGGATGAGGAGGATCTAGTATAAAAGTGTACAATAGTGTGACTTTGGAAAGCAGCTACATTCAGCAGGAGCGGATACTACCTGGACTGGCCTATCCACCAGAAAGAACTCAGTGCAATAGGCAGTGTGTTCATGATCTTGGGTACACTGCAAAGAGGCAAAGCCGGCTTACAGAATTTGGACGGCTGGAGTTACCCATTCATGCTAAAAATTGGATGTTTTTAAGGGTTTTAAGGGGCGCAAGTAGTAATACTTTCCCCTGGATTTGTAAAAAAATATGCGCAAGCACTGAGATACTAGGTGGAGCCATTCAAAACCTTAAGGGTGATGCATATCTATACTAAATTATGTCCTTGAATTCTGTGAGGTTAACAGAGTTGTCTATAAATGTGTCTACACATAAGGGATGGCAAGAGAGGGGGTTGACAAAATGTTAAGCAGCAGAAGCTTAAAAGTCTAGAACATAATCATCAAGTCAGTCAGTCATCATTTCTCCAATAGCCAACAAAATAGATTACCATAAGTTCTCACTAAGTTGGGACACTATTTGATAATTACAATTTTTATGGGCTGAGGGTGTCCCATGTTTTCCGAAAATACAGACAAAGCAAAGTAATAGTGACCCAGATTTCCCTTAAATTATTTCACACAATAATTTCAGTGGCCTAAATTCTAAGGGTGGTTTAATTTTCTGAGAATTTATGGTAAGTGTAATTCACATTTTAATGAGTTTAGATATTAAATTGAACCTTAGCAGGAGAATACATTTAAAAGGCACAAGTAAGGACTGATTTTACACTCATGAAGACTATTAATAAAGATCCATTCATGAATCATAATGAGGCATTTGTTCTTTAGACTTCAAAAGAAGTAATGTATGCTAATTGACAATATTTCTTTATTACTGATAATTCAGAGAACACCCACTTGAATAGGTTTGGTTATGAAATGATGCTAATAACATTATCATACCCAAAACATGTTCTTGGGCAAAAAGAATATTCAATAACTTGATGCAGGATGACCATGGAATAATGCATTCATAAATAAGTATAAGGCCATGATGCACTAGGTAAAACAATGGGCATTGTCTCATGCAGTTCTATAAATATCAGCACCATGACCATAATCCAAATCTCTATTATTGATTACTGTATAACACTATTATATGGAGTGTCAAATGTTTAGCACGGTAGCGTCAGTATAACATGATTGCACAACAATACGGTAGTACACTTAACCCTAGCCATTATCTTAGTTACACTCAGGGTCACATATATCTGAAACATAAATTTAGCTTATTGTGCTATTATAGCTAAATTAATATGCCCACTAAATAAACCAGTTATACCATATCTCATCATCAAAATCATTACCATAATCATCATCATACAAAGATAACAGCGGCAGCAACATTTTCACCATTAATTCATCATTATCATCATCATCACAATCATGTTAACAACTTACTGGTACAGCCAAGAGAAAATGCTATCAAAGACGACCATAACACAGAATATCCAATGATCCTTTAGTTGTTTCATTCTCTAAGCAAGCCTGGAAAACATTCTATGCCAATTCAGTTCTTGATTTAAGGAAGAGAAAGCCAAGTTGAAAGTCAAGTTATGTGTGTACGCATATTTATTTGAGTGTCTGTATCATTCCTACAATACACAGTTTTATGAATATTCTTAAAGAATCAGAAATACCGAGTGATGGGTTAGGTAACATATGCAGCATACAGTACCATTGTTACATGGTTGACCAACCAACAGCACATGATAAATGCATAAGTGATATTTATAGAAGTATCATTTGCCAAGTATTAATAAGTAAAGGAACATAACAATTTAAATCAGACATGACAGAAACAACCTGGCTCCATTAAAGTAATAAATGATCATGATAATACACACAAAATACAAATGTAGACAAAAAATATTGTTTTTATAAAAATACTGTGTATTGCCACAATTCTGATGGATGCTGCATACATTACCTATAAGTTGATAGCATGATTAAGTAAGGAAAGTAATAAGAAAGAGAGAGAGTGATTACCTGTATTTTCTTGCCCATGGTCATCTCCAGGAAGAATTCTCTGTACCATAACTGAGACAGGTCACAGCATTTCATCAGCGAGTCTGAAAATAGGGTAAAGAAAGTGATTGTAAATCAAATACATTCTAACCCTTATGCTGCTGGTGACTAATTTGGCCAATACAAAATGGTGCACAACACTTGAAAAATGATTGAAACCCTGGCACATGGGTACTCATCTGAGAGTACTCAGTGAGAGCTTTCCAATGAAAACCAATATGATAGGGTTTAGCTGGTTTTCAAAAAGTTGTGCGTACTTGTGCTTTGGACAAAAGTAGCCTCAGCATTAGAAGGATTAACTCATTCATGCTTGGAACAGTTGGTTTGAATGCTATAGGCATGAATGGGTTAATGTTAATGAAAGATGTACTCATTACTTTGTACACTTGTACTCTAAAAGCATTATCTGAATATTCTATTCTGTTTCCTCATTCATGACTGTAGCGACTAAATATGTCTGTGCTATTCTGGTAATATCTTTGAGTTCAAAGCATTTTCAAAAAATATTCATTTTAAGGGGAATTTTTGATAAAACAAAGCCACGATGCTCCTTTGAGTTCTTACCATTGAGGTTTAGAAGATATGACCAGAAGTAAGATGTCTTGTGAAAAGCGTCTATGTTCCTCAGGGCCTCCATGTCTATATCTTTCCTGAGTGTTTTCTTGCCCCCACTCTTGTCAGCAATCAAAGACTCCAGCATTGTCCGCACCATGTACAGCTAAAATAAAAGAAATAAACATGTATTATCTTTATCATCTTTTGCTTATTCTCCTATTATAATTGTCAATTATGACAGTTGTAAAATACTGCTGAGGTACAAGACCACAAGTTATATACTAGAAGAGAAATTCAAACATGTATTTGAATATAAAATGCTATCAGGACCAGTGATCTGCTAAGTTCCGCAGTGAAAAATGCATCAAAATGCATTGTGTTTGGACAAAAGTAGCCTCAGCATTGGAAGGGTTAATATGGTAGTAAATTTACCTGTGTACTAGATGGTCCAACATTTCTTCTGGGGACTTTGATGTGGAATCCGTCATCAGGGTCTTTCTTTCCTCGTAATGCAGGGTCCTCCTGGGGCTCCACACCTCTCAACCAATCAGCACAGGTCTCTCGCACCGACACGATAATACTGCAAGCAAAGAAATCGTAGAACTGATAAATATGCAATTAAATATTCAAGAAAGATTATGATAATAATAATGATAATAATAATAATGATAATGAAGATAATAATAATGATATGGTTATAATAATAATAATAATAATAATAATAATAATAATAATAATAATAATAATAATAATAGTAATAATAATAATAATAATGATAGTGATAATGATAATAATAATAATGAAATTCATAATAATAATAATAATAATAATAATAGTAAAATCTTGTGTGTATGTCTTAATGGTCACTGGATAGTAGTACACATCAAATTCCTACATAAATTGTCACAAGGATTCCTGATTCTTCTGACAATAATTTGGGGCAAAAAATGATTTTATAAAATATCTAAATGAGAGTTGTTGATGGTGTTCTACGTTTCTCCTTCAAATAACATACTCCCAAATATGCTTTTACCTGAAAGATTTCATCGAGATTGTCAGGCTGCTTTTGGCTGCTGTGAGCAATAAACCCTTCCAATTCTGAGGCTACTTTTGTCCAAAGCACAAGGATGCAAAGTTTCTTAAAAATCTATCCAAACCCTGTTATGTTGGTATTCATTAGATAGCTCCCGCCGAGTATTCTCAGTTGAGTACCCATATGCCAGGGTTTAAATCAGTTTTCAGTTGTTATTTTTGCATCATTTTGTATTGGCAAAATTAGCCACAATCAGCATAAGGGTTAATGATATGTATATTTCTACTGACCTTCTGATGACCTCCCTCTTGTTTTTGATGCTCTTCCTCAGCGGGTCTCTGAGAGTGACCTGCACGAAGTCCTGCAGGTCGGCATACACGCTACGCCTGATCGCATCCATGAAGATCGACTCCATACGACTCAACAGCATTTGTAGACCCTTGATCATAGCAATCACCTCAACCAAGGCAAACTTCTCTTGGCTGTTGTAGTTATATCTGGTAGACTGAAAAAATTCATAAATGAAAATGTAAAATGATTGTAGTAATACCTATGAATGAAGTATTGTATTGATAAATGAAGCATATAATAAAATCACATTTTCCTGTAACGTCCTTATGCTACAGAAAAATTGTTTGCAGGTGAATAGATCATATACTGTGTAACTGGTTACAGGTTACTGGCTATTTTCGCACTCCCCATGATAGCGCCAAAATTACATCCTTCGAATAAATATAAATATAGTAGTAAATACATAGTTTGAGTGTTTTGAATGCGCAAATTTCAAGTAGCACAAATACCCTACAGCAGGGCTGTAAAGCCAATTTTAAGCACTCCAAATTAAAGCTGTATACAGTATGTGTACTTCTTACAAGGTTGACTTTAAGCTAGCAATCCCATAGAATGCCTGCCCCTAGTACCTACCCGTTCATACTCCTCAGCTGTGAGAGGACAGTCCTTGTTTTGGTGGTGATCTGTTGGGTGCAGCAGCTTCCACGAGTACTGGAAAACAAACAAGCATGGAGAGATAACTTTGGAATAAATCAAAGATTCACAAAATATTTGAAGGAGAGTTGTGGGAAGGATCTTGGTCAACATTCCTCCTTCGAACATTTTCATAGTTTTATTCATTTATCTATTTATTCATTGATTTATTATTTTTTTAGAGATATCACCAAAACAGTCTTTGGTTTTAGGCGCTACAAGCATGAATAGAAGTAGTAAAACCTCTCTTACCAGTTCCATGACTTGTGAGTTCCATGCAGATAGTAGCTGCAGCCCTCGCAGTGCCAGTTCCCGTAGTTCTCTGTTTTCATTGTCTGTTCTAGGGTTCTCCCTCTGTGTAGTGATCACCTGCAGAGAAAATAATCATATAATCAGCAGGATCTTAGCCAGAATTTAGAAATAGGGGGCCCAAAATTGGCGATTGTAAATTTTTTAATGTCTAATCTTTTCCAGGGAGACCACAATATGCTTGGTTTACAATCATAAATATTATCTACTTATTGAAATAATGCATAATGTCCGTATAAAATGTCATGAGAATTATATGGAGGTGGAAAAAAGAAATACATTTACAAAAATAAAGAAATAACCAAATAACAATTAAAATTCAAAATAAACATAGAAATAACCTATTCAGTAAATAATATTAAAGCAAATTTCTTCAAATTATCTGAAGATTTATAAGTAAAATATGAATTAACAAAACATGCTGGATATAACTTAAAGAGAGGTTCATGTTTTCCAAAAACTATAACAGAAAGAAGAAAGGAGGTTCCATGTTTTTCCTATTAAAGTCAATCATTTGCAATAGTAATCCATGTATGCAACTAGCACTTCAACTGGTCAAAACATATTTGGCATCCACAATAATAATATGAGCAAAGGTAGATGGAATTATAAAAGAATATAAAGAAACTAATCCATGCACATTCACTGGGAATCACATTCCCTTTCTAAATAGAGGGATAAGGAAGATTTGAGAATATTCCATGAAAATGGACACTTGATATTGTCATATTAGAAAAAGAGAATAGAGGAGGGAAAAGAGTTCTGAAAGGGGATGCAGGGCCTGGAGGCCAATGATAATTAACCATTCTAATGCTAAGGCTACTTTTGTCCAATGCACAAGAAAGCAAAGATTCTTGAAAAGCATCTAAACCCTGCCACGTTGGTACTCATTGGATAGCCCTCTCAGAGTACTCTTAGATGAGTACCCACATGGCAAATATTCAGTGATTTTCAGGATTTTTGCACTATTTTGTGTTGGCCAACTAATAGCCACCATCCACAAAGGTTAAAGGATACTCTTTCTGACACAGTATTATAAGACCAAAGCTGATTGGTAGAAGTGGGGACAGATGGTAATTAACCCTTCCAATGCTGAGGCTACTTTCCTCCAAAGCACAAGGACGCAAAGATTTTGGAAAACCATCTAAGCCCTGTTATGTTGGTATTCATTAGGAAGCGCTCGCCGAGTACTCTCAGACGAGTACCCATGTGCCAGGGTTTTAGTGATTTTTCAATTTTTTTGCATCATTTTGTATTGGCCAAATTAGCCACCAGCAGCATAAGGGTTAAGGCTACTGAACTATGGAAAATATGGAGACGGGTCTCAAATTAAAAAAGATGAGGAAGAAATAGGGAAATGGAGACTATCTGAATATTTCAGAATGTAACCATAGGGAATGACAAGTATATGAACAATAATATGCATGAACAAAATTCCAATCACTAATCTACCCCATGCTTCCTATTCATATTTGTTTTGTACATGTTTTTTCATGAGACATCATAACAGAATAGAAGATATTCCAATGAATCCATGCTTGTGTAAAGCATAGGGTTTAACTAATGCATTTAAAAGGGAGTAAATTCACAAACCATTTTTTGATGGACAATTCTTCCTCAAATATCTTTAAAGTATTGTTTTAGATATCACCAAAATAGCCGGTGGTTTTGGTTGCTACAGGCATTAAAGGTTTAAAGGTTCTGTCCATGCTAAAGGTCTTCATGCTCATTCCTCATCATCATCCTGACTTACCGACTTTCCCTCTATACCCATGGCTTTCTTAAAGACACTGCCCTCTAACTACGGGACAAACAAAGATAAACCAAACCCTACTAGCAACTCAACATAGTAAAACAACACAAGAGTCCTAATTAAGGCTATAGGAGTCAGATTTGGTAAGTAGATATTAGTGTATGTGTGTTAGTATAAAGCAAAGCAAATCACCC
This sequence comes from Maea johnstoni, assembly GCA_963942565.1. Classification (NCBI taxonomy): domain Eukaryota; kingdom Metazoa; phylum Annelida; class Polychaeta; order Spionida; family Magelonidae; genus Maea; species Maea johnstoni. The sequence continues at coordinate 30,381,940 of OZ012690.1, forward strand.
TGCTAGGACCTTACAACTTAGGCCAATACTTTGATTTACTATTTTAGGAAGATTAACCCCTTCCCCCCTCAAAATCATAAATAACAGAAATAATCTAGCCATTAATCAGGTCTAAAGGTTGTTTGGAATAAGTTATATCATCATATTTTATTATCATATCATTACCAATTATGTAAGATTTTATCAATAATGAGTAACACGAGTACACAACATCCCTTATGTTATTAACTGACCAGAATTGTATTATGCAAATATTTTTTTCTCTCAAGCTTGGAAGTCATATTATTGTGCAGTGCATTAAGAATGGTACATACTATCAAAACAGAGCTAGTGATATTAATAAGAACTCATATCAAAATAAGCTCAATCAAACAAATTGGAAATGTTAGTTGCACATAAAACTAAGGTTATTAATCTAGAAATAATTCATAAACCTCACATGGTATTTTCAATTATATATACATATATACACATATATACACACACACACACATATATATATATATATATATATATATATATATATATATATATATATATATATATATATATATATATATATATATATATATATATATATATATATATATATATATATAAAAGTGCCTACCTCATTATTATGTTTGGCCAGTTCGCTGATGTATCTCACATGGTCCTCTCTCATGGCCTCAAGGTTAACTAGTAGGTTGCCTTGACAACTCTGCTGGTTTGAGTTGTTTCGTGGCCATTTTGAAGGATCGTAATTTGGTGTCTTTCGGATATAGTTGAAGGGGGCGATTTGCATATCTCCATATAGAGGTACAACTTCAAGTTGCTACAAGACAAGAACAATCAAAGCTTAGTTTTCAACCTATTTTTCTGATAAGACAAAGAAGTCCATGTTACCCTTGCTAGGGCTATATAACCATAAATTCTCTTAATTTTAGACTACACAAGGATATTGGGCCACTAAATATTTTTCAAATAAATTATTGGGAAATATTGGGAGATATTGATCTATCTCTGATAGCTCTTATAGTATGGACAACTATTACTGTGCTTTGTCAGTATTTCTATAAACCCCATAAATATTGTCCCAAATTACCGAGGATTTACAGTAACAGAGTTCTGAAATATCAGATGACAACCCCTTTAAAAAACAATTTAAAAAAATGCATGATAATATTTATTTTTCAATTCAACTTTGGTTTCTGGATACTGTAAAACAATAACCCTATACATTATATTCTTTAAGGGTATTTTAAGCTTAGATCTTTATGAGTATGAAACAATTATGAAACCCTGCATGTGTGATCAAACTTCAAAATTTTTGGGTGTACTTAAGTCTGCATTTGAAAACAAACATAAACTATAATATAAAGCATTAGAAAAATAAATTGGTATTTAATAAGATGTAAGTTATTTATTTACCTTAAAAATGATGTCTATTTTTGCTAAGTTGATCCGTTTTTTGTTATCTAGTCTGTTGATGTTGACTTCCTTGCCATCAATCATGAATAATCCAAAGCCCATCACCTGGAATACCAAAAATATCAATGAATAACAAATATTAACAATTTATCACAGATAAAAAATTTCTCAAGTTGAAATATCACAACGCATACAAATTCACTTAATTCTACAAGGATTCAGAATACTCACTTCTATACAACAGACACTGTAACCTGTCTAAAAGGCACCTTGTTAAAGGAGAACACCAGTCCCATTCAATAGCTCAAAATGACTTTGAACTGCCCTCGCCAATTAAAATTTTGCCAAGGAATTAGTGTGTTATTCGACTGACCTTCAGAATAGCATTTTATGCAATAATAACCAACACAACCTTGAACTGACCTTGCTTACAAGCACATTTCATTGGAATATAATCAAGAACTTCTGACTTGGAATAGATATGACATTGACCTGACCTGCGTAGAAACATTTACTAGTCCCTTGGTAGGACTCTTTCAGTATCAACTTCTCACTAGTAACCGATATGGCCTTGAATGGACACTTTCAATATCAACTTTTCACAAGTGCTCAATATGACCTTGAACTGACCTTGCTGAGAAGCAATTTTTCACTAGGGATGAGGTAGCGCCTGTTCTCATACATGTCCACACAGAGTAACCAATATGGCCTTGAACTGAATCATTCATTATCAACTTTATCAACAATATGACCTTGAACTGACCTTGCTGAGAAGCAATTTTTCACTCGGGATGAGGTATCGCCTGTTCTCGTACATGTCCACACAGAGGTTGACAATGTCACACAGCAGCTCCTCGTAGCCAGGGATCTCCTGCAGGGTCTCCTTGACCCCGTCGCGGATCTTATTCTGCGTGGCAAGAAACATGGAGAGGTTCTGCGACTCCTGCAGTGCCTGCGGGTCAGACATCACCTTCAGAAACTGGGCAGCCCTGAAAGAAACAATGGGTAGGGAATGAATGAATGAACCTGTCCAAAGCTGATGCTACTTTCGTCCAAAGCACAAGGATGCAAAGATATTTGAAAACCTTTTAAACCCAGTCATTTTGGTATTCACTGAGAATACTATCGCAGAGTACCCTCACATGAGTACCCATGTGCCAGGTTTCAATCATTTTTCCAGGTTCAGTTAGAGTATACCACAATCTAATATTGGTTATATGGTTTTTATATTGTTTTGTGCAAAGTTGTAAACTAATAATACAACACTAATACTAATACTACAGACATTTTGGTGAAATGTAAAGTTTAATTGGTTCAAATGGATAAAGTTTCAATTAAGAGCTTCATCTGATGTCAGTATATATTAAAACTCATGAGGGCAGGAAATCAAATGTCAACTTCAGACCAAGTAAGAGTAAGTAATTAAGAGGATTAAAATTGATTAAAATATATTATGCACAATAAAAGTTTATGATTTATATGTCACGAGAATGGCCATGCACGTTTTTACTGTATTTAGCTGGAAATGAACCACACATAATCCTGTTTATGTCCCTACCTGGTATCAAATTACTGTATTTAGCTGGTATCAAATTACTGTATTTAGCTGGAAATGAACCACACATAATCTATAATCCTGTTTATGCCCCTACATGGTATCAAATAAACTACTACGTACCTTCTGTAAGCTGAGTAGTCATTCTTTACGCTAGCTTTCATGTTCTTCAGTTCATCCAGCACGGCAAACATGTTGATGAATTTGCCAAGGGTCAACAAGTACGCCTCTGAGACAAAGTCATTGCGTTTTTCCTTGTGACAAAGACGCTTCACCTCACTGCTGAAACGCTCTATGGCTTTCCTCTGTGTGGTGGTGAAAATAAGGGAAGGGAGATAAGTTAGTCATGTTCAAAGTGCTTTGAAACAAATGATGATTATAGTCAATTATTCAGAGTAAATATTGAAAATAGCCAATAAAACTGTTTCGTGGCCATTTTGAAGGATCGTACTTTGGTATCTTTCGGATATAGTTGAAGGGGGCAATTTGCGATAGCTGATAAAATGTTCTTTTGAAACTTTTGGATTCTAAATACTTTGAGTATTTTATATTTTTGATTATAAAATTTGATCATATAATTTTTTTGATTTTATTTGAATTACAGTGTAATATTAGATTTATATAGCAATATTTGCCGTATTAAAAATGTCTGATTTTGGATAATGTATAGGATAATTTAACAAATAGGGCCATCAATACAAAAACATAATAGTAACTTCCAACAGTAGAGTAGGAAAAAGATCATTCAACTTCAATATTCCCATGCAGTCTGCAGATGAGGTGTTATCAAGGATTGTTAACATGCATGGTTTACAAAGTTATACATTCATTTGGAAAATATTAAAATATAAGCCGTAGTAATTTTTATATACTTCACAATATATATATATATATATATATATATATATATATATATATATATATATATATATATATATATATATATATATATATATATATATATATATATATATATATATACACACACACACACACACACACACACACACACACACAAAGTATACTATTAGCAAACCTATCAGTTCACCAAACCCATTCATGCTCAAATAAAGGATCTTCAGAGTGATCTGATACTTACAAGAAAAAATTGAGAATTGAATAAGAAAGTAAAATATATTACAAAGAAAGCTATGGTGTATTTTTCTATTAAGATTTCTTGTTAGAATTTATTTCAAAAGAATACTTCTGTTTATTGCCTAAAATAGCCACGCCTCCATAGGATTCTGAGGAGATGAAAGAAGAGGCATATCTACTCCAGCTGCCAGTTAAAAAGGCCAGGCTATTTTGTTGATATCTCTCTAACAAAATATTCTTTTGGGAAAATATCGGATAGAGAAATAATTTTAGTCAGAATAAAACTGATAACTCTCCTTCAAATATTTATTCAAACGCATACATAATCACTTAGTCCAGTAGCCAGATCAAGAAAAGGGCTCTATTTTAGAAGTTAGGTTAACCCGAGAGCTAGAAAATTTCCGTCGGTATCATGTTTTAGGCCCACACTTGGGGCATACCGCCAGGGTGGATGTAGCATTCAGAAGTGGTGCACATCTTTTTTATGGGGTCATGTCTTAGACACCCCAATATATGTAAAAAGGCCCCAAAATGGTCAAAATAATAGGTATAGGGGTAGGAAAGGCACCCTAAAACACTCATACCTCAGCTTAAAACAAACATAGGGTTGAGTGTTCAGTATCAACATGTTGGTAGGAAAGAGAAGTATCTTTTGAAATAGTAAACACATAACTAACTCAATCCCATGATGAAATAAAGGTCATTCAAGGTCAAAATGGCTGCCAAATCAACAATCTGGGATTTTCCCATATTCTATAGTTTCCGTTTATAAACTTCTCAGTTTTTTTGAAGGTATGTATTTCTTTTTTGTAGCCACTTTTTCTAAAGGAATGTCTTTTAATGGAATTGTTGAACATTTTAGAAAGTTCATTGACTAAAGTTTTAAGTCCAATTTTGAGCTGTAAGGTACAAAGTAGGGTACCAAGCCCACCTGGAGACCCCAAAAAGTGCCTAAAATGGTAAAATTTTGAAAACTAAAATGATTGTATCTTAAGTTTTATAAGTAGGAAGGGAGCAGATGATGCACTAAAACATCAGGTTTAATTTTCTCCTCAATCTGGAAGGCAATGGAAAAATAATATTGAAATTAAGGGGTCGTTGAAGGTCAAATAAAGGTCAAAATATCATTTTTTCCCTAAAAAATTCAAATTTTGATCAAGAGATTTTGATGAAGTACTTGTGTTTCGTCATTATATAATTTCCAAACCAAGTTACCACAATAATTGACAGATAAATAATCTCAACTATGGTCCAACAAATCATTTTCTACCATTTACCAGTGAAAATGAAGTAGTTTTAAGTCAATATGGAGGTGTGGAATGTGGCATTTGGCTATTCAATGCTTATGATAAGTGTTTACGGAGGGGTTATGAGAAAGTGCTAATATGGGACCACTGTTTAGGTCATAAAAGTTGTGAGCATTAAACATTATAGGCATTGTTTGGTATCAAAATGTTTGTTGTAAGACAGTCTTTCCATTCCATGCAACCAGCCTATGGTAGGGTCTATTGTTGTGATACTAGAGGTCATTCAAGGTCAAACTAACCCCAATTTCATGATTTAAGGCATTTTGTCTTTGCATTGTCCATTAAGCCGCTCATAAAATTATCCTGGAATACATATTTTATCCTGGAAATACTTTTAGGTGAGTAATAATTTTTTTTAAAGGATTCTGAGACATTTCTAGGTGATTTCAAGAGAAAGTCTGGACCAATCTTGAATATTTAGGGACCAATATGACAAAATGACTGATTACGGGTGCACTCAATTATTTAAATGAGGCAGCAGAAAGTTGACATAACAGATCGAGTCATATCTTATGGTATGTCAGCTTTCATTTTTAATGAGGAATAAGTCTTTTAACTTGCGGCATTACTTGCTTATTGTGTTTGTCATGTAAGATTAAAAAGGCAGTGTAAAATATCACTGAGATTTAAGGAAAAAATGAAGGTCAAATAAAGGTCAAAACGTCATTTTTTCTCTAAAAAGTTCGAATTTTGATGGAGAAATTTTCATGAGGTACTTCTTTTTGTCATTACATAATTTCCTAACCACATTACCACAATATTTGACAGACAAGATACCTTAAATATATTTTACTAACAATGTTTTACCCTTTACCTGTGAATATGAAGTACTAGTTTTAAGGTAATATGCAGATGTGGAATGTGCTATTGGACAATTCATGCCTAAATTAAGTGTTTAAAATCGAGTTGTTAGAAATTGCTAGTAACATATGGGACCACTGTTTAGGTCCTAAAAGTTGTGAGCACCAAACATTATAGGCATTGTTTGGTATCAAAATGCTTGTTGTAAGACAATCTATCCATTTCATGCAACCAGCCTAGGGTAGGGCATTTTGCTGTCATACAAGAGGTCATTCAAGGTCAAACTACCCCCAATTTCATGACTTAAGGCATTTTGTCTTTGAATTGCTAGTATCTAGTATCTCTTCAATTGCTCCTAGAATACATATTTAATGATATTTTTTCCTAAAAAAGATTATTTTTAGGTGAGAAATATCTTTTTAAAGAGAAACTCATGCCTTTCAAGGTTATTTCAAGACAAAGTCTGTGCTAATTGTGAATATTTAGGCATCAAAATAACAAAATGCCTGATTTTGGGGGCACCCAAATATTAATTTAGCAGCGGAAAGTTGACACAACATTTTTATCATATGGCATGTCAGCTTTCATTTTCAATTGGGCATATATGCCTTTTAACTTGCCAATTTGTGTTTACCATGTAAGGTTAAAGACAGCGTTAAATATTATTGAGATTTAAGGGAAAATGGAATGTCAAAAAGAGCATTTTCGACTTTGAAGCAAAGATCGGTATACTGGAGTTTTATTTTGGTCAAACGAGTAATGCTCATTTGCTTGAAAGGAATAATTGGTAATCATGAAATTAATTGAATAGTTAGTATGCAATAATAAGAATAAGTTGCTTTGTATCTATTTCAAGGTCAAAGACTGAGACTACCAAGGTTTTACCTAAGTGCGATTTCTGATTCAAATACAATAGTAACATAATCAAAGGTCAAACATGGGAATAATTCAATTATTTATGAAATTGAAGTAGATTTTTTAGTCTTCCTACTGTAGTTTACTTGTCAATGAAATTTATTACCAATCTCTGTGCAGAAAATTGGGAAGTCATTCAGTTCAAGGATAGCTTATTGATACTATTGACCAGTACAAACTTTAGTATTTTTGTGAATTTGGAGGTCAGCTAGATTAATTAGCTCATTTCAAACCTAGGATAATTTCCACAACTCATGCAGTAAAGCCAACTTCAGCCATAATTATCTTAGGATTCTTTGATGCATAGAAACAGAACTTTGGGGGTAGAATTGTTAACACAATGCTAGCTTCTCCTTATGATCTCTAAATTGTATGTACAATTTCTTGTGTGACAGTCCCTGTTGTGGTTTAGAGGTCATTGAAGGTCAAGATGAGCTCTGGTATAGGTTTTCGAATCTTTCACTTCAGAAGATGTCCGCGTTTTTGCAAATTCCTTTGATGTGCATATATTGTCAATGATTAATGTCTTAGATAAGTCAAATCTCTCCCAGAGGTTATAGGAATTGCTATTTAAACAATTCTTTAATCAGTTTATTTAGCTGTTTATTGAAAAAAATCCAAAAGGCTACCACTATTTATGAATGCACATACAATAGTCACAGATAGCAAAAAGGATTGGATCCTTAATGGGGATTTTTAAATTGACCAAGGCAGATAGTGGAGTGTGTAAATAACTAAATAGGCTTGTTTTCCAAAATAGATTAAGGTATGTACACATATTTCATGTACTCTAGGTCGCACATGCTGGAGGTCAAATAAAGGTTAGATATCTAGAAATCAGAGAGGTTGGTACTGAGCTAGGAATTAATGTTATGGATAATAAAAGATGTATACACCAAAATTAGGTAAAATCATTTTAGATAATGCTGAACTATTCAAAATTACAATTATGGTTTCCAATTAACGAATGGAACCACTGACAGATACATACCTAGTTTATTATATGAAATTCATGATACTTATATATTTAATTTGATTCATGATCTTCTGCCTAGCTTTCATCAAAGAACTTCGAAAGCTTTAAAAAGAGACATTTGTCACCTAAAGGCTTACAATGTACTCAATGTTTGGTGCAGACATATGTAAGGCCAGCATGTGGAGTTAGTTATTTTAGCCAAATACAATCAAAAGCAACTTATTTCATCTAGGGATGTCATCGATAGTCGACAAATCGATAAATCGATATTTTCAATTTGTCAATTAAATCGAATCGAATGGTTGGGTATCGAATCGAAATAATCGATATTCTGTACCCCAAAAATGGCGTATGATTGTAAATAAAAAATACACTTTTCCCAGACATTTCCCTGTAAAACTAACACAAAGTGACCCCTGACTAAATATTGAAGCATTTTCTATGGCTTTTGTAAGAGAAATTGTAAGGAATGGTATACTTTACTCAGGCAAAAATGGATATCAATGACTTCCCTGTAAATAATTGTGCCCTCCGAGCAAGTTACAGTGTATCGAATCGAATCGAATCGAATCGAATCGAAAAATATATCAATTAATCGAATCGATAAAATTTCATATCAATGACAGTCCTAATTTCATCTGGTAATGTTAATAATTTATGTAGTTGTAACCTACCTCAGTTCCTCCACTTCATGATTGGAAAATATTCCTTTCAGGTGAACTAAGACCCTGGCTTTTTTTTTTACCAAAGTGTAACTACTGCATTGAGATATTTGCTTCAAAGTCACAAATATTCTTTTTGACCTTAGTTTGACCTTAAACTTTTACACTATCTATATTTTACACTGGCTTTAATCTTTAAATGTAACATGATTTTTATACTATTAAACCTATAAAGTTTGGTATGTTGAACATGAATGACACTAAAAGTCAATATTGGTCTTGTTTTTTTAGAACAATTCAGAAGTTGCTTCTAGGTAAAATCCCGGCAGTCTGTCTTTGACCTCCAAATAGATAGAAAGCAACTTGTTCTTATCTGAAAATGAGATTTAAGTTGTAAACTAATCGTTTCTTTAGTTCATGATTGTCAAATATTCCTTCCAGGTGAATAAAAATTACTCATTTGAACAAGATGCAACTGCAGTATTACAGATATTTTCTCCAGAGTCATGAATACTCTATTTGACCTTTTGACCTTGGTTTGACCTACATTTTTTCCTTAAATCTCAGTATTATTTTACAGTCTTTACTTGTTTGTGAAAAACACAAACAGCAAGTTAAAAAGCTTATTTCCCCCAGTGAAAATGAAAGGATGTACCATAAGATATGAATCTATTATGTCAACTTTCTGCAGCTTCACTAACTATTGGGTGCACAATCAGACATTTCGTCATTTTGACCCCTAAATATTCAAGATTGACCCAGACTTTGTCTTGAAGTAACTGCAAAAATGTCTGAGAATTCTTATTAAAGATATTTCTCACCTGAAATATTTGCAGGAGAAAATATGCATTCCAGGAGAATTTAATAAGCGGCTAAATGGAAAATGCAAAGACAAAATACCTTAAATCATGAAATTGTGGTTAGTTTGACCTTGAATGACCTCTAATATCACAACAGAATACCCCTTCCTAGGCTAGTTGCGTGAAATGGAAAGATTGTCTTACAACAAGCATTTTGATACCAAACAATGCCTATAATGTTTGGTGCTCACACTTTCTATGACCTAAACAGTGGTCCCATACTAGCACTTTCTCACAGCTCAATCTTAAAGAATTAATTTAGGCATGAATTGTCCAATAGCACATTCCACATCTGCATATTACCTTAAAACTACTTCATTTTCACAGGTAAAGGGTAAAAATGTTTTGGTAAAACATATTTAAGGTATCTTGTCTGTCAATTATTGTGTTAATGTGGTTAGGAAATTATGTAATAACAAAACACAACTACTCCATCAAAACTTCTTCATCCAAATTTGAATCTTTAAGAGAAAAAATGATGTTTTGACCTTTATTTGACCTTCATTTTTTCCTTAAAACTGTGATATTTTACACTGCCTTCATAATCTTACATGACAAACACAATAGGCAAGTAATGCTGCAAGTTAAAAGGCTTATTCTCCCTATTGAAAATGAAAGCTGACATACCATAAGATATGACTCGATCTGTTATGTCAACTTTCTGCTGCCTCACTTAAATATTTGAGTGCACCCGTATTTAGTCATTTTGTTATTTTGGTCCCTAAATATTCCAGATTGGTCCAGACTTCCTCTTCAAATGACCTAGAAATGTCTCAGAATCCTTTTTAAAAATTATTTCTCACCTAAAAATATTTCCAGGATAAATTATGTATTCTAGGAGAATTTGATAAGCTGCTTAATGGAAAATTCAAAGACAAAATGCCCTAAATCATGAAATTGGGGTTAGTTTGACCTTGAATGACCTCTAGTATCACAACAATAGACCCTACCATAGGCTGGTTGCATGGAATGGAAAGACTGTCTTACAACAAACATTTTGATACCAAACAATGCCTATAATGTTTTGTGCTCACAACTTTTATGACCTAAACAGTGGTCCCATATTAGCACTTTCTCATAACCCGTCTGTAAACACTTATCATACGCATTGAATAGCCAAATGCCACATTCCACACCTCCATATTGACCTAAAACTACTTCATTTTCACCGGTAAACGGTAGAAAATGATTTGTTGGACCATAGTTGAGATTATTTATCTGTCAATTATTGTGGTAACTTGGTTTGGAAATTATATAATGACGAAACACAAGTACTTCATCAAAATCTCTTGATCAAAATTTGAATTTTTTAGGGAAAAAATGATATTTTGACCTTTATTTGACCTTCAACGACCCCTTTATTTCAATATTATTTTTCCATTATCTTCCAGATTGAGGAGAAAATTAAACCTGATGTTTTGGTGCATCATCTGCTCCCTTCCTACTTATAAAACTTAAGATACAATCATTTTAGTTTTCAAATTTTTAACATTTTAGGCACTTTTTGGGGTCTCCAGGTGGGCTTGGTACCCTACTTTGTACCTTACAGCTCAAAATTGGACTTAAAACTCTAGTCAATGAACTTTCTAAAATGTTCAACAATTCCATTAAAAGACATTCCTTTAGAAAAAGTGGCTACAAAAAAGAAATACATACCTTCAAAAAAACTGAGAAGTTTATAAACGGAAACCATAGAATATGGGAAAATCCCAGATTCTTGATTTGGCAGCCATTTTGACCTTGAATGACCTTTATTTCATCATGGGATTGAGTTAGTTATGTGTTCACTATTTCAAAAGATACTTCTCTTTCATACCAACATTTTGATACCAAACACTCATCCCTATGTTTGGTTTAAGCTGAGTTATGAGTGTTTTAGGGTGCCTTTCCTACCCCTATACCTATTATTTTGACCATTTTGAGGCCTTTTTACATATATTGGGGTGTCTAAGACATGACCCCATAAAAAAGATGTGCACCACTTCTGAAGTCTACATCCACCCTGGCGGTATGCCCCAAGTGTGGGCCTAAAACATGATATCAACGGAAATTTTCTAGCTCTCGGGTTAACCTGAATCCCAAAAATGGGTGGCTGGCTACTGTACTAACTTATTTTTCAGCATACAGAGAACATATTTCAGAAAATTACTGAGAATGAATGGGTTAATAGGTGTAAAAGATGTCAGAAAGTCATAAAGCAAACATATTCTTCTCACAGGACCAGATTCCTCATAGGGATGGTTATATAAGATTTAAGTGGGTGGGAGGGAACCTGTATAGGTATGTCATGAATAAGCTGATTCAAAGCATTGGGAGTGGGTGGGAGGGGAAAAAGATATTATATCTTTTATCACAAAGCATTCATTTTGGAAAATGCAAAATTTTGATAGGAAGTTCCAGAGTATAGTAGAAGATGAGGTGCATTCATATTTGTCAATCAAAACGAAACTAGAGTGAAAAGGCAGATTTTATATGATTTGTTGTTAGCAATGATCAAATCAAGACGATAGTGAAAAGAAGCTTTGATTTGATTGGTTGTTAGCGATGGAGGTGTAAGGCCATGCAGAATCACACGTTGATCTCAGTGACCAATCAAGACATTCCGTAAGCTCAAAACATACCGTAAAATACATGGACCTTGTCAGTTTATCCACCTGCGGCCCTAGCACCTCAACAATTTTCTCGTAGATTTCTACTCGGTTTGCTTGTTCGTTGGACTTGACCTAGAATTGACCAAAGGCACAACAATGACACATTTTTACCTGTTTCCATGGAAACTCACCTGGAAATACATAAATTTCATGAGTTTGCTGACTTGGGGTAAGAGGACTTCCACAGTTTTCTGGTAGATCTCTTCCCGGTTAGCCTGCTCATTAGACTTTACCTGCAAAATAACAAACCCCTTCAAAATACCAGGAACTCATAGCTTATTTCTACACCACAGGGTGATAGATGTTTTGCAGGGACTTTATGTATGTCCTATGAAGGCTTCTAGGTTTTAATCTATCAGTAGTGATGAAACATATGCTTCAAATACATTTAGAAATAAAGTTGTCTGTGAGGACAAAAGCCAATGTGTTTTTAAAGGAATTTTTTTTAGCAAGGACATATGTAAATGCTATATATCATTGAATATCATATACTAAATGTATGTTTAGTTAACATTATGAAGTCTAAACTAAAGGACAAGTGACGATTAACATTCTGTTGACAAACTCTTTGCTAATTTGCCCCAATATGCAATTAGTTTACTTGTTTATTAGACAAATGAACGACTATATTCACTTATGTGAATGACACAAATACTCGCCCCACATATTCGGACAATCCATAACAGGGCTTGACGCTAACAGTGGTCCTATGGCCCCAGGCCAGTAAAAATTCCCAAAAACGGCTTCGGGCCAGTAAAAAAAGACTTCAACTGGTCCTACAGGGCCAGTAAACATTTGGGAGCATTCTTATTAACAAATTTCCCCTCAAGAATATCCAAAATGTTTTTGAAATAAATGAAGATAAAATAAATTTAAGATCAATGTTGTCTGGATTTTATGCAATGTTTTTTCTTTTTATGTTTGTAAAGAAAAATTTGTAGGACCAGCAACATTCTTGCAGGACCAGTAGATCTTTGGTTTTACTGGTCCTACAGGGCCAGTACCATTTTGAGTTAGCGTTGAGGCCTGCATAATGTCTTGCTTATTAGATTCACCTATGACCAGCCTTTCTAATGAGACAGTTCTAAGGCAAAACATGTGTGTGGCACATATTTCGAGCCACCCCCCCTCGTTATACATGAATGCTCACAAACAACCTAACAAAACACACACACACAAATCCCAAGCCTTATCTGTATCACCTTGTCATGTGTTTAGCCCGCGAGCAAAGATATGGGTTTGAGATTGGTGTTTATATACTTACCAACAGCAGTATGGTCTATGAAAAAGTGCCTGCATTTAAAATGTTCAAACAACTCTTGTCCCGCTTAGCCCGGGCATATCAAAAATGCAAAAATTGAGTTCAAAAAGTGAATTGCCACTTTGACTTTTCCTACTGAGTAAGTCTATGGTGTTGCCATATTCCATGCCAAAGGGGATTTTAATAGCATAAATTTATCTCTATTTTTACAAAATATGAAAGGGATCTTTAATGACCAGCAGATCAATTGAAAATTGGTCTCAATTTTGATTTTGCTACAGTGAAATGTCTGGGATGTGAACACTCCTGAACTAGAACAAAATAGCTTAAATTAGGTGTTCACATACTACTTTTTTTTTACAACAAACAAGGAACAAACAGGGTCAAGACATAGTGTTTATAATAGGTGTCTATATCTCAGAAGTTTTCTAAATTAGATTAAGCACAAAGAGTACTGGTAAATTATGTTTACAATTGATTTTATTTCTCCAATGTATTACAAACAAATGGGACTGAGAAATTGAGTTCATTGTAGGAGGTGTTCAGATTTTCAAGTTAGTATTTAAAATAGCAGGTATTAACATTAGCAGTGTACGTGACAGGAAATATAAACATTAGCAGTATTCACAACAGGAATTATTGACATATTCAGTGTTCACAATAGGAGGTATTAATATTTGAAGTGTTCACAATAGGGGGTAGTGACATTTGGAGTGTTCACAACAGGGGGTAATAACATAAGCAGTGTTCATAACAGGGGGAATTAACATTAGCAGTGTTCACAACAAGAAGTATCAACATTAGCAGTGTTCATAATAGACATATTGACATTTGGGGTGTTCACAACAGGGGGTATTAACATTAGCAGTGTTCACAATATTTGGTATTGACATTCGGAGTGCTTTCAGTTGAAGACACCAACATTAAGGAAAATTCACAGTGGAAGACATTGACATTTAGTGTCCATAAAACTGTTCACACACAGGAAGTGCCATTAAGAAGAGGGGACCTCCATTATAAAAGGTTTCGAGTTTAATGTGTTCAAAATAGGAAGTGTTCAAAATAGGAAGGTATTGATATCTGTATTTTTTCAGAATAGGTGTTTACACGTGTAGTGTTCACTGTTCACACGAAGTTGCGCTGTGATTGTGTGCATTTTGAGTGTATATCTAAGTTCATTATAAAAGTTATAAATTAAAGGTATTGACTTTAGGTGGTGTTGAAAATAGGAAGGTGTCGAAAAGTGTTGATGTGTAGTGTTCAGTGTTGACACCAGGTGGCGCTGTGATTGTGTGTGTTTTGAGTGTATATTTACCTGTGGCAGGGCTCTGGAGCAGCACCTCCAGGTGTACAGCATTACGGCATACTCCTCCCCTTCCTCTAGCATCTCATTCTGAAACAAAGCACAGCTAGTTACCATGATTAAACAGCACCACCTTCAACGCCTTAACATCATCACCCTCAGACCAACCAGGATTTAGAAATTGGGTGCCCAAAATTGTAAAATTTTTGGGCATCCAATATTGCATCTGCTATTTAAATTAATGTCTTATTTCTTTCTGTCTGTCCCAGCAGATATGATTTAACCCCTTTTAGATATTGCTCCTTCATTCTGACGAGTTGTATCTAATAAATGTAAAACCAAAATGACAAAAAAATATGCATATCAAGGTAATTTTTTTTTGCATTTTTCACTCTACATTAACATGACCCATGCATCTTTAAGGGCAATCTGCAGCCTTGGATGCGCTGTTGGAAAGAGCCAAATAGTGCAAAAGCATCCTATGTTTACCTATCAGGACATTCTGTTTAACAGAACATATAACATGCCATAACTTCTCAGAAATTTTGACCACTCTTGGAATTCAGGCCACTATAATTATTTAGCAAAATATTTAATGGGAAATCTGGGCCACCCTCAATCTATCTCCAGTTGTCATTTCACAAAATATGGACCTAGCTGTAAATCTTGCTGAAACAACATCAATATATTTTTAGAAAACATGGGCCATTCTCAACCAATAAAATTATTTAAAAGTGTTATAAATTACTGAGAATTTACCGTAGTTAGTTAGAAAACATGCCTGTAGACCTTTAAGAGCATGCGAGAAGGTGCAATTTAGTCTTCCATTGTAAAACATGTTGGAAGCATAAAACTTCAATAAGATCAAGGTGTGGATAGAGAATGAAATATATGTAGGTGTGCATTTGGACATCATGTTTTTGATATTCTATTCTAACTAGTCAAGGGCCTAAATAGAAGAAAGAAGTCCCCTTTAAAATTGACTAAAAAACGAGAAAAATATCATTGAAAAAAAAATCTATGAGTAGAAATATAGTTTTTAGCCAGTAGTGCTGACCAGAGACAAAAATTAAATGTAGGTCTAATAACTTGTTGCTACAGAGTTAAGTCATCAAATACGGCGATAGTTGAAAGCTATTTGAAGAGTTGTTAAAACCAAAAGGAACACATCCTCCAGTCAATATTTCTCAAAATACAGCTTTATTTCCAAGATATTTCCATCTATGTCAGACCAAGTGTAACATCCAGTAGTGAATGGGCTGAGAAGAGCCCTAGTATAGTTAGACGTCCATTATATATTTTTTTCTATTTTAATTTGATTAAAAATTCTAAATATCAAAATATTAAAATTATATTTAATTTAATTTGACAGATAAAAGTATTGAAGTTTTTCTTGTTATGTATAAATGTGATATATCAGTTATCACTTAACCAACCACAGAGTGAGGCTGGTACTTGCAGATAGGCTTAACCCTTTAAAGGGCAAATGCACCATCATGATAATTTAGGTTCAAAATGTGCCTATACGTGTCACCTTTCAAATAAGACCACCCGCAAGTCTGTCCTCCTCAGCACTCCTCAGATATGGCTTATGAAAGTTAGTAAAAAACTGGCCTGAGTCTGGGTATAGAGGCTGACATTATCAGAATTGGTGCTTAGGAAGTGACTGCCAGCACTGCTTCTGATTGGTCGAGAGATATCAGTGGCAGTCACTTCCAGCAGTCACGACCAATCAGAAGCAGTGCTGGGAATCACTTCCTAACTGACCTAAGCACCAATTCTGATGTCAGCCTCTATACCTACAGACTCAGGCCAGTTTTTTACTAACTTTCATAAGCCATATCTGAAGAGTGCTGAGGAGGACAGACTTGCGGGTGGTCTTATTTGAAAGGTGACACGTATAGGCACATTTTGAACCTAAATCATCATGATGGTGCATTTGCCCTTTAATGCGCAAGAGTTCCTCCAGAAATTGTCTTTTGAATCTATGACATTTCAGACTACAACTTCGGAAGTGGGAATGGTTTTACAAAAGATCTGAAGGATAGCTGTTGGTAATGTTCTGATTAACATTTCTCAATCACATATTTTCCTTAAACTATGCTTTTGGCTGCAAGATTTTCTCAAAATTGTCTGGCTGTTGGCAGCTGTGAGTATTTATGGGTTAACTCATTGACTATTAGTTAAACAGACATAACATAGTAGTGTAATGATTCCGGAGGGTGGAACCAATAATATATGAGAGATATTTATAGAATTCACATGAGTATGCAAATCTAAAGTGCATGCTTTCATAGTTAGGTCAATGAACATTTAACAAACCTGCAAAGTTATTCTAGCTATGCCTACTGATCTATTGCTGTTTTTAGGATCTATTGCCATTTATGGTTAATTCTAGAAAATTCCTCTAGAACTATCATTTACTAATGGGCCCTTGTGTATTTGTAGTCTTGGAGATAACCCAGCCAAAAATGGCACCATGCAAAATGTAACACTTGGTTATCTCTCAGCACCATTAATAATTGATATTTCCTCACCAGGGTAAAGTGTGAGCCTATGTTATGGCCTCTTGCTGAGTCTTGCATATATAATTTAACAAACAAAGTTGCACCATGGGAAATTTTCAAAGGTTTTAGTAAACAGCATAAAAATTGCAAAATGTTGGAGAGCAAGTATATAAGACATTTTGAAATGAATGAAGTACTTGTGGTAAATCCAGAGGTAGGTTAATATAAATAAATATTCAACCTGTATCAAACTTCAACATTGCCCGCTGTATTCGTTAGCAATTTTATTGGCCTTATTTATTGATTTATTGTAAATTAAGGTAGAGCATAGGCTATTTTTCCATTATTCTAAATAAATTCAATTGAAAAAGGTTAGTTTTTTAAAGTTTTGTTTTTGAAGGGTCGCTATCACTTCTTCTTTTGTTCTGTATTCCTGAACTCAACAATGGTGAAACTCACAATATTACCATTTATATAGCTGGATGTTCCCCATTCGGACAAAATTAGAAATTTATAGACTATTATACGATATTTACCTAAAGGAGTCATCTAGACAGGTAACCTAAATGGAATGTACTAAAGATACTTGTGTTGACTAATTAATTAGATATGCATCTACAAATGCGAGTCTATACAAGTGACCTACTGAGTGCATACTATTTGATTACATCTTTTAGAATCTACACTTATTCAGCTAGTTCATTTTATTACAAAAATTAATAATTGAGAAATATGTGTATCTAGATACTACCAATTTCAAACTTTGTTTGAAATGCATTGAAAAGTTGAACTTATCATAAAGCAAAAGACCTAGCTAACAAACTTTAAAGGTAACATTTATCATAGATTCAATGGTCAAATTTAGTAGTATTGGAGGTTTCAATAAATTGTGATATTGCTCAATCATCTATATATATATATATATATATATATATATATATATATATATATATATATATATATATATATATATATATATATATATATATATATATATATACATATATGTATATATATATATATATATATATATATATATATATATATATATATATATATATATATATATATATATATATATATATATATATATATACAGATATATTAAAAGGCTAAAGATATAATTTATAAAAGGAAAAAATAATGAAGAATGTCATTACATTTCTGGTTTCATGAAGCAAAGAATAAAACTCCCTCCGCTCAGAGCATGGACACGAGATGAAGTTACCTTCCCCTTCTTGATACTGAAATTTATCCTTCTCACATTAAAAAGCCAAAGGTTCCAATAGGTAATTTTCTTGGGAGCTAAATCTCACTGACAACTTGGTGGCATGTGAGAATAAATTGTCTTAATATATGCTGTTGCTTCTTTTGACTTCTGACATAGATGCCAGCTATATTTGCAGGGTTAAGGTACATAGTGGCTTAGAATTATTTAAGTATCAGAAAATGGCACAGAAAAATGATTCTTGTAGACTTTAACAAATCCCCAAAAACTTGTTAGACTTGTGGATATATTGCCAATGGAGAATGAACGAAAACGAGGGTGCAAAAGAAATATTATGGTTGCTTGGGTTTCAGGAAGCAGTCAATTTTACTGAGCCTAATAGGATACTGTGGATACCCTTATCAGCAGGCCACAGGCTTCTTAGAAATCTATACGTTAATGAACTGAACCCTATTGACTTTCATCACACCAGCCATCATGGCAACAGTATTGAATTTGTGGGCCATCAGGGAATAGCACAGAACTTGCAATTCAAAGCTCAAAAATTCCCTTTTTAAAAGTAATTGCAATTTGACTATTCAGAGTTCAAATGTCAACTTTGATAATTTGCTCAATACAATATATCATATTTCAAAATTGCTAACCTAAAAAGGTCATAAATTGGAAATATTATTAAAGAAATATTTGAAATCTATCTACAGTTTTCTGCAAATGACTCGTAATTCTGTTAAAACAGGAAAGGGTTGCATATTTTGAAATCAGATTTTGTGAACCTGTGGAACTGGGATACAAACTTTTACCTCAGATGTATGAAACATATTGTCAGATTATAGTGCAAACTTGAGTTTATGCATAGGTCCAAAGAAATCAATTTTTGCAAAGATTTAAAACATAAACATTTCCAGCTTGACAGTACTAGCTACAAGTTAGTTCCTTTGAATATTCAGAGTACTTTTCTTGCAAATGCCTTCCATTTAAATCTTGGACACAAAACATATTTTACACATAAGCAGTATAATCCTGTGCTTGACACAAAGGACGGGAAAAATGAAAAATCATCTAAAATATGTAAACATTGAAAGGAATTTTAAAAGGGATGCACTTATAAAAATGTCCAAAAAATTGAATCGACACAAACACAGTTTTGAACGGATGGATGAAACTCTCCATCAACGTAAAACACAAGGTATCAACTAAATTTACGATCACAGACAAACACAGGACATCAAAAACAGGAAAATTTGACATCTGAAATGAAATAAATTTCATCATTGTCTCCTGTACACCTAGACTAATCATAAGACTGTTTTAAGTATCAAGCTAAGGGCATTCCTAAGTAGAAACATTTAATTACAGCTCCAGTAAGACATCCATTATAATTTGGATAAACGTTCAGTGCTACAAATAATTCAAATTATATAACTGGCAGGAAATTTTACAAAAATATATCATTAATAGGTTCTGAAGTAGCATGGATATGTAATGGATGAAAATCATAATCCAACTACCAAAAAGTAGTTCTAGGTGTCTAGATGATTTTTTTTCTTATGTACTGAGATTAAGTGTTGATTATTATTAGAGATTACCAAAACAGCTAGACAAACCAAAGTTGAATTCTTTATTACAATCGCACCTTAATTATTTGAAATGACAATTCATGTGTTTTCAAGAAACGTTCTTTACACAGGTAAAAATATACTGATAAAACCCCAAAGTGTACAAGGAAAAAAATCATGATTTATAGCAAATATTGACAATAACTGACTTTGAAGAATGATACTGGAGCACACCTAAATCATGCCTTTCAAGCATTAGAACTGATTGTGAGACCACTATATATATATATATATATATATACATATATATATATATATATATATATATATATATATATATATATATATATATATATATATATATATATATATATATATATATATATATATAAATGTGAGCCAAGATGTACAGTAAATGCGTTGTTCTATGACTGACTGGTGTTTTCTTAACCTAGTTATTGTGTTCAAGGCTTGGAAGCAAAAATAACCTCAAACAATGAAAAAAGTGGTATGTACAGCTACTGCTTGCACAGAGGGAACTGCTATAATACCACTGGTACTGGATGTCAGACATTTTGTCACAAAGAACATGAACTCTTGCTAAGCCCTACAGAAACTGAAAGTAATATAATGATAATGAATATAATCAGGCAACAGGGTGAGGAATCAAAGATGACATGCAATTCATATGTTTTTCAGTGGTTCAGCTTAGGCCACACCTGCAGCTAGTAATGGATATCCATCTCACATATGGCTATAAGGTTAAATTAATTGACCCTTCCAATGCTGAGGCTACTTTCGTCCAAAGCACAAGGATGCAAGTATTTTTGAAAATCATCTAAACCCTGTCATGTTGGTATTCATTAGAAAGCTCTCACTGAGTACTCTCAGTTGAGTACCCACATGCCAGGGTTTCAGACATTTTTCAGTTTTTTTGCATTATTTTGTAATGGCCAAATTAGCCATCACCAGCATAAGGGTGAACCCATTCATGCCTGTAGCACCCAAAACTGCATGACAGATTTGGCATTATTTCTCACACAAAAGCAATTTTAAGAAAATATTTGAATAAGAAATGTTGATCCAAAACTAGCTAACAACTCTCCTTCGAATATCTTTTCAATTTAGGATTAGTTACAAAGGTATTTTCAAATTATAGTAGCCTAGGTCCGGTCGCCAAGTAGGTATTTAGGCATGAATGGGTTAACCCATTTATGCCTGCAGCCCCCCCCCCCCCCCCAATGTCTTTTGTATTGTGGTTATCTTTCTATCTTAAGCAAAATTTGAAGTTTTTACAGGGAAAATGTTTCTTTAGAATGATCCCAATCGACAATGCTACTCCATTTTATCTAAATATTTATTTCTGCCTTATTCATCAGAAATATTTCAGAGATAAAGCATAATGATGGTACTCGTCATGAAACCACTAAGCATGAAGGTGTTAAACTAACCCACCACAACAGTCAGGACCAGTGTCTTAACCAGGATTTAGAAACTGGGTGCCTAAAATTGGCAGTTGTAACATTTTTGGGCGTCCAAATATTTAAGGGGGATCACAATATACTCATATTTCAACCATAAACATGTATAAATTAATCAAAATAAGGCATGATATCATTAGACAATGTCATGGGAATTATAAGGAGATAAAAAAATTCAATTTAAAGCTTGAGATTGAGATTTTTAGAAATTCCACACTAAAAGAATTGGGTGTCCTGAGGGGTTCTTTTTAAGGGTTTGGGTGTCCAAAAAGGCACCCAGACGCCCTGCTGGCTAAGACCATGGTCAGGACAATTTTGGCTCTAGGTAAAAAAGGGTTAAAATTCTACACAGGAAAGGGTTAAACTCCATAATCAGGTCACACACACCCATTAGGGTTTCATGGTTTAATCAATATGCTGCGGGTGGCTAATTTTGCAATTACAAAATGATGCAAAAAACCTGAGAAATGACTGAAACCCTGGCACACAGATACTCATCTGACAGTACTCCATGAGAGCTTTCCAATGAATAGCAACATGACTGGGTTTAGATGGTTTTCAAAAATCTTTGCATCCTTGTGCTTTGGATTAAAGTAGCCTCGGCATTGAAAGGGTTAAGCCATAGTTTTCAATCAAGACTGTTCCACATACAAAAGTGGGCTCATGAGACACTGTAGAGGATAATCTAAACCCCATACCCCCAATAACTCGTTTTCGTGCAGACCCCCTGGTCCCCTATAATTCCATTATCAGGATATAGCAGTATTGCCATTATTACTGACAGGTAATAACCCTCAGTTCCAACCTACATTCTTTGATGATTTTTTCACTCGATTACTGACTCGATTATCAGCCACTACCTGTCCAGCCTGTCTTTTGGACAGGCAGTTTCCTGAAAATCTTTTTTTAGATAGGCTAAAAAAAATTCCATGAAGAATGTTCAACTAAATTTTTATTTTTTTGGACTAAAAGTCATATCTCTTCATAACAAATCATCTTCTATGACATGACTGAAGTGTAAATTGACCTTTTTGATAAAAAAAAATCAAATGTAGTTGATATACAAATTTGAAGAAGCTGAGTTGCTATGTCTGGATGGGCAGAAATTTAGTGAATTGCTCTTTTAGACCGGAATTTTTGAAATTCCGACTAATTAAGACCCTGATTGACGGCTAATTCGTGCCTTGCCCAAGATGATATCACCAGGGACTCCCATTTCTATGAGTAGTATATTGGAACAGCACAAGAATTTAATTCGCTTTTTTGAAAATAAACCCGGAGCTTGAAGAGGAACTATTACCCATGATTGGAATTATTCCACATGAACAAGAGCTTATGTGTGAACATGGAGATATTACAGCAATGAGATGTGAGCTAAGCTTTCGCCACTGGTATAATATATATATAATACAGTAACTACTCTCTGAATACACCTGCTACAAACAACAACATCCAAACCTGCTCTTCCAACCACTTGAAGCAGAACAGAAGAAAAAAATAGTTTCAAGAATTTACCTTTTAAATTTTGGGGGGAAAACCAAGTGGTTCCATTGCAATACAATACACAATGACTACTCTACTGAAGGTTATTCAAAACAATCTAATATCGGAAAATTTCTATTGGAGGTAAAAATTTTAAATGGATGTTGCCTTGATGAACTGTTATCTAAAAATTGGCTGCATAAAACTTAAAAAGGCGAACTCACCAGTTTTGAGTGGACCGTTGCCTCCTCGATATATTTGGCCACGCCGGTGACGAAAGCATTTCGGTCCTCAAAGTTTGTATCGAGATTGGCCTGGTAGTATATGGGCATGGCCGTGGCCTCGATATTCGGCTGCTGGTCCGGCAGCGCAAGCTCATCCAGGACATCCACATTCTGGAGTGCATCCGGGAGGGTGATCTTTTCCTGGGCCATCTTGGTGGCTGTGGCCTCCGGAAATCAATCCCTGAAGAACAAAGAAAAATAATTGTTATTGTGCTTTAAAAAACCTATTTAATCACTTAAACACTTGCTGTTAGCAGCTTGCCATATCAAGTGAAACGAGGCGACAGAAAATGTTGAAATCTATGGAATGCCATTCCTCTAATAAAAGGCTATTTTTCCTTTTTTTCAGTTCTTTGAAGAAAGATGAGTGTATTTCTTTTTAAAGAGGAATACTTTTTCTTTTAAGAAAAAAGCCTTTTTTTGCAGGAATGGCATTTCATAGAAATCTTCATTTAGGAGATTGACATGGCAAGTTAAATATCAAAACCTTTTCATTTGAAGAGCACCAATTAAATTTATTTTACACAGTAGGCACATATATTTACATAGGCACATGAATATTGGAAATAAAACCTGGCTGCTATAAAAAATGGACAAGAGTAAATTCCTCTCAGTCAGGGATTATTAATAATAATAATAATAATAATAATGTCAATATGCTCAAAGGCGCATTACATTCATTGTCAAAGGATAGATGTTGATATCCACATAGTTATTTGATAAATACATCTTTGAACAGATGTGTTTTCAGTTGTCGTTTGAAGATTGCCACATTCCCAGCTGCCCGAGTATTATTTAGGAGCTGATTCCATAGTTTTGGGGCACAGGCACTAAATGATCTGTCACCGTAGGTTTACATGTTGGTTCTCGGCTCGCATCTAGTAAGTTCTAGGATGTGGATCTCAGTGTCCGTGTTGGGATATACTCTTTCAGCATTTCCCTCAGGTAAGAGGGTGCAGTTCCATGCAAACACTTGTACGCCAGGAGCAGAATCTTGAATTCAATTCTCTTCCTGACTGGTAACCAGTGAAGTTCCTTTAGTACTGGAGTGATATGGTCATACTTCTTTGTGAGCATGACCACCCTGGCAGCGTTATTTTATACTCTCTGGAGCTTACATATTAGCTCTTCAGGTATTCCACAAAGAAGTCTATTGCAGTAGTCGAATCTTGAGGTTCCCAGGGATATGACAGCCCCTTAAAGGGCAAATGCACCATCATGATGATTTAGGTTCAAAATGTGCCTATATGTGTCACCTTTCAAATAAGACCACCCGCAAGTCTGTCCTCCTCAGCACTCCTCAGATATGGCTTATGAAAGTTAGAAAAAAACTAGCCTGAGTCTGGGTATAGAGGCTGCCATTATCAGAAGTGGTGCTTATGAAGTGACTGCCAGCCCTGCTTCTGATTGGTTGAGAGATATCAGTGGCAGTCACTTCCAGCCACTGATATCTCTCAACCAATCAGAAGCAGCACTGGCAGTCACTTCATACCACTGATTGTGCTTAATTGGGCTTAATTGGCCTGCAATGTCAGCCTCCATGCCCAGACTCAGGCTAGTTTTTTACTAACTTTCATAAGCCATATCTGAGGAGTGCTGAGGAGGACAGACTTGCGGGTGGTCTTATTAGAAAGGTGACACGTATAGGCACATTTTGAACCTAAATCATCATGATGGTGCATTTGCCCTTTAAGTTGATTCTGCAGTCAAGTATTTTCTAAACAGGAGATTCATTTTAAAAAGCATTCACATTTAGAGGTTTCACCTAGGTCATATGAGCATGCATTTCTCTCAACCCTTATTACATACATATGCTCATATTCCTACCAAGAATCAGCCCACCCCTGCCTGTTGTAATGCCAAATCATGAAAGAGAAAATATAGCACATCAGTCAACCCTCACCCTAGCCTAACTACTAGGCATTACTTTGTTTTATTTTATTATATATACAGTTATGCCAGCACCTATAATACATAAGGGCTTGTGGCCTACTGTTGGCCATTTAGGTCACACAAATGCCACACAAGGGTGCTGTACTGGAAGCATATTTCCAACTACCATCCTAGCACACCCTAGTGCCATCTATCCACAAGGGATAACATCTAAATATGGCCTGGGGGCAGGCTACCCAAATCTGCTTATTATAGTATTTCACAGCCTTTCACAATACAGCATATAACAATGGCCTGCATGCTCCCATGTGTAGCCAGCCTATAGTGCTGAATCTCCTGACTTGTGCTGCTCCTCAGCCTCAGTGATAATGCCACCATACTCACTGGAATGCCACAATATTGACCTGAATGATGCCTGCAAATAGCATGTGTGCAGTGTCCATAAATTATCCCCATACCATCAGCTGGGCCGGGCTTAATATGCCATAACTGCCTGAAATTCAGCACTGTGGCACACTTGCTGGTGAAGCATAGAGAACTGTGCCCTTGCTGTGAGATTCTCTGCAGTAATAGTGAGGCAGACCCAATCATGGTTATTACCATATGGATTGCAGTGGTGAACAATGCACAGTAGTAAAATCTTGTTGAGGAGGCAGCTTCCTCAAGCATAATATCTGAGATTCTGACTGGATTATTTCAGCCATCGTCGGTTTCCTGAGGGAAGATTTTATGTGTAGATAGAATGCACTGGTGCTGGCTGGTGTAATTCATGTTATGCAGTGGGTAGTAAGGGTTGTGATTGAGGCTCGAAATCTAAATGCATCATGCTTTAGTGAAATTTGTCAATCAGTATCACAGTGCAAATCAGCTTGATTTTGTTACATCCTACTTGACCGTCATTGTGATATACATATAGCATAAATATCAACATGAACCCATCACACACCAAACAAAACCCCAGGAGATTGTTTTTTTAATGATGGAATGCACATATTCAAGAAGGTGCATTTGTCAAATGCAATTATGATGACCATACATAATATACTTTCTCTTCAAAAGTACTTACTAACATGGTAAATTACAAATGTGATCATAGCAATGCCCAAATTGTACAAATACTAGTACCAGTATCATCATTTTTCTTCATTAGATACTTGTAATTAATAATTAAAACTGTTTGATATGATCAATGATATTTTAAGGAATGTCAGTCAAAATTTGTCCAACAATATCCTTTATCAAAAATTTCCTAGAAACTTGGGGGAGTACTTACTTGGTAAAATGTATTGACCACCTGTATTTCTAGAGTTCATTTTTTAGAATAGTGTGAAGTGTGGATACCAGTCATTTATCAGAAGTTGTAACTTTAGGCTATAGCTGGCAACACTTACAGCCCATAGAATTATTTACTAACTGCTATAAAAAGTTCTGCATTTTCAAGGCGTGTATGAGGCAAAAAGGGCCTAACCTTCCCTAATTAAGGCTAATTAACCTAGTTTTCACTCCGGACTTAGACTGTCTTTAAATCAAGATTGTAATGGAAATTATCATAACAAAACAACACACCGAACACACAAAACCCACCACACCTTTTTCAAACATAAAAATGGAAACAAAACATGAATAACAATAGACATTGTTTTGCCCGAGTGGGTGAAACATGAAGCAGGCACTTAAGGCAGCTGTCAGCCTAAGCAGGGGATGCCTTCAACAGCCCCCAGCCACCTTGCTTTGAAATCCCAAACATGCATTATTAAATTATTAAGGATCCAGTCGTGTCCTATTGATTTTAGATATTCTCCACCAAGGAGTATGCTAGGCATTGCTAGGATGATGAATATTAGCCGATGCAGGCCCTAACGCAAGAGCCATGTCAGGAAGACCCAGCATTATCAGATCAATAAAATAATCCAGGCCTTCATCCCCTTTCATCATACAAATCAAATTTACACAAATCTATAGTCTAGAAAATAAAGTGTATTTCAAATGAATCATGAGACTCATTGCATATAGCTTAGAGGTATTATTCCTACATGTTGATAGAGGTTTAACCATCCATGATCAAGAGTTGTATGGTATGGTATGATATCCAACGAAAATATATTAAACATGAATTTCATAAAATATTTCAAGTGAGTAAAGAATTATTGCATTCCCTCAAAATATCCTACAAAACACATATTTCAGCCAGAAAGGTATAACCAGGGATGTAAATTTGTAATAAACGTCCCTGGTATAACCAACACATGGGTGAAGAGTAGAGCTGATTTGGGTTCATGCAGGGATCAATGGGTTAATGCAACAGCCAGGGGGAATGTTGCTGACTGAATAGGGTTTCATTGTAAACCCCATGAAGTGTGCCACAGCTTAATTTTATCTAGTAAAAGCCTATATTGATGTCTTTACTAGCAAGACTGCTACATAGTCACACAAGCAGCAGCAACAATTCTAGCTAGTGAGGGCTTTTTCATCGGCAGATAGAGAAAGAGGGAATCCATTGGTGTTTATGGGGTTAATTTGTCAATATACGACCATTTTGAGATTTTGACATATATTTTAAAGTCTACAGTTCTTGTCCTCATAAGGCCAAAAAAAAGTGTTTCGTTCCTATTACGTCCTAAAAAAATATAGGTAGGGTAGGTAGGGATTTTTTTTTTATTATTATTATTTATATTCTTTAACTTGCACGATTCCCTGGAGATGGATGGCTTCTATAAAGGTTTGCCTTGTTGTAATTGTCTTTATATGCATTAATTGTAGGCCCCTGCTTCTGTTCATTCAGAAATTTATAATTTAATGGTTGGAGAATTGATATTTAGGACAGCGAGGCAAATTTTTGGGTAGGAACAGTTCATTTTTCAGTAGGATTGGCAAAATAAACTTTAGGGTAGGGGACAAAAACTAGGTAGGGTAGGGAAATAGGAACCAAACATCTTTTTTTTTTTAGGCCTAATCAGATCTTGAAAGTAGGACTGCCTAGACTAAGTGGGTACAATAAGAGACCTAATATCATAGAATCTCACACAGAATTTAGATGCAAGCTGTAAAGGTTTTTGACCCCCTGCTTAAACATATTAAATTTCTAGAAAACTTGGTTGCTCTGGACATGCAATTAGGGTATCAAATGTCAATGGCTTTGCTTCAGATTTGGCATGTAGTAGTACTTAGCTATGACTATTGCAGAGGGAAGGGCATAGTCTTTACCAGCAGGACACCCAAACCCTCAAAAGTCATTTTTCAAGACACCCAAACTCTTTAGGGAGTAATTTATCAAAATGGCAATTTCAAACATATAAATGACTTCTTTCACATCAAAATAATTCCCTTGAGGTTATGTAAGGAAGGTTTGCCTTATTTCAATAAATAATTACATGTCTATGGTTGTAATCTGGGTATAGTGTGGTCTCCCTTGAAAAATAGTATGTCCAAACCATGGTCTTAGCCAGCAGGGCGTCTGGGTGTCTTTTTGGACACCCAAATCCTTAAAAAGAACCCCTCAGGACACCCAAATTTTTTAAAGGAGAATTTCTTAAAATCTCAATCTCAAGCATATAATAGCATTTTTTCATCTCCATACAATTCCCATGACATTATAAAGGGATATCATGCCTTATTTTGATAAATTTATTCATGTTTATGGTTAAAATCTGAGTATATTGTGGTCCCCCTTAATAACTTGGACGCCCAAAAATTTTACAACTGCCAATTTTAGGCACCCAGTTTCTAAATCCTGGCTAAGACCCTGGTCCAAACATTTTACAAAGTCTGCAAATTTTGGGCACCCATTTTCTAAATCCTGGTTAAGACCATGGGGAAGGGTACCACATTTCATTTTCAATTTTGATTATGCTCATAAATAGAAAAAAGCAATTTTTTGATAATTGTCTACAAACATGCAAAAACGTCATAAAACTTGATAGGAGCAAAGATTGGTGAAAATATTGATATTTGCTACACAGTTGTGAAATTTGATGATCGTGAACATATGGATATGGAGAGAAGTTCCATTTTTTTAAATATTCACATTTATTTAAGTTCTTAAATCTTCACATCATACAACCTTCTGGGTATTTTAGACTATTTTAGTTATATGCTAGATGTATTCCTAATCAGGATAGCTATCAGGCAATATAAAATGTAGAGGAAAGATCAAATAAAGGTGTGGAAAAGGAAACACTGCGTTGAAAGGAAATAACCCTTAACCCTACCTTAAACAATTATTCAATTATATTCATATTATGTTTTGATCTCCTTTCAAATTAACTATTTCTATGAATTTGATGACTTTGAAAAAATCATTGGGGAGTCGATCATATCAGCACTTTAGTTTCAGATGGTAATTTCTGTACTCGATACACTGCATATCAAAAAGAGAGTGATGCCAAACTGTCACACTGGGATAAGTAATCTCTAAAAAGGCAACTTCCAGAAAACAATAATATAATTAATAGTTCAGCGTGATTTTAAATTGTTGCCATGGGAAAAAGATGGGCGTGTTTGCAAATAGATGTCCATTATCTGGTATCTGAACACCACCATAACCCAGACCCATATTCTCTGCACTACAGTAGTACAGAATGTACAGGAAGTTGTAGGGCAATCATGATGATATCAATTGATTCCATGATATAGAGCAGCCCAATGACAGTGTTGGGTGCACAGTCCTCAGGAAATGAGGTCCCCTAGGTTTGGACCAACATAGCCATATACAATACAGCTCCTAGGTGAGGTACAGTCCCAATAACCCCATTTCAAAATATGCAGTCTTAGTCGGCAGGGTGCCTGGGTTTTATGATTAAGTCAGCAAGTCCTGACAATCACAGAATGAAGAAAATGGATCACATACCAGTGATAGAGTTGGTGCTAAAATGTGAGAGATCTCTATAAAGCTGGAGTGAGTGGACTTAGAGCTCTAATCGCAGCAGAGTATTATCTATATAACCCACTCCAGATGAAGACGATAAAATTCCTATGATGAGAGTGTCAGACATGTGAATAGTGGTGTTTAAGAGAGGAAATCTTTAGCAACTTGAAATCTACACTGCAGGGAGTCTAGCCATGACTTACAGACAGGTACCTCCAAAAGTATATCCTATTTGAGACAGTGGCCATCCCCATCTTCCCCTCACACTCTCAAGTACATAAGTATATATCATGTAGCAGAATGGCTTTGTAGATGCCTTTACAAGCTCACTCCAACAAAATACTGAAACTTACTTTGAGAATAAAATAAATTGAGAATAAAATAAGATAAATGTTTGATGGGGACATGCAAGTATTTCAGATTTGAAATCTTAAAGTATATAATATATTTATTTATAAATCATTCTGTTTTATGTCAGGGCTCATCATGTTGCAATGTAAATTAGAAATAAGTGCTAATGATAATTAGAATCATTTACCCTAATAGAAGACATGAAAGCTTTAAAGGATTTTATTTTACAAAATTTACCCTTAACAACATCAGCGTGCAACATAACCACTGGCCCTGTTGCAAGTGAATTTGACAAAAAACGGCAATGGGGCAAGCTGAACAAGACCCTGACTTGCCCTGCTCAGCATGGTCTTAGCCAGCAGAGCGTCTGGGTGCCTTTTTGGACACCCAAACCCTTAAAAAGCCCCCCCCCCCCCCCCCCCCCCCCCCCCCGGGACACCCAATTTTTTTGTGAGAAATTTCTTAAAATGTCAATCCAAAGCATTTAATTGATTTTTGTCATCTCCATGTAATTCCCATGAGATTGTATAAGGATACCATACTTTAACAGGGTGGCGGGGCAAGTGGAAGTGCAGGCGAGGCAAAACAACTTTAGGGGCAGCTTGCCCAGCTCAGAAAATAATGTTTTGCAACCTATATTCAGTCAGGAATCTGATTGTGTAGTATGCTGTGTAGGGGCATAAGCACATTGACTCTTTCAATGTTAACATTACACTGACAGAAGTTTATGGTTATCACCCTCATGCCAGTCACTGGGGACAAAGTAGCTCAGTTGGTTAGGTGTCGGACTAGTAATCAGAGGGTCGCTGGTTCGATTCCTGGCCCCTCCGGGCACTTTGGGCAAAACAGTTTATTCCATATTGCTTCAGTCTACCCAGCTGCAAAATGGGTACCTAGCATAAATAGGGCAGTGCTTAGAGTGTGAGCGCAATATGCTGCCAGTTGCTCTGGAATATCCTCTGGGGGATTGAAATAGTTTCAGTATGTACAGTGCCTGCTAGGGAAAGAAGGTTGTGCGAAAACTTCGGTGGATACAAGACTATAAACCGAATACCTTCACTGGATGCTGAGATGAGCTAAATACTTTGTTGGATAACTTTTTTACAAACAACTCAAGCAGTCTTGAGGGTGAAAGAGCAATGTACTAATTTGAATGTTAGCATACAACAGATTTTTCGATAAACAAATACTATTTTTAGTTTTTAAAAAATCCAATCTGAGGGGAAAATATATCACAAAATGAAACTTATTAAAAAGAGATTTACTATAAAGAAATTAAAAGGTATATAGGTAAAAGGGCGTGGTTGTCAATTCCATTCAAAGTGCCATTCATCAATCACTTGAGACATTTTTGTGTTGTAACTAACTTGGTTAAGGGTTATTTTGAAGAGTAAAATCTATATAAAAGTATCACCAGCTTAAGCGATTCTGAAACAACATGCAGGAGGTTCTGTTCAAAATGGGAAATCATGCTAAATTGTTAAATAATTTTTGGCACAGTGCAATTTGGAGACAGAAATCAAGATATTCCTAAAGATAACTGTCATAAACACAAAGCACTTATTATCATGCATATATTGTAGTTGTATGGTAAATGTAGTAGCATTCAAAATTAAGTGAAACCATGGATGCCAATAACCTAACCCTATTCATGTCTTTAAAATTGACATGATCATTCATTTAGAAATTTAAAAAAGATGGGTTTTGAGGAGTTTGTGAGGTGGACAGGTTGTTTAAGTAAGTTTTACCCTATGTACATGACAAGTTGACAACATGCTATCGTCAATGTCCCCACTGCCATCTGTCAAACTG
Organism: Maea johnstoni; assembly: GCA_963942565.1. Lineage (NCBI taxonomy): Eukaryota > Metazoa > Annelida > Polychaeta > Spionida > Magelonidae > Maea > Maea johnstoni. The sequence continues at coordinate 30,414,194 of OZ012690.1, forward strand.
TCATTCTGGGTCTAAGCCAGGATTAAGAAACTTGGGGCCCAAAATTGCCAATTGTAACATTTCTAAGTGCCCTTTTTTCAAGGGAGACCACAACCACTGAAATAAGGTATACTATCCTTATCCATTGTCTTGGTGTTGTATTGGGGTGAAAAAAATAATTATTCATTGGAAAATGACATTTCAAGAAATTGCTCAAAAAAAACTATGGGGTGTTGTAAGGGGTGATTTTAAGGGTTTGGGTCTTAAAAAGACACACAGGGGCCCTGCTGACTAAGACTATGCTGTCATTCTATATAACAATACTATAGAAGAGAATCTCTTGAAATGGGGTCAGTGAGGATAACAATTTGTGAAGTCAGTACTGACTACTGACAGTAGACAGGTTGAGTGGATCTCCATGCAGACTAAAATCTATTGAGGGGAAACCCTTCAAAATTATCATCACACACCACACAGGAAAGATTGAAAATCATTTACATTGACCATTTCCGTATGAATGGATTTAGGCTGAGCCGCAATCTATGACAGTATGAGTCACCCGTGCGCCGGTTATTCTGAAGTTCATTGTAATAATTCGCTGCCAGTGCCAGAAGCAAGGGAAATCAGCGAGCAACATGCAAGCCCAACCCACCTCTGGAACGACGTGAATTGTGACATATCTAACGCGTTCGAGCTCAAAAGTGAGCTCGCAATAACAGCACAGTTAACCGATGGCCAACTTCAACTAATCCTTAATCGCATTGCTATCGAGATAAGCGCAAAAGAATAGGTTACAAGCCGGAAAGCACTCACCTCCTTTCTTCCTAGTTAAAATGGCGGCCCTGTTTACTTCCGCCGCAGTGCATTGTGGGAACTAGGAAGTGATTTTGTCTACTTGACCTATTTTCTTCTGTCAATCAAGTGACAGGTGTCTTATTTCTGTCAGCATGTAGGGTAAACTATTTGATTATGTTTATCTATTTTTAACATGGATTGAAATCAACATTCTGAAATAGGAATGTTGCATAGATTATGTAGAAAAAGAGCAACACAGGGTGAAAAATTTGTACCAAAAATCAGGAAAAAAGCATGAAGATTTCAAGATGGGAAAAATAAAAATTAACTTCAAGTGGACTCCTTTTCAAAATTAAATCATAGAGTACCTCCATGTTTTAAGTAAGGAAAAGTTGATTGAAAATGAGTTTCTAAACATTTTAATATGGCTTTCCATCAGACTCGCCAGTAATAGGTTGTGGTTGAATTCCATTATATATCTATTCATTCATTCAGCTTAACTCAATACTTGCTGACAGCAGCATTGAAATTATTTTTCAGTCAAAAGAAATTTGTGGAAAAATATTTGACAGGTGTTTTCTTTATCAGATACTACCAAATAGCAAACCTTTGAACGATTTCTGAGTTTATTCTTTACAGCTACCTTATTTCTAAGTATAATAGCATCCAGAAACCATTGTACCTAAAATCGAAAAGGATTTTTAAAAATTAAAGAACTCTATTGTTTCTTACTAGGAGCATGAATGGTCTAAGTGAATAGAATTTTCTTTTTACATTTATACATTCAGAACTATTTAAAGATTTTGTGTTTTTTCAACAATAAGGAAATTTCTCTGGAAGTTTTGACAGTCAAATTGAGTTAAAATATTTGTCACTTGATGTGGTATGACTAGGGAATTATAGTCTCATCAATTACTTCTCTGATCTTAATATGTGGTTAAAAACATAATAGTATCCAATTAAGTGGACTAGTGGAGATTTAAAAAAATCTTTTTTGAAAAGGTATGGTCAACTTCTTACCAATAACATTAGGAAGATTCTTTTGTGAATAGGTTTCTGATATGCTCAATCCATTCACATAGCAGTGAGGTAACTCAAAGAAATTTAATTTTATCTATAAATTGGAAGTCATTTTCATTTACATTATGATCACCTGAGCTATTCAGTTAAAGATATGACATGTAATACATGTTGACATCTCTCAAAATAGTTTGCAGCTATATGTCAAAATAACCTGTGAATTTCTGAAGTGCATACATGGTCGACCCGCTTTGAACAAAAATAGTCAATCAGAGTATAATATCTATCTAACAAGGGATCGATTATAAACTACAATATACTTGAAGATATTTCTAAAATTTTTGTTTAATTATCAAGACAATTCCATTATCAGACCATGAATATGTTACAGAGGTTATTGGCATAAAACAACACATCACACAATAACAAGGTTTATTGGTCACATTTATTAATACTTAAAGACATATTATTAACATTTTCATGCAGACAGCTCAAGAAAGAAACAAGAAAATAGTTTTAACCCGTTCATCGACTGAGCAGAATAATATGCTGTAATATATTTCACCAGTTATGTATTGACACTGTCCCCATAGCCCAAATGCAAAATAAGATTGAGAAGTATAACCTTTAAGTGATGTTCATTAGTTACCTAGTTTTTGTTTCATGTCCGATTTTTTCAAATTGCCCAACTTTTTTCCACATTAAATCGAAAAAATCAAACATGCAGAGGATTTTTCAAGCTCTAAGCTGCCAGTGACTTAGGGTTAGGCAGTGGTTTATGCCAGGTATTCCAGTTTCCTCAAACACCTACAAATGGCCTAAGTAAAAGTGACAATGAACACCTAACTTCAAAATGAAATTCAACCTAGTAGACATGTAGTTTCATTAAATTGACATCTTTCAAATTCCAATGTTACTTATTTTTGTGACCTTAAACATTCAAATTTCAGGTTTATCTTGGAGTGAACAATTAAATGCTGAGTTAAGGATATCAGGGAAGACATTTCTTTCTGTGCCAAATGCTATGTCATGTTATTAATAATAGTTACCGTATGCAAGTTAGTCTAAGCAAATTATTAAGTTATGAACTGTCTCATAAGGCACACATGTAGATTTGCGACTTTCCTAATGTTTACAAGATCGCTAAGATTTTGAATTTTTGTTAAGGCCTAAAACATTGTTTCTTTCTTGTAACAGTCCGAAAAAAATAGGGTAGGAACGTAGGTAAAAAAAATTCTTTGGATTACTTTTTTTTCCAAAAAATGTTTTTTGTTGATTGGGAGTTGGACGGCCGGAAACGATTAGGGTAGGTTTTTTTTTGGAGTAAAAATTTGCTAGGGTATGTTACAGAAAACAAACAGCTTTTTCAGGCCTTTAACAATATAGGCAATGGATGAACATGCTGCCATTCTTAATAAGACATATGAGATGCCTATTATCCAGAAGACATTCACAGTTCTGGTTAATTACAAACTTACATGCTAATTGACTTTATACAAGGCTAAGTGAAAGACTTGTGGTGGTGGATTCAAATTATGAATGCCTAAGCTTGAAGCATATTCAGGCAACCCTGATTAATTTATTTGTAATAAAATTCTAGCAATAACTGAATAAACCCAGATACAGACAATATGACAGGGATTACATGAACACTTATGGTAAAGATATCTCACCCAGCCATCATCAGGCATACATCATCAAAAATACCTCAATAATCATGATTCAAAGTATATTACCAACAATATTAAACCTGACCACAATACATAGTATACTATACAGAAAAGCACCAAAATATAATTCTGAAGTAAAATGACCAAATATGACCATGATTGTTTCTAGACATGTAACAATTTATTATTGTTTTTTTGCATGCACTCACACAATTTTGATAAAACACCCAGTACCTAGTGCATGTCATAACCAAAATTTTGGACATGGCAAATGGTATATGGGTAATTTCTAAATTCATCTGTTCCAGAACACCCATCTGTGTCAAAGATTGACCTGCTACTAAAGATTCAAGGCAATCTGATGATAATATACTCTATGACATGCCTTTATTAAGGTCAAATTTATGAAAATAAGTGTACTAAAGCTAACTACAGTTTAACCAATCTAAATGTAAATGCTAAGATTTTGTGAGGTATTTCATATTGCATTACAAATCAATTCAAAATGAATTTAATAAATGCAAATGGCTTAAGGTAAATACATTCAATCAAAACATAACTTAAATAAAGTTACATCTATAACAATGTTAGAATCTAATTGAATCGAGTTAGTTTCATTGTAATACGCTATCTTCGGATCCAATATACAAACACATCATTGTAATAATATAATCTTTGAATGTTAATAAACTATTTGTCCCTACTTTTTAGATTATTAATGTGATACTACCACTAAGAGATAGAAATGTATATCATTCTGAAAAAACGCTATGCTGTGAAAAGTTCGCAGAGAAAGTATAGCTAACAATATATCATGTGTATCAATATAAACCTTGACATTCCAAGACATGTGTGAGGAGTTCTTTTCTAGAACAGGTTTAAAGAGCAACAAAACCATCCCTAAGGCAATCTCATCAGCTGAATCACTGTTTACAAATGCAACTTTAATGAATCAGCGTCATTCGGCCTTCAGACAAAGTTGATGACCTCCAGATCTCTGTTTCTGAATAGATGTCTTCTATACATGACTTGGTAATGCTGGTTTAATGGAGTCGGCACTGGAGTACTGGAAAAATGAACAGATTTTTTTCAGAAATAAGAAAAAAGAAAGAAATACAATACATATATTTTGAGGTAACATTATCAAATAAATAGGTAAAAGTTGTAACAAGTATCATCTGTTCAATTTTAGAAGCATTTTAAAAACATTTGAAGAGATATTTTAAGACACCGAACAGAACCTTGTTAAAATAAATCATTCAGGAGAAAACTTCTTTTGAATATATTATTAAAAATAAAGCCATTAGATTCCATGGCTTTTCCACTAATCAATTTGGCAAATAGATGATCATATATTGATCATAGAGCAGCCTTAATTTCTAAAACGTTTCATCACTTACATTTAACAACAAGATTTTTTTCAAAATATAAATACAGCAGCCTGCTTCCAAACAATTAATATCTTATTACTTAAACTAAATTGCTAGATTTTTTTTCCAAAAAGAACCAAACCGGCAATACCTTTATTTCTTAAGTTGACAAACATCTCCATCGCACTCTATTTTAGCTTGTGCACCCCCCTCGGGTTTGGCGGCGGCCTCTATACCCAGAGCCTTTAATACCTCTGACAGCTCCACATGGTCTGCCGGGGCCTCTTGCTTGTAGTTCAAAAGAAGTTTATCACCACCTGCAGATCATGAAAAAATACTCATTTTTCAAACAATATGTGAAATATGCATAACTTTGATACCACTGATAGCTCCACTTGGTCTGCCGGGGAAGACAATACTAATTTTTTTAGACCATATTTGAAGTATGCATGACTTTTCACACTGCATTTCTTATAGGAGATATCGCATCACAAAATGAACACACAAAAACTACGTACCATGGGAAAATTTTATGATTTTAGCCAATATAAGAAAGATTAACAAACCTAAAACGGCAAAATCATGAAGTTGTTTCAATGTAAAAGAGGAATCTAAACTGAAAAATTATAAGTTATTTCATTGTGAATTAACGATCTAGATAATGACATTGTTCCAATATGCAATGGCAGTCAGCCACCAAAAGAAATTGTTCATCTGGAGAAAAGATGAAGTTTCTCCCACACAAATATTTTGCACTTTAGTAAATGTATAGTGCCGAGTAAATAGCAAATGTTAGAGATTCTGTGTAAAAGTTGAGTCTCTACTCTACTTAAGCTGAACCCATGATGCCTGTTCTGTGGCTCAGAATAGTACTCCAAATGAAAGGTCTGGCACAGCAGATCTCAACTTAATAACCAGTCCTGAAAGCACCTCTCCACTCCCTTAATTATAGAACTTATAGCTGCCATGTCAGGGCTGTCCAAGCCCAAAATGCCTGTAGCAAAATTTGAACTACCTGTAGCAAAATACTTCTACCGTCTGCCACCAGGTGGCGTTTTTATGGTTCAAATTTTATCCACCAGGGGTCATTTAGTTCAAAGTTTACACACTAGGGGAAGTTAAATTAAGACTGACATAGCACCAATTGAGATGTATGTTGAAACACTGAATCCACACATAGTACAATATAGGTTATACTTATCACAGATGTGTATATTCAAGCTTAAGATTCTTTAATATACTGGCACACACTCTATTTCACATATATAGCCAGCTTGAATATTTATAATACAGTCTGATAAGACTCAGCAAGTTTTTAGACCTAGCAAGTTTTTTGGTAAGTGAGCATCATCAGATTATGAATCAGATATGCTCAAGCATAATCTTTTTCAAAAACTATCATCAGCATCCCTAAGTGTATTAGCATATCAAATATTAATGAAATCTGGTGACCGGTTGCAGAGAAATTAGGTAAACAAGTTTTTTGGTAAGTGAGCATCATCAGATTATGAATCAGATATGCTCAAGCATAATCTTTTTCAAAAACTATCATCAGCATCCCTAAGTGTATTAGTATATCAAATATTAATGATTTCAGACCTCAAAATTGCCTATATCATAGAATTAGAAACCTGATTTTCCTCAATAGTCTTTTGTGTTTCTAAACAGTTTACAAGATTGGTTACCAACACGTCTACTAAATACAAGATTTCTAGAGTTGACAAGTTGGTTGTATTAGACTACCTTTGTGGGCACCCCCATACAACGTTTTATTGATACCTAGTGCTCGCCGGCCGAGAAAAATGATGGACAGTGTTTCTTTCTTCTAACAACAACAAAGATACTACAGAAAAAATACACGTCCACACTGATTATAAACGAGCAAAAATAATCATAATCGCAAACTCACTGACAAAACTGGCTGAACGTAAGTATACATAAACAACTCCGTTTTCGAAAGACATTACAGAAATCTAAGTAAAATACGTTCCTTTTCCAAAAATCCAAAAATGAAGGGGTATCTTTTTTTATTTTTCATAGTCGTCTGTATCATGGCGTCCCTTTGCTGTCCCTTTGTTTATAGCATGTTTAGTCATGCGCACAAAGCCGTGTTTGGTAATCACTTAGTTTTGGTGACCACCGCTAGATGGCGAACGCATGCATGTTGCAAAATTACCGTGTCGCAACCTTGGCGCAAATATTCTTGTGTCGCATTTTGTGAGGCTGCTGGCGCAAAATTTTGCGACAATGCGACAGCTTGGACAGCCCTGCATGTATGGTGGGAGTCTTTCTGTAATCTTTACAGCCTCTTCAATTCAAATTGGCAGGTTAGCTTTAACTCAATACTTCAACTTACCAGCACTAACAACCAAAGTACCGCCATTCTGCATGCCGTCTCCTTTTAAATCCCCACCAATATCTTTTTCCTTCTTGGCCTGGAAAAAAAGTGGAGAAATTTTAGTCAACTCATTCATGCTTTAGAGTTCATCCAGCAAATGTGATCTGGATCTATGATACGTTTGACCATTACTTTGGATTAAACACTGATTTAACATTGTAACATATTTGACTTGATTCCAGTAGTGCTGCCATCTATTGACAAGCAGTTCCAGTATTCTAAACCAGTCCTGTATCATTTATAGTGCCACACCCGGTCTATTGAATGAAGCTGTCAGTCTATGACCAGTAGCCTAACTGAGTGTTTGCCTGTTATTTCAAGTCAATTACAAACATACTATCTGAAGGAAAGTTGAAGGCTAGAGAGAAATCATTTTTCAAAGCATTTTATACACACATTCAATTTTGGAGATTTTATCTTTTTGACACATACACAGGCTGATAACTCGATTGAATGGAAAGGTATACAACCCGGATCACAAAGTCAACATATTGATTTTTTTTTGCGAAAATCAATGTAAGGCATTTGGATATCATTGACTTTCTTAATGAGGGTAAGAGAAAGTGATAATATTTTTGTGATGCTTATAAGACAAATGGTTTAATCCAGTCACAATTGTACTTACATTAGACATACCATCACGACTACTCTTGGAAAATAGAGCACCAAAAACATTGAAAAAGTTAAATCTGAAAACAATGGAAAAGGGAGTCAGATAGATAAAAATTTCAAAGCATCAAACTGCCTTCAAAACATAGTTTAAATTGTCAATATTCAGATATGAAACTTTTGGATTTAAGTTGAAAGTTGGCACAGACACCCTTGAACCCTCACCAGCAGTCCTAAGATGCAGGGTGTCTGGGTAATATTTGGACACACAAATTTGTTATTTGTTGTGAGTTACTAAGTAGTTTGTTTCAAGCTTATCATTGAAATACGTTTACCTTAATGTTCATTATATCTCATTAAGCAAATAGATATTTATGGTTGTAATCTGTGTATATTGTGAAAAAAAATGATTCCCCAAAAATTAGACAATTGCCAATTTTTGGCATCCATTTTCCAAGTCCTTACCAAGACCCTGCATTTACCAATACATGTAGTATTAAAATGAATTGAAGAAATTCAAGTAAGTAAAACGTGATATCATTGACCTGGATGATATGTCTAGGTCGATGGTCATAGTGGAACAAATTGCTTGACCGACAATTCACCCTGGTGAATATTATCCTACCACATGATATAAGCCCCTAGGTTATCTATTCAGAGGTATGACAATATCATTTGAGCTACCTAGCAAATATTGTGATAATAATTTACATGTTTACAATAGCACTCTAGTGAATGTGGCATAGCCATTTGCAAACGCAGGTAAATGGATGTGGGTTGTGGAACTACCTATAAGTAAACATGGTGAGATGGCTAGACCAATATGGCAAAGGCCAACCAGACAGACATTAAACAGACCCAAAAGCAAAATTTACAATGACTTCTACATTATTTGAAAATAATAATCAATGTCATTTGAGTGTACTTACATTTTTGAATAATAATGACAGATTATCAGAAATGAATGAATGTTTGCATGTTTTAATCACTTTAAGTTATACAGGATCCCAAGGTCATTCAGATATAATAACAGATATCAAAGATAGATGACCTGTAACTTCCAATAAGAACCCTTGATGACTAGTATAAAATTAGAAAAAAATTGTCCAATCAATTCAACTGCACTCACCTTTTGTATCCTAAATCTTTATAACATTGCTTTTTAGTATCAATGTAAAGTTCTGAAATAAAATACAGCAGAAAATAAATACTTATGGTCTAGTCATACTAGTACTCAAAAACATATTTCCATCTCTTTTACATGTGCTTAAATAAAAATATAACATATCCCCATGATATACCTGCACATCTCTTATATAACAACAAAACTTATACATGTATCTAAGAATTTAGACCTACATTTATTGTCAATAAATCATGACTAACTAAAATATATATTGAAAAAAACATACACAAGGGAAACCACTGCCTAACCCCAAGTCACTGGAAACTTTTGCACATGCAGAGAGCTAGATTCAATACCCAAGTCACTGGTAACTTTAGCACATGCATAGAGCTAGATTCAATACCCAAGTCACTGGTAACTTTAGCACATGCAGAGAGCTAGATTCAATACCCAAGTCACTGGTAACTTTAGCACATGCATAGAGCTAGATTCGTTCCAAGGCAGTGGTAACAGACAGCAAGCAATCAGTGGTGATGCAAGACCACTCAGCTATCAAAGCAAGCCATAGTTAATTAAACAATGCAATGCACTATGAAGATAACACTTAAATAATTATGTGTTACAAACCTCTGCCACACTCAATCAATTAAGTCATTACATGAATATGAATAATCTAAGCAAATGTAATATTTGTATGAATTGTATCCAATAACAAAAGACCATTTCCCAAGTTAATTACAATCATAAATGTCAATCTAGGGGAAAAATCAAGTAGAGTGCTAACATAGATAACATGGCATGTAACTCACCTAACATAGATATTAGATAACATACATGTGCTCACATAGATAACAAGACACATAACTCACCTCCGTCAAAGAACTTTCCATTGACGAAATCCTCAACTCCCAGTTCCTCCAGCCCGATGGCAATGTGTCTCACATTGTGCTCATCTAGCTGGGGCTTCAGGGTGCTGAGCCGCCTCGAAGCGAGGCGGCAGAACTGTCACCCAAACCGCCGCAGGAACGTAATAACGCATGCTTGCTTCGCCCACAGGGATTCCAATGGAACATTCTGTCAAGTAAAGGAGAAGGGTATCAATACAGGTTGAGAGAGAGAGAGGGTGTATATATGTATATATATACATTTACAGGGGTCAGGCTACAGCAAGAAACTGAGGAAGACCACCGGGCTATAGGTTCCCAAAACTTCATAGCCCGATAGAAAATGTTATAGTCCAATTAAAAAACAAAAACGAGCTGCCTCGGTTATCCTAAATTACACACACACACACAGATATATATATATATATATTTATATATATATATATATATATATATATATATATATATATATATATATATATATATATATATATATATATATATATATATATATATATATATATATATATATATATATATATATACACACACACTGCTTATAGTATTGTTATTCCTCTGAGCATGACCTAAAAATGTCAATCTTTTCTAATAGCCAGCCGGGCTACAAAGGCAAATATTCTTATAGCCCGAAACAATTTTCTGTAGCCTCGGGCTATCGGGCTGGTGTGTAACTGGACCCCTGCATTTACAATTATACATTAACAATACCCCGGCTGTCATCTGGGTAAAGTAAACATACCTAACAAAAATATCCCTACCTACCCTACCTATTTTTAACACCATAGGGGAAAACCTACAGCTACACTTTTATTGGCCAAAACACAAAACAAGGCACTCAAGAGAAAACAAATACCTAACCTGCACATAAGTACAGTACAGTGCACTGAAATATGAGTGGCCTATATATCCTCTCAAACGTAAATAATGCAGGATTTCAGTCTCTTTCCTTTATTCAAAAGTATACCCTCAAATACATGTGACTAGTTTTTAACCTGTGACTTGCAAAACCAATTTCATTTATTTCAACTGCTTTCAAACAAGAAAATGCATATTGCTCATTGCATTGCATTAAGGGTCTTACTCAAAATCCCTATACCAACTAAATTTGATAGCATATGCTATGTCAAAAAGGGCAATTCACAACTCAGCTTAGTCTCAGAAGATTGTGGTTTGTTAAGATAGGATATAGTTATCACCCACATACAGTCATGACTATTTATGTGTCAGAGGAATCCTTGCCTGTCTGAAAAGGAGGTTTTTGAAGGAGACTGTCCGACCAAAAGACAGGCTGGACAGGTCCTGGCTAAGTCCCTGACTGTAGTTTTTCTTAACTGCTCTCATATAATAAATATATATACCAAATTCTAGAAGTCTACCCTCATATAACCAAGTAACTCTTTTAAGAAAGCTCCACTGAAAAGTGGTTTCTATTTTACTTGGAAGGAGATCATTTGAGACATTATTTAAACAGCAAAGCCCACTGATCCAACATTTTAATTTGTTGGCTAATAATTTGCATTTTATTTTTTCAGTGAGTTCTGAACTTATAATAACGGGATATGGATGCATGGCGGGGAGGGCTGTTATTGGCATCTGATTTATTTCAATTTGATAATTGACAAAATATCTGTATGGCTACCAATTTGCAGGCTCCTGTGAAATGATTTGGCCCACTCCTAAGCTAATTAAACTACTAACATGACCCCTGGTGGCCTGGATTAGAACTAGACAAAATGTTGGGAAAGAGGCCCTAACAGCGAATTATAGCACACTGCTATGAAAATACCTGGGTTTAGAAACCACACTATGTTCAGTGAGAAGCTACTTCTGTGGCTTCAAAGTGGTCCCGGTTCCAGGCTCACTGCCCTGCATGAGCCAAGGCCAAATCCAGACTCAGCAACCATTAGAAAACATGATTTTTGTGTCATTTTCACAGAGTTGTAAGATAAATTTTTATCACTCAACTCCGCTATAATAGCCATTTTTAAAGACCCACCAATGAGCATTGGTGCAGATTTATAACCTGGCCGAGGGTATTTGTCGCAAAGCTTTGGCAACAAATACCTACTTCTCTGCTAAAAATCTGATCCAATGCTCACCAGCAGATCTAAATACCTATAACATATAAAATATCCTGATATTGGATGGTTTACTGTTGTCATGTATGATCAGGGTCTTAGCCACAATTTAGAAACCGGGTGCCCAAAAATGGCACTTGTAAAATCTTTAGGAGTCCTAATTTTCAAGGGAACCAACAATATACTCAAGAATACAATCATATTAAATATGTACTTACTAATTGAAATAAGGCATAATGTCCATATACTGTGCCATAGGAATAATATTGCGGTGAAAAAAATTCAATTTATTAAATTTAAATGCTACAAATTGACATTTTAAGAAATTAATTCCTCTCAAAAAATTTTGGGTGTCCTGAAGTTTGACTTTTGAGTGTTTGGGTGTCAAAAAGGCGCCCAGACGCCCTGCTGGCTAGGACTGAGTGTATGATGATGTTGGCATTAGAAGAATAAAATAAAAGTATATACCGGTAGATTAGAGAATAAGATCCAAGTTTTAAAGGGGCTGTGAGTGTGATAAGAAACCCCACAGCCAAGGGAGTTTTCAAATACTATTACCTGGCCATTGTAATGGCAAATACAGGCGAAAACGCCCGATATGCGAAAACGCCCTAATCGATAACACCCAGTTTTTCTTACTTTTCACAACATTGTATGTCACTTTGAAACATTGGAATAAAGTTCGAAAATGAGTTATTTCACCATTATAGATAAATATATGGCCCCACCCATCAACGACAAGCGGACACACGAGGAACAGCACATACGTAGATATGTATTTTAATTGCTGCTGGCACTGACAGTTGACAGACTGTCAATAACAACTGTGACCATATCCATGAATTATATGGAGACAGTAATTATTATAACTGAAATTAAATTGACAACAACTGTCAATGACAATATATCCATGAATTATATATCCATGAATTATATGGCCCCCTGATGTGCCACCGACGGAGAGAGCACTTCACAGCAAGCCGCCGCTCACGGCTTAAGGCAGCACTTGAAAAATCGGGCGTTTTCGATTAGGGCGTTTTCGCATATCGGGCGTTTTCGCCTGACACCGTAATGACACAGTTGAACACCCCTGACCACTGTGACCAGGCGATGGCACAGATCCAGGCATGATCCCTCCCCCCCCCCCCCCTCCCCCCCCCTCACTTTTGAACCAAACAAGAGCACCACTGAAATTAAGAGAATGCATTTCTTGTCATTTGTGTAGCAAGAGTTAGAATTAAATGATGATATCATTCACGAATTTAATCCAAGTATGCAATACAAAATTCACTTATATAAAGGCACATGCACATGATGCAGATGATATAAGATCATAGGTCCAGAGCAGTGAAGCTGAAAGCTTACCTCCCCTGTGTGAACACTCTTCACCAAATTCTTGCCAATTTTCTTGTGCTCCATGGCCAGATATTCAAGAGCAGGACCGCGTATAAATACTGCCAGTCGGTTCCACATAAACTCAGTGGACTTAAAACATATCCACAGTGAAATGACAGCGACTTCTCTCACCGCTGCAGTCAAGTTCATGTACCGCCCTTCACCTATCTACTGATACGCTGCAGCAAACAGAGAAGTTACATAACCATACATGCAGTGTTATGACGTATTGGATCATGTGACTAGATTCTACGGAATTCCAGGGGCGTGTTTTTATTGGTTTGGTTGTCGTTTTGGTTGAACCAGGATCGTTTTTATAGCTAACCACAAGCTGGTTCCCCTTCGGTTCGCCCCATTCGTTTGGCAGTCGCCGTCGCAGTCGACTGATTTCAAAACCACCTCTCGAGGCTGGGCCTCGTTCAGCACCATAAACGTTGATCAACGTGGTAGGAAAACGGGATCTGAACGCACCGTTGTAGTAAACTGTGAACCCTACCCAGAATCCCTCATTCATCATGGACGTCACAAAACGAAATCTGGCGGGTTTTCAAATTCGTCTTATAACGTTTTGTCTGTTTTTGTTTATCTATTTGATAAACATATATCTCTAATAGATACATGCCTTAGTTACATTTATTGCTATAACTTAGGACCAGTAAAAAACTGGTCCTACATTTTTTTGCATACGAAAAAAATTCATAATCCCTCTAACACACCTAAACCATGGCCAGTATGTAACTCTTATTGAGCGATGATTGAAGAAATTGCATTTTTTACATTTTAAAATCACTTAAACCCAATACAAATATGTCAGATACAAGTGAAAAGATAGCATTATCGATAACTTATTTGTGTCAAGTTTAACTTATTTATCCCTATCAACCAGAATAACAAGGACCCTTTTTCCCTATTTGGACCTTTGAGTTTATAGATTCTCGATACATAGACGCCATGTTTTGTTCGCATAGAGACCCGGATGCAAACGGTACAACGACACCTTCGAGGTGTCCTCTTTCCGTTTCAACATCCGGGTCTCTCCTTCATCAACGTTTTGATTTTATGCCGATCTGAACGGGAAACGTTTATCAACGTTGATCAACGTTTATGGTGCTGAACGAGGCCCCGGTTCTCCCTCGTTTCAAAATGGCCGCCAGTGCTTCTTGCGAGATAGAACGGTGAGTGACTTAGTGGTATCAAAGCCGTCCTAAATGATTCTGTGACATGACAGTTATATATCATTACGGCAAATTACTTCTTTATATCGGCTGTGTAATTTAAGAATGTATCTTTATAGAGATTAAGCGCTGGCAGATGAGTATTCCACTCATTGCCTAATTTCGCCCAGTCACTTCAACTGTTCACAGGTCCGTGTCCAACGCCCGATCGGGATGCAGCAGCTCGTTCTAGATGCTGCAGCCCGATCGAGATGCTTTGGAGAGATTAACAAGAAATACTCAGTTATACTGGTTCTACTCATAAACAGAGCGTATGAGGGCCCCAGCATGGGTGTAGACCCATGTATGTTATATTATTAGTGTTCTAAGGGGCCCTGCGAATAAATTATGAATTTAGGCCATGCAGAGGTCGCGTAATCGGGTCACAGTCACTGTCTGCAAGACGTGTTTCTATCAACATCCCACACATGGTGTGTATAAAAATCGCTCGAGGACAGCGAATTCTCAACTGAATTGGACAAGCTTGGTATTAAATTAAAGCTAATACTCCACTGAACAGATCTGCGATGAGGATTTTGTATGTGTGAAGTATTTTATGAGATATTTGAGGTTGAACTTGAAGTGGAATTGTATAGGTCAAAATATATCCCGATCGAGATGCAGCATCTCGATTGGGATGTTTTCTGTGTGCAGCAAGGTTGGGCCTTATAATTGTAATTTCACTACATCCAACAGATAGTATTATTGTCAGTATTGATATTTTAGTTGGATAATTTGTAAATTTGGACTATGACTTTATTAAATATTGAAAAAAGTGCGATTTCATGGAAATATTCCTTTTCTGTTCACCAATAATATCTGTATTTTTATCATTATTACTATTATTATTGTTATCAACTTATTACATGCTTATTACTTTTATCTTTCAGGTTTGTTTCACATTTGACGTAGCAGTAGATGCACACCATGATGTCCCCACCTGAAGTTCCCAGTACCAAGACTTTTAACCCTGCCCACCCTTCTTTTGTGCTTATATATAGTTTAGTTTAGTAATTTGCTTTAGGTGTGTGTTTTCATCATCGGAATTTCTCTTCCTTTTACAAGCAAAAAAAATTGTTAATGCATTTTTAATTCAGAAAAAAAATGCATTTTCACAGAATTTATTTAACCCATTACATGCCAAATATTGGTGGACCATTGTATATATAAGTACATTGTGATGCACCAGTATTACAATGTAATGAATTATAAGGGTGCGAGAGTCACAAGCCTCTATAAATGGGGAGTGGAAGTCTCAGGGAACTTCAGGTGGGGACATCATGTTGTGCATCTACTGCTACGTCAAATGTGAAACAAACCTGAAAGATAAAAGTAATAAGCATGTAATAAGTTGATAACAATAATAATAGTAATAATGATAAAAATACAGGTATTATTGGTGAACAGAAAAGGAATATTTCCCTGAAATCGCACTTTTTTCAATATTTAATAAAGTCATAGTCCAAATTTACAAATTATCCAACTAAAATATCAATACTGACAATAATACTATCTGTTGGATGTAGTGAAATTACAATTATAAGGCCCAACCTTGCTGCACACAGAAAACATCCGAATCGAGATGCTGCATCTCGATCGGGATATATTTTGACCTATACAATTCCACTTCAAGTTCAACCTCAAATATCTCATAAAATACTTCACACATACAAAATCCTCATCGCAGATCTGTTCAGTGGAGTATTAGCTTTAATTTAATACCAAGCTTGTCCAATTCAGTTGAGAATTCGCTGTCCTCGAGCGATTTTTATACACACCATGTGTGGGATGTTGATAGAAACACGTCTTGCAGACAGTGACTGTGACCCGATTACGCGACCTCTGCATGGCCTAAATTCATAATTTATTCGCAGGGCCCCTTAGAACACTAATAATATAACATACATGGGTCTACACCCATGCTGGGGCCCTCATACGCTCTGTTTATGAGTAGAACCAGTATAACTGAGTATTTCTTGTTAACCTCTCCAAAGCATCTCGATCGGGCTGCAGCATCTAGAACGAGCTGCTGCATCCCGATCGGGCGTTGGACACGGACCTGGTTCAAGACAAGAGAAAGTTAACTCATGGCAATGAGTTATCTATATCTTAATTCGGAGTTTGGGCCGACCTGTGTTCATCGAGCCCGAGGCACATACGCGATGCCGAGCTGGTCTGCCGTCCTGGATCGTTTGCCAGAGGTGTAAGGAGGCGGGGAACACCTTTATTTTTTTCAAAATATGTTTGCTTGCCGTTTTATCTTGAGAAATGTGTCTTTTTGTGCCCCTCCCCCCTTCATGGGCGGCGCCATTTTCTGAGGCTTTCTGCCCTACTGCGCAGGGTCACTGCGCAAGAGAGCTCCAATTCGCGCCCTCTATTGTTTAAGCTCAGAAACACTTGAGAATTTTCAAGTGTTGCCGAGTGTTGCTTCGAGTGTGACCATCCAAAACGTGGAAGAAAGACAGTCATAACAGGAATTACGTACCTGAGCGGCGTTCAGTAACGCATTTAGGAACGTATATTTCTTCTTCTTTTCTTGGTTTGGGTGAATTCTGCTTCTAATTTTGGCTCACTCGGTCGATTGATAATGAGTGAGCGATAATTGATGAGACTCGCACATATTCCAAATTTCATGATGTCCGAGTAGCCGGGCGAGTATAAATACCACTGCACCTACTTCACACTCTACAGCAGATCTGAATGGGAACTTCGGGAAGGTATTTACACTATTGAATTGCTGTTGCTTATTCGCCATATATTTTTATTGTATTTCTTTGAATGCTTTTTGGGACCATGTCGATCTCCTGTGGCATTTCAATATTCTTGATCTTTTGATTTTTTAGAAACATTTCATAACCTGCTTTAAAATAATAGCTGTTTGTGTATCATTTTTGTGCATTCTTGCACTCATTTGCTTTATTTACATTTCCTTTTATTCTCATTGTTTGCTTTCCTTCCTGTATTTCTTTTTATTCATATTTTTTACTTTCTTTCCCTTAATTCTCACTTTTTGGCGAATTTGTTTACTTGCAAAAAATGTGTGCGTTGTGGCTTCCTTCAATGTCCTGTGTTGAGGAGCATGAATATATAAATTGTGCCAAGTGAGTTATCACAATTTTGTGTTTATTTTTAGTATGCATCAATTATACATTTTCTCAATATTGGGATTTCACTTACCTGTATTTTTTTCTCTGCATTAGGCTTCTGTTAAATGTTGAAAGATTTATAATGATAAAAGTGTTTATTTTTCTTTGCGTTCTTTCTTTCCTGTATTTCTTTTTGTTTTCTCTATTTTCTAACTTTTTATTTTCTTCTGCTTCATTCCTTTATTTGCGTCAACTCTGTACTTTCTTTTTGTGCATATTCGCTCCCCTCTGCATCTATTATTATTATTATTTCGCCTTTGCATTCAGTTCCATCCCTATTGTCTCACTGAGTACTGCATAAATTCACTGTTTGATTGTATTATTTCCTTTGTATCCCCCCCCTCTCTCTCTTTCTTTAACGCCTGAAGAGAGGTAGATACCAGGGAGTTGTAGTGAGGGGCCAATCATCATACAATCACATGGGAGTTTGGACTTTTGATTGTCATCACTTTTTCTGCCATACTAAAGCTAAGATGTGACTAGCCAGTTGTTAGTGGTTGAAAGAAACTGGAGTACCCAGCAAAGAGCACCGCCTAACTAGCATATTTTTGTGGCATTTCGGAATCTTGATTGGGGAGGGGGGGGGGACTGCGTATTGTATGCATAGTTGCGACAACACTTCCATTTTGTCAATTCCCTCCTGTATGGAATCTTTAGTATTATAGTATCCTTTTTCTCCTGCATTTCTTTTTTCAGCTTTCTGTTTATTCCTATATCCCTAACTTTCTAACTTACTGAAATTTGTATCCTCTCAGTCCAATATTTCAGAAATTTATATTGTTTATTTTTCCTTTTTTCTATTCTGTCCTGTATTCCCTGCCTGTCAATCTATTTATTCTTGATTTATAGTTTCTTTCATTCCTCGGCATCCTGTTTTGTCTTTTTATTGTGACTCTTCGAGTCTGTAAGTTAGTGTACTTTTTTTGTATCTTTCTGATCATTCATGTCTGTGGTAAGGTCTAAGGTTCTACCTACACAGGGGATCTTCACGATGAGTATTTTAAAAACATTTCTCAATGTTCCCATAAGCCTCAAAATTACTAACAACACATGCATGTAGTTTACATAGTGAATGCTGATTTTGTCAGGTCAGGTCCTGTCATAATTCAAGGTGCCTGTGAGAGGCTGTGACATGACCTTGGACCTACAAGGGGCCTGGTTCATATCTGTCATATTCTAAAACACTGGCTTCGTAGACTATCGTTAGACACTTTCGCCCAAAGAATGAGATGAAAATCTTGGTCAAAATGATCTAGCTCGAAGGAATCTGCATGGTCAAAGCAGACAGCCAGGTCGTTTGGGTTCTAGAAATAGGTATCATCGAGAGACGGCCCAACCATTCTCTGTATTTTCCTTATTATTATTCTCTCTTATATTCTCTCCTGTATTCTTTATCTCTTTATTTGCATTTCCTCTGTATATTTTTACATTTATTTTTTCAGCTTTTTGTTCTTCCTCTTTTCTATCTCTCTAACTTACTGATCAATGCTTTCCCTAATATTTCTTTACCCTCTCAATCCAGTAGGAATGTCATTATTTAGAATTTTATTTTTCTTGATTAGTTATACATGTATTCATATTTTGTTTCTTGATTTTCGCGAAAGGTACCGGGTTCGAAACCATTTGTGCAAGGTTGATTACTGCAAATTTTTTTGGTATTATTTTATTTGAATATTCTTTCTATAACGAGGGTGTGTGCGGGGAATAGGTGATCAGCTTTTGTCACTAAAGTTTGGTGAGGTTGACCTATTTCTTCTTCACCTGACGTGCGGTCGCGGCCCTGTCTCCTGTGTCCTATTAAAATATTACACCCTCAATCCAAAATTTCACCTCTTGAATTGAGTCTTTCTGGATTTCTCAGATTAGTTTCCATTTTCTAAAAATATAAACATCACACCCCTTAATCCAAAATTTAATTGTTAATGGTTTATCTACTTTCTTTATATTTTGGCATTCTTTCCTTTCTGTTTTTCCATCTGTATTAATCCTGTATTTTTCATTTATGTATATTTGTATACCTCTTATTTTCAATCCTTCCTCTAGGCAGAGAAATACATAACCTTCTTCCGCAACCCCATAGGCACTGCATGCTAACACCTAGGGCATGTGCGCCTCGGGTTATGCGGTGTAGCCTGGGGAAGTATTGGTCATGTGATTTTTTTCAGAAAGAGGCTGGATGGCTGGGTACAAAGAATGTCATCCTATCTAGGTCAGATAGGTTGCCAATGAGATGGGGTCAGCAGGCAGGGTACACAGGTTATCTATAACTCATAGTAGGAGGCAGCGAAATTTGATGATGCATGCACAGTGCCCACTCCCTGTCTACTACTCTCCGCTCTAGGTTAATCCTGTTCCATCAATCTCTGGATTCTTCCTCCCCCCACCCCACTCTCTCTCTCTCTCTCTCTCTCTCTCTTAAATTCACAAATTCACTTACTCAACTCCAGGATCTTAGCCAGGATTTTAAGAAATACCTGTCGTAGACAGCAAGGTTTCCCAAACCTACTGTGTTTGTGATCAGAATCCCTGTCCACATTTAGCTACTCGGCTACTTTAAATCCTGTAGCCAACTTCATTATAATAACATACTGTATCTAAATGGTTAATTTATATCTCCACCATGTCTTAGAAGGTGGTTTGTCAAAAATATATTTAGATATTAGCTCTAAAAACTCAAACTTAAAAATTCAACTTAAATTTAATTCAGTTAATACGGGAAACCCTGTCCATTTTTTTAAAATTCATTCACTTAAAATCAAAGTCTCTCTCCCAGATTTGCTGATGTTCTCTTTCTCATTTAAAGTTCTATAACATGTTAGTATTTTGATGTGGTCATGGTCTTAGCCAGCAGGGTATCTGAGTGTCTTTTTGGACACCCAAACCCTTAAAAAGCACCCCTCAGGACACCCAAAAGGATTTTGTGAGGAATTTCTTAAAATGTATATCTTATGCATACTATTCCAAAGGCATTGTATGAGGATATCATGCCTTAATTTGATAAATCTATTTATAGATATTTATAGTTGAAATCTGAGTATATTGTGGTCACCCTTAAAAATTTGGGCGCCCCCCAAATTTTACAATTGTCAATTTTGGGCACCCAGTTTCCAAATCCTGGCTAAGACCCTGGATGTGGTAATAGCTATCATACAATTGCATAGTAATTCGGAATTTTGATTATCGTCAATTTTTCTGACATAATGCAGCTAAGTCATGACTAACCAGGTGTTAGTGCTTGAGGAAACCGGATACCCAGCTGAGACCACCGCCTAACCCAAAGTCACTGACAACTTTCTCACATGACAAAGTCTTCTGCAGAGGGGTAGATACCAGGGAAATGTAGCGAGGGGCCAATTTTTTATACAATCTCATAGGAATTTGGATTCAGGAATTTTGGTTATCGTGACTTTTTCTGCCATATTGCAGCTAAGTTGTTACTAGCCAGTTGTTAGTGTTTGAAGAAGTTGGTGTACCCAGCAAAGACCATTGCTCAACTCCAAGTCACTGGCAACATTCTCATATGCTCTGGCATAGATTTGAACCCGGGTAGTTGTAAAGACAGGGAGCTGTCAGTGTACAATCACAGCAATCACAGCAACTAACATGTCTGCAGTGTAATCAATGTTGCGCTATGAAAAACTAAAGCGTGCCTATTCTTTGCAAGCAGGGGGCCTGCCATAAGGTTGGCCTGAACTTTTCATATTTTTTTTCTGATTGTATTTTAGTCTCTTATGTAAAATAATTGTTATCTCATATTTCCTGGTGATGACTCATGACTGAGAACTAGAAACTAAAACAACAAGAGCGACGCCAATGGTGCAGTTAGGGTTTCTGATGCTTCAAGTGGTTAGGGTAGTTTAATTGTGTGTTTTTATTCTTTGCCTCTAAACCTCCTGTGAATCATTGAGTATGACTTAGAATCCAAACCCGTGCTGTGCACGGGGGCCTGCTAGTCTATAACTAAATACGCAGTTTGCCCAGACCTATCACGGTCGAGCCCGAGGCACACACGCTGTGCCTGGCCGGTCTGCCGTCACAGATCGTTTGCCAGGGGTGTAAGGAGGGGGGGAATTCTTTTATTGTTTATCAAATATATCTAACTATCTTTTAATCTTGATAAATGTACCTTTTTGAGCCCCTCGGGCCATCATGGGCGGCGCCATTTTCTGAGGATTTCTACCCTCACCGCGCAGGGTCACCGCGCAAGAGAGCTTAAACCACGCCATCTATTGTTGAAGTTTAGAAACATGCAACAACATCAACATGTGGCTGTGTGAAATGCAGGTCGATCTATTCTCTGGATTATACCTTATATGAATGTTGTTACTCTTGATCTGTAGAACATTTAGACTTACATGTATCTACTATATACATGTAAGTCTAAATGGTCTATAAGTATTGCTTATGAAGTTGAGTATACGGTCGTCATCTGTTTGAGTCGCCAGCTGCGCGTGAGCTGGTTTGAGTGAATCCCGGAGTGAATGAACTCGGCACCAGGGCCTCGTTCAGCACCATAAACGTTGATCAACGTTGATAAACGTTTCCCGTTCAGATCGCCATAAAATCAAAACGTTGATGAAGGAGAGACCCGGATGTTCAAACGGAAAGAGGACACCTCGAAGGTGTCGTTGTACCGTTTGACATCCGGGTCTCTATGCGAACATAACATGGCGTATACGTATCGAGAATCTATAAACTCAAAGTTCCAAATAGGCAAAAAGGGTCATTGTTATTGTGGTTGATAGGGATAAATAAGTTAAACTTGACACAAATAAGTTATCAATAATGCTATCTTTTCACTTGTATCTGACATATTTGTATTGGGTATAAGTGATTTAAAAATGTAAAAAATGCAATTTCCTCAATCATCGCTCAATAAGAGTTACATACTGGCCATGGTTTAGGTGTGATAGAGGGATTATGAATTTTTTTCGTATGCAAAAAAATGTAGGACCAGTTTTTTACTGGTCCTATGTCATAGCAATAAATGTAACTAAGGCATGTATCTATTAGAGATATATGTTTATCAAATAGATAAACAAAAACAGACAAAACGTTATCAGACGAATTTGAAAACCCGCCAGATTTCGTTTTGTGACGTCCATGATGAATGAGGGATTCTGGGTAGGGTTCACAGTTTACTACAACGGTGCGTTCAGATCCCGTTTTCCTACCACGTTGATCAACGTTTATGGTGCTGAACGAGGCCCTGAGTATAACCTGATAACATAGCAGTGTGGTGGTTTACGCGAATCTATCTACGTGCGAGGTGAATAAAGGCTACTAACCAATTGGTATGTTTATTTTCTATTATTGAGGTTCCTTTTATATTATATTTACGTTGATCAGTTGTCCCAAACTATTTTGGCCGATTACAATTGAGTGAGCGATAATACGTGAATATCGCTATTAGTGAATATCAGTGAGTTCTTCTACTTGATTCTTTTGCTTTTCCCTGCCATTTTTGTTGTTGTTTATATAGCATTCTTTCCTCTGTATTTTTCTTTTACTTTTCGTTTTTTGCCTGACTTTGAAGATCTTGACTCAAGAAAAGATCGAGTTTTAAGTCAATTTCAGCACCGTAGCAATCCACACATTCAATGCTATAGCATTCAAGTTAGGGATGATGATTGATGATGGTAATTTATTTTTTGGTACTTTGCTTTTTTTATTTTTGGAAGTGGCTCTCTGATTTGTCTTTATTTAGTTCTCTGTCTTGATTTTTTTTGCATCCCTTATTTTTTTCACTTATTCAATAATGAATGTCTGTTTTTCATAGTCATTTCTATTATTGTTAGCATCCCTGCCTGTCAGTCTGTTTCTCCTTGATCTATAGTTTTTTTCATTCCTTTGCATCCTGTTTTGTCATTCAATTGTTACTCTTTGTGTCTATTAGTTTGTGTACTTTGGGTTTTACTGCTGTATTTCATTTTGTATATTGTATTTCTGCATCAAGACCTCTCTCATGTTCTTTTTATTTCTTTGTGCATCCTTTCTTTTCTATTTCTTTTTAATTTCCCTTTCCCTTAGTTTCTGCTTTTATCATTACTCATGCTTTCTGTCTTCATCTCTTGCTCTGTATAATTTGCTTTCTCTTTCTATGATTCTTTTCCCTTCTGAGCCTATTTTTATTTTGAGTTTCATTTGCTTCCTCCCTTCCTATATAACATGCATTGAATATGTGGCCAGGACTTTCTTAATTGTAATTCTCTAAATATCAGCTTAGAAATTACTTATTCCTTGAGGGGGTGGGAGATATACTACTTAGTAATTACCTAGCATATAATTGTAACAACCTAGAGGGGGTTCATATCTGAAATATTCTATATTATAGCGCGGTGCTATGAGAATACCTGCGCTTAGAAACCACACTTTGTTCAGTGAGAAGCTGTTTCTCTGGCTTCAAAGGGGTCCCGGTTCACAGCTCAGCAAGCCGGGACCAAATCCAGGCTCACTGCCCTGAGCCGGAACTAAATCCAGGCTCAGCAACCATTACAAAACATGATTTATTTCAATTTCACCGAGTTGTAAGATGAATTTTTATCACTCAACCCACTATAATAACCATTAAGACCAGGCACTGAGCATTGGTGCAGATTCATCATTAGCCTCAACAAGGGTGTTTCTTACAAAGCTTCGGCCTTGGGTTTTCATTCTATCCTTCCTCTAAGTTTTCCTGCTTTTTGATGTTCAGAGCAAGATTCTTTTTAATACTTCTTGATATAAAATACCCCCCCCCCCCTGTCTATCTGTCTGTTCAACTTTGAGAGCATTTTTTACTTGGATGATTTTAAATCACTCCAAATTTCTCTCACTCTTAGCGATTCTCTCTCTCTCTCTCTCTCTCTCACGCATAAATTTTGTTAGCATTTCAGATTTTGATGAGCAAGGGTGGGGTGTCATTTGATAAAATAAGTCCAGGTAACAGTTAAGTCAATGTTATATCATTAAGGTAGAACCCTACATATACCTAGGTCATTTGTAAAATGTGAATATCTGAAAACTGAGCTAAATGAAGACAATGGCACTTCTGCTTTTGTATAGTTTACATCTCATAGTTACCAAAAAATGATTAATTTATACATAAGTGGCTATTTTGATGAGGTATAGCACCGTTAAAGAACATATCTGACTGTGTTTTGTTTTTGGCCACAATGTCAAGACTCACCTTTTACTTGAAATTCAGTCTACCATTTGATCATTCATATCTTTGGTAAGGTCCTAGGTCCTCCAGATGAGTACTTTAAAAATCACTTATGAATGTTCGGACCATAAGCCTCAAAATTACTAACAGCAGTGAGCATGTGGTTTACATAGTAAATGTCCTGTCATAATTCAAGGTACCTGTCAGATGGTACCTGTGACATGGCCTAGAGGGGGTTCATATCTGTCATACTCTAAGACATTTGCTTCGTAGACCTTTCGTTCTCTAGACCGTACACCAACAGAGCGTTGCTTAGGGTTCGGATGCAAAGAGATTTTCTGAATTGATTGATAGAAAAATATTTCGAACAATTAAACGATTCGGTTCGAGTTTTATGGCCACATTGCCAAATTTTAAGGCAAATGATTTCACACATGATTGTGCCGCGGCATGCACCGGCACATGCCAGTCACAAATGTGGTGTACCGTGGCACTTGATGAATCGGTGCACCAAATATGGCACAATAGATTTGTTTACTCTTGAGTGTTGACACGGAGCCGTTCTGTGTCACTCAAATGAAAGTTCCATTGTTTCTGTATGTTTTGGCCGCGTAATTTCACAAAAAATTGCATAAATTAATTAAATATCACATTTGAAATAATCGATTATTTCAAATTGCGTTTGAACCGGTCAAGTGGGCCTCACCTCAACCAAATGCTCGAGTTTTCGCTTAATCGTCCGACCACTAAGTCGTTGCTCTCTGTTGTGATTTATGGCCCATGATCACTACTCATACGTAATCTTTTATTTTGATATCCATGCTTAAGGGCCAACCGATGACAGCAGACATTACCCTCACCAAGATTTCCACCTAAGGCAGTACTGGTACAACAGATCTTTATTTCCATTTGATATCGGATTGGGTATCATTCTTTTTGGGGGGCATTCTTATTAACAATTTTCCCCTCAAGAACATCCTAAATGTTTTTTTTATATAAATGAAGATAAAATAAGTAAAAATGAATGTGGTCTGTGAATTTTATGCAATGTTTTATCTTTTTATGTTAAAGAAAAAGTTGTAGGACCAGCACATTTTTGCAGGACCAGTAGATCCTCGGTGTTGCTGGTCCTACGGTGCCATTACCATTTTGAGTTAGCTTTGAGGCCTGCTGTTATTGATAAGAATTTTTTATTACCGATATGGTTGTTCAATCCAATTAATATTTATGTTACCTGGAACTGCGGATCTTTATTTGTACTATCCCTCACTCTCTCTCTATAACTGAATACTATGCTTTCATTATTTTCGTCAAAGTTTGTTTAATAATCATCAATTATATTTGCTTGCTTTACCCTGTATTGTTTCCTTTTGATTGCCTCTTCTTTGTGTTTTTTCTTAAGATAGAGAGGCTTTGGTTTTTTTTTACTCTCTCCAGGGCTCGAAATTAGCAGGTGCCAGGAGCCCAGAGCTTCCTCAAATTTCTGCTGGGAGCCCAAACATGTCCTGCTTTCTGTACGCATCATCTTCAGGTAGCTTTTAAAGATGTAATTGGGCTTCCTGGAAAAAAACTTAATTTGGAGCGCTGCTCTCTCTCTCTCAGATGTAAGAATAAAGTATAACTGTCATATATAGGGGGCAGGGGTAGACTTTGCTTTACTGAGCCACATCTCTCAGATTTCCCACTGTTCGAAAAAAAAAATGTTGGTAGGGCGTGTTGTGGAGTATACCCACACTTACAAGGCTTTAGTACTTAAAAGCAATTTTATTTGCATCCTTTTGGGTTTGGCGTCAATGAAATGTTTTCAAATTTTGATGGCTAAAAATCCAAACCAGGGCCAAGATTTCAAAACAGCAATTCCAAAAATTCTGCCTGTACATAAAAACAAAAGCGACGCCAATGGTTCATGCAGTAAGGGTTCCTATGTTTTTAGTGATTAAGGTAGTTAGATTTAAAAAAAATTGTTCTCTGCCTCGAACCTCCCTGAAGATCGAGTATAAATTATAATCCAAACCCGTGCTGTGCACTGGGGCCTGCTAGATGTTTATTCACATTCAGTATTTCAGCTCTCTCTCCCTACTGTATTGTTAATTTTCTTCTATTTCGACATCCTAGATACTCTCTTTTCAATTTTTTTTGATTGATGCATTTTAGACTCATTTATAATAATTTTGTCTCACAGTTCCTGGTGATGACTGAAAATTAGAAACTAGAAAAACAAGAGCGACGCCAATGGTTCAGTAAGGGTTCTTATGTGTTGAGTGGTAAAGGTAGTTTGATTGCTTTTTTAATCTCGGCCTCTGACCTTCCTGCGCATCATTGAGTATGACTTAGAATCCAAACCCGTGCTGTGCACGGGGGCCTGCTAGTACATCATGAATAACTAGTTCACTGGGGGCCGTTTGTAAGACGATTCTTATTATTTGACTTAAGTTTTTTCGTGTTGACGGGAGTTTAATTGCATCAATATTTATTATGTTCACATCTGATTTTTTATCATTGAAATTCAACTCTAATCAATCAGTCAATTGGTGTTGATATGACGTTTTATGGTTCTAATTCCTGTGATTCTTGAATTATAATATATGATATGTATACACACACATACATATATCTAAATATATATACATATATATATATATATATATATATATATATATATATATATATATATATATATATATATATATATATATATACATATACACACATATATATATATATATATATATATATATATATATATATATATATATAAATATGTATATATATATATATGTATATATATATGTATATATATATATATATATATATATATATATATATATATATATATATATATATATATATATATATATATATATATATATAAATATACTTATATATACATATATATTAGAGCTGCACTCACGGAGGGAGATCAACTCATGAGCTCGCCACGCATTTGACTTGTGAGCTCATTAGCTCACGGACATTCCAACTTTCCAAAGAAATACTTATTTTCTAGCCCAGCTATTAGGAAATAAGTAATTACAGGCAGAGAGTTATCAACTTTGCCATTTCTATTTAATTTTAAAGCGTTATGACGAGGTACAAAGGTCAGTATAACATTCAGCACCGCTTGAATCTATACATTGGAGATAGTAAAGAAGACATGACAGCGATAAACAGTTATGCATGTTAATAATGTGTGTTAGGTGCTCTGTGTTACGTTAGTGATCCCATCATATGTACGAAAATATTTTGAAACATTTTAGAGAAAAAATTACTACAGGTGAACTTGGATATGAGGGACCACTGTACGACAGATTTTTGCATATGACGGACAATAGGCTTGGTCCCAGTTCGATGCATATCAAGTATTTGTCATATGTATATGACGGATTTTGCATATGACGGACCACTTTTCCTGGTCCCATTGTGTCTGTCATATCCAAGTTCACCTGTATGTTTAATATTTTAATATGTCTTTCTCCACTTAGAGGGAATTCTGAATATGTTTGAAATTTGCGTGTGTTCTGCTGGAGTTTGATTGACCAAGTGTTAGTAAGGCACTGCACATTGTACACTTTAAAAACCCTGAAGTCCCTGAACTTATATGGAGAATGTTTACAAAACGCTTTTTGATGTACGTGAAAGTTAACAAAAACTAATGGTGGCCCTCTCTGGGAAGGGCCTGACCAGATTGCCTAGTGGTCTAAGGTGCTGCTGCTGACTGCTTGCTGTCTTTTATGGCTGGAACAGTTGAATCCTGGCCCAGGGAATGGGAAAAGGTTTCTAGTGACTTCAAGCTAGGTGGTGATCTTGCCACAGACTCTGGTGTCCTCCAATGCTCACAACTGGCTATTCATTTATTACCCTAAACATAACCTAAACATAGCAGAAAAAGTGACAATCATCAGATTTCCTCTTTGGGAAATATACACAATTCTTTTGTTTCTCCATGGGAGTTTTCTATTCTATATTTTCTATTTAAGGAAGAGATCCATTGTTTGAGTCGTGCTGGGATGCAGTTGCATTATGGAGAACACATGTTTGAACGGTTGGAGGTGTACGCATCCGTGGCATTGAAGATCTTTGAAGAAAATAGGTATTCAACTTTTATTATGCTACACAATCTCAGATGAATGGTACGAACTAAATTGTATGAGAATAATAGGCAACATTGCATTTCAGTAAGACTTACATATTGTTGTACACCTGTCAGTATCTTCTAAGGTAGTATTCAACTGATAATGTATCATATCAGGTAAATTGTCTTTGATTACAGAATCTGTTGGTTGATAGGCTTCTAAGATTAATGATTGGTCCAGCATAAAATATGTTGCTTGTTTAAAGAGCCACTTTTTAACCAGAAAAACAACTCGTAAAATATACCTCAAGTTGAACGTTGCTTAACTTGGAGAGATTTGACTCATCCAATTTGTTTAGGTCATCCAGGTAGTCTGTATAATTTTTTTATTTATTTACAAATGTTTCATTGTTTGTGTTTTGTATGTGCAAGTAAATCTGTATTTTCTGATTTGACTACAAATGTTTCATCGTTGATTATGTGTTTTGCATTATTCAGGTTTTAAAGTGCTCAGATTCCCCTCATAGCAGCCAAGTCTCCCACAGCCATTTCTGTGACGCTCTACAGAATGGCTGACCACATCGACATCACCGCGGGCCCCTTATAGCAAGCATAAATCAAATAGACAGATTCAACATTGCCAAAGTAAGTTTTGGAGAGAATGCCAGCCCAGGGCTCGATGTTAAGGCTAGTCTTGTAGCCCCGGGCTAGTTATTGAAAGTCAGGGCTAGTAAATTCTACCTGTAACTAGCCCTAAGGGGCTAGATAGAATTAGAATATCAGCACTTAAAAATTATGAAGCCCACCTTTGGCTCTACAGACCTGGATGATGATTTAACTCAATTTACCACAATACACTGTATTCTTTTCATGTTATCAACAAAGGCTATGATATCACAAGAGGTCACTATTTGAAAAGAGTTGTCATTAATATCAGGGCTAGCAAAAATATTTCAGGGCTAGTAAAAGTTTCGGTAACTAGCCCTACTGGGCTTATGAAGTTTTTTCTTAATGTTGAGCCCTGCAGCCTGAAGATTGTTAAGTCTATCATGCCTAGGGTTCCCAATGGAAATTGTTGTATGGATCGAGGATACTTTTGTAAATAACTTTTTACTAATGTATTTATTTAGAAGGTATTCTATGGACAGATGTGTGTAAGTATAAGTAATGATAAACAATTATTGTATAAGAATCTGCTTTATAACAATCTTTTCCAAAAATAAGTTGGATCATTGTTGCACTGAATGAATAGACAGCATATATTTGACAAGTGCCATCTCATTATTGCTAGTCCTACAGCTGATATTTTGAGAAATGCTAGTCCTGGACCAGCAGATTACCACTTATGTTGGTGCCTGTATTGATACATTTTGTTTTATCATGTATTTCAGTGATAAGTGGGACAAGCAGTTACAAGCTGGCACATTTGCAGGCAAGACTTAACCTTCCTGTCACCAAGGAAAGGAAACCGAAGCAGCTTTTTAATGAGGAATATGATTTTATTCACTTCAAAAGACTTCGTATCCAAGATTAAGCAGAGCCAAGCAATTTTTGTATGTTTGAGAGCTAGTAAAAGTTGCACCTATCATAAAGATAAGATATTCTGTTCTATGCATGTATTTATGTAAATATTGATAAACAGATGGAATAGCATTTTACCAAGTGCAAATACCACTAACTCATTGTCACGGGTCTGAAAATAAAAAAATAAATTTATAATATACACCATTGTAATTTGTTATTCTTTTTAAAAGCTGTTGTTTTGTGGTGCATTGTTGCAGTAATTAAAGAGGAAGGTTTAAATAAAGCGGTCTTATTACAATCATTATGACGGTTCTCCATGATTCCCTGTAATCTTCTGAATGATTCGAGTTGGAACTCATTCATACTTTTAAGTCTGTTCGACAATTATACCATAGATGCTTGATAATATATAGATTACTTGAAAATCAGTCATTCTTCATTATTAACTTTTCCAATGATCATGATTTCACTGTTGATTATAAATGTTAGAAGTATCCTGCCTGCCCCTGGATTGAGTTACTTTAGGACAGTGGTTATTTGAGAACCTTCTTGGTTTTATTTTCCAGAATTAATGATGCAAATTGAAGTCATGAATTAATATATTTTTTTATTAAAATCTCTCTCAATGTACAATGAATAGACAGTTCTAATATAATGTAAAGGAACAAGTGATTTAAGCCGTAAATTATCAACATCTTAACTGCACAGTGGTCATGGAGGATATTGTATGAGGTGGCTGAAGAAGCATAGTTTCAAGCTGATAACTTAATATGCCAATGACAACATTCACATTTTTCGCTAATTCAGGCTTGGAGTGCCTCATGAAATGATCCATCTGGAGCTATGATAATTTTAAAAATAACTGGATTAAAGCAAGTATTCAGTTTGTATTTTAAAGAAAAGTTGCTTTGGGTTCTAATTGATATTTCCCCATTTGATCTAGGTGTTAGTATTGCTAAGGCTGATATGGTAGTGTCACCTGGTCACAGTATTTAAACTGATAGTCTCATAGCAACCATCAATTATCGCTGTGCTCCCTAACCTGTGCTCCAGGACCTCAACATTTGGACAACCCTATATAGGTTAATAGCATTCGATATGTTATGAAGATCAAGAGCACTGTTGACACTAACAGCCTCCTCCCCCAGGTCTGACAATGGCACACAGCCAAACTAACTCATAATTGTATTAGGGTTTTAAGTTTTAACCCATTTGCACTGGGCTGACAATTTGAACATAAGGTCTAGAAGATGTTTGTTTCCTGTGACACAACCCTAACAAGCTTTCACTCCCAAAATATAGCCACCCTATTTTTTTTCCACCCTCCCAACTGCCAAATTCCCAATCAACATAAATACAGGATTAGAACACAGCATTACAACGATAGCTGCCATGAAACACATTTTGTCGGAAAAAAAAGAATCCAAAATAATTGTTTTCACCTACATACCTACCCCATTTTTTTCAGAAATTTACAGGAAAGAAACATTTTTTTGTTAGGCTGTAATAAATATTTGAAAATCCAATTGGACTTAATGTGTAAGTATGGCTTGTGGAAGTTTTTAGACCTCCAACACAAGCAAAGGCATGCCTTTTTATCAGTTCATAAATCTGAAGGTGATGTGGACTAAAGGCATCGAAAGACGACTGATGTTTTCAAGCTTTGACATCTTACCTTACAAGACACCCCATGCCAATTGTCAGAGGCCGAGGTAACAAGAAAAACACTCAGGGAGGGATAATTTTCTCAGCAAGTAATCATGACATATTCTGCCACAGTTCCCTATGCTTCAACGGACAATATCACTAATTCATCTTCATCATGTAAAAAGAGTGCTTGAGAGAAACCTGGCTGCCTCTAACTCTTTGATTAACAAAGATTACACAGTGCATCTGACATATTTTAGATTGACCCAGAATGAGAGATAATATTTCAAGAATATTTCACAGAAGATATATTAGCAAATTGCATAGGAATTAAAATCATGTAATTTTCTGTGCATAATTAACCAAGGTGGGCGAACCCCTTAAAATACCTGGCAGTGGATGGCACCCCATATAAATCATCAATTTTACATGACTATACATGCGGTTACTGATAAAACAGACAAGCATGCACCTCTGCATTCAATGTTTATACAGAAAATTAAACTAACATGCCATTATGTCCTAGTTGTATTATAAATCTACAGTGATATATCATTAAAAAATGGCACTTGATTTAAATATACTGGACAGTACACCACTTAATTTTACCTGAGATTTTTAATTAACTAGAAATTTAGAATATAAATGGAATCTCCCTGATTTTACCCAGTATTGTGTATAATACATGCACATGTAGATAGATAATCTTTATTTCAAGTCGGCAATAATTCTATGTACAGTAGTAAACAAGAGCACAGGCCTTTGCCAACGTCCTGGCCCCGGAAAATAAAGAAAAAAACAAAGAATTTGTGTTGAACCCCTGTATCACTGTAAATAAAAAGTTCTATTTATGTACAGAGATACAGGGCTTCAGCACTAATTCTTTGTTTTTTCTTTATGTTCCAGGGCCAGGACGTTGGTAAAGGCCTATGACATGAAATGCCAGCCCAGGTTGAATTCTCTGCAATGCACCTCCCCTTGTTGCCAATCTATTTAGAGGCAATAAGTGGATCCTCTTGCATTTGTTGGCAGACGAAGATCGCGGCTTTTCTACGGGCAACCATTTTGGTTTCAGATCGAGGCTCTATGCCGTTTTGTTGGACAACCACACTTACGTCTAACATACTCCTATTTAGGGCAACCAGTGTTGAGCAAAAAAAACGAACCCCCGATTAGGAAGCTCAGTACATTTAATTGTCCGGCCAAGAATCCGGTACACCGGTTGACTTCTAAGAAATGTAATACTTGGTACCCTGTTCTTCTTAAGTTCGGATTTACTCAGGCTGAGTTAAATGTGCAATGATTTGTGTTCTTTCTATTCTTTTGTTATTATAAGACTGTCTAAACGAAATGTTGATGGCATGTTTACAGGAAAGATTTATTTTAGATAAACATGTCAGGGATTTGTAGTGATGATACGATTGCTTGAAAGCTTGAGTAATTGCTCGAACCCCAGCTCCATCGGAGCGCTCAAGCCAAAGAATTTGAACTCAAATTTTGACGAGCACACGGTAATTGTTGAAAACATCCTTGTTTCTGAAATAAAGTTAAATGTACAATACTTGTCTGTCTTCTGTTGTTATTCATCCTGTATTGATGTCTTATAATAGGATAAATAATGAAATAAAAGTGTTGTTGTGCAACACAAAATCATAACAAACTCCTTCCATGTGACTTAAGCCAATTTGCATCTACAAGTGCGCATGTCCGGAACTGGCTTGTATCTTTGAGTCACGTACCCGAAAACACTCAGAAAAATTTGGCTGATCGCTCGAGTAAGAAAATTTGAAATTTGCTATGTGGGACAACTCTAATTAAAATACCTGCACTGCAACTCATTTTAAAATACACACACACATACACACACAAATATATATGCATGTGAGTGAGGCAGTAGTCCTAGCAAAACAAAGGTTAATATTGATTACATAGATAAAAAAAAATGATTCATGAATTAAACATATACATTTTTAATTCCCAGATTAACTTGTCAATTTACTGATAAAGAAATAGCTGTAGGTTGGAAAGAAGAAGGTGTCCATGTATGACTTGTATACAGGGGCCAGTTGCACCAACGTGACTCAGGCTCAAACTCAGGCTCAAGTCTCAATTTGATTGTCTACAACATTAGCATCTATTGTTGTAGACAATCAAGTTGAGCCTTGAGCCTAAGTTTGAGCCTGAGTCACGTTGGTGCAACTGGCCCCAGGTCTCTGGCCCCCGCAAGCATTTTAAAACTGGCTGTCAAATAGGTTATGCTACACAACGGTGCACTTCACTTTCCCGGATGATCAATCGAATCGAACTCCATCCACATGCTCGAAGTGCATGTGCTGTTATTTGCACACCCATTTAAGGAGGTATTTAAGTATTATGCTTTGGAACTAGCGCCTGGAAATTTATGCTTTATATATTCACACATATATCAAGGACTAGTTTTAGGTAAGGATGTCACAGACATATATTGAAACAGTCAAGTATGGTCTTATCATATAAGTTTTAAAAGTTAGCGATAATAGGTTACAAGTAATACAACCCATGGTGTACTGTTGGATGAGATGCGTGTGTGTGAAGTGCCATTATTACAATAACATACCTGTCAACTTTCCTGATATCAAACCTCAAATTTACTGTCTCTTGATGGGACATCTTGAATATGCCCTACCCCTAGTTCGAGCAGCTCTAAATCTGGTACACTGCAGCAGTTTATGCCAAACAGACATCTAACAACCGATTTTAATATTAAACTAAAGATATGGTGATACTTATATGAGGAAGCATGGCTTTGAGAACGAGCAAAGCTGACAGTGCGTGGAAGTTGACCCACAACAATGCACATCTATTATTTCACGTTTCATCAAATAACAGCGGTTTTGTAATACAGTTATATGGCGACATTGCCGACCAATCAACTCGGTCGTCATTTAAACTGCACACAAAAGCAGAAGTGGTTCGCACATGGCTTCATCAAAACTTTAGGGGTCCTTGTATTGATTTCTACTAGATTTGTCACACTCACACTATTGCATGATTGCGAGCTTTGCTAAAGGGCTCCGGCCTTTATGAACTTTTATCACTATAATTAATTAACTAATAGTATAAAAAAGGGTAGGATATGATTATGGCTAGTAGTGTCAGGGCTTATCTCAAGCTATAAATATGAGCACCCCAGGGGCCAGGGCTCTACGCTAACAGTGAACCGCTGGCCCCAGGCCAGTAAAAAAACAAACGGCTTTGACCCAGTATAAAATAACTCAACTGGTCCTACAGGCAGTACAGGGCCTGAAAACATTTGGGGACATTCTTGTTCAGGGCTCGAAATTAAGCTTTTTTCCAGGTAGCCCAACAGCATTTTCAGAGGTTACCTAATGGTGTTGATTGTTCTGTATAGAAAACAGTACATCTTAGGGCTCCCTGCAGATTTGAGGGAGCCGCAGGAGAATTCAAGGGAGCCCTGGGCTCCTGGCACCCCCTAATTTCGAGCCCTGTTGTTAACAGGTATCCCCTCATAAATGTCCACAAATATTTTCAGGACAGGTGGATTTACAAGTTTCAGTGATGCTAGGCTAGCCACTGTTTTTAGTGGCTCAAATATTTTCAGCCCTGTTTTAAAATATCAGCCCTAATCTAAGTTTGTCTGCTCCAATTCCTTATTCCAACTAAATACTGCTTGAGGCATATGAAAAAGTTGCCAGTTACTTGTGTGTAAGCAGTGGTTTTCCATGGGTTTGTCCTTATTCCCCCTAATTTCGAGCCCTGTTGTTAACAGGTATCCCCTCATAAATGTCCCCAAATATTTTCAGGACAGGTGGATTTACAAGTTTCAGTGATGCTAGGCTAGCCACTGTTTTTGTCTGACTTTAACAACAGGAAATATATGAAAACTAACTCTACTTCCCTGTCTTTTTGTACAGCCAATTGCTGCACATCGTTTTAACATTTTCCTGTTTGATACAAGTTTTAATGCAAATTCTTGTGAAAAGCACTGCAGTCTATGATGCACTGCTCAGAGAAGGGGGGACAGGAAGTGGCGATGTCATCCCTTGAGTCACAGCTGATAGCAATTGAAGAACTTGGCTGCTAGTAGGGGCTGCCAGGGGTTGGGCAGGCTGATGGCAATATGCCTCTTCCCTCATGAGAGAAAAAGGAGGACAGCATCCTTTTCTTGAAGTGTATTACTTTCATATATGCTAATATGTATGTGAGGCTTTAGTTTCCCTTTAAATTTAAAGATAACTGTGCTATACAGGTGACACAGTGAGAATTGTCCACAATACATGTATATTCAGATAACCATAAATACATACATTTACTTATATAAAAGCAAAGCAGATATCCTATTTGCTTGAGATTGACAATTTTTTGAAGGTTTTGGTTTGGTGTCTAAATTGCACCCAGGCATCCTGCTTGCTAGGACCCTGCTGACCAATAACCTCCCACAGCAAAATAAATGTGATGCCAGTGATGGCCATGTCTAGATGAGTTAAGACTCTTCAGTCTTCAGCCAATGGTTATCTCATGTTACTGGTCCTGTTGTTAAAACTTGTGCAACCTTTTTGTTTTCATACTATAACACTTGGCTTATGCTGCTGGTGGCTAATTCGGTCAATACAAAATGATGCAAAAAACCTAAAAAAATGACTGAAACCCTGGTACATAGGTACTCGTCTGAGAATGAGTTTTTAGCAAGAGCTATCCAACATGACAGGGTTCAGATGGTTTCAGAAAATCTTTGCATCCTTGTGTTTGGATGAAAGTAGCCTCAGCAGTGGAAGGGTTACTTAAGACTCTTCAGGCAATGGCTATCTCATGTTACTGGTCCTGCTGTTGAAACTTGTACCACCTTTATATACTTTGAATACAGGTTAACATATTGTATTGTTTAACTTATTTTTGTACTTCTTCAGACCACAAGATCTCTCAATATGACATCTCTGGCTCTACAACTGAAGCAGCTTGCTGTTCGGGACACCCAACTGAATGTCAATGATGATATCCGACGCCCTTCAATACTCTTTAATCCCAAAGAGGCTGCATCATTAGACAAGGAGGCAGTCTTTGCCATTGGTGAGTTATGCTGTTATTCAAAATATGTAGTTTCATTTGATGATTATATCCTGTTTTACTTATAATTCCTTGTTCCCTTCCATAGCTAACGATTCTTGCTATTTCATTAGCACTAAGTAGCAAAATTTGAATACCATTTCCTTTCCCATAATTTCATTGTTTTTGAGGTTTTTGGGTTGAACACAAACTTAATGCATAAATCTGTGTGTTAGACTGTAAGTCTGTCATGATTTTAAGTTCTCAACACATCTGATTATTGATTTATTCATAAATATTTACTTTTATTTTCATCTGACCTTGATTTGTTATATCTTCACCAGGTCTGAGTGGTCTTCAGGAACTCCAAACACTCAATGAGAGTTTCCTTGAGTATGAAGGGACTCTGTTCAGTGATTCCTCCATGGGTTTTGAGAGGAGTGTGCAGGACAAGGAGACGAATGCTGCCCTGGATAAGAACATCTCTTCATTCCTGAAGAGGCTCTCTCCCTACTTCCTGCTGCGAGCCTCACACAAGGCAATGGAATGGCTGGTCTACAGGTACTGTATATAGCTATTTGGAGTGCTAAAAATTTAGCTTTACAGCCCTGCTGGAGGGTATTTGTGCTACTTTAAATTTGCTGCCGGGACTACTTGTTTATTACTGTTTAAATTCTCCTGCTCTGACATTTTATTGCTCTGTATATTTTCTTAGCTATCATTTTGCGCTTCTTGTTTTGAGTGTATCTTACCCCTTCAACACATTGTGCCTAAAGTGTATCATTCTTTTGTTTCATTGTACATATCTTTATTGTACCACTGTTTCTTTGCAGATACCACATCCATCAGTACAATGTTGATGACCTGCTACAGTGTATCTTTCCCTATCATGAGAGTAAGATCTTTATAAGAGTGGTCCAGCTACTCAAGATTCAGGAACCTACACATAGGTGGCACTGGCTACATCCAGCTGTGGTAAGCTCAACATTTGATATACGATTTAATTTAATATTGCAAATCCCATACAAAATTCAATAAGTTTTTGTTCTGGGCCGTTAATCTTTTTTTTATAGTTTATTATAATTTAGTACATGGTCTACTGGCACATATTGTTACTTAAGCCCAAAAATTCAAGTCTGTAAGCTATTTATTTTACTGAGTGACACTTAGCATTTAGTTAAATTACAAATGCAAACAATGTAAATGTCATATTAATCAAGTAGAACTCCAGAATATTGTGAATACGTTCATCCTGACTCAGAAGTCAATTTGGGGACTAAGACAAATACATACCTGTATGTTTGTAGAAACAAGGAGTTCCATTGGCCCGCAGTACTGTCAACACCCACTGCTTCAAAGATGAATGGTTTCTGAACTTTGTGTGTAAGATGGTGCCAAGTGCTATTCAGGTATGTTACTTTTCCAGATCTCTTAGAAAATATTGGTTCTTAATGACCAGTTCAGTGAATATTAACTTCTTTATTTTTCCTAGAGATCGCTTGTGGGGAGATATTCCTACTATTGTGAACAATTCTCGCTGAGTGAAGCAAGGGACAAAGTTGCCAATATTTTCACAACATAAAGTATACTGCATGCTCTATTTGTATGAAAGTTAAATGCACTTTTTTCTCAATATTCCAACTTTGTCTCATAAAAACTTGGTAACTTAGAGCCTGACCTAAATGCAATACTCAACCACAAACCAGAGCTGGGTCTTAGCCAGCAGGATAGTCTTAGAGTCTGGTTGTCTTTTGGACACACATACCTTTAAAAAGCACCCCTCAGGACATTTTTGTGAGGAATTTCTTAATAGTTATAAGTTGTGTAAGTGTGATATTCTGTGTGAGTATGTATGTGATTGCCTGTGTGTATGTCTGTGCATATTTGTGTGATTTTGTGTATATGTGTGTGTGTGAGATAGTGCATGTGTGTCAGTGTGTGTGTGCAAACCCACCTAGTATAGGGATTGTTTCAGAAAGTATTGCTATCTTAGCTTGTGCATCCTTATAAAGAAACGTCTCCATGCTTTCAGGTCCATGGAACTGACAAGGACTCCATCACCCGTCTTCGCCCGATCATAGCGTTCTTTGCCTCGACAGTGGTGTGTGCGCTGAATGCAGGAGAGGTACGAGAGGGCCTGGTCGCACAACTTCTGCCGCACCTTGTGTCGGCTCTCAAATCCAAGGCTCTCGAGTACAAGATGGCCGCCTACATGATACTGGGTCAGCTGGTGGACCGCGCAAGGCTGGAGAGTGGTATAGTCAAGAAGTTGGTCACCGTTTTAGCCAAGGTAGGAACCGGTTGACATAATTCACTTAAATGTGTCTTTACATATAGAACAAACTACATTTATAACAAAACATTTTAAAATCTGGCATTAAGTGTGGAATTTGGAGGGTATTTTTGTGCTCTGAATTCAAAAACCGCCAAAGAGATTTGACCAATGGCTTGGCTGCAATCTTGAATTCCAATTTGGCATCAATGACAATACGTTTATAGTCATTATCCTGGATTTAGGATACAGGGTACTGAAATTTGATACACATGGTTATTTTGATATTCTGAGTTCAATGATTGACATAACATATTCAAAGGCAGCCAGTTATGCCAGCAAATACATGTCTCAGTTGTTCTGTTTCTTCTGTTCTCAGTGATATATGATGTAGAATGGTTGGAGAAGGAAATAGAATAGTTTGAGCTATGAATAGCTAAACATCTTGCGCTAAATGTGATGTCTTTCACTATTCTTGATATCAGCTTTACAAGGGTATTGTAGATGAAGTTACGGAGCCAAGCATTATGTACAACTTTTAAGTGGTTGTCTCATTCTTTATGATGCCTGATCAGCTGATTTGAAATAAATAATGGCACATACTTCTTATCCATAAAATGGTTCTTCATATTTTGTCTCTGATTTTCAGCGTGTGAATGTTCGCCATAGCAAGGAGGCCATAATGTGCCTTGTAGCTGTTTACCAGACTCAGAAAATAGACAAACTGCCGCGCAAGTAAGTACTTAACAACATATAATCCCTCAGGTCATACCAATTTCACCTGCATCCTAGACAACTGACCAGTTAGTTTAAGTATTTACTGTCTAGAATTTTACTTGAGTTATTAATCTTTATATATTTTTTAGACATTTCGAAGGTCATATTTGTGTCATTGGGAAAGTTGTTATTTATAAGTTAAAAAGAGTAAAGAAAAAAATCATATAGAATAAGACGTATTAGACCTTGCCTTGTGTACTTTTAAGGCCTCATACCGTGGTTCAGGCAAACTTGCATAACAACCACACTAAATGCATTGTATACCTTTCAGATCGCTGAAGCATTTATGTCGTATCCCAGGGCTCATACAGATTCTGGGTCAGCTCAGCGCCACCTATGATATCACAAACATCCTGAGCGCGCTGATCGATAAGCTTGTTCCTGGCGCAGTTCATGAGTCCATCGCTCTGAGTGGAACTAGCAGTGAAGAGGGAGAATCGCTGCCCTCCATGCAGACCCCTTACGCCAGTCTCCTCCAGGGACTCCTCGGAGATGTGCCACTCAGTCCAAAATTAGCAAAAAAGACAGCGAGGTATCATTTTCAGATTCAATATTTTCTTCTGGCATGGTGCTATTCAAACCAAAATTAGCACAAAAAACTGCTAGGTATCGTTTTCACATGTGATATTTCCTCTTGAAAATGTGCCACTCATTCTGAAAATTAGCAAAAAAACACGAGCTAGGTACGATTTTCAGATTTGATATTTCCTCTTGACATTGTGCCGCTCATTTCGAAATTAACACAAAAACAGTCAGGTATCATTTTCAGATTCAACATTTTCTTCTGGTATGGAACCACTCAATTCGAAATTAGCACAAAAAACAGCTAGGTATCATTTTCATTTGTGATATTTCCTCTTGAAATTGAAACACTTAATCTGAAATAGGCACTGAAAACAGCTTGGTATCACTTTCATATGTAATATTTCCTATTGACATGGTGCTATTAAATCTGAAATTAGCACAAAGACAGCTAGGTATCATTTTCAGATTCAATATTTTTTCTTCTGGAAACACCTAGTTATCTTTTTAAGATTCAATATTGTCTTCTGGCATGAATATTTTCTTCTGTGATGGTGCCACTCAATCCAAAATTAGCACAACAAATATTTAAGTATCATTCTCAGATTCAATATTTTTTCCTGGCATTAACTTAAAAATACATTAATAGATCTGGATAACATTGATTTTTAAGGTTTCCAAATAGGGGTCGTATTACTTAAATAAATAAAAAGCTACAATCCTCCTGCAGTAGTATCATTCTTTCATCTGATCACTATTTGTGGTACATAGACATGAATACATATGATAAAAGAATGTAAGGGATCATGCTGCAATTCTATTTTCTGTTTACAGATTAGCAATGGAGGAATACCTTGACTTAGTCAAGGATAATAAAGAAGATCACAGTGCTACCAACAGGTCCCTAAAATATCTCATGATGCTTCAAAAAAGGTAAGTTCTCATGTGTGCACCATTCTCACTCCACTCAGAGGCTTACAAGCCTCTGAGTAAGAAAGTAGCCAGTGACTTAAACTGGCTTGTCATGATTCAGCGTGATTATATGGGGAAAATTACAATAGAAATGTGTCATATCATCATCATTCTAAATTCAATCTTTCTGTCAACCTTCTTAATCTAGATGTGTGGTTCCATTTAATAGGGGTGTATACAACTCGATATAAAGGATTTTTCTACTTTAAAGGGAACTAGCCCTCACATAAAGTTATACTTATAAACATTCATGTTCCAATTACGAAAACGATGAAATGCTAAATCTGTAACCCATGTCTGTTTTAAAATATCAGCCCTAATCTAAGTTTGTCTGCTCCAATTCCTTATTCCAACTAAATACTGCTTGAGGCATATGAAAAAGTTGCCAGTTACTTGTGTGTAAGCAGTGGTTTTCCATGGGTTTGTCCTTATTCCAATTGACTAAATACTGCTTGGGGCATGTCAAAATTTGCCAGAGAATTGTGTTTGACCAGTGTTTTTCCCTGGGTGCCCTGGTCTCCAAACTTCTAACCAACTCTTTCGTGATTTTCAGTTTTTCTGTTCCAATTCCTTATTCCAACTGACTTAATACTGCTTGAGGCATGTGAAGAAGTTGCTAGTGACTTATGTTTAAGCAGTGTTTTTCCCTGGGTGCCCTGGTCTCCAAACTTCTAACCAACTCTTCTCATGATTTTCAGTTTTTCTGCTCCAATTCCTTATTCCAACTGACTAAATACTGCTTGAGGCATGTGAAGAAGTTGCTAGTGACTTATGGTTAAGCAGTGGTTTTCCCTGGTACTCTGGTTTCCAAAATTCTTACCAACTCTTCGTTTGATTTTCAGATATCCTGTCGCTGTGGATCACAGCATGGAGGAAGTGGTTGGACCGTATGGCGACGCCCAGGCACAACAGATCATGAAAGACCTCGTCCTGAAGCTCGTCTCTGCCACGTCACATGACCCAGAGTTCGGCGTGTCCACCCTGGCTCTCAACCACCCAGTGGCCAAGGTCAGGGAGATGGCCCTGGAGAATCTGTTGATTCAAAGTCGCTTGGTTAGTACTGATTTACATCTTGTTTAGTTTGTTTATGCCCTCTTTAACTCTTATGCTGCTGGTGGCTAATTTGGCCAATACAAAATTATGCAAAAATCCTTAAATATGCTAGAAACTGTGGTATACTCTTCTGAGAGTACTCTGTGTGAGCTATCCAATGAGTACCAATATGACAGGGTTTAGATGGTTTTCAAAAATCTTTGCATCTTGTGCTTTGGACGAATAGTATTAGAAGGGATAACACAAGTTGTTTGGAGATATGATAATTAGGCAAGTAGCGTTTTGATTAAGAATCAAATCCCAAAATAATTGAAGGAGATTTGTGGGATGGGTTATGGTCAACATATCTTCTGCATATTTTTGACAAAAATGCTTTGCTCACAAAGAGATTGCAAAAATAGAAAGAGCATTTTAGGCCTACGGGCATAAATGGATTAAAACTGAAATTTTACTTGAACCTAACTTAAGCATTGGGATTGTTTACTTCTTTCATTTGGTGTCATCAGTGGCTTAGTGCACGTAAGAAATATAAGAAAGCTTCAGAAATTTCAGGCTACATATATATATTAGGATGATTTTTTCAGAATCAGGAAATATGAATTTTTAGTCTATAGGAGATATTTGATATGGGGAAAAAGTTAATAATAATAATAATCTTTATTTAAAGAGGGTAACTCAGTCCAATGGTAAGGATCTTCCCTGAGGCCCTCTGGCATGTTTACAAGTAGCTCGAGGGCCCCAGGGTTACAAAGTAGTACAGTACATTGCTTTTAGGTATCGAGACTTGAAGGAAGGTAGAGATGGTGCACATCTGATTGCTTCAGTTAAGCCATTCCAAACTTTGGGCCCTGAGTATGAAATGCAGTATGAAATGCATTTTTGGCCAATTGATTTATTACATTTTGGATACGTTTCGTCTGCAATCCTATTGCCATCTGATACAATGTAACAAGCATTCATCTTCATAAAAAGGAAAACCCAGATTGAGTACCAAAAATGGCTGAGTTATTGTTATTTGTCAGTATGCTTTTGTACCTTTGTCTTTCTTTTTGTAGGTGGAGGATTCCGACTTACCTGAACTTGTCTTGGAACGACTGAAAGATGACAGCCCCCTGGTGGTGGAAGCAGCACTTAAAGTGGCTGCAGAGAAACACCATGCCTTCTCCATGGAGACACTACAATCTGTACTGAGCACCCTTTTACAGAAGTCCCTAAAGGATAATAAATGGTAGGTCCCCTTCGTTGCAATACATTATTGAGGTACATACCTAACACAATTACTCCTGACTCTAATAAATAGTTAAATTCTGCGATGGGACTGTTAAATCCTGTTCCTTTCCAACATCATATGAGAATTATTCATCTTTCCCTATTTTAACATAAGACAATCTTAAATATGAAGCATGCAAAATCTTTCACTAAAATGCAAACTGTGAAAATTATCTGGGGAGCTGTGTTTATTGATACAGGGAGAAACTGCAAGAGAAGTATTTAGCCATTTGTTTTATGAGTATGTTTACTATTTTCCCAACTATGCTTTTGCCTAAAAGATTTCACCAAAATTGTCAGGCTGCTTTTGGCCACTATGAGCATTAATGTGCTAACAAACAGCCTTTTTGTTCCAGGTTAGCGCCTGTGGGATCTCTCCTTGCCGTCCTCCATCAGCTGGTGTCCTCTGAGGGGGTAGGCAGGGATTCTGCCAGGG
This sequence comes from Maea johnstoni, assembly GCA_963942565.1. Lineage (NCBI taxonomy): Eukaryota > Metazoa > Annelida > Polychaeta > Spionida > Magelonidae > Maea > Maea johnstoni. The sequence continues at coordinate 30,458,630 of OZ012690.1, forward strand.
TGGGTCTGGAGCTGCTGCTGCTGCCGTACCTGTACCCCACCTGTCAGGAGGAGACGCCGCTAGCTCGTCAGCTGCTCAGCTCACCCCTCCTCACGCACTCACTTCTATACAAGGAGCTCAGCAAAGGTAGGTCACAGAACAGTCTGTAAGAGCAATCAGGGGGTTGCACGATATAACATCAATTTGAAAATAGGTTCGTTATGGTGCTATTTATTTCTTCTGGAAAGTTTAACCAAGATAAAGTTATTCATTTTTTCCTCTTGCACACTATGACCTAATATAAGGAGGTAGGCAGGGTGAAAATGCCTGTCCAAAAATGCAATTCCAAAATTTCGTCCTGTCCAGATTTAACTACTTATCTACTTCAAATCCTTATAACAATTAATACAATAGCCTATTTTGTCAAAAGGGGCAATTTTCACACTAGCCAAGTCCTAGAAAATGGTTTGTTAGGGATAAAAGTCAAAATGGAAATTTTTCCTAGAAAATTTTTCCTGTCCAAAAAGGAGGTTTTCAGGAAACTGCCTGTACAAAAGACAGGCTGGATGGGTCTGGGCTAAGTCCCTGGAGGTAGGTATATAAATGACCTAGAAAAAGACATTGACACTACCAAAAACATGTTTTATTAGAGACAGGATTTTTGGCATAATTTTAATTTCTTATGTATGTGTGCATGTGTATATGAGTATATGTATAATGTATTTGTGATTTTGTATCTTTGATCATACCTATGTGTGTGAAAAGATTTATTGATATGTGTATATTTATTTTTATATTTTAGTTATTTTCCTTTAAGCTAATGCTGTTTGATTTATTGCAGAGTACCTGACCAAGATGTCTAAGACTGAGGTTTTTGAGTTAGATGTATATTCCTCATTTCTCATCAAAGCAATAGCCAAAGTGGTGGCTAAAGGACCAGATACTCTAACTAATCAAATGGTATGGAATATTGTGATTCATCAGTACATATGTTGTCAGTCAATAAATATCTTGTATACTACTGAAAGAGCAGGGCCAGAAATAGACTCCAATCTATCTATGGTTGGTTGGCGGCCATGTTGGATTTGGGAGTCAATTTTTCATAACCAAATGATAAGGGATGTTCTTGCTTATTTAATTCATAAAATTAGTAGTAGCAATTTAATAATGCATGTACAGTGCATTCATTACCTTATCATATTACTATTGAGAGAGCAGATACATGTATTTGTATGCTATTGAAAAGGAGTAGTTTGTTGATTCTTATACAAATTTAGTTGAATGAGAGTAATTGTACTTTTTCTGGTGTATTCTTGTACATGAGCTATTGAATAAGCTTAAGGAAAGTATGTCTATTTTTATACTATTGAAAGGGGGGATTTATGTGTACATCCATAAGACTAGCACAGTAGTAAGGATTGCTGGTCACACTGAATAATGAAGTCTGCATGTACTGCTGGATATGGCTTTAAATTGGAGATTTACCGCCCTGCTGGAGGGTATTTGTGCTACTTTAAATTTGCGCATTCAAACCAAACCATGTATAAAGCAGGGTATTTATTTGCAGTGTGTTATTTTGGCGCTATCATGGGGAGGGCGAAAATTAAATGCCTGTAACTTATACCAGTTATACAGTATTCATATTTGACTCTTAGTTTGCTCTAGCTCTAGCCATGCTCAGTTCTCCCCAGTTACTTAATGTATTTTCTACTCACCAGGTGGCAGTTGTGAAGGATGGGAAGCATGACCTCAAGCTCACAGTGGTGACAAGTTTGATTCTGATAGAGGCTGTACCTCTCTGTGCTGTGAAGCGGAGAAGCTGTATGGCAAATATGGCTGCAGCCCTTGCTAAGATCTTATCCAGCAATATGGTAAGTCACCAGCTTATATGAATAAAACAATGGATTGGTTGCCACAGACCAATCACCATATGGCCTATAGTGAAAATGAATACAGTCTCAGCGTGACCTCACTGTGTGTTTACGGTATAGAGGAGGTTGCTCATGCACATTCAAAAACGTGTTATACAGTATATGATTTATTGGTCTGCAAATGATTTCTCTATAGCATAAGGATGCTATGAGAAAATATGATTTTATCAATACAATAATTTATTCGTAGGGATTGCTAAGATCATGTTTTGGTTCTGTAGTGTTTATTACCGTCCATAAGTCAGAAGAAAGCAACATTGGGATTCTACTATACTGGTATTTCTAGGATGTGTATATATGACTTCTTTATTCCTTACTATGTTTCTTCTCTGCTGTTCTCAGTCCTCTCCTGGAGTGACCAGTATGGTGTTGGAGGAGACTGGCAGTACACTGGAAAAGCTGGTTGCGTGGCTGACTCCATTGTTGGGGCAACACTATGCAGCGTCAGACGGCATCCTTGTGATTCTACTATACAGACTCATCACGCTCACCCAGCTACCAGCGACAACGAAAAAACAAACAGGTATGTCATCCCCTGAAGAGTCAGTCAAATTATGTTACTTTAGATGCGCTGAAGCATCTCATTCTTTCATATTCAGAGAAATATGCATATTCAAGTCAACTTCAGAAATTTCACTAATAGATAGTGAACTGCCTTTGTGTGGAGATGTCCAGGTAGCAGTTAGGTAAATTCTATATCTTTAGGTAGTACCAGTATAACAGATTTTAAATGATATGATACTTTTTCTTATTCATTATCGATATCTGGTATTGTATCGAGTACTGGAAGCATTCCCTAACAATCTTGTTATGTATGTTACAGGAGGCTGGAATGAGATGGATGGGTCTCATGATGGCAGCTCATGGCAGGAATTCCTCAGGACGCTCTTTGACCTCCTAGCAACACAGCATGTGTTTGGCCAAAATTTGAAGAACTCATGGTACCCACATCTGATGACTTTATATTTCAAGGTATGTGTTCATTCTCATTGATGCTTGATATATATATATATATATATATATATATATATATATATATATATATATATATATATATATGTATGTATATATAAATATATGTATATATATATATATATATATATATATATATATATATGTATATATATATATATATATATATATATATATATATATATATATATATATATATATATATATATATATATATATATATATATATATATATATATATATGTGTGTGTGTGTGTGTGTGTTTGTGTGTGTAAAGAAATGATCTCGCAAAACAAGTCCCTGTGCTATCTATTTCATGTCAAAATTGCGTTAAGTATTTTCCAGGTTGGATTTTGTAATATACCTTTTGAGGAAATATCGTTATGATATTTATGGATGTATGATTATTGATATTGAGGTTCATCTTGTGTTTGTCTTTTCAGAAGTACTTCCCCAGCCTACCCGCTCTCATCAGTTTCTTGAGTGTGTTTTGGCGGGCACACTGTGTGGCGGGAACACAATGGACGGAGACCAAGAGCCTGACCTTACAGACTGTGTCACTGCATGCCAGCGCTCACATGATAGCCAGTGCCACCAAAGAGCAGCTAGCTTCACTGATGGAGTCTCAGACTACTGGTAAGATGGGCAGCATTTGGCTTGAGTAATTACAGGGGCTGTGTAATGATGAATATTACAGATACTTGGGGGCTGTGTATTTTGTATCTTATATTATTAGGATTTAGTAGTGGATTTATTCCAGATGTAGAACTTTATTAATTTTATTTTGTTATAAGCTGAGGCTTGAAAGGGGTATTGAGAAAAGCAAAACAAGGATCAGTCCTTGAATTTATGGTATACTTACTATGAAAGATAATTCTTGATCGTGGATAAACCAACCCTATCTTCAAATAAGACAAACTTTTCTCCTTTATCCTAGCCTGTTTCATATTGGTGTGTTGGTGGCCCTTAGGAGCCCCTGTGCTATATTACATGTTTGTAGTTGTAGGAAGCGTGTTGGTGGCCCTTACGAGCCCCTGTGCTATATTACATGTTTGTAGTTGTAGGAAGCGTGTTGGTGGCCCTTACGAGCCCCTGTGCTATATTACATGTTTGTAGTTGTAGGAAGCGTGTTGGTGGCCCTTACGAGCCCCTGTGCTATATTATATGTTTGTAGTTGTAGGAAGCGTGTTGGTGGCCCTTACGAGCCCCTGTGCTATATTACATGTTTGTAGTTGTAGGAAGCGTATTGGTGGCCCCTACAAGTTTCTGTGCTATTTTACATGTTTGTAGTTGTAGGAAGCGTGTTAGTGGCCCTTACGAGCCCCTGTGCTATTTTACATGTTTGTAGTTGTAGGAAGCGTGTTGGTTGCCCTTACGAGCCCCTGTGCTATATTACATGTTTGTAGTTGTAGGAAGCGTGTTGGTGGCTCTTACGAGCCCCGCCGAGGCAGCGAGGGAGGCAGCAGTGGGTGTCTTGCTGGCGCTGAAGAAGGCTCTGAAGACCCTGGAGGTGGAATGCGACTTCAAGTGGCTTTTGATGAAACTGGTCCACTGTACTGAGGAGCTGGTGGTGGATAAGACCCACCTGCAACAGGTGAGACTTCATCAGATAGGACACAATGCCAACCCTTTCAATGCTGAGGCTACTTTCGTCCAATGCACAAGAACTCATAGATTTCTTTAAAACCATCTAAACCCTATCATGTTGGTATTCTAGCATGTAAAAGATCATGCCTTTTTTGTTGAGACACTACCATATTCTAATTTTTTTGAATGAAAAAGGATTGTTTAAACTTAAATGAGTAACAGCTTTCAATCGTGTATTTTACTTTACCATCATTATATTGACATGTTTTATGGTTATCTCATCAAATTGAGTATTATTAGAAAAAGTTTAAAGAAGTATTGTTGGTATATATGGGAAATAAAAACATTAAGATCTGATTAAAGCATAATTGATTCACTCATTAAGATTTGCTCAATGTTTCCTTTGTCTACATTTCCAGGTTTTAAGTGATAAATTCTTGACTTTGAACACCCCATTGAAAGTGACGGGATTGACTCCTGAGAAAGCATCCAAGAAGACAAGTCAGAGAGAGGCCACGGAGAAATGTTTATACATGTTACTCAGCACCATAACAGAGGCACAGGCCCCGGACTATGTACAATTTTCTCTCCTGAGCAGCTTCCAACACTTGCAGTCACAGGTAATAAATGCTATACATTAACCCATATAATGTTGAGGCGACTTCCATCCAAAGCATGAGGATGCTAAGATTTTTGAAAACCATCTAAACCCTGTCATTTTGGTATTCATTGGATAGCTCTCGCTGAGTAGTCTCAGATGAGTACCTATGCAACAGGGTTTCAGTCGATTTTCCAGTTTTTTGCATCTTTTTGTGTTGGCCCAATTAAAGCACTTATGATTATAAAGAAAGTTAATAGAATATCAGCAGTATATTAATTCTGCCTATATCATTTAAACCATAGTATTTTTAGTTAGCGTGTGTTTTTTTTTATAGATATATTGCTATGCGTTTTCAAAAGCCATGGTATAATGGATCCAATCCTGATTATGTCCTTACCATTGTTTAAAAACTTCCCAAGCAAATTCAGTTAAGGTCTTACGATACTCTATACCGGTGACACCTATTGGGTATTGGACAAACTAAAATAATTTATTACAATTTACCTGACGTCACTAGAAAAATTGAAAGGAAATTGATTTATATTGAATATGTACCAATTCTGATAATACCCACCTATTATAAATAGTATCCTATGAGTTTTTTGTTTTTGGCTACAGATATTTCCATATTCATTGAATTTGATGTTTTCACAAGTTTTCAGGAATAATGTGTAATAATTCATGTGTATAAAATGGGGTTCCCTTGCTCAACAATATCTTATATAAGCATGGGCATATACGGTAACAATTGAGTAACTCTTTTCTAACATTTTCATAAAAATTTGCCCCAAAAAGTCCTATTTCACAAACTTTGACCATCTGTGGTTCGAAAACTAACACGATGACCTATCATTTTCTTTATGCCATCTTATTAAGAGCTTTGTGTAGATAGTGTAGACAAAAATTGGGGAAAATTAAACTAGGCAATTCTGACTTATATCAATTTTGGGTTAAAATCTTGTTTCTCGAATTCCTTGATTTTGCCCAATAATTCCTACATAACAGCAGAAAAATAATTTCAACAAGGCAGAACAGTATTTCAGGCTGTGTCAGTATCTTTGAAGGGATAAATCTAGCAAAAAAAGACACCAATTTTGGAGAAAGTTATGTTTGTGACATAAATTGCATTAAATTTTCAAAATTCTGTGAAAAAAAAACTAAGCTGATGACCCCATGATTTTAAGTTGTTTTGAAGATCACTGTGCTATGTTCTTTCCTTTGGCAAAATTTCAGGAAAATTAAACTGAGATTTCTAAAAGTGTCGTAAGACCTTAAACCTTAGGTAGTGGACATTCCTCTCTAATTTACGTCATAGGTAAAATAGACCTTTTTTAGTATGACCCAAAACATTTCCTTTATTTGTTTTTTAATGTAGAACCCTATTGTGGTCATTTTGCTAATTTAGACCTTAGACTGGTCCCATAATTGCCACTGAAAATAAGTTATATAAGATTTGCAAATTCAGTTAAACCTTTCGGAGTGGATGTTCCTCTTTAATGGACGTCTTAGGTAAAATGGATCTTTTTTACAATGACCCAAACATTTCTCTCATTTATCCCATAGTGCCAGTGAAGATAAGTTTTATAAGATTTTATTCTCAACTGATTTGTTTAGATTTGAATGTTTTCTGTTATTTCTCAGGCCATCTTGGAGCGCCTGCTGCCTCTATTAGAGAGTCTACTGGCCAAGCACACGAGCGAGGCTGGACTCAGCCAATCAGAGCGCGGCTGCGTGGACCTCCTACTGGGCAAGTTCAGCACCGATGCTGTAGCAGCCATCACAGCCGAGAGCAAGGCAGGGCAGCTCTTTCTCCTTGCGCTCGGAACACCTGGTAGTTCTGAGTGGAGCCCACAGAGGGCAGCACTGAAACAGGTAGTTATTCCATTTATCTACTGTATACAGTGTTGATATTACAGCAGTTTGGTTAATGCGTACTTTGCGCAGCACTCAAGTCCGTATTTATTAAACTGCATACCATTATTTGGACATACGATGCCTATGCCAGTATTGTACAACATGTGGACATTACAGCTTGTCATTTAATTCCCATACGCAAAAATTAAACTGTGCATCAAAAGCAGCTGGGTGCATTTCTTTGTATGCACTTAATTAACATGGTTTACAGTATCTCAATTACTTATACTTTAAATTTCTGAGTGACATTCACAGAGAAGAACAAAATCTTCTAATGTTTTCAGTATTTGTGGGAACCTATAACAAATCATAAATTTATTTAAATGACCTTCTGAAGTAAAGAATCAATGCTCAGCATACCTAACATTTAAACACACTATCATTGTTCTGTTTAGGTGACTCGTGCGCTGTTCTCTGCCCTGGACTCTGGATACCAGCAGTTGCTGGTCAGCACTCTCCTGGACGCGGAGGTAGAAACCAAGGAAGCACAGGACCACTCTCTTATTGTGGCCACCATAAAACCGGTAGGTGGATTTTATTTCACTTCAAGTTATACATCACTGTATTTACTACCCTTATGATTTCAATGGAATTGTAGTACAAACATATCTTTACCAATCCATACAGCTTGTTTGTGTTATCAAACATTTCAATTGAGGGCGAAATTGTGATATCAGATGGATTGGTTAGAAATACTTATTCTTAAATCTGAAATTAGCAATTAATCTTGACTTAGGTCTCATACAAATTCAGGACAAGTAATAAAAAAACATGCATCAGTGACTTTCTTTTCCCTGCCATTTGATATCATTAATCAATGAACTTATTTGAAATAAATGGTTTCTTTAAGTTGAGAATGACATTATCAATGTTATAGGGATTAAGTATGGCCCGGAGGGCCGTGTGGCGAATAAAGCTGAGGAGCTGATGTCAACCCGTTCAAGGCGCAAAGCGCCGAGAACGGGTTGACATCAGCGACGAAGCTTTATTCGCCACACGGCCCGACAGGACATACTTAATCACTATTATAGTATGATAAGAAATTGAATTGAAATGAATTATATGTTAGATATAGGGTATTATGACCGGAGCACTTGTCTTGGGGTTGCTGATTGTTTGAATGTTGAACAGAGCTTGACCCAGTTTGACCACAGGCGCCAAACTTGAAATTCAGAAAGAGGCAGATCTCATGAAAGGTCAAGGTCACCTCAGTTTAAAGCTGTTTGATTGCAGATTGTTTCCCATATAAGAAAGACCCTAAATGAATTTTTTACATGTGTCTTGTCTGTACCTATTGTTTCATGGTCTCTATATCTTAATTACCTCATTTTAAAGCCTGTAGGACATATATTTGTGACATATACTTGTTGAGGTCAAAGGTCAGAAAACCGGGTGGCCTCACCCGGTTGCATCCGGGTGGGAATCAGCCTTGACCACCAACATTATAGGTTATAAGGAACAGCAGTTGCTATATGAGAATGCTATAATATTGTACAATGGCAGGTTCAAGATTTCTATGTAGGGATTTAGTTAATATGAGGGGGATTCATTCTAATAGAGAGGTTTATTAATCTCATTGGTTAAGACCAAAACTAAGGAAAAATGACAATTCTGTGCAAGAAAACTAATATTTTGAGTTGTAATGGAGTGTTGGTTGAACCCCATGAACCCCCCCCCCCCTGTACCTCTAACTGATACCCTTTAATTGAATTGAAAAGTGATGTCATTGACACTCTGTTTCTTCTCCACAGTTGCCCATTCCTGCTGAGGTTCTGATTGTGGAGCTGCAGAAGGTACAGGGAGAGGAATCAGCTAGTACCATAAGACAGGCCAAGAAGAGAAAAAGGTGGGTTGAAATTATCACTAGTTCGACTACATTGTACAATATTTGAAATTATCACAAGTTTGGTTACTTCTACTATGTAAATTACTCATTTTATTGGGAGATCTAAGCCTTAACTTGCTGCAGGCTGGTGATAGTAAACCTTGGATAGTATGTATTGATTAACCAGATGATAGGTGTGTTTGGTTTGCATGCCAAACTAGCACGTTATGGTATTATTTGAAGTCTGGTGTAAAAGGTATGAAGCATTTAAGTACTGTTTACCTTGTTAATTTTGCACATATAAAGTAATGCGCTCGGTGGGCAGTTGCATTTGATGTGCAGGTTGATTTTTGCATACATGTGTTGAATTACAAGCTATCATGTCGGATTGTTGTACATACTTGCCTATGGATGGCATGTCAAAGTAATGGTGCACAGTTTTAACAAATGCAGGCTCCAGGGGGTGCGCTAAGTATGCATTGATTAAACTGGCACATTATTCACAGTGTACAGTATTAGTATTAGTATTGTCTATTTAACCCATCCATGTCTGGAGCTCCCAAAAAAAACTCTGACTTTTTGTTGGATATTTCTTTTAGAAAAATATCATTTGAAATTTTTTCAATACAAGGAGATTTATTAATCATAGCATTTTCATTCCTTTTTGCTTCATGAGCTGTTCCTAACGTACATACATAAAATCTGACCACCTAAGGAAGAATTTTGATGTGACACTTAAAGCATAGATGAGCCAAAGGTTCAGACCAAATTTGTTTTTGAATGAAGGTGTACTTATTATTTTTGCACTAAATACTTGCACACATTCAGCTGTAAATATGATATTTACCTAAATTCTCCAGAATAATCTTGATTCTCTGTTCTTTGTGTTTCAGACTGTCTAGACCAGCACAGGATGCTGTGTTTAGTCCTGATAGCAAGCCCTGGTTGAGGGTCACCTTCATCCTGGAAATGATATCTATCATGAAGAGAGTACAGGAACCATACAAACTGGTGCCTATGCTCTTCACTGTCACCTCAAAGTGAGCATGCTTCTATTTTTTGCAACCTTTCTTTAAAAACCAATCTTATTTGTTCCACAAAGTTGTAACACCTGTGACTTATGTACCAAAAACACATACTTTTATATTTTTTGTTGCTACTTGATATTTTACTGTTTTTCATTTGTTAGGATGTGTTAATTGAAAAGTCACGTATCCTTTTAATTCTTTTATCAATGTACATTTGATTGACTGAAATTTCATTGAAACAATAAATTTTCAGATTCTTCAATCTGTGTTAGAATCATTTGCACTGATATCTATATCATATATTTCCCCTCGCAGTTGCCATCATTTTCTCTAATAAATAAGGGTGGAGTTAAAGAATTTTTATTGTGCAAGATGACTTATGATTAGTGCCTAAAGTAGAAGAAAAAGATTGCATCTTAGATAGAAAGGAATCAAGGGATGTTTTTAAAATATCAAAAAATATGTGTCTTGTAGTATAACTGTTATAAGTGTTAATTCAATGCCAATCAAGTTGATGGTATATTGATGTTTTTCGATTGATGTGAATCTTTTTGTTTTGTAGGTGTCTCCAGTTGGATGATCAGTCTGCAGTGGACTACATAAAACAATTGTTGCTCTCCTGTATTCAGAAAATATGCCTACAACTAGATGCACGGCAAGGTAAATAAGTGAAATCTTGGTCATTCCAGTAAAATCATGAAGAAGGCCAATATATGAATGATTGTCCAAATGAATCTTTATTTAGTACATACTGTGTTTGATTGATTTTGATTTGATTTTGTTTTTCACCAAAGATTAGAAAGTGTCATATGGCATTAATTACTTAAATACTGTATACCATGTTAATTTTGCGATTATTAAATAATGTGCTCTATAGGCAGCTGCCTTTGATGCACAGTTTAATTATTGAGCACTGTTTTTGAATGGCAAGCTATCATGGCAGCGTGTTGTACCATACTAGCATAGAGTAGGACATCCAAATTATGGTGCGCAGTTTGATAAATGCAGACTCAAGGGGTTTGTAAAGTATGCATTGATTAAACTGTCACAATATGAACACTATATATTAATCTAGATGAATAAATCTTCTTCAGCTCCGCTGTTTGTTTCAGTTGTGCTAAGCTCTTTACCACTCAGAGCAACATTGTTGCAAGCTCCTCATTACTGCCCAGGGGGTTACTCCTCCGAGTCTTTGCAACATTGGTTGCATAGTTTGATATAAACTATAGTAAATTGTGCTGTGTCTCTCTTGTTTGTTTCAGTTGTGCTCAAGGGTGATGAGTTTAACATAGAGCTGATTGTGCAGTGTATCAGGACCTCAGAGAGTCCTCAGACACATCACCACGCCCTGCTTCTCCTGACTGCTGCAGCACAGCTCTTCCCAGTGAGTCAGAACTTTTTATTTACCGCAAATTCTCCTTAAATTGGGACACTTATGAATAATTATGATTTTTGTGGGTTCAGGGTGGAGTATGTTTTCTGAAAATACCTTGTTGTTGTATCAGCAAGATCTACAGCTAGGTCCATATTTTGTGAAATGACAACTGGCGAAAGATCGAGGGTTATCCAGATATCCCATTAATTATTTTGCAAAATCATTATAGTGGGCCAAATTCCTAGGATGGTCTGATTTTTCCGAGAATTTACGGTAACCTACTATTGCTTATGAGTTCCTCCAGAATTTGTCGTCTGGACCTATGATGTTTTTTACCATAATCTAAAAATCAAGAATATTTCTACAAAAAAAATGAAGAAGAGTTGTTTGTTATGTTCTGATTAATGTTTCTCCTTCAAATACTTTCACAAAATAGCTTTTTTTTTCAAATATTGTACCAGAATTGTCAGCTGCCTTTGGCCGTTGTGAGCAATAATGGGTTAATTCATTAATTAGCTTTATTTTGCAGATGTTCTCTGTACATAGTTAGAGAAAATAACATTTATTCATTTATTCTGTTGTGTAAATTTTACCTTTATAACTTGCAATTATTTAAATTTCTTGTAGTTAACCTCATATAGATAATGAAAATACTTTCTTTTTAATATTCTGAAATGCATTGGTTCAAATTTGTTTAACTTTTACTATGAATTACTCTATTGATCTAGCTATCTCAATGAATTTGAACTGAATAATTGAGAGAATTTTCAAACTTATTTAAAATAAACTGAGAAAGATCTTTGACATACTTTTCTGAACCTGTCTCTTAATAATGTTATTCTTATCTTTTCAGGAGCATGTACTACACAACATTATGAGCATTTTCACCTTCATGGGGATGAATATGATGAAGCAGGATGATAGCTACAGTTTCCAGGTTATCACAAAAACAGTGCAGACCGTTATTCCTGCACTTATACAGGTAAGGGGTCGTAAAGGGTAATGTCAAGTACACTCTATGTATATTACAATTAGAATGTGAAAGTGGCTAAGTGTTATTGATAACAGGAAAATTAGCAGGACAAAGCTAAAAAGTGAAAGTGGATTCCTGTACTAGTAAGGCTAAGTGTTATTAATAATAGGAAATTTAGCAGGAATAAACTAATAAGTGAAAGTGGATTCCTGTACTAGTAAGGCCAAGTGTTATTAATAATAAGACAATTAGCAGGCCAAAACTAGGGATGGATACCTCTAAGAGAGAAACAGTACGGCATCTGTACCAATATGAAAAATTACAATATTTTAACGGTACTTTATTGCATTATTACCTTATAAATATTTTAGAGAATAGTCATGTTTAGGATCCTAAACAATCCCTTAGGATAACTACACAGTGGTTACTACTGTTAGGAGTAACTTAAAGGAATGAAGCAGTGTGATACAGGCAGTTTTGGCTCTAATGGGTATGAATGCGCTAAATTCTCTTCCTCTCCTTTTTCCCCTTTCCAGGCGAGTGAGTCGTGCTCAGATCTGAGCGGCCGCAAGATGGAGAAGCTGATTGCGTCCATCATCCAGGTGTTTGTGGACGCTCTTCATTACGTGCCAGAACACAGGAGAGTTCCACTCTTCAGCATTCTCCTCTCCACGGTGGGCGTGGCGGACTATCTCTGGCTGTGCCAGGCCCTCCTACTCTACAGGCACAGCACCACTGTGGAGGAAACTCAAGATAAGGTAGGCTCAGAGTCCTCAGTTTTTTACCCTTATTTCTCTTCCTTCCTTTTCTAATAGAATACAATAATACAGTATTTCATTTCATTATTCTATTATGTGTCGAACTCGTTCATATTCTGATTTCCTAAAAAAAAAGCCTGTTCATTGTTTTGCATGTGGAAGTGTTGATATTTTGGCAAACCTTGATTAAAGAATCATTTGAAAATTTGTGATTATTCGAACAATTCACAAATCATAACCCAGCTCACATTGGAGATAGTTAGTTTCAATTTAGGAAATGTCATTATTTTTGTATTGCTGTCCATTACAGACGAGTGTCCACCCTGATATCCAATTCAGTCTTTCACTCTGGCAACAGTTCAGCCCAGCCCAGCAAGTGGCATCTCTCTCCAAGCTATTACAGTACATCAGATGCTGGAAAGACAAACAGGAGGGTAAGGAATTGGACCAAATTACTGATCTTTATCGTGGCTAGATATCCTCTGAAATCTATCATAAGCATTAGGATATGATAGATAGTTTTGCCTTTGTACAGTTTAATAATTTTACAAAACTAGAATGATGTTATAAACAGTTTTTTCAAATCGATTTCCTATTATTCTCCTTACAGTTAAGTGAATCACTAAATCACCCCAAAAAATTTATTTATTAAAATTTAAAAACAAAGTTTATTTGTAGAGGTCAAGGCAATATGAATGACCTTTTCTCTGTATCTAGGTCAGGTTAATAGAATGACCTTGTGTGTAACTACGTCAGGTACTATGATTGAATGCTTGTGTTTCAAAGTTAAGGTTATACTTTTGATTTTTTGTGAAAATTTCTTGGTCGAGTTGATATGAATAAACAGTTCTGATTATCTGGGTCAAGTTATATGAATGTATTTTTTTGTATCTAGGTCAAGGTAATGTAAAGGTAGGGCCTCAGCAGGAGCTTTTAGAGGCAACTATCAACATGGCCAAGATCAACCCCAAGCAAATCAGACATTTCACCTTTACATCAATATCATTCATCATCTCACACTTAGCCAGCCAAGAGTTCATTCAGCAGGTAAGTAATCGTTAAACATTTTCTCCAATATATGTGTGTATATACATACATAAATACATGAAGAAAAGTTATAATTTTATATGTTGAACTGCTTGGAATTCTTCTTCCATCTTCAGGCTAAGTCATGACTATTCATTTGTAGGTCAATTTTGGACGTTTTAGAAACCTCAGTACCTCTAGAAAACCTCTAGCTAACCCTAAGTCACTGGCAATAAGTGTGTGGTATCTGTAATGAGTTCTAGTATCATATAACGTTATGTTACACTTGTTTTTGTGTGTTCCGTTCGTACAGGACTACGAACAGGGGCCACTTTCACAGCGTTTACACCATTATATGTCGTCTTCACTTCCTGTCCCAGTCCTATTGTCTGGTTCGTGATGTCCTATTAGGCGGCTCTTCACCTCTGATGTCAAGTGCTATAACGTCGCTCCTATTCAATAAGTTCAACCTATTTTTTGGGCCTCTTACCTGTCAAAATAGCAGTTCTAGTCGGTCCCATTGCATTTCCCGTAGTCTAAACAAGAACAATCTTTTTTTTCATTTTTCAAATCGGAGTTTATAGATTGTTTTTCGGCGATTTTAGTTCGTCTGATGTGCCGCTCGCTCGCAGCCACTTGTGTATCGATCACCAATTCGCCGGTTGCTGTTATTGGTGTGTTTATGTGTACCGATTGATATGCCGCGGCGTAAGGGGGATTGTAATCGTTCGTCATTCATCGTTCTCTCGCGAGACTTTGTCACATGTGCTCATGTTTGATCAATGTTTGAGTACAAATCGGGTTACGTTTTCATTCATATATTTGTTGATCTCGCGGGATTGGTCACGTGACTTATCTCACGCTAATCGTAATGGCCGTCTGTGTCATCGCCGTTCTGTTGTTTATCGCCAGCTCATTTATGACAGGCGATGAACCAAGATTTTATGATTGTAAAACAAAGACATGAAATAAAACTGTAAGTTGATTAATTCGAGAAGTGCGAGGAACGAGAACGCAACACTATCGAACGAGTTCGGCTGTTGTATTCATCGATCTATAACTTATGATTTCTTGCATTTTTGTGATATTTTATTTGACATCTAAGTAAATGAGAGGTCAAGGAATAAGAATATCACAATGTAAATACAAAATTTATAAGTTTTTACCGCATGTAGATCGATCGCAGTGGATGTTAGTGTTTCTGCACACATTATCAATGATACGATTGCGAAATGGCGCCGCCGAGCGATAATTTCACTTCATACACTGACAACAGATATCCCAAGGGCGGGATATCTATAAAATAAACTTTTTCGGAAAGCTGAGAATCAGCTTGTTTGGATGATATAAGTTTACTATTTTTTTTCGCAACCGATTTCTTGTTGTCAATTAATTTTGTAAGGGTTGCAAGATTTTACGGCTCATGGATGAATGAATTGAACGAGCGTAAACTCGCAAAGAATTTGTCCTAACCATGTTGAATTGAGGTATCAAAAATTGATCTCACTCATGGTATAACATTAAAAGAAAACATTTTCTGGTAGATATGAAGGTAAGTAAATACCATTTGTATTTTTTGATATAAGGTTGTTTATTTCGATGGGAAATGGCTTCATGACATGACTTGATGCTGGTGTTTTCAAAGTCGGAGTCCAGTCTCTGCAAGATCGAAAGTCAGAAGCCAATTGATTACAAGTCCATTTGTAAAATCTGATCAGGTGCTCAAATATTATGTAGGTATATGGTCAAAATCGCCGATTCCGAAATCACCGTTCTAAAAAGCAGTAGTCATTTTGTTTTATCTATGTCATCACATGGTTTATTGTATCAAGCTCATGTTTTGTCCAAATTTCTAAATGTAGTAGTTTCTGGATGTCTTATTTCTTTCCTATGTGTTCCTTATCAAATTAGTACTCAAGTGTATGAGCGGAGGCTATGGAATAATCGGGCTGGCTGTGTCGATTTGATTATCATCAGGCCTCAACGCTGACTCAAAATGATACTAGCCCTGTAGGACCAGTAACACCTAGCATCTGTTGGTCCTGCAAATTTTTTACTGGTCCTACATTTTTCTTTAACATAACAAGAAAGAATATTGCATAAAATTCACCACAACATTTATCTTTATAGATTTTATCTTCATTTATTTCAAAAAACATATGGGGCGCTCATATCTATTACTTGAAACACCCCCCAAAAACAGTCACGTTTGTACCATACCTTATTTGTTTGTATAATTCTATCTTTATTTGATAAAAATCCGTTGCCTGGTGCCTGTTAGGCACAATTTTAAAGTTGAGGCGGTCAGCCTAGTGGATTTCACGTAGGCGATGGCTGAAGTTTAATATGCACGCATGCGCATCGAGCTCATTGACCGGTAGCGGTGATTAACATGTTAATTCACGGCTGCATGTTGCCGTGATTAACATGTTAATCACGAGCTGTGCAGGACAACAGCCTGTTACTAAGTAGTGAGGAAATCATGCCGATTAATCCATGGCCCTTGACCAATCAGAATCAAGAATCTTCACGTGAGGTATAATAATGTAAATTAATCATTCAAGCCGACGCAAGTGACCTGTTTCAACTAATTAACCCAGCCATGTCCAGAGTGTGTCATCGTTTTAGAATAGACATTTTGATAACAATTGAAAGAGAAATATGAGTCAGAACTTAACCCTACTGTACTCCTACTTTTCATATGTATTCCTTATTTCTGAATATGATAGATCGAGACAAAGAGAAGGAACTCACTCCCAAATCTCCACGATGCTTTTCAACCCTTGTGCTGCTGGTGGCTAATTTGACCAATGCAAAATTATGTGAAAAAAAACTGAAAAATGGCTGAAACCCTAGCAAATGGGTACTTATATGTTAGTATTCAGTGAGAGCTATCCAGTGAATACCAACATGACAGGATTTAGATGATTTCCAAAACCTTTTGAGTTCTTATGCAGTAGACGAAAGTATAGGTCTCAGCATTGAAAAAAGGCCAAGAGACACTCTCAGTATGAATGACTTAATTTTATTTATTCACATAGCAGAAATATTGAATATATTAATGCCGATTTGTCAAGTTAACATGGGTACAGCAAGTACTTTCAGGCTACCAGCAGCCTGAATGAAATAAATAAAAAATGATTTCTTTCAGGCAGAAAGTTCGATCCGTGTACAACTCTCTGTAGCGAAATACCTGAAAGTGTGGTTAGATTTTCTCCTATTCAGGTTTGCAGCGGCCATAGTGCCCGCATATTTTGATGAAAATTGTTTATCCAAAATATCTCTGGAAAATATTTTAAGAAGGAAAGTCAATAGAAGCTTAAGTGTACAGTCCAGATAAGTACATACTTGTACTCCATGTGCCTACCTTGGATCTTAGATATTCGGCTTAAAGGATATATAGACTTCTATAGCTTGTTGTTATAACGACTACAGGGAATTATTTTCCGGCTTCCAACTAGATCCCCTGCCTCATTCTAACAATGTCCACCAGAAACATTTAGATATAGTTTTATGGCGAGCTGTAGAAGCCTGGGTTATTAACTGAACCCCCTGATGACTATGTAGATATATTATATCTGCTTTCAATTTAGACAAGTAATGGCTAATGGGATTATACAGGGGTGTCCAAGTTTTCAAGTCTTGGAGCACAGCAATTTTTGGTGGGCGCTGTGCGAAAAGTTTGTTTTTACACCAGGTGGGACTACCGTACTATCAGCTTTGAAGCAACACTCGGCTGGTGACCTATGTCAATCAACAGTTGGTATCAATAAATCGAGTTAATGCGTTTTCTAAGTACAATCTGTATTTCAAAATCAATCATATCATATAGTAACAGAATCATTTAACAAACCCGCCGGTCAACCTGAACTGGCTAGCCTCAACCAATAGCCCAAAAAGTCGTGCCCTGCGCATGCTCAGATGAGGCTGGCGCACAGGTTTCTCTGTAATTTAAATGATATGAGAGCCATGATTGGTCCTTGTTCCTTCGTGACCTTACGCTGATTGCCAGATCAGAAACCCCTGTCATGTCCAGCCGTTCACTATAGCGCATATAGTAATTGGTCTCTCGCTACATATCCATGTTTTTCTTCATCTGAGGTGCTGCGAGCATTCTACCCTTGTTCCACGTCATTTACTCGCTTTAAATGACAGAGGTTCTCAGAACCGTAGTCGTTCGTGAGAAGAACCATGCGATGGGCTTCTAAATATAGGCACGTTGGGGATGCAGCACCATGCACAGGTGGTCGATGACCCAAGGCAATCTCAAGGCCCAGGCCCATATAATGGGCCCACCTCATTTTTCTGGAATGTTTTGTTAGGATCACAATGGGCAATATACCGAGCTTAGTGGGTGTTTCAGGGAAACGTTTTTACTTGCCTATAGGGCCTATATATCCAAGGCTTGGAATATCTTGTTTCTCAACAGCAGGTTTCGAAAGCATCAGCCATCAGAACACAGAAACAATGGAATGTACAGTAACTACTGTAACATACCCACAAACATGTACATACATATGTATATATAGGTACCACAGGACAAATGTAGGAGACTTTGTAAGGGACCTAAACAATGCTATACAAGATCATAAAACAGACAAATTGGTAATTGTAGGAGACATGAACCTGAACACTAAAAAGCCTGATACTAAGAAACGCATACAAGAAGAAATATGACGTGAACGACCTCATTCAAATAGAAACAGGTCCAACAACCAAACATGGATCTCAGATTGATCACATATACACAAACATAGACTCTGCTGTTGCCCACGTAATCCCAACATACTACTCAGACCACGACATGATAAAGATAATGGCCTTGTGAATGCGGAAAGGCGTGGGAACAATGAGGATAACATATGTATCAGCCGTCAAAAATGGCGTAACCATGAGGTTGATATACGAACATGAAAGTTGCGAGATAAAAGATGGTAATCAGTGAACCAACAATAAGGGACTTTGGTATGATGATACATAACTAAGAATGAAACTGGCCACAATATGTGTTAAGGACTGTAACAAGTGATCAGCCATGATTAGTACCTGTGTATCTTGATATTTTGTATTTGATAATGACAATAAAAAAGATAGTCAACATTGAACCATGGATTCTGTAATTTATTAAACATATATTACACATGATTACAAAGTTGGGAGGAATGGATAGGCGATGAAACATTATATAATACAAAAATTCAGAAACTGTCCTTAAACACTAAATCTAGTATTGGAAATTCAGCAAAGAACAGAAATATTAGGAACCGAGAACACACCAGCTGACGCTGACAGCGTCCTTCTTGTTTGTTTGTAGCTCGCTGATCAAGATGAGGAAGAAGAAACATCCATGCGAGAATTGTACCAGAATCTTCTTGAGGAGAACTTGCGCTACTTGACAAAGGTGGCCCAAGCTCAAGACCTGGATGCTGACAAAAACACAACCTCACGCTTCTGGAAAGTCATGCTCAGCAAGGCCTATGATGTGCTAGAAAAGGTATGTCACACTTATAATTTCATACTAAAAATAGCCTTCTTTTAACCACAGGTTTAACACGGGTCTACCACTTGACATGTGGTAGAAGAGGGTTGATTTTTCAGTTTCCGCGGTCTGACCACAAATAATTTCTAATTCTATTATATTTGTCATTTGTATATTATTATACTTATCAATAGTTAATGTGTTATTTCTCTGCAGGTGAATGAGCTGTTACCTGGCATGGTGTTTATCCAGGTAGTCATTAGTTATTGTGTTATTTCTCTGGAGGTGAATGAGCTGTTACCTGGCATGGTCTTTATCTAAGTAGTCATTAGTTATTGTGTTATTTCTCTGCAGGTGAATGAGCTGTTACCTGGCATGGTGTTTATCCAGGTAGTCATTATTTATTGTGTTATTTCTCTGCAGGTGAATGAGCTGTTACCTGGCATGGTGTTTATCCAGGTAGTCATTATTTATTGTGTTATTTCTCTGCTGCAGGTGAATGAGCTGTTACCTGGCATGGTGTTTATTCAGGTAGTCATTATTTATTGTGTTATTTCTCTGCAGGTGAATGAGCTGTTACCTGACATGGCGTTTATCCAGGTAGTCATTATTTATTGTGTTATTTCTCTGCAGGTGAATGAGCTGTTACCTGGCATGGTGTTTATCCAGGTAGTCATTATTTATTGTGTTATTTCTCTGCTGCAGGTGAATGAGCTGTTACCTGGCATGGTGTTTATCCAGGTAGTCATTATTTATTGTGTTATTTCTCTGCTGCAGGTGACTGAGCTTTACCTGGCATGGTGTTTATCCAGGTAGTTATTATTTATTGTGTTATTTCTCTGCTGCAGGTAAATGAGCTGTTACCTGGCATGGTGTTTATCCAGGTAATCATTATTTATTGTGTTATTTCTCTGCTGCAGGTGAATGAGCTTTACCTGGCATGGTGTTTATCCAGGTAGTCATTATTTATTGTGTTATTTCTCTGCTGCAGGTGAATGAGCTTTACCTGGCATGGTGTTTATCCAGGTAATCATTATTCATTGTGTTATTTCTCTGCAGGTGAATGAGCTGTTACCTGGCATGGTGTTTATCCAGGTAGTCATTATTTATTGTGTTATTTCTCTGCAGGTGAATGAGCTGTTACCTGGCATGGTGTTTATCCAGGTAGTCATTATTTATTGTGTTATTTCTCTGCAGGTGAATGAGCTGTTACCTGGCATGGTGTTTATCCAGGTAGTCATTATGTATTGTGTTATTTCTTTACAGGTGAATGAGCTTCTACCTGGCATGGTGTTTATCCAGGTAGTCATTATTTATTGTGTTATTTCTCTGCAGGTGAATGAGCTGTTACCTGGCATGGTGTTTATCCAGGTAGTCATTATGTATTGTGTTATTTCTTTACAGGTGAATGAGCTGTTACCTGGCATGGTGTTTATCCAGGTAGTCATTATTTATTGTGTTATTTCTCTGCAGGTGAATGAGCTGTTACCTGGCATGGTGTTTATCCAGGTAGTCATTATTTATTGTGTTATTTCTCTGCAGGTGAGTGAGCTGTTACCTGACATGGTGTTTATCCAGGTAGTCATTATTTATTGTGTTATTTCTCTGCAGGTGAATGAGCTGTAACCTGGCATGGTGTTTATCCAGGTAGTCATTATTTATTGTGTTATTTCTCTGCAGGTGAATGAGCTGTTACCTGGCATGGTGTTTATCCAGGTAGTCATTATTTATTGTGTTATTTCTCTGCAGGTGAATGAGCTGTTACCTGGCATGGTGTTTATCCAGGTAGTCATTATTTATTGTGTTATTTCTCTACAGGTGAATGAGCTGTTACCTGGCATGGTGTTTATCCAGGTAGTCATTAGTTATTGTGTTATTTCTCTGCAGGTGAATGAGCTGTTACCTGGCATGGTGTTTATCCAGGTAGTCATTATTTATTGTGTTATTTCTCTGCAGGTGAATGAGCTGTTACCTGGCATGGTGTTTATCCAGGTAGTCATTATTTATTGTGTTATTTCTCTGCAGGTGAATGAGCTGTTACCTGGCATGGTGTTTATCCAGGTAGTCATTAGTTATTGTGCTATTTCTCTGCAGGTGAATGAGCTGTTACCTGGCATGGTGTTTATCCAGGTAGTCATTAGTTGTTGTGTTATTTCTCTGCAGGTGAATGAGCTGTTACCTGGCATGGTGTTTATCCAGGTAGTCATTATTTATTGTGTTATTGTTCTACAGGTGAATGAGCTGTTACCTGGCATGGTGTTTATCCAGGTAGTCATTAGTTGTTGTGTTATTTCTCTGCAGGTGAATGAGCTGTTACCTGGCATGGTGTTTATCCAGGTAGTCATTATTTATTGTGTTATTGTTCTACAGGTGAATGAGCTGTTACCTGGCATGGTGTTTATCCAGGTAGTCATTAGTTGTTGTGTTATTTCTCTGCAGGTGAATGAGCTGTTACCTGGCATGGTGTTTATCCAGGTAGTCATTATTTATTGTGTTATTGTTCTACAGGTGAATGAGCTGTTACCTGGCATGGTGTTTATCCAGGTAGTCATTATTTATTGTGTTATTGTTCTACAGGTGAATGAGCTGTTACCTGGCATGGTGTTTATCCAGGTAGTCATTATTTATTGTGTTATTGTTCTACAGGTGAATGAGCTGTTACCTGGCATGGTGTTTATCCAGGTAGTCATTATTTATTGTGTTATTGTTCTACAGGTGAATGAGCTGTTACCAGGCATGGTGTTTATCCAGGTAGTCATTAGTTGTTGTGTTATTTCTCTGCAGGTGAATGAGCTGTTACCTGGCATGGTGTTTATCCAGGTAGTCATTATTTATTGTGTTATTGTTCTACAGGTGAATGAGCTGTTACCTGGCATGGTGTTTATCCAGGTAGTCATTATTTATTGTGTTATTTCTCTGCAGGTGAATGAGCTGTTACCTGGCATGGTGTTTATCCAGGTAGTCAGTATTTATTGTGTTATTTCTCTGCAGGTGAATGAGCTGTTACCTGGCATGGTATTTATCCAGGTAGTCATTATTTATTGTGTTATTTCTCTGCTGCAGGTGAATGAGCTGTTACCTGGCATGGTATTTATCCAGGTAGTCATTATTTATTGTGTTATTTCTCTGCTGCAGGTGAATGAGCTGTTACCTGGCATGGTGTTTATCCAGGTAGTCATTATTTATTGTGTTATTTCTCTGCTGCAGGTGAATGAGCTGTTACCTGGCATGGTGTTTATCCAGGTAGTCAGTATTTATTGTGTTATTTCTCTGCAGGTGAATGAGCTGTTACCTGGCATGGTATTTATCCAGGTAGTCATTATTTATTGTGTTATTTCTCTGCAGGTGAATGAGCTGTTACCTGGTATGGTGTTTATCCAGGTAGTCATTATTTATTGTGTTATTTGTCTGCAGGTGAATGAGCTGTTACCTGGTATGGTGTTTATCCAGGTAGTCATTATTTATCGTGTTATTTCTCTGCAGGTGAATGAGCTGTTACCTGGCATGGTGTTTATCCAGGTAGTCATTAGTTATTGTGTTATTTCTGTACAGGTGAATGAGCTGTTACCTGGCATGGTGTTTATCCAGGTAGTCATTAGTTATTGTGTTATTTCTGTACAGGTGAATGAGCTGTTACCTGGCATGGTGTTTATCCAGGTAGTCATTAGTTGTTGTGTTATTTCTCTGCAGGTGAATGAGCTGTTACCTGACATGGTGTTTATCCAGGTAGTCATTAGTTGTTGTGTTATTTCTCTGCAGGTGAATGAGCTGTTACCTGGTATGGTGTTTATCCAGGTAGTCATTATTTATTGTGTTATTTCTCTGCTACAGGTGAATGAGCTGTTACCTGGTATGGTGTTTATCCAGGTAGTCATTATTTATTGTGTTATTTCTCTGCTACAGGGGAATGAGCTGTTACCTGGCATGGTGTTTATCCAGGTAGTCATTAGTTATTGTGTTATTTCTCTGCAGGTGAATGAGCTGTTACCTGGCATGGTGTTTATCCAGGTAGTCATTATTTATTGTGTTATTTCTCTGCTACAGGTGAATGAGCTGTTACCTGGTATGGTGTTTATCCAGGTAGTCATTATTTATTGTGTTATTTCTCTACAGGTGAATGAGCTGTTACCTGGCATGGTGTTTATCCAGGTAGTCATTATTTATTGTGTTATTTCTCTGCTACAGGTGAATGAGCTGTTACCTGGTATGGTGTTTATCCAGGTAGTCATTAGTTATTGTGTTATTTCTCTGCTGCAGGTGAATGAGCTGTTACCTGGCATGGTGTTTATCCAGGTAGTCATTAGTTATTGTGTTATTTCTCTGCTGCAGGTGAATGAGCTGTTACCTGGTATGGTGTTTATCCAGGTAGTCATTATTTATTGTGTTATTGTTCTACAGGTGAATGAGCTGTTACCTGGCATGGTGTTTATCCAGGTAGTCATTAGTTATTGTGTTATTTCTCTGCTGCAGGTGAATGAGCTGTTACCTGGCATGGTGTTTATCCAGGTAGTCATTATTTATTGTGTTATTTGTCTGCAGGTGAATGAGCTGTTACCTGGCATGGTGTTTATCCAGGTAGTCATTATTTATTGTGTTATTTGTCTGCAGGTGAATGAGCTGTTACCTGGCATGGTGTTTATCCAGGTAGTCATTATTTATTGTGTTATTTGTCTGCAGGTGAATGAGCTGTTACCTGGCATGGTGTTTATCCAGGTAGTCATTATTTATTGTGTTATTTCTCTGCTGCAGGTGAATGAGCTGTTACCTGGCATGGTGTTTATCCAGGTAGTCATTATTTATTGTGTTATTTCTCTGCTACAGGTGAATGAGCTGTTACCTGGTATGGTGTTTATCCAGGTAGTCATTATTTATTGTGTTATTTCTCTACAGGTGAATGAGCTGTTACCTGGCATGGTGTTTATCCAGGTAGTCATTATTTATTGTGTTATTTCTCTGCTACAGGTGAATGAGCTGTTACCTGGTATGGTGTTTATCCAGGTAGTCATTATTTATTGTGTTATTTCTCTACAGGTGAATGAGCTGTTACCTGGCATGGTGTTTATCCAGGTAGTCATTATTTATTGTGTTATTTCTCTGCAGGTGAATGAGCTGTTACCTGGCATGGTGTTTATCCAGGTAGTCATTATTTATTGTGTTATTTCTCTGCTGCAGGTGAATGAGCTGTTACCTGGCATGGTGTTTATCCAGGTAGTTATTATTTATTGTGTTATTTCTCTGCTGCAGGTGAGTGAGCTGTTACCTGACATGGTGTTTATCCAGGTAGTCATTATTTATTGTGTTATTTCTCTGCTGCAGGTGAATGAGCTGTTACCTGGCATGGTGTTTATCCAGGTAGTCATTATGTATTGTGTTATTTCTCTACAGGTGAATGAGCTGTTACCTGGCATGGTGTTTATCCAGGTAGTCATTATTTATTGTGTTATTTCTCTACAGGTGAATGAGCTGTTGCCTGGCATGGTGTTTATCCAGGTAGTCATTATTTATTGTGTTATTTCTCTACAGGTGAATGAGCTGTTGCCTGGCATGGTGTTTATCCAGGTAGTCATTATTTATTGTGTTATTTCTCTGCTGCAGGTGAATGAGCTGTTACCTGGCATGGTGTTTATCCAGGTAGTCATTATTTATTGTGTTATTTCTCTGCAGGTGAGTGAGCTGTTACCTGACATGGTGTTTATCCAGGTAGTCATTATTTATTGTGTTATTTCTCTGCTGCAGGTGAATGAGCTGTTACCTGGCATGGTGTTTATCCAGGTAGTCATTATGTATTGTGTTATTTCTCTACAGGTGAATGAGCTGTTACCTGGCATGGTGTTTATCCAGGTAGTCATTATTTATTGTGTTATTTCTCTACAGGTGAATGAGCTGTTGCCTGGCATGGTGTTTATCCAGGTAGTCATTATTTATTGTGTTATTTCTCTACAGGTGAATGAGCTGTTGCCTGGCATGGTGTTTATCCAGGTAGTCATTATTTATTGTGTTATTTCTCTACAGATGAATGAGCTGTTACCTGGCATGGTGTTTATCCAGGTAGTCATTATTTATTGTGTTATTTCTCTACAGGTGAATGAGCTGTTACCTGGCATGGTGTTTATCCAGGTAGTCATTATGTATTGTGTTATTTCTCTACAGGTGAATGAGCTGTTACCTGGCATGGTGTTTATCCAGGTAGTCATTATGTATTATGTTATTTCTCTACAGGTGAATGAGCTGTTACCTGGCATGGTGTTTATCCAGGTAGTCATTATTTATTGTGTTATTTCTCTTCAGGTGAATGAGCTGTTACCTGGCATGGTGTT
This sequence comes from Maea johnstoni, assembly GCA_963942565.1. NCBI lineage: Eukaryota > Metazoa > Annelida > Polychaeta > Spionida > Magelonidae > Maea > Maea johnstoni. Next base: position 30,484,395 of record OZ012690.1, read on the forward strand.
TATCCAGGTAGTCATTATTTATTGTGTTATTTGTCTGCAGGTGAATGAGCTGTTACCTGGCATGGTGTTTATCCAGGTAGTCATTATTTATTGTGTTATTTCTCTGCAGGTGAATGAGCTGTTACCTGGCATGGTGTTTATCCAGGTAGTCATTAGTTGTTGTGTTATTTCTCTTCAGGTGAATGAGCTGTCACCTGGCATGGTGTTTATCCAGGTAGTCATTATTTATTGTGTTATTTGTCTGCAGGTGAATGAGCTGTTACCTGGCATGGTGTTTATCCAGGTAGTCATTAGTTGTTGTGTTATTTCTCTGCAGGTGAATGAGCTGTTACCTGGCATGGTGTTTATCCAGGTAGTCATTAGTTGTTGTGTTATTTCTCTTCAGGTGAATGAGCTGTTACCTGGCATGGTGTTTATCCAGGTAGTCATTATTTATTGGGTTATTTCTCTGCTGCAGGTGAATGAGCTGTTACCTGGCATGGTGTTTATCCAGGTAGTCATTATTTATTGTGTTATTTCTCTACAGGTGAATGAGCTGTTACCTGGCATGGTGTTTATCCAGGTAGTCATTATTTATTGTGTTATTTCTCTACAGGTGAATGAGCTGTTACCTGGCATGGTGTTTATCCAGGTAGTCATTAGTTATTGTGTTATTTCTCCACAGGTGAATGAGCTGTTACCTGGCATGGTGTTTATCCTGGTAGTCATTAGTTATTGTGTTATTTCTCTACAGGTGAATGAGCTGTTGCCTGGCATGGTGTTTATCCTGGTAGTCATTATTTATTGTGTTATTTCTCTGCTGCAGGTGAATGAGCTGTTACCTGGCATGGTGTTTATCCAGGTAGTCATTATTTATTGTGTTATTTCTCTGCAGGTGAATGAGCTGTTACCTGGCATGGTGTTTATCCAGGTAGTCATTATTTATTGTGTTATTTCTCTGCAGGTGAATGAGCTGTTACCTGGCATGGTGTTTATCCAGGTAGTCATTATTTATTGTGTTATTTCTCTACAGGTGAATGAGCTGTTACCTGGCATGGTGTTTATCCAGGTAGTCATTATTTATTGTGTTATTTCTCTGCAGGTGAATGAGCTGTTACCTGGCATGGTGTTTATCCAGGTAGTCATTATTTATTGTGTTATTTCTCTGCTGCAGGTGAATGAGCTGTTACCTGGCATGGTGTTTATCCAGGTAGTCATTATGTATTATGTTATTTCTCTACAGGTGAATGAGCTGTTACCTGGCATGGTGTTTATCCAGGTAGTCATTATTTATTGTGTTATTTCTCTACAGGTGAATGAGCTGTTGCCTGGCATGGTGTTTATCCAGGTAGTCATTATTTATTGTGTTATTTCTCTACAGGTGAATGAGCTGTTGCCTGGCATGGTGTTTATCCAGGTAGTCATTATTTATTGTGTTATTTCTCTACAGATGAATGAGCTGTTGCCTGGCATGGTGTTTATCCAGGTAGTCATTATTTATTGTGTTATTTCTCTACAGATGAATGAGCTGTTGCCTGGCATGGTGTTTATCCAGGTAGTCATTATTTATTGTGTTATTTCTCTACAGGTGAATGAGCTGTTGCCTGGCATGGTGTTTATCCAGGTAGTCATTATTTATTGTGTTATTTCTCTACAGGTGAATGAGCTGTTGCCTGGCATGGTGTTTATCCAGGTAGTCATTATTTATTGTGTTATTTCTCTACAGGTGAATGAGCTGTTGCCTGGCATGGTATTTATCCAGGTAGTGGGCGGTCTCCTGCAGCACAGCAGTGCCACAGTGAGGAGGAAGGCCATGGAGCTGATATTACATATGTCATTATTTATTGTGTTATTTCTCTGCTGCAGGTGAATGAGCTGTTACCTGGCATGGTGTTTATCCAGGTAGTGGGCGGTCTCCTGCAGCACAGCAGTGCCACAGTGAGGAGGAAGGCCATGGAGCTGATATTACATATGTCATTATTTATTGTGTTATTTCTCTGCTGCAGGTGAATGAGCTGTTACCTGGCATGGTGTTTATCCAGGTAGTGGGCGGTCTCCTGCAGCACAGCAGTGCCACAGTGAGGAGGAAGGCCATGGAGCTGATATTACATATGTCATTATTTATTGTGTTATTTCTCTGCTGCAGGTGAATGAGCTGTTACCTGGCATGGTGTTTATCCAGGTAGTGGGCGGTCTCCTGCAGCACAGCAGTGCCACAGTGAGGAGGAAGGCCATGGAGCTGATATTACATATGTCATTATTTATTGTGTTATTTCTCTGCTGCAGGTGAATGAGCTGTTACCTGGCATGGTGTTTATCCAGGTAGTGGGCGGTCTCCTGCAGCACAGCAGTGCCACAGTGAGGAGGAAGGCCATGGAGCTGATATTACATATGTCATTATTTATTGTGTTATTTCTCTGCTGCAGGTGAATGAGCTGTTACCTGGCATGGTGTTTATCCAGGTAGTGGGCGGTCTCCTGCAGCACAGCAGTGCCACAGTGAGGAGGAAGGCCATGGAGCTGATATTACATATGTCATTATTTATTGTGTTATTTCTCTGCAGGTGAATGAGCTGTTACCTGGCATGGTGTTTATCCAGGTAGTGGGCGGTCTCCTGCAGCACAGCAGTGCCACAGTGAGGAGGAAGGCCACGGAGCTGATATTACATATGTCATTATTTATTGTGTTATTTCTCTGCTGTAGGTGAATGAGCTGTTACCTGGCATGGTGTTTATCCAGGTAGTGGGCGGTCTCCTGCAGCACAGCAGTGCCACAGTGAGGAGGAAGGCCATGGAGCTGCTCAACACCAAGCTACACCAGAGCCACATCAGCTACTCTGAGGACGAGGTAACTACAAAACTATGCCTACTCTCTACGGTGTTAACCCTTACACTGCTGGTTTATTTGGCCATTAAATACAAAATAATGCAAAATAACCCTGAAAAATTGACTGAAGCCCTTGCACATGGGTACTCATCTGAAAGTACTCATCGTGAGCTATCTAATGAATACCAACATGACAGGGTTTAGATGGTTTTCAGAAATCTTTGCATCCTTGTCCTTTGGATGAAAGTAGCCTTAGCATTGGAAAGGTTTATACATCTCATTGCAATTTGGCCAAAGCTTTTAAAAGCAAAGTAATTCCTAACAAACAAACAAATCCATTGCTGCTTACAAATTTCATTATGTAAGAAATGGGAAGGAATGTTATACTTTCCACTGCTTCTGAGGATATATATTGGCAAGCTCATATCTCCGAAGGTTAAATAATACTGCTCTGAAATGATGGTTCCATTGCAAAGGTATTTCTATCATATTTATCATTTTCTTTTCAGGAGGAGAAGCTCTTGGCACTTGTTCCACAACTTGTCAGCATCGTATCCTCCCATCAATCCCAGGATGCACCAGAAGATTCCGTGATCAACAAGCAGATGGCGCTGTTAAGCGTGAAGTTGTTGTGTAAACTCTATGGCGGCACTCACCCAGGAACCTTCAAACCGGTAGGCAAACTCTTCATATCCTAGAAGTATAAAATTTTGTCCTGTGTTGTTTTCACAGAATTAACCGTATAAGGCATTTTTAAACCAAAATTTCAATCATTGATTAGCTTTTGAGAAGTTAGTATAAGTAGATTATGCAGTGCTGGAATATAAGAGAAATGAAATGATCACCAGTATCAATAAATCCAGTAACTTATTTTTGAATCTGTTCAGCTTGTGTAATTATTAGCATTTGTGCTTGTAGTACCCAAAAACTGCCCTAACTACTTTGGTGATATATTTTTGATCAAGGAGTTGCTTAGCTAATAAGTTATTTTCAATAGTATCATAGATGCGGAGAAGTGAAGAAAATACAATATAAAAAGTTTTATTGACAATATCAACATGAGGAAGATGAGTAATGATAAACTGATTTACTTCATGTAGGTTCTGGATTTGATTTGTGGTGTCTTGAAAGCGCCAGGAAGCAGCCTACAGCTGACTGCTAGTGCACTGCTTTGTCTGGCCGAGCTGTGCAGCAGTCTGAAGGGTCACACCATCGCTTACCTACCACGCTTCATGCCAGCAGCATTAAAGGCCCTCAGTAAGCAGGCTTTTATCAAAGGGTAAGTACAGGAAGTTAGGTTTGTTTAAATAGTTGCAGTTTTTTTGTTTATTTCAGTAATGAACTTTACTTACTCAGTGGCCTCATGTTATCCCTATCTGCATTTCTTATTGTATTCATTCTCAACCTTTCTTATATGTTATGGCCTTATCTATATATGTTTTAATCATTGTGGTTTCTTGTTTATTTCAGTAATGAACTTTAATTGCTTAGTGGCCTTAGGTTTGCTCTTCCTACATTTCTTAAAGTATTCACTCTCATCCTTTGATAACTGGTTTTATGTTATGGCATTATCGATATGTTTTAATTGTTGCGGTTTCCTGTTTATTTCAGTAATGAACTTTACTTGCTCAGTGGTCTGACTGCCATGCACAGGATCACAGAGAAGCTGCCTCATTTCCTCAGTCCATACCTGCTAGATATCTTAAAACAGGTGAGCACTAAAACACAATAGGTATTTTGTTATATTTATAGGGTGAGCCCCATTTGAAATGTTTAAAAGCTCTTAAGAAGAGGGGTTTTCAAGTAAATATTGAAGAAAATTTTGTGACGTTGATGTTGTCATACACTTCTACTAACGGATGCAGTCATAAAAAGATATTTTGAGGTTTCTTCCTTATGTTTCTGAAATGGAGACTCTTAGTATAGATATTGTGTATGTTTTCACTGATGGTTCAATTTATTGTAGAGTTATTATAGTTATTAAAGGGGAAGGTTCTTTTATTGCTGGAGAAGCGTTACTGTGTTTTACTTTATATAAATGTGTGCCTGCAACTATACTAAATAAGGGCTTGTGGCCTACTGTTAGCCATTTAGTTCACACAAGGGGGTTGCACTGGCAGTAACCAACTACCCTCCAAGTATACTGCAGTGCCATCTATCCACAAGGGACGACATCTAAATATGGCCTGGGGGCTGGGAGGCAGGCTACATCAGGAGTCTTGGGAGTCTACATGTATTATTGTTGCCATTATACATCTTATGTTTCTGAAATGGGGACCACATTGTAAGTGTAGTTATTGTGTGGTTTTCAGGTGATGGTTCTATCCAGTGTGGATGACAGCTCTGAGGAGATGCAGAAAGCACAGCTTCACCAGAGACTCAAAGCTATCAGGTATGTAAACATTTGAGCAATGAAACCAGAGCACTCTAAATTATCCGACCTTGGCACAAATGCTGACTGATACTTGAGCGACAGCTACGGTCAGTATTAGATATGCCTTGTTTGAAAGTGTCATCCATATACCGCGAGGCGAAGCCGATTGGGATACGGATGGTGAGAGTGTATAGCAGGCTGGACCGCACTTTCAAACAAGGTGTAGTGAATGGTTAGTAAGAGGTTGGTAAAATAATCAAATACATCACATTGCTGGCTACCATGTGATATTGATTACAGCGTGTGATATTAAATTCATCCGTTCGGTTCGTGTTAATACACAACACTATCACTTACACATCACGAGAAGGACGTCAGTGCAAATTCCTGTGCATTCACATTGACAAAACAATCTCGATTTAACCTAACAACTCAGCGTGTTTTTCTGATGTCTATCACAAGTAGTTCATTATATCACACAGCCATTAGCCACATACATAAAAAAATTAACTAACTTTTTCTCACATGTTTTCCAGGTCAAATGTGTCTAAGAACATCTCGCCACGTGTTTTGCTGCCGACGATTTCTCAGTGCTATGAGACGTTGGGCAAAGAGCGTGCGATGTGCGTCCCGGGCCTCATGCTGCTGCTGCAGGAACACATCATCGCGCTCGGCAAAGATGACATAGAGATGCACAATACCAAGCTGCTGCAGCTCTTCCTGCAGGTGCTAGACTTAAGATGTACACAGACACAGGTAGGTAGTAGTATTGGTAATCAGTAGATTTTTACAGGTGCCAGACTTAAGGTGTACACAAACACAGGTAGGTCGATTTCTACAGGTGCTAGACTTAAGGTGTACACAGACAGGTAGGTAGTAGTATTGGTAATCGGTACAAATTTTGAGGACTGATCGTCGTTCCACTAGAATGGTCGATGATTAGTTTTTATTTGGAGATTTTTTTCAAGCACATAGACCCTTCACCATGTGTATCACACATCATGTGTTGTGCATTTTTCATGGAATTTCAGGATAATACCTGCAGGAACAACGTAGAAATAATAATGGTAACACAGAAAGTATATCTTTTAATTAAACATAGATAGGAAAAACAGAAATTATGCCTTTTAATCATATGCAAATAATCGAGAAAAAAAATTGCTCTTCAGAAATTGGGACTGATCATCAAAGTTGGAAGTAAAAATAGATCTCTGATTAATTGATTAATTGGAACAACACTAGTAGGTAGATTTGATAACGCAGCATTTGACAATCACCAGAGAATACAAATGCCTGGTATGCTAGTAGTCATCATAATCTGCCACTCCTATTCAAATTCCATAGGTAGTCTGACAATTACCACAGGTATGACTGCCTGGAAGGGCTAATATCCATGATAATCTACTAGCCCTACTCTGAATCTTTACTACCCATTCAAAACGTTACAGGATTATAAATAGTCATATAACCAACCCATGTTAAGTATGTGACAGCTGAAATATTATCATTATCTTTATTTTGGTCTTGTTTTGGTCTTAGTTATACATTTCCCTCCATTTCTATAAGTCAAGTTTGTGTATATTTTGGATGATAGTTAACTAGCCCTACATGCCCTTTTTTGTAGAACTGTACAGGGAAGTAGAAGGTACATACAGAGATTGGAAAGCTTCTAATTCTGATTTTGAATTGACCATATTTAACTCATATGTACAACTTTTGTAACTTGTTTTTTTCAGTTGGATCTTGCAGTTATTGATAAGGTTGAAGAGAGCACTGTGCAGGCCATGCTTGCCCTTGTCATGAAGCTATCAGAGGCTACTTTCAGACCTCTCTTCTACAAGGTGAGACTCTGATTATTGCACTGTATACGGCTTTAATTTAGAGTGTTAATAATTTTGCTTCATAGCCCTGCTGGAGGGTATTTTTGCTACTTCTAATTTGCTCATTCTAGCACTCTAACTAAAGATGTATAACTATATAGATATTTGTTTGAAGGATGTTATTTTAGCGCTGTAATGTGGTGCACGAACATAGCGAAAATTAAATGCCTGTAAAAAATACCAGTTATACAGTATATGTTATTGTATATTTAGGAGTATTGGGATATTGAAAATCTAGTAGGCATCGGACCCCAGGACGTACTATAGATATTTGGGCTCTGGTCTCAAAAAATGTGTAAGAAAGGTCAACAGTTGCCTTTTGTTCCAATCAATGTTAAAGTTCAATATAGATATTGACAGTGAAACTAATACTATCGCTGATTGAATACCACATTTGCAGAGGGACGTTAAAGACTTAAAAACCATCAGACCTGTAGCAGCCAAAAAGGATGTTATGATAATATTCAAAAGGAAGAGGCTCGACAGGCAGCTGCCTTTGATATGCAGATTAATTTTTGCATGCGGTGTTGAATGACAAGCTATCATGTCTCTATCTTGTACGATACCAGCATAGGGATCAGTTGTCCAAATAATGGTGCGCAGTTTAATAATTGCAGACTCCAGGGATGTGCATAGTATGCATTAATTAGACTACTGCAATGTTAACATGGTATACAGTAAATTGAAAAGTTGCTTAGGCAAATGATTTTTATGATTTTGAATCCCTCTTACTTTCCACTGATATAACTGTATTTGTGTTATAGCTATTTGACTGGGCGAGTCGAGAGGGTGCAGACAAGAACAGGTTCATCACCTTCTATAGACTCACAGACGGGTAAGTCAGTCTATTCTTGGCCAACATTCCTCAGTGCCTTTATCAGTCCCAGCATGAAATCTGAATTAGATTATAGGACTGTTTAGTTCAAATCAGTCTAAGCACATCATAAATGATGAGCAGGAGTTGGAATAAAATGGTAATCATCTTGTATTGTGTGTAACAGACCCTTTTTTGTCTCTGATGAAAAAAAAACTGCAGAAATATCTAAGGCATCGCTTCGTTATTATTCAATGGTTGACAACTAATTAAACTGCTTGATTATTTATTTTATAATCAGAGCAATATTGTATATGTTAAAAAAAAATTACTAGATGCTTTTTGAGACTTGTTGGTATTCTCTTGAATATTCATTCTATATTTATCCTTCCGCATTTATATATTTATATTTATATATATATATATATATATATATATATATATATATATATATATATATATATATATATATATGTATATATATATATTCATTCTATATTTATGCTTCCGCATTTATATATTTATATATATATATATATATATATATATATATATATATATATATATATATATATATATATATATATATATATATATATATATATATATACTTCTGTGTTGAACAATTCCCATCAAATCTATGTTCTGCCATGTCTATTTGATGAGTTCAAAGTTGTCAAAGAAAATGTGCCTCTGAGATGTGATTGGGTTCACAGCTAAATCTTGGCCCCAAGGCAGTGGTGTTATTTGCTTGTTGTGATCATTTTTTCTTTGTGTTTCAGTTTTGCTGATAAGCTGAAGAGTCTTTTCAACCTGTTCGCTTCTCACATCGTTAAGAACGCCGCTCAGCTCCTCAACGAGAACAACACATCAAAAACAGGTTGGAAATGCTGCCACCATCTTTTTGAGATTTTGTTTGTGCGGTTATCAAATAATTCATTCTGAATGTGCATTCAAAAATTATGATTTTGTGTTTGTGTATCAAACAATGTATTATGTATATATGTATCCTATGTCTGTAAAAATAAATCAGGGTTTTTTTAAATTTCATTTTGTACAGTTATCAAATGTTTAATTTTGTATGTGCATGAAAAAATTATTATTTTGTGTTTGTGTATCAAACAGTGTATTATGTATATATGTATTAAGTAATCAATTACTTGTAGGCTAGTCCAACCGTTCATTGTGTGTATGGATATTAAACCATCCATGCTGTGAAGGTGAATTAATCCTTATGCTGCTGGTGGCTAAGTTGGCCAATCGAAAATAATGCTATAATCCTGAAAAATCACTGAAACCCTGGCAATTGGGTACTCATCTGAGAGTACTCAGTGACAGCTTTCCAATGAGTACCAACATGATAGAGTTTGACGGATTTCAAAAATCTTTGCGTTTTTGTGCATTGGAAGGGTTAAGCAGTTCATTTGGCTAATGCATATCAAAATTCATTGTATAAAACATTTCCTTTTATGTTTTCCTATCAAAATTCTTGTGTATCAAGCAATTTATGGTGTATGTGTATCAAACAATTCATTACGTATGTTATCAAACAGCCTGTTCATTGTATGAGCATCAATCAATTCAGTTTGTCTTTTTGTATTGAAATCCATTCTGTGTATAAAATAATCCACTCTGTGGGTGTACAATCGAGTGTGAATTTATTTTTGTTTTGCTCAATTATTTTCAGCTGACTCCTTTGACGATGATGAGGAAATGGATGAAGTTGATATGAGGGTCAAACAATTCAGTTTGTCTTTTTGTATTGAACTCCATTCTGTGTATACAGTAATCCACTATCGAGTGTGAATTTATTTTGTTATGCTCTATTATTTTCAGCTGACTCCTTTGATGACGATGATGAGGAAATGGATGAAGTTGATATGAGGGTCAAACAATTCAGTTTGTCTTTTTGTATTGAACTCCATTCTGTGTATGCAGTAATCCACTATGGATGAAGTTGATATGAGGGTCAAACAATTCAGTTTGTCTTTTTGTATTGAACTCCATTCTGTGTATACAGTAGTCCACTATCGAGTGTGAATTTATTTTGTTATGCTCTATTATTTTCAGCTGACTCGTTCTTTGATGATGCTGATGAGGAGGATATGGATGAAGTTGATGAGGATAAAGAGGAGGAGAAGAGCAAGAAGGGATGCCAACTCCTGCAGTATATCCTTACCACACTGACTAAATGTTTCCTGTATGACGCAGACCAATTTGTGAACAAGGATAGATTCGACTGTTTAATGCAGCCTCTAGTAGACCAGGTAAGACAACCTGTATATCCTAACCACACTGACTAAATGTTTCCTGTATGACGCAGACCAATTTGTGAACAAGGATAGATTCGACTGTTTAATGCAGCCTCTAGTAGACCAGGTAAGAGAACTTCCCAATCAACAATATTTGAATTAAGTATATCCTAACCACACTGACTAAATGTTTCCTGTATGACACAGACCAATTTGTGAACAAGGACAGATTTGACTGTTTAATGCAGCCTCTAGTAGACCAGGTAAGAGAACTTCCCAATCAACAATATTTGAATTAAGTATATCCTAACCACGCTGACTAAATGTTTCCTGTATGACGCAGACCAATTTGTGAACAAGGATAGATTTGACTGTTTAATGCAGCCTCTAGTAGACCAGGTAAGACACCTGCCAATCAACATAATGTCAGCCTCCATGCCCAGACCCAGGCCTGTTTTTTACTCACTTTCATAAGCCATATCTGAGGAGTGCTGAGGAGGACTAGACTTGCAGGTGGTCTTATTTGAAAGGTGACACATATAGGCACATTTTGAACCTAAATCATCATGATGGTGCATTTGCCCTTTAAGTATATCCTAACCACACTGACTAAATGTTTCCTGTATGACGCAGACCAATTTGTGAATAAGGTAGATTCGACTGTTTAATGCAGCCTCTAGAAGACCAGGTAAAAGAATATGCCTAATCAACAATTTTTGATTTAAGAAGGAGATCCAACATTTATTTATTTTTTGGTGATGAGTTATTTGTTTTTGTACGTACTTGAAGTCTGTTAAACACATTCCAGTGAGATCTCTAATGAAGAGTGTGTAAACACTCCATAGTGTATTAGTTCGTTATTATTTTTAAAAAATGTCACATTTAGGTATGTCTTTTTTCATAATTTTCCATCGAATCGGTTTACATAAATATCACCAAAATTTCGCTATAAAGCCCTGCTGGAGGGTATTTGTGCTACTACAAGCACTCAAACAAAGAAGATACAAAGCAGGATATTTATTTGAAGGATGTTATTTTGGCGCTATCATTGGGAGCACGAAAATTGCAAAATTTAAATGACTGTAAAAATACCAGTTATACAGTTAAGTGAATGTATTATTTATTGTTTTCCAGTTGGACAATATTCTTGGCACTCCTGAGGACTACGAGAATGTATTGTTAAGTGAATGTATTGTTAATTGTTTTCCAGTTGGACAATGTTCTTGGCGCTCCTGAGGACTACGAGAATGTATTGTTAAGTGAATGTATTATTTATTGTTTTCCAGTTGGACAATGTTCTTGGCGCTCCTGAGGACTACGAGAATGTATTGTTTAGTGAATGTATTGTTAATTGTTTTCCAGTTGGACAATGTTCTTGGCGCTCCTGAGGACTACGAGAATGTATTGTTAAGTGAATGTATTATTTATTGTTTTCCAGTTGGACAATGTTCTTGGCGCTCCTGAGGACTACGAGCATGTATTGTTAAGTGAATGTATTGTTAATTGTTTTCCAGTTGGTCAATGTTCTTGGCACTCCTGAGGACTACGAGAATGTATTGTTAAGTGAATGTATTATCAATTGTTTTTTAGTTGGACAATGTTCTTGGCGCTCCTGAGGACTATGAGAAGCGTTCTACTGAGTACCTGTCACCTTGCATAGGCCAGTTGGTGCTAGCTGCTGCTGATAACAGCCTGTGGAAACCCCTGCACTACCAGGTGATGCTCAAGACAAGGAACTCCTCCCCCAGGGTAAGAAAGACAACTAATTCATTATCTCAAGCTCCGACAATAATCACATTTGATAGCTGAGTGGTCAAGTTATTGCCTTCTGACTATTTCTACTCACTACTGCCTTGATCTGGATTGAGGCATGTGAGGAAGTTGCCAGTGACTTTGAGCTAGTTGGCAGTTTTCTTTTGGTACCCAGGTTACCTCAGGGTAAGACAGCAAATTCATTATCTCAAACTCAGACAATAATCACAGGCCTGCCCCGATAGCTCAGTGCTCAAGTCATTGAAATGGTCAAGTCATTGCCTCCTTTGACTACTTATTGCTATTCACTACTGCCAAAGTGTACAGGTTCAAATCTTGATTGAGGCATGTAAGAGAGTTAACAGTGACTTTTGGCGAGTTTTCTTGGGGTACCCAGGGTAAGATTAAAAAAATTCATTATCTTAAGGTTTGACAATAATCACAGGCTTTGACCCAAATAGCAGTGTTCAAGTCATTGCTTTTGACTACTTTCATATTCAAGGCATGTAAGAAAGTTGCCAATGACTTATGGCTAGTGGCTTCTCCTGGCACTCCTGTTTTCTTTGGGTTACCCCAGGGTAAGACAACACATTCGCTATCTCAAGCTCCGACCATAATCTCAGGTTTTGCCACGATAGCTGAGTGGTCAATTGCCTTTTGACCACTTGCTGCTACTCACTACTGCTAAGGTCACTTTTGGGTACCCAGCTTCACCCATGGTAAGACAAAGTCTATATCTCAAGTTCCGACAATAATCACAGGCTTTGCAATGATAGCTGAGTGGTCAAGTCATTGCCTTTTGACTACTTGCTGCTACTCACTACTGCTTAAGGTCACACATTCAAATCTGGATTGAGGCATGTAAGAAAGTTACCAGTGACTTGGGGCTATAGTTTGCAGTTTTCCTTGGGTACCCAGGTTTCCTTAAGCAAATTACTAATTACCAATTGGGAAGTCTTGACATAGTCTTATTGTGGCAGAGAAAGTGATGATAAACCAAATATCAGACCTATAAGGGCTAAAAGGGGCTGGGATCTTCCATCTCTACTGAAATCCTTGCAAGCTTGATCTCATATTTTACAAAAGTCTACCAATTAATTCTGGGGTCAATATCTAGGTTTAAATATTTTTGAATTTAGCTCGCAAATTTTATTTGTCCATAGTCCTGGAGGATGTTTGTTAGGAGGACTAGTTGGACTTCATCGGACCATTGCCTTGGATAATTTCATATGTGGATCAAGAGGCAAAATTCATTACTTTTCATCCAATTCTGATGATAAGTAGCTTAATAGACTCACAAAATTGATTGGAAAACTCTTTTTGTTTGTTGCCCAATAAGGAACCATTGGTTATTATAATTTACATAGATGTAGGGACCAAAACGATTTTGGTAATATCCTTCTGTCTTTGGCTTCTTATAGATGATATCTGAAGAAGAATTAATCAGAACCTTGCCAACAATCCCCTTTCAATAAGTGAATTTTTGTTTTATTCCCATCATCATTAGCATCATAGGTCCATGTGACACTTTTTACGGGCAGCTTGTATTTCACAGACATTGGCATATTTGATTTTCCTGTTACTTCTGACCTGTAAGTTTTGATTGATCATTGATCCTGATATTGCGCATGATCCCTGTTTTCAGGTTCGTTTTGCTGCGTTACAAACCCTGACTGCTGTCAGTGATAAGCTGAAGGAGGATTATGCAACATTACTTCCAGAGGCTATTCCATTCCTGGCTGAACTCATGGAGGGTAAGAATTATACACATTTTACTTCTTGGTTTACATACATCGATACCAGACATATAGAAATACATACACTTAAGTGGGTTATTTTAGAAGTTGACTTAAAAGAAAGGTTGGTAAAATGTACAAGGTACTTCTTTACAGATTTCATTCATGGATTATCCAAATCTAGTCATCAAAATGTTCGAATCATGTTCATTGAAAGCCATATTGATACTTAAAAGTAATTTTGGGTCTATCATAATTAAAATGCCAATTTGATCATACTGAATAAATAAAAGTCATATATATATATATATGTATATGTGTGTGTGTGTATGTTTATATTAAGTAAGTGATAATGTTTTCTTCTTTACTTTTCAGATGAAGATGAGGCTGTTGAAAAGCAGTGCCAGGCAGTCGTCAGCCATCTAGAGGAGGTCCTGAATGAACCTCTACAGAAGTACTTTTAGACAGGATACATAGTCCCATTATATAAGATCCGAATATCAATACATTCACTATCTTATTGAACATACCTGATTGTATGGATTTACAATATTTGAAAGAACTTCGTACACTGTGCGTTATGGTTTATATACCAGGCAGTTGTCATTCAGCTTTGAGGTGGTTCTCTGAATGAACCTTTTCAGAAGCATATCTAGCATCAGAAAGGATAACTTTACTTAAAATACTTAATCAACTGTATGGATTTACGACTTCTGAAAGATCTACAAAAGAAAATTGTAACTTTCATGTAAATGGCAGAAAAAGTAATTCATGAAGGATTCAGTTATGGTATGAATTAGTTTATTAACCACCTAATACACCATACATTGTTTCAGCTTGTAAAAGTTGGAATGTGTTATGACATGAAGGTTTATTGATCACTTTATGCCATACAGCTTGTAGTAGATGGAATATTTTTCTACTAGATATTATAATTGCTCATTTACTAGCTGAATACTCACTGTTGAATAACACATACCTTTATTTTAGAATCACACAAAAGCATGAGAATGTAATGGCCATACAATGTTGGAATAAAGAAAATTTGTGAATGTATGAATGATTTGTTTTTTATACTTCATCCCTAGTGATGATGACAACATCTTTCACAAACACTGCTTATGCATATTTTGAAAAGTAAATCCTATACCATGAACATATTCTGCATGTAAGATCTTTTGGAAATATTGCAACACTAACCGTACAAAATTTGATAGTACTGCTTAACTATCCCCATGCAGTTCAAAAGCTTCAAGTATTGTTTTAAATCTAAAAATTCAAATATGATATAGAGCATGCAGGGATACTAGTCAGTTCACTGACTCAGAACAGAGTAATGCATAGAAATGCATTTTAGTAAAACAGACAGGTTTGAATATTACCGCTAGAAGTAGGCTCATAATTGTTTCAGTCCATGTTACTTTATTCTAGCATATGGAATGATTTCCTGCTACTGGGGGGTATGTTCACTTAACTGGAAAGTTGGAAATATGCACTTGGTTATGGTAGCATAATTACAATTTGCGACTGGAACTTGTTATAATACAATTATTATAAATTTAAATGCACAAAAACTTCAAAGCTAATATCATAAAATATAATTGAAAATTGATTGGTAAAATAAGGAAAGCTAATAACCTTCAACAAACTCATATGCTGAAAACAATTATACAAATAGTATTTAACCCTTCCAATGCTGAGGCTACTTTCATCCAAAGCACAAGAACACAAATTCTTTTGAAAACCATCGAAACCCTGTCGTGTTGGTATTCATGGGAAAGCTCTCACTGAGTACTTTCATATGAGTACCCATTTGCCAGGGTTTCGGTCATTTTTCAGGTTTTTAAGCATCATTTTGTATTGACCAAATTAGCCACAGCAGCATAAGGGTTAATTGCCATCCATGTAAAACAATCCTAAGACTGCTTTAAATAATGCATCTATGCAAACCAAAGACCCGAAAACAAACTCACTCTTACAGCAAGTTATGCCTATTTATCTCCTGTTATATATAATATAAACTATAAGCATTTTCCACAATGTAAATATATTCATAGGCGTCATTATACATATATCCTAGGTAATTAAGGTTGATTTTTGTGACCTGTAGCATCCAAAATGTAGTATATGGTATTTAAAACTAGTGTCCCTCACATGATGAGCAACAATAGTGTACAACCCTGCATAATTGTGTTGAGGTTTGATTTAATAGTGACCATTAAATGACATGCATAGGGTCCATTACCAGGAAAGTTGTCCAATCAAAATTATAATAATGCAGCTCACATCTATATTTATAATGTGTAGTTATATTAGTATCCATATACTAGGCTTCGCAAGTGGCATTAAATTAAATGGCTGGTGTATATGAAAGGGTTAACAATACTTTCACCCCCCTATTGGCTGAAGAATCCATATAATACTGTGTATCTGCAATTCGCAGATTATTCTATAGAAAGAATAGCACCTCTGTCTATGATGAAACTACTATTTAAAGGTCAGATTCTCTTTAATTAAATCCAGAGAGATTTGATTGCACTATAAGTCACTGTTTATAGTGCATTCCTTGAAAAAAAAGTGTGTATTTATGATAATTTCGAAAGAAACCAAAGATGGAAGCCTGGGTTTAAAAAATATTCAAATGAGAGTGGTTGATTTGGTTTTGATTAATTATCTCCTCCAAATACCTTCCAAAGGATATTTTAGACAAAAATATACCACCAAATAGAAGTAGGTGAGGCCTTCATAGGGTTCTACAAGTATGAATTGGTGAAGAACTTTCCCATCACTTAGCACTAACCAAGGCATCCTTAACGAGACTAAGTGGTCAAAATAATATAAGCATATTGCTCTCATAGATTAACCTAAAAAAATTAATTGTCAAACTAAAAAATAATGCATATTTCAAACATTTTCTTGTTAGAGGAAATATCTACATAAAAACAACCACACTTGGTATTCCTGAATGATTTAGATAAGCAATGCAATGATAGAACTTTATATTCAGCTATTGAGTGAATAAATACAATGGCAACAAACAATTCACAAACATATTATATATAAGGGTGTCATAGTGATTATTATCTAGGCTTGGAATGTTGTATTGCATCAACTCCTTTATTTAAATCATTATTGCATTTCTTTCTACATGTTCCAATGTACTCAATTTGTAACATCTCTCACTCTCCGTAGGGTAATTGTCTCTTCTCTTTAGAATCTTGTTAAATGTCTTGTTTTTGTTTCAAACTCCTCATCAGACATCACATGCCATTTCCTGCCAAGAAGTTCTGAGATAGTTTCCTGGGTATTCCTCTCATCCTTAGCTGCCGCGGTCAACCATCTTTCACCTACAGTCCACCCAGGGGCCATGTGGACATCTGCACCATATACCACACACTGATTCACCCATAAGTGGGCGAGTTTCCTCTTCTCTGCCATCAGGATCAACGCCCCACTTTGTACAAAAGTTGCAGATGCAAAAGTATTAAGATTTTTGCAATGAGATATCATGTACTCATATATGTAGGGAACATCATCAGGATCTTCATATGGAAGGTAATTCCATTCAGTTGCTAGGTGAGCAAACACCTCCATGGTGTCACCATAGAGACTAATTATGCGCATGATTAACTCCCTATAGATGCTGTTGCACAAGCTGTCCAATACACAAGATTTCACCAGTGGGTTTGCAGCCAAGTCTTGTTCATACATGGTGCGCCCTTGGAATATATAATACACACTAAGAGAGGGAGTATCAGCAGCTATTATTGTCCAATTCAACTCAAACTGTTCAGTGAAGTCTTCATTTAAGGTACTGCCATCATTAAGGAGATGCAAATGTTTTAAACTGTAGCTAGACAACTCGAGAATGATGTCAGTAGTCAGTGACTGAATTGAGCATTTTAAATGAGTCATATTCTCAAATCCAACTAGAGCATAAACTGGAATGGAAAAGTCATAGGCATGCTGGTACTCCAATCGTTTGACTTTTTGGGCAACATTTTCTGTGATCAATGGAGTTAACACTTCACTGATACCTCTCTGTGTATCAGAGGCCATGTATTCCATGTTTAAAAGTGAGATGGTTTTCAAAAATTCACAATTGTCCGCCACTGCAACAAGATGAGAAATATACTTGGATAGGCTTTCTTCTATCGTGAATAAAAAGGAATGCGGGTGGTATATTGCAAAATGTTTTATGTTGCCACAGAACCTACCGACTTTCTCCAGCATTCCTAATCCAAGAGTTTCAAACTGAAATGGCACCAAAAAGAGTGTACACGATTGAAAGTATTGGCCATACTGCTCCATACAGGTTTCTGACTGGTGAACAAACTCTTTGAACTGGTCATACAAATCATCCTCACTCTTTTCTGGGCCATCTTGGCAATAATAGGAGTTTGTAAAACGTTCCCAGGCACCCGCAGATTTCAAGGAACCCTGCCATTGAGGGATTGCTTTTGCAGCCTTCAGTTTATCCATCCATGGTAAAAATGAGAAGATGTGGCTGACTACCACAGATGGTAGGTCCTTTATAGAGATGCTACAGGCAGCCATCAGTCCTTACTTCTATCCTTTGTAAAGAATAAGTACCTTAATCCAGATCAGATGATGTTGGCCACCATCACTGGCACTTCATGTAATGATTTAATTTGTAGATGTACATCCATTGGCACATCTATTTGTAGATGCCACTGAGTTCCATGCTTCCGTAACCAAAAGCATGAAAAAGTTAATATGCTGCTGGTTTCCTCAACCCTCTATGATTTTCTACGTTTGTTGGTCTCCCTCAGTCTCAGTGGTGTTACCATGCTGAAAGAGAAAATAGAAGTAATTCATAAATCTGATAAAACCAAACGGTACTTCATATTACAGAAAAATGTTTTATTAAAATCTTAAGTTGGCAGAGAAACATCTAATATGTTGCTGGCATAGCCAGTTTAAGAAAGTTCTGCCACTTAGATTATCAGGTGCATATAGGGTATACAATGTAAACTGTGCAAGCAAATGACACAAAGGTAACTATCTGCGATTCTGCGCATTCATTCATTGCTCATAATTGAGCTACTTTGAATGTGAAGAAGTGCTGCTTCTTCATTAAGACATTTGTCGTTTTCCTAAACTTTCATCATCTTATTTGCATGAAGCTAATTATTCTATGCAAGATTTGTGGAATAAAGAAATAATAATTAGTGGAAATCAATAATTCACAATGTCAGTGAAAATATGTAACTTGTCCATCATTCTACTGTGATGAGATGGCAAAAATTGCTTCAAAAACAAGATTGAGATTTACATTGCATGTGCTTAGCCAGCTTAGGTGACACTTATGGTAATCCAGTCTACATCAGAGGTGATCAGTAAGTTGCAAAAATTGGCCTTTGACCTATTTTGAGCTGTGCTTGCTTTTTAAATTAAATGCATGTAAACTATTTTTTTTACTATTGGAACACTAGAGACTATCACATTGAGAGGTACACAAAGACCTAAGTTGGACCATATATGACTTTTAAGGGTCAATGTTATGAAAAAATCAATGAAATAATGTTGCAACTCATAAGAGTAGGGTTCAGGAAAGAAGGAACAGCTCCCTCCCTGCAATGAACCTACTGTTAGAAGGTGAATGGCTCTGAATTAAATCATACATAATGATCACCGTGTAAATGTTGTTTGGATTAATAATAATTTTGAAAGTAACTTATGAAGAAAGCATGAAATTACAAACCATTTGAAAGAGAGTTGATTGTGGTTTTGATTAAAATTGCTCCTCCTTATATGTTCCATTAGAGAGATGGGCCAAAAAAATCACCACAAAAGTAAGTTTTTAGGGTGCTATGTATGTTTATCCTTAATCACCAACCCATATATCATTTGGGCTACTTATTGGCCAGAAAATTATATGGAAAATATTTTAAAATAATTCAATTGAATTAAAAGCTCAACCTTTAACTCATATATTCTTTAAAACACATTTTGACAAAAAAATGTCTAGGCCAAAGACCTTAACCACACTGGAAATGAATAATGTATGAGCAAACATGATTTAATTTACAATAAACTGCTAACTGGGAAACACTATGGCAATGAAATCACTGAAAATGAATGTTTCATTGAAGAGATTTTATTTAAGAATGACTAGTACAAATCTTTTTACACACATGAGTGATACCATTAAGGTGATTATTATCTATTAAAGATGGGGATATTTTGTAGACCCTTTTAATACCATTATTGTACTTTTTTCAATCAAGTTTTTCCCACAGAAACATGGCAGAAAATAGAAAAAAAGTTTGGTAGGCCTTCAGAAAATGAGTTTTTACTATTTGTTCTTTGTATGTCTTTTTACATTCAAGATTTAAATAGTCTTATATCTAGTGTGAGGACTTCTTTCACTGACTACAAATATCATTAATTTCATTTTTCGAATTTGGTATTGACATGGAATTATACCTTTTGAATAGTAGGTGTATGTCTAGTGCAAAGCCTCTTAGCTTCCGAATGTTGTTAAATGTCTTGTCTTTGTTTCAAACCCCTCGTCAGACATCACATGCCATTTCCTGCCAAGAAGTTCTGAGATGGCTTCCTGGGTAGTCCTCTCATCCTTAGCTGCCGCTCTCAACCATTGTTCATCTACAGTCCATCCTGGGGCCATGTCGAAGTCTGCACCATATACCACACACTGATTCACCCATAAGTGGGCAAGTTTACCTTTCTGTGCCATCAAAACCAATACCTCACTTTGAATGTAGTTTGCACATATAAAAGTATGAAGCTTTTTGCAATAAGACATCATGTTCTCATATAGGTAGGGAACATCCTCTGGGTCTTCATCTGGGTAGCAGTTCCAATCAGATTCAGTCGCTAGGTGAGCAAAGATCTCCATGGTGTCACCATAGAGAGTAATTATGCGCATGATTAACTCCCTATGGAAGCTACGCAAGCCGTCCAAGACGCAAGATTTTTACTAGAGGATTTGGAGCCAAATCTTCACTATACAACATGCGGCGTCGAAATATATAATAAACACTAAGAGATGGAGCATTGCCACCTATTGTTGCCCAATCCAATTCATCTGGCTCAAAGTAGTATTCACTAAGAGAACTGTTATCATTTAGCAGATGAAGATGTTTTAAACTGTAGCTAGACAACTTGAGAATTATGTCAGTAGTCAGTGACTGAATTGGGCATTTTAAATGAGTAATATTCCTAAACCCAACTAGAGCATCAACTGGATTGGAAAAGCTATAGGGGTACTTGAACTCCAATCTTTTGAGTTTCTGAGCGACATTTGCGCTAGTCAGTGGAGTTAATACTTCACTGATACCTGTCACTCCATCACAGGCCACATACTCCATGTATAAAAGTGAAATGGCTTTCAAAGATTTACAGTTGACCACCACTGCAACAAGATGAGAGATATACTTGGGTAGGCTGTCTTTCTTTGGGTAAGCAAATGCATGGGGATGGTAAATTGCAAAATGCTTTAAATTGACACAAAACCTGCTGACTTTCTCCAGCATTCCTAGTCCTAAAGTTTCAAGAAACTCAGACGACCCAAATGGCAGCAAAAAGAGTGTGCATGATTGAAAGTATTGGCCATACTGCTCCATACAGGTTTCTGACTGGTGAACTAATTCCTTGTACTGGTCATACGCTTCTTTCACACTTTCTTGGGCAAATTGCCAATAGTCTGGATAATAGGAGTTTGTAAACTGTTCCCAGGCACCCGCAGAATTCAAGGAACCCTGCCATTGAGGGATTGCTTTTGCAGCCTTCAGTTTATCCATCCATGGTAAAAATGAGAAGATGTGGCTGACTACCACAGATGGTAGGTCCTTTATAGAGATGCTACAGGCAGCCATGAGTCCTTACTTCTATCCTGTGTAAAGACTAAGCACCTTTATCCAGATCAGATGATGTCTGCCAATCTCAGTGGCACTTCATGTAGTAACTTGTACCATATGTAGATGCTGCTGGCTGCACTGCTATCTTAACCAATAGATGAAAATTTTGAGTTGCTGCCGGTTTACTCATACCTCAATGATTTTCTACATTTGTTGGTCTACCTCAGTCTCAGTGGTGATACCATGCTGAAAGAGCAAATAGAAGTAATTCATAAATCTGATAAAACCAAACAGTACTTCATATTACAGAAAAATGAGTTAAATTAAAAAGTTTGATTAAAATCTTAAGTTGGCAGAGAAGTATATAATATGTTGCTGGCTTAGCCAGTTTAAAAAAGTTCTGCTTCTTACATTATCACGTGCATCTAGGATAAACTGTGCAAGCAAATGATACAATAATTGGGCCGCGTTGAATGTGAAGAAGCACTGTCTCTTCATTGTGATGTTTGTCGTTTTCCCTTTTAGATAATTGTGGTTTTGATTAAAATTGCTCCTCCTTATATGTTCCATAAGAGAGATTGGCCAAAAAACCATCACCACAAAAGTAAGGGTGCTTTGTATGCGCGAAAAGGTAAAGAACACATATACCCTTTGGGCTACTAATTGGCTGCAAAGCTATATGGCAAATACTTTTAAATAATTCAATGAAATTAAAAGCTCAACCTTCAACTCATATATTCTTTAAAACACAAAAACATGTTTAGGTCAAAAACCAACACTGGGAATGAATAATGTATATGAGCAAACATGATTTAAAAAACAATAAACTGCTATTAAACTGGGAAATACAATAATCTTTATACACATGGGTGATAACATTATTGTGATTATTATCTAAGATGGGGATATTGTAGACCCTTTTAACACCACTATTGTTTTTTAATCAATATGTTCCCAAGAACATGGCACAAAAAAGAATAAAAATAATTGGTGGGCCTTCAGAAAATGAGTTTTCATGATTTGTTCTTGATGTCTTTACATTCAAGACTTAGAGAGCCCAATATCTAGTGTGAGGACTTCTTTCACTGAATACTAATATCATTCCATTTTATTTTGAGAACTGGCTTTGACATAGAATTGTACCTTTTTAATGGTAGGTGTATGTCTAGTGCAATGCCTCTTAGCTTCCGAATGTTGTTAAATGTCTTGTCTTTGTTTCAAACTCCTCATCAGACATCACATGCCATTTCCTGCCAAGAAGCTCTGAGATGATTATCTGTGTAGTTCTCTCATCCTTAGCTGCTGATTTCAACCATTGTTCATCTACAGTCCACCCAGGGGCCATGTGGAAGTCTGCACCATATACCACACACTGATTCACCCATAAGTGGGCAAGTTTACCTTTCTGTGCCATCAAAATCAATGCCTCACTTTGAATGTAGTTTGCACATATAAAAGTATGAAGCTTTTTGCAATGAGATATCATGTTCTCATATAGGTAGGGAACCTCCTCTGGGTCTTCATATGGCTGGCATTTCCAATCATCTCTTTCAGTTGCTAGGTGAGCAAAGATCTCCATGGTGTCACCATAGAGAGTAGTTATGCGCAATATCAAATCCCTATGGATGCACAAGCCGTCCAGGACGCAAGATTTTACCAGAGGATTCGGAGCCAAATCTTCATCACACAAGTCACGGTTTTGGAATATATAATAAACACTTAAAGATGGAGCATTTCCACCTATTATTGCCCAATCCAATTCATCTGGCTCACAATAGTCTTCATTTTCGGAACTGACATCATTAAGGAGATGAAGATGTTTTAAACTGTAGCTTGATAACTTGAGAATTATGTCAGTAGTCAGTGACTGAATAGGGCACTTTAAATGAGTAATATTCCTAAACCCAACTAGAGCATCGACTGGATTGGTGTAGTCATAGGGATACTTGAACTCCAATCTTTTGAGTTTCTGAGCGACATTTGCGCTAGTCAGTGGAGTTAATACTTCACTGATACCTCTCACTCCGAGTCCATCAGACATGTACTCCATGTATAAAAGTGAAATGCCTTTCAAAGATTTACAGTTGACCACCACTGCAACAAGATGAGAGATATACTTGGGTAGGCTGTCTTTGTTTGGGTAAGCAAAGGCATGGGGATGGTAAATGGCAAAATGCTTTAAATTGACACAAAACCTGCTGACTTTCTCCAGCATTCCTAGTCCTAAAGTTTCAAGAAACTCAGACGACCCAAATGGCAGCAAAAAGAGTGTGCATGATTGAAAGTATTGGCCATACTGCTCCATACAGGTTTCTGACTGGTGAACTAATTCCTTGTACTGGTCATACACTTCTTTCTCATTTTCTTGGGCAAATTGCCTGTAGTGGCAATAAAAGGAGTTTGTAAAATGTTCCCAGGCACCCGCAGAATTCAAGGAACCCTGCCATTGAGGGATTGCTTTTGCAGCCTTCAGTTTATCCATCCATGGTAAAAATGAGAAGATGTGGCTGACTACCACAGATGGTAGGTCCTTAATAGAGATGCTACAGGCAGCCATCAGTCCTTACTTCTATCCTGTGTAAAGAATAAGCACCTTTACAGGGATCGACCATAAACAATTTTGCAAGGTGCTCTTTGGGCAGCTTACAAAGAAGAATCTAGGCGCCCACAAGAAATATCAGCCTGAGTCTTACAATCAGCTCTCTTGCAATCAGCTGCCCTGACTGACATACTCCTCAAAACCATGCATATCATAACTCAGACTTCATTTCAAGGCTCTTAATCTAGATGACAGTATTCTTGTATATAATATGGTTGGAGGTGAAGGAAGTCTAGGTGCAATATGGGCGCTTAGGCTCACATATTCTAGGTGCAGATTTAAAAATCTAGGCGCATTGGCGCCTATTGCGCCTGTTAAGGATGAACCCTGCTTTATCCAGATCAGAGGATGTCTGCCAATCTCAGTGGCACTCCATGTAGTAACTTGTACTATATGTAGATGCAGCTGGCTGCACTGTTATCTTAACCAATAGATGAAATTTTTGATTTGCTGCCGGTTTGCTCAAACCTCAATGATTTTCAATGTCTGATGGTCTCTGCCAGTCTCAGTGGTGTTACCATGCTGGAAGTGCAAACAGAATTAATTCATAAATCAGATAAAATCAGGCAGCGCTTAATATCAAGTGCAGCTGGAATATTCACAGAGCGATATCTATAGTGACCTGTGAAAGAAAGGTGATAGTGAATATACAGTCTGTGGTCCAAAGTTGGTGAAGCCAAGTTTGTGGAGGGAAAGAAAGAAAGGTGAAAATGAATGTAGAGTCTGAAGTACCTGTGCATGAAAATGCAGCACCTATATGCATTTGGCCATCTTGATTGAGGATGGTGGGAAAAAAGTCATCATTTTCTCTTCCATTTCTTCTTTGGGCCACTCCAATTTATTTACTTGTCTTACGTGCTCAGGAGGTAGGAAATGAGCCATTTTGGTATAAAAAAAAAGTTGAAAAATGTGACTTTTTTATTTATTTAATTTTTTTAGAGTCTGCCGACTAGGACCTGTAGCGATATGTTTCTACCAGCCTATTCTCAACTAGATAAAATCAATCAATCAATTAATCCCTGTAACCTGAAGGGTGGGAGGTATACCTCCTCAAGTCTGAGGCTCTACTACAGCATTGATAGCTTCCTGTAGTTGACTGAATCACCCTTATAAAGAATATTCTTAAAACCTGCACTTTTTTTTTTTTTTTTTTGGAGTCTGACAGAAAATTTCAAAACCACTTTCATCCGTAAGACACCAAAGGTGACTTTTTTTTGGGGGGGAGGGGGGGGTCTGACAGGATTTTTTTTCCCAAAAAAGCTTGTAAAACAAGTAATTAAATTGGAGTGGCCTTGGGAGAAACCAATCTTCTTGATCATCTTGATTTTTCAAACCAAACAAATCAAAAAAAAATTCAAAGTGTGTTGCAAAATCAAGCGAAAAGATAATGCACCAGTCAATTGAATCCCCGGGAGGGGGGGGGGGCCGGGACATGCGGGGATACTGCTCAGGAAAAAATCAATAAATAGCACTCATCCCCACTGGCAGGGACCAATTCTGTGGCAGTATGCCCCACCCCTGGGGCATGCTCAACAAGTTCCTAAGATTTCAACTTTTTATTTTGTGAAAATAAACCACAAAAATCTTAGCAGTTACATCACAAATAACAAAACCTTCAGCAGTTATAAAAATAAAATTTTAGACTTGGAGAAGACACTCTTCACATTACTTTTATTAAACACCTGACGTACAATTGTCAATGGAAAGTCTCTGAATTACAATTCAGTTTTAAAATTATATCAACACTCTGTGTAGGGGTCCATACCGTTAAAATTATACGGTATGGTACGGTTCCGGTATTTTTTATACGGTTCCGGTATTCTAATGGTACCGATACTGGTTACTTTCTTTACTTTGTCGATGTTTTCGAAATTCTGTCGCACGCGTTAGTGCTTGGAAAAGTGTGGTGGGGCTGGCCTAGCACCATGTAAAATACATAGCGTGGCCCTCTCCACACTTTTCCAAGTACTACTGCACGCGTTAGTATCTATTGTAGTGCAGTTTCAATGGCGGCCGGCACTGGATGACGCGATCGCGATGTATTTTCCCGCCGATCCCGCGTCTCTGCATTCTTTTCCGCCTTGCCTGCTTTATCAGCAGCGAGGCGGCTTATTCATAGTACCGGTAAAAAAATACCGGCTACTATTTATACGGTTTATTACCGGTATTTTCGGGCGGAGTAGCGGTACCCTCACGGTACGGGTATACCGGTGTGGACCCCTAACTCTGTGTATTGCACTGCAGTACACTGGAAATGTTTATCTACAATGAAGTGATTGTAGAAAAAGTATAAACAAGTGTTGGGCATAGGGTCATAGAATGAGTTCAACAGATGGCTGCTTTTTTTGAACTCATTAAGTGAATGATTGAGTAGTCTGTTTCAACTTTCCCATCTTCAAGTCAACCTTCCTAGGGAATTTGATATTCTACGTCCCCAAGGTTACCACAGAGAGGCACATTTGGGCAACTTCAAGCCATGGTCAAAGCCTGGGGTGTGTTTCCAGTGTGAGCATCCCAAGAAACTTCCGAAGAAGCAACCACTAAATAGGAAAATATTTCATCAAGTGGTTCTTGAGATATTGTGCAGACAAATAATTCACATTGCTCCCAAGTGGTGAGCTTTGAAAACTGAGATAACCACCGATAAATGTAATTGAGCCCCAAGAAACTTCCGAAGAAGCAACCACAAAGTAGGAAAATGTTTCATGAAGTGGTTCTTGAGATATTGTGCAGACAAATAATTCACATCAACCCATAGTGGCGAATTTTGAAAACTAAGATGACCTTCGAAAAAAGTGACCAAATGATGCCCACTGTTCTGTGGAGGCACTGTTTGGAGAGGTTCAAAAAATCATACCCTGAAAAAAGTTATACCCACCAGAACCAATAAATCCTTTTTTTCTTTTTGGTCAAGCAAAAAAAAAATGTTTGCTCAACCAAGAAGAAAAAATGCTTGCCGAAAAATAGGCAGGGAAGGTAGTGTTTTTTTTGTTTGTTTTTTCACACTGAAAACCATAGGGTTGAGATTTGCTTACCAGGAACATTTGTTTGACTTGTCTTTTGATGGATGTACAGCTCACTTACTTCAGCTATTATTCAAGGTCGTATACAACTATTCATGTGTTTACGTCCATGATTGGGATGTCTTTCCCTATTTTTTCCTGACCTGGACTTAAGGATTGGAAGAAACCCCATTAGGGTAGGGGAGAAAAACTAAGTAGCCATTAGTAGGGTAGGGTTACCCTGAGCAAACAGTTTTCGGGGCCCCTGTTGGGTGTTGGCATAAGAAAATGGTTGGTGGCAGAGTGAAAAAATCAGACCTAAATTCAATATATTCAACAATAGGTTACAGTGCATTTCACATCCGAGTATCGCCATGGATTTTGGACAGGACTCTTTAATAAATGGTGCCATGAGGTCCATATATGGCGCAGAAAGTTTTCCCCTCATTTGCATCCCAAATTATGATCAGATGAAAACTACCCCTAGATGAATCATGTAGAGCTCTATACAATCAGAGATCAATTAAACATTGAAATCAAATTTAAACTCAAAGTACATGTGGCCAAGTGGTCTTATGGGCTCAGATCCGGGCTCCCTGGATTTTTTCTAGGGAGCCCTGGGAATTTTCAGGGAGCCCTTTGGGCTCCCTGGATTTTTTCGAGGGAACCCAAATGAATTTCAGGGAGTTTTTTTTCTTTTTTTTTGTGGTAAATCTTTCTGTACTAAGTCATTTTTTTCTTTATTTTCTTCTAAAACATTTCACCAGTTCAGGTAACTCAAACAATAAGCCCCCAATGCACTCAAACAGCCCAGGTTCTATTCATACAATCAAATAATCAATTTTTATTTTAGAAAAGTTTTTTTCTTTTTTTTGTAAATATTTCTTTAATAAGTAATTTTTCTCTTTATGTAACTCAAATAATAAGCCCCCAGTGCACTAGAATTGTCACACAGCCCAGGGTCCCTTCACACTGTTACTATATATGTGTAACCCATACCAAAACAATCAACCTGAATTAAGTGATCAATTTTATTTTTTAATTTTTTTTCTTTTTTGGGGGGAAATATTTCAATTCTATTTTATCTTATTTTTCATTTTTTTATTAATCCCATTCACCATGTCATTGGGAATAGGATCATCTTATGTAAATAATTAAATATGATCCATCTCATGAGCTACCTGACATCAAGGCTGCTGATAGTGTGCAAAACTTCCAAGAAACATTGCTATTTCATCGACTACAAGGACTGTCACTATAAACATGTGTCCACTGACTATTCTTTAAAGCGCTTATGAACACATTACAGGTAGATAGGGCGCTATATCTTTTTTCAATTATTATTATTATTATTATCATATTTTAATTTACCACGCCGTCCTGCTCCCACGTGTGACACAGCAAAATCGTCTTCTTCGCACCGAAGAAGGAGCGGTTAGCGCGATCGTATCTTTGAAATGTTGTGGCATTGGTCATACCTTACGCTATAGGTGTAATAGTATGACCATTGTCACAACATATCAAAGAAACCATCACGCGTTAGGTAGACTGCGCACCATAGTCCGTAGTTGGTCAACACAGTGGACCTAGCAGAGGCCGGGTGCGCCCGGCTGATAGGCCTACTGGAATCGTGGCAGCAAAGTATGACATCACTATTCAAATCCCCGCCTATCATGCACCGCCTCGGGACAGCAACAATAAATCACAGTAATCCCGGTATACCGGGCAGCTATTTTAAGCAGTATTTAGCAGAAGCACCGTGTTTCCCGGCCAAGTCCCGGCCCCCCCCCCCTCCCAGGGATTCAATTGACTGGTGCATAATAAGCAAGCTTAGCTGAAATTCAGCAAAGCCAAGTAAACTCTGCGGAAACATGTGAGACACTCCAGAAAACTGGCACATGGCAAACTGTCCCTTTAACACCACTTCCTGGGTTCAAGTGACAGTAGGAAGCTGTTGTGTGTATCTAGTAGATGTCCGCAGCGGCCTGGTAATTACTATAAATAATCACCATTCAGCAACCAGACGAGGTACTGTCCGTGAAGTGCGCCGATTGGACAAAAACAATTCTTATCCTTCTACTGACACTTATTTTTCAAATAAATTTACGGCCTTGTGCGATACAGCTGGCTTCTTGCAGACATGTGGCCGTACTAGTGTTCGAAATCAGTCACAATTTTCAAGATCGATCATCGGTCCATCTGAACGACCGATGACCGATTAATAATCGAAGTTGTGTACATGGTTTTCCGTGTCGCCATTGCTGTTTACTTTAGTCATTAGGTACCGCGACACCTAGCGGTATCAACACACATTAGCGTAATTGCGTCATGCGCATTTGCGCTATGGTGTGCCGTTAACCACAACAACAATGGCGGCATCGTAACATCCCCTCGGCACGCTCAGAGAGGTGGATCTGGAGCGGTCCAGCAGTGTTTCGTCTTTGGTGGGGCAATAAATAAGTAACTTAACTTTTTTTCTCAGATTTTCTGATAGGCAGGACTACCGAAAGTCCAGTTATTTCTTTGAATAGAATTTTTATCCATGTTCGTTTTTTTGTTCGAACATGTGAAATTGCGTTCGATCATCATAATCGGAGGCACAAACGAACGCTGTTCGGCTTGTTCGAACAATCGGACGAACACTAGGCCGTACACTATACCATTTTCACGAGGATACTAAATACATGCAGTGTGCAACATAGGATGCTGAGCAGGGCAAGCTGCCCCTAAAGTTGACTTCCACTTGCCCCGCCACTCTGTTAAACAAAGGTGAGATTGGACTTTGCCCAAAACATTACTTGCTGAGCGGGGCAAGTCAGGACTTGTTCAGCTTGCCCCATTGCCGTTTTTTGCAGAATTCACTTGCAACTTGCAACGGGGCCAGTGGTTATGTTGCACGCTGACATGTACATCCAGAAATAGATGTCCAATAAAGCCGCCACTCTCACCCGGAGCAAAATACTCTAAATAAGAGTCTGCTCTGTATACCGAATCAGAAAATCAGTGATACTGTAGTATCTGCAATGTCACATTATGTTGGATGTAACGTTTTAGTGGCGTAAATTTGCTCACGTTCAGACAATGCTACTGGCCAGTCATTGTGAATGCGCCAGAACTGGCCTTGAGAGGCGGTTATGAAATATGTTGGGTGTGCAGGCCTCGACGCTAACTCAAAATGATACTGGCCCTGTAGGACCAGTAACACCTAGCATCTACTGGTCCTGCAAAATTTTTACTGGTCCTACATTTTTTCTTTAACATATAACAAGAAAGAACATTAGATAAAATTCACCACAACACTTATCTTTATAAATTTTAACTTCATTTATTTCAAAAAACATTTGGGGACATTCTCGGGGGGAAACTTTTTAACAAGAATGTCTCCAAATGTTTACTGGGCCTGTAGGACCAGTTGAAGTCTTTTTTTACTGGCCCGAAACTGTTTTTGGGAATTTTTACTGGCCTGAGGCCATAGGTTTACCCTTAGCGTCGAGCCCTGGTGTGTATGTGGATTTATCGAAGGCTCAAATTGCTTGCTTTCAGCATTAAAAATGTTGGGGTGAGCTCCAAAAATTAAAATCATGGGCATACAGCTGAACTTGGATATGACAGACCACTAGGACCGTCATTGATATGACAAGTATCGATTGATCGAAATAATTTTTCAAATTAATCGAAAAAAATATGTCAATTGTTTTGTCAATTAATCGAAACACATTTTTTCAGCCTCTTACACCATTTTTTGTCATTTTTAGCCAACACTAATGAGAATTTTGAAGAGAAACTTAAGTATTCAATCAAAAAGTGTTGAGAAAACCTTTATTGCGTTTGCATTGTGAGAATCTTAGGATTCTAGACACAAAAATAGTGTGGAACATGTGAAAATTTTCTTTTAGTACAGTTCTTCAAAATTGAATCGAAATAATCGTAATCGAAAAATAAAATGTCAATGATTATTGCGTGTTGTCAAGGTGATTTAGTGTTATTATTTGCCACCAAGTGCATTTTGACCATTGGAGGCTCACCCGGCCAATCCACTCGGCTAATCCACCTGGCCTCCAAGGTCATGACCCCTGACAGTAACCAGAAGGGCTACATAAATAAATGTTTCCTGCCAAAACATTCATTGAAATTTTTTACGGAGTAATTAGCTGATTGTGGTACTTAATAACCCTTTCTATCTTTAGTAGATATAAACTCAGGATTCAGTGTCCAAGAGGTGTTCTAGCTTCTGTGACCCTGTGACCTTTGACCTGAAATTTACCCAAAAGCCTCTGCTCTCACCCGGGCTATTCAAAATGACATTTCCACCACCCAAGTCTGATGGCGTAACTTAAACCCAATATCGAATCGAAAAAAAATGGATGTCATCATGTCAATGTCAGACAGTACCACAGGACCACTGTACGACAGATTTTTGCATATGACAGACGGTATGCTTGGTCCCAGTCTGATGCATATCAAGTCTTCGTCATATGTATACGACGGATTTTGCATATGACGGACCAATTTTCCTGGTCCCATTGAGTCTGTCATATCCAAGTTCAGCTGTATTGGTTTTGGGGGATAATGGGATATATTGCGTATTATATGGGCATTCACCTGCCCGCTGCCCCGTCATCATTTGTTCGTAAAGTGAATTCTTCCCCCCCCCCCCCCGCTTCTTAGGGTCTCTGTATTACATGAATTAAATATTCAAATACAATTGGTTCCTTTTTGAATGCAATTTGTATGTCAACAGTTGGGTCAATATTTTAATTGATGATGACAGGAAAAAAGTCACCATTTTCTTTAGCAGAAATGTCCTCATAAATAAAAAAAAGTTCACAATTAACAAAGATAAACAACAGCAAAGAAGGCTTACTGTCAACAGATAAACTTTCAGATAGATGATGGAAATGTCGTCTGCAGCATCTGCCAAAATTCTGCCGGAAGTGCAGGAAGTGTCAAGAAGTGACAGGAGGGTTTGGTGGCTTCCACCCATAAAGAAATTTCAAAACTATTTTGGATACTTTCTTGGCTTTATTGTGGCTGTTTTGTACCTGATGTCGAGATATTTTATTATAAAATGAATTCTTTGTCATCAAATATTCATTCATAAGGGAAATTCACAAAGAAAATTTTCAATCAAAATGAACATGCCACAGTTTCGCACCCAAGTGTCAAGATGGCCGCTCGCGTGATGAACATGCTTCAGGTAACTATTTATTTTTTTATTATTTAAGGGCATGTCAATCGCTAATTACAATATCAACGTTACCAATGATAAAGGATCTCATATACATTTGATTTAGGTACAAGTAGGGTTCAAGATATGACAACAATTCAACAGACGTATCATTTTAAAGAAGACAACATGTGAGCGATAATTGGGAGGGCGTGGATTTGACATTGCAAATATTTGCAGCATTTGCACTGGATTTCATTCACACAACATAGTGGGGATGAACGAATCCGATTCAAAGTGGGATTGGTCAATTTTTTCCCCAACTATAATGAATTTTGAATTTGAATACCCAGAAACCCCCACCCCTCTCCCAATTTTGTACTTAATTGATTTATTTTTATTTCAATGACCCCCACTCTATCCAGTTCTAAAGGTGTGCAGTCAAAATCGCCGATTCCAAAATCGCAGTTCGCAAAAAGGCCGATGGTTAAAAGTAGTGCCGGGAATTGTTGAAATTTTGCCGCTCAACCACTCGGCAAGATTGTCGAACGATTAATCGATTATAATCGTGTAGTTGGTAGTTTACCTGAGGTAAACTACCACTTGTTTCATAGCCCCACAAAAACGCGAAAAAATAATACAATTTTACTGCCCCAAACCACAGTAGCTAGAGACATGTCAATTTGGTCTAGCAATCTGTGGCAATATATATAAGAAATATAAAGAATAAAAAAACGAGGCAAAAACAAGTATAGGAAGCTAGTGCGAGGCTGCAGTCGGGTATTTTGGGATCGGTGATTTTGACCGACATTCGTATCGATTTCTGTCAGGTACTTCAATAACATCTAGGGATGTCATCGATAGTCGCCAAGTCGATGCACCGCTAGGTATGACCCTGTCGATAGTCGCATCGATAAGGCAACCGTATCGATGCGGTAGAATCGACAAAATTTAACCCCAAATGCCGCTACATTTGGGGGTTAAGTTCTACAGCCAAAAATCATGAGCGATCACTCAGCCTCAACATACCAACGGCCGTTACCTTTTATGGTTATGTTTTACTTTGTACTACGGCTCTCAGCCGTAAGTACACGCAAAATCATGAGCGGTAGATCGGTTCGCTCACCAAAACAAACGGGCGCCATTTTACTTTACTGCGCACATAGAAATCGCAGTACGTTCAGAACAACAAATGTTTGAAACGTTCGCTGAACGTACTGCTCATCAAGTGCGCAGTATTCGAGATACGAACGTTTCAAACGTTCGTGTCTCAAATGAGCAAACGTAATAGACATACAATGTGGCTATAGATGAAATTAATACAAATAACAGCCACAAAACGAATTCAATTCAAAGTAGAATGAATTGTAATAGGTATAAAAGAATAAATCAAATATAAAGTAAAATGATAAACAAATTAGAGTAAGTAATAAATGTATTCAAATGAAATAAAAATAGAATAAAATAAATCATGATAGATTATAATAATTGATGAATGCATAATTACAGAATTAATTAATTAATTTGATCTTTGATGAATGAATTAAAAAGGCAAGAATGTTCTTTATTTTGAGCAATTACTAGGTAATTAATTAAGCCCAACGAGCACGTTACATCGAATCGAATCGAATCGTATCGAAAAATATAGCGATTAATCGAATCGATAAAATCTCATATCAATGACATCACTAATAACATCATGTGAAAAATTGTTCTTACGGCTGCCGAACTTGTTTTAACTTAAAGGTACCACATAGCAAAGCTAGTACCATATCGCTGCTGCCATAGTGAACAATATTATGATTCTTATCGCTACTGCATAGTGGCGCTGCAGTAGCGATAAGAATCACAACACTATGGCAGCAGCGACATGATATTAGCTTCACTATATGGTACCTTCCAAGTTAACTAGTTTGGCAGCCTTAAGTACAACTTTTCATTGAATTTTCTTGTAGTATGGGAGGTTTGAGTGTGTGTGTTTTTTTTGAAGTTTTACAAAAAAAAAGAATTGCATACCATAACAAATTGAAATGGGTATGGACAGGTATTTTTCAAATCGGTATTCAGTACGGTGCTGGTACCTGCTACCGGTGTATATACAGCCCTACTCAGGGCCAAATTTCTGCCCGTCCAGAATAAGCTACTAATCTACTTCGTATCCGTAAATAATAATTACATTTTACAGCCTATTGGGTCAAAAAGGAAAATATACACTCCAGCCATGTCCTAGAAGATGGCTTGTCAGGAAAATATTTGGTTATTGCCCCCTTAGAGCCAAAATTGAAAAATCATTGAAATTTTTGTCTGTCCAAAAAGGAGGTTTTCAGGAAGCTACCTGTCCAAAAGGCAGGCTGGACGGGTCCTGGCTCAGTCCCTGCCCCTACTTCTGAATAGCCAGGACCCGCCCCCCTTCCCCCTGAATTCTGAATTGGCATTATTACCCCACCGCCACATTTTTAAATGGATCAGCTCAAAAGAACAGTATATTGAAGTACCTGATGGTCATTTTATGAAATATGTTAACTGATTGAAAGGGATTTTTCTTATATGTACATTTATCTGGTTATTCATTCTTCTCATTTTTAGATCCCAACAGTTTTGAGGGCCTCCCGCACTGTAGTTGTGCCCCAACTTCGCTTCTTCAAGAGACCCCCTGAAGAGGAGCCCTCTATGGAGTGGGCTAGATCAAGGATAGATGAATTTAATGAAGAGGAAAAGGAGAGAAGAGAGCTATATCCAGAACCACATAAATTGCACATGGTCCGAAAAGTGCAGAACTTGCATGGCAAACCACATTGGGATCGGAAAGTCATGGAAAAGCTTGGCCTTGGTGAAGATGTAAAGGTCAGTGCAGGCTGTGTAAATTTTACTCTTAAAGCTTATAATGTGCATGTTAATGGACTTATGTATAATTAGTTCTTCACAGTTAGAAATTAGAACCAAATCATAAGGTCTTAATCACACTGCCTTAACACTAAAACTAAACTTTTATTGATTTGAATAGAACTAACAAAAAATGAATACAGCTTTAAATCTAAATATTTCACGAACCTCTCTATTTTTGGAGAACAGGATCAGAAAAGAAATAAAAATATTTCATACTTTTTCATCTGTGATTTGGGCTTTTAATCATTGATATTGTGGACCACAACTGTGGCTTGATATTCAAGCAAATATTTTGAATATCATTTTTTAATTTATTGAACCCAACTTTGTATTTCAGGTGAACAAAGTGACAGTTCACAAGAACACACCCTCTATGAATGCTCTTCTGATGAAGGTGAAGCACCTTGTGGAGGTGAAGCCGCTAAGATTCCCCTACGGCATGCCAGAGAGTGAGAGCGACTACCCTTACACCTTCATCCAGGATGACGGGGTGGTCATTGTGCATAAGGAACTGAAACAAGAAATTGAATCTAGACCTGACACTGCTCCTGAAGAGGACAGGAGACTTATGCTGGATTATGACACCATCCTCAAAGATAATGAAAGAAAACTTAGAAACTATGAGCTCAACAAGGAATATTTCCCTGCGCAGTACAAATACAGGCTTAACCAAGATGGAAAGGAGTATAGGTACACAAAGAACCAATCTAAAGACTGAGCAAAGAATAATTAGGATTGGGATTCTCTACTTAGTGAATTCTGATTAAAATTCTGGTTAAAAAGGACTTCCTGTATGTACATACACATTTGCCTGTGAAGTGTGTTTTTCATATGATAGCTTGAGGAGTGGAATATATAAAAAAAGGATTACATCAACCACAATGGTCCTTATTTTTAGTTATCCCTTATTAAGAATTTATTTGGAATTCATCTTCCATGATGGTATATCCAATACTAATAAGAAGTCAGTAGCATTTTTGTTGTTTTATAAACCAATGACTACCATTCTACAAAAAGAGTACATGAAAGAGATGTACCCTTGCAATATTTTGTTTTCCCATTCATTTTTTGATTTAATTTTTTTTTGTTTATTTTTCCTGCCTGTCAGGCAACATGGCCATGCTGTATATAGATATACTTGAATAAATAAACATATATCAGATGTGAACAGAATACTTTTGTTTTGTTTTCAGTCTTGATCCACAAAGACTTATTTTCTTGACTTATTCTAGGTAAGAAATATGATTATTGAGAAATTTTAAGTGTGTGAATGAGACGTAATGTGGAGGTAGATGGGCAGTATTGGGGGCTTGGATTTAAGTAGAGGATATTCTAACTTCCCTAAGACACTCTTTGGGTCCATGATTAATTTATGGTGTAATTGTCTATGAAGTGATGGGGGCTTCTAAAGTCTCTCTAGCAGCGGGGTAGAAAACAGTATGAAGTTACACATGTTTCATGTTCTATAGTAGTTTAATTCTATATAATATTGTACAAGTCACATCATGCATGTACATGGTTTATCACAAATCGAAAGCCCTTGACATCTATGACAGAAACAGTCTACCTGTATACAGATAGTGTACAAAAATGCCTTGCTGGTACATGTAGTGTACTAAACTGACCTTGGTCTATGACAGAAACCTATTGGGTCTAAAAACAAAACATGACATTAGGCTAGAGCACATTCTAGAATTCTAGAATTAAGCAACTCCGCTTAATCTGGACTGATGTGGACCCTAAATTTCTGTCCGGATTAGGCAAAATCCGGATTATGCATGTAGGAATTACGTGTATAGGAAGGGACTGTGACCTTCCTATCTGTTTGGTTTAGACGAAAATCCAGATTACACATGTCCGGATTAAGCAGAGTTGCCTGTATATGCTTTCGCTGGTTTTCAAGTAGAGCCAAATTCAGTCCATTACCGGGAGAGTGACATGGAATTGTACAACATTTTGCAAATACCGAAGTGGCCATCAGATCAAGCATGTGTTCTATCTCAAAGCCAATATTCTTTACTAGCGATGGGCATGACTTATCAAAAGGTAAGAGATGTATAAAATATGTTCCTTGCTTGAATAGTGATTTACTGCTTGCACTATCATTTTAAAAATATTTCAAATACTTCATAACATTTTTAAGATTCGCTCACAATTTAAATACATTCAATAGGCACTTTAATACCTACATTGACCAAAACTGAGAGTCTGAGATCCTTAAACAAAACAATAAAATATTAATTTTTAGGATAACTTTTCCATTTTATCTTTCAGCAAAACCCTATGAGTCACACTGATTTTTGTCCATAGGACTTCTGGGATGGAAGTACAGTTGGTGCACTCCGTGTATACTCAAACTAAACATTGAGCCCATTTCATTAAACATTATATAAATATTGGAATATAATAAATCACATTGATTCCCTTTCAAATATTATGTTCTTATACATCGTTCTTATTAAATATACAATGTTGCTTTAGTGGATGTGAAGCCCATCAGTGCCTTTCAGATTTAGAAATCCATTAAAACTCAGTTATGGTGTGTCAAAATGAGCCATAGCTTGAAGGGTCCCAATTAAGATAGATCCTGGAATTTCTGAAGAAATAGGTGCTAAAATCTTAAGATAAATAATTGGTTGATGTAGGGAAACACCTCTGCTGTAATAAATATGCATAATGCTAGGATGAGGTTCATAAGTTTTGCATTCCAATCCACAAGCAAAGCGCAAGCACACAACACATAGGGCCCATCATGGTCTTAGCCAGCAGGGCGTCTGGGTGTCTTTCTGGACACCCAAACCCTTAAAAACCACCCCTCAGGACACCCAAATCTTTTTGTGAGGTATTTCTAAAAATGTCAATCTCAAGCATGTAATTGAATCTTCTCATCTCCATATGATTCCCATTGACATTGTTTAAGGATATCATGCCTTATTTTGATAAATGTATACATGTTTATGGCGGAAAATTGAGTATAATGTGATCCCCCTTAAAAATTTTGATGACCAAAAATTTTAGGGCACCCAATTTTGGGCACCCAGTTTCCAAATCCTGGCTAAGACCCTGTGGCCCATGCCTATAAACACACATTTTCCTTATGAACATAGAACAGAAATATCAGTTAGGAATACTCTGCGTTTACACCAAATAACTTAAATATTTCAGTTTCAAGACACATAATTACCACCAGTTCATTTCTTACCTAATGAATTGTACAGATGTAAAGTAAATAAATGATGCACAACTGTATATACAGGTATCAAATGAAAATATCATATGTAGAAGCATCTTAGGTTGCCTCTTTACTGTTATTTAATCTCATCATCCACCCAGTAATCAACCTGTGTAAAATGCACTATGTATAACACAGTTCATTTGTTGTAATCATGGAAATGATTTTTGTAATCAATTTCACAATAAAATATCTGTATAAAATGTTCAGTGATGTAGTTTCCTCTGTATTTCCTGATATCAAATCATGTTGAGCATCATCTAAAAGCATTAGCAGTAAACACCTAATGGTATTTCACACGTTTCTCAAAGATTTTTCTACTGAAACTAAGGCGAATACAATACAATGTTTATGTGTGTGTGGGGGGCAGAACACTTGAGCATGAGGTCAC
This sequence comes from Maea johnstoni, assembly GCA_963942565.1. Lineage (NCBI taxonomy): Eukaryota > Metazoa > Annelida > Polychaeta > Spionida > Magelonidae > Maea > Maea johnstoni. The sequence goes on from OZ012690.1 coordinate 30,523,129, forward strand.
TTAGTTTTCCTATTTCAGAATTTAGCTAAAGAAACCATTAAATTCAAATGCACATGGCTGTGAAGCATATTTACTGCAACACCCAGGCCACAACACAAATACTTGTTTATTCATAGTCATTCAAGTTCATCTCAGATAAGAGAGCCGTAAACATTACCAGCAAACTGCTCACTCATTCATACAAAAAATGTGATTGTTTATGTGTATATCTAAATATTTGCATTTAATATAAATGAATTATTGACATATTCATGAGTTTCCTCAGAATTTCAAACCTTAAGAGGTTTAAACTAATGGTGACTTGAGACTGAAACAGGATCTTTTAGAAGCCTTTGCTTTTGAAATCTTCAGATACTCTCAAAGGCATTATGGAAATAGGCCCTATTGATTATTTCTGTCATGATGAAAATAAGATCCATCTTTACGTAGTGGATTTCTTCAGATGCTCTCAGAGTCATAAGGGAAGTATGCCCCATGTTCAGGGTACCAGTCCTCTCCATCTGCATCAGCAAAGGCCCACTCGTCTTCACTCTCATCAAGAAACCTACAGAAAAAACATACACATACTTCAAATAACAATTCTAATTTAATGACAACTTAGGATAGTTTAAGATAGGCCAAGGAAATCAAACCCTACATTTCTTTGAATGCAAAATGTAGCCTAACCCAATTTCATTGGTTGTTTCACAGCAACAAAAATTAAATCTTTATCTCTTTATCAATAAATAACCCTCTCCCCCCCCCCCCCCCCCCCCCACTCCCATCCCCCATCCTTCAAAAAATGTCTATCAACTGTTTGAAGGTTATATCACAATCTATAACTATTACAATTTCACATGTAAAACAGAATTAATCATTAGGTCATTGGTTTGTTACTATAGTACATAGGAGTTATTATGCAATTAACACATCTAAATTCATATAGTGGACAGTGACAACATAAGAGATAAATGAAGATAGAAATGAATCAAATGATACAGGTTAACTAATAATAACAGCTAGAATGTTCAGAGACCCATAGAGTATTGGAGAATTTAGTAGAAAGGCCTTTAAAACCCTACGGCCTACTCAGTGCAACAAATTCAGATTATACATACATATTATCGAAGGCTTCAGCTAGGCTGTCTTTATCCTCAGTTCCATCTCTGGTTAGCTTGATGGTCAGCGCACAGCACCCAGAATCTACAGCAAAACATAGGGCTCAATGGTCAAATCTTAATTGTGGTCATAGAGTAAATTATCTAATAACATAGAGATCTATGATACTGTGGGCATGAAGAGCTATGATACTTGAAATGAAAAAACTTTGGAATTATTCTATAAATTGGAAAAGTATTAGAAGGAGAGTTGTTTGTTAGTTTCTGATTAACATTTATCCTTCAAAGATAATATGAGATACTCTTCTGTTGGAGAGATTCCAACCAAAACGTCAGCCTGTTTTGGATCGCTACAGACTTGAACGGTTTAACAAATTATTGATGTTTTCATTATGAATGAAATAGAGACTTATACTAAGCCCCGCATTGGTCCACAACAAAAAGATATCCTACCTCCAAAATCTCTAAGATTAATCCTAAAATAAACTAAACCCTTTTTCAGCCCATGCTGTTGTTCAACTTGCTTCATCGATCACAAAAGGGAGCATTTATGATAAACAAGTGTAAAAGAATACTCACTTTTAACTGCCTGTGGCAGACAGCCAAAGATTCCCCACTTTTTGGTGACCGGATCATATTCCTGAATCAGAGATTGAAGCTCTCCTACTGAATTCTCCCCTCCAACTAACAGTAGTTTGTTCTCTAAAACTAGAAAAAAAGCAGTAGAAAGATATAAATGTGTAATGAAACATGGTTATTCAGGTTATAGCACCGAAAGATGAGATAATTTTATAGATATTTCAAATGTTATCGTTTCATGTTTTTGTTAAATTTGTTTCAGACGTATCGTTAAACTATTTGACTGGTGAAACTTGCTAGTCCATGCACTACCTTCTCATTTATTAATATTTTTGTAGGACTGTTTCAAAGGCAACTGCTTTTAGCAAAAAGTCATTCAAAATTAACTTTGTTTTCAATATGAAATACTTCGGAAACAATATCGCTATAATACTATATCATAAAACTTCAATGTGAACTTTTTGGATAGCTTTTTCCTTTTTCAAAGGAATTACCCCATTAAATTTTGGGTATTAATCTACAAATAAATTTGCCATCCTGTTTTCTAAAAGGTGTAATCTAGAATGTGATATGAAAATATCTAAAATAAGTCACATGACAATCAACCTCTGCATAGCTTTCGATCTGCTGAAAATAAATAATTGTTTTAGGTGGATAACAGTTTCGCTTACCCACAGGTGACATTGCACAGCAATCGTGTCTCATAGGGCTGATATAAGTCCACTGATTGTGCTCTAAACTGTAGACCTCCACCGATGCCAGGCAGCGAGTGGTCTCCATCGTCGTGTGGCCTCCACAGACAACTATCTTACCGTCCAGTGTGGTCATGGCATGTCCAGCACGACCTGCAATAGGAGGGTCTAAATCACACTGATCCATTCACCCAAAAAACATTCAAATGCACTGGCTATTTTAGAGATTTCTTTTATGAAAGCAGCATTAGTAGGGAAAAGGTAAAGGTTGAACAAAACACATACAGAAATTTTCTTTTAATCTATTTTGAATTTTTGCTTGATTTCAAATTATTGTCATAAGTATCATGAACAGCTGAAATTCCGAGCATGAATGAGATGTGAAAATGACTCCTCAGAAAAGGATGCTATTCATTTCATTTGACTGAACACTTGATCATTTAAACATTTTTAGAATTTCACCTTGGTATTTTGAGTTGGGAGTTGGCTTGTCAAATGTGTTTAGAAGATTAACTTGAGCCTTCTCAGTCTCCCCAACCTATTATGATAAGTACTTACATGCTAACATTGGGGCTCTCTCTTCCCAAACATCCCTGTCTTGATTATAGCAGCGCACCCTGTTGGAAATATGCTCCTCTTCTATGCCCCCACTTATGTAAACCTACAAAACAAAGGAAACAAATCACAATACTGGGAAATGTTCAAGAGCACTCACACTGACTGTGGTTCATACATGGTAAAGAGAATCCCTATTTATCCTATTTAGGAGCATGTTTATGATCAAACAACCATCATATCTATATAACTTGACCTTATGATCTTTTAAATGCATTCTGATTATTAATCAAATTCAACTTAATTAGATTGTCATACCAGTATCCACCATGTGAATGCATAAAACAGTCAAACTCATTCTTTCTATGAGGACTAAAATGAGGGTTTAGTTATGGTTTTGATCCCTCACACTTAAAGAGGTTAAGTATATATACAGTTAAAACTTTTCATGATACCATTTGTTAATGGATCATCTGCTTATGAACTCAATAAGCAAATAAATCACTCAAAAGTACCACTTCAATACTGATATCATGTTATGTGATTTTATTGCACCTAATTCCTGGAAAGGCTGGAATGTGTGTAAATTTGGGTCAACCTTCGCCTCTTTAAAGCCCCATATCTCCCATCAAATAAACTAAAGATCCACTTGTAGCAGGAAGTCTGGGTTTCATTTTGAGATTAAAATATCAATATTTCAGCATCCCACCACAATTATATATATAGGTGGCACTTTTTTGCAAAAAAAGAGACAAAAAAGTGGATGCAAGGATTGGCTACCCGGCCTAACCCCTAGTCCCTAAGTTCACCCAGGTGAAAATATGATATGTCTCCTTGTCAGTGAAGCCCACCTCTTATAAGATGCCCCTTTTTCAGATGACCTTCAAAGGCAATGTCTTACCCTGTTATTGAGTGCAGTGCCGGCGAGGTCATAGACAGGCCTGTCCAGAGACCTGACATATCTCCACACCTCCCGCTCCAGATGAAACTCCTCTACACTCATGATGTCACCATAGTCATTGCGCCCTCCAATAGCAAAGATGTAACCTTCAACGGAAGATAGGTAACTTGGTGAATCACTTTACAATCACCATATAACAGTATGCAATTAAATCATTTACATGTAATTGCATACTGTTTAATTGCATACAAATATGATGGAACCTTGAAAGAAGATATGTAACTTGGTCACTCACCAAAATACAATCACCATATAACAGTATGCAATTAAATCATTTTATTGAATACTGTTCAATTGCATACAAATATAATGTGTCCTTAAAGGAAGATATGTAACTTGGTGAATCACTTAACAATCACGATATAACAGTATGCAATCATATCATATGTTAATTGATAAACTTGGAAGATATGTGAAGTCATTCACCACAGACAACACATGGCAATATGCATTTTAATAAGTTATGTTACTGATTGAACCTTTCATACTCAAGAATTATGAGGTGTTAAGCCTACTGAATATCCTGACTCAATTTGTGGAGAAAAGGTGGGGTCTTAAGTTGAATCTTCCCTTATATAACATTTTTACGATTTTTAACAAATACATTAATTAAGAGATTTAAGTATACATTTAATTAAGTCATAGCCTCACAAACCTATTAAATCAGGTGTAGTTTATCGGTAGTGTACCGTACACAACACATCACAACTGATCCTCATATATATAGTGAAATTACTGACAGTATTAATGCCATGGGGCTGACACAGTGGGTGTGAAAAATAAGTTTTCAACAATGGACTAAGATGAACTGGGAGCAAGATTTAAGATTAATTGGCTATTATTAAATTTTGGTGTCTATTTTCTTTTTGGAGAAACAGAAAGACATGGAGAGAACAATCATTAACACAAACATTTTTAGAAATGGTATCTTGACCTCAGTTGAATTAATTTTTTTACTGGCCCAAAGCCGAAATTTTTAATAGTCTGGGTCCAGTGGATCACTGTTAGCGTTGAGCCCTGAAAGTACCTACAGACGAAATTCAAATAAGTCACACACACCTTGAATTGCTACTGCAGCATGCTGGGCTCTCTCGATGTTCATGTACTTCATATCCCACAATGCAAATCCTCCCGGGGTGAAGAGCTTCACTTCGTTAGTGGTGTACTTCTGTGGGTCATCGCTAGGGGAGTAATAGAGATACCCTCCTATGAGGATCCCAAAGTCATTTACCTCTACAAAACTGCAATGTGAGCGAGAATCTGAGAGACCCACCACACCGGTCGGGAACCACGTATGAAGATCAAGATGATAAAACTGGTTGTGCGGACAGCCATGTACTTCTAACTGATCTAGGCGAGATCCATAGGCTAGACTCCATACGTCCCGTTGATATCCCGATTGTATAACACCACCAAACTGCACAACAGTTTTGCGATCATAGCGCACCCTTGTGCGGTGACTTTGATTAAGGTGTTTCCTCGAGGCATGCTGCATATATTTATGGCATTCGTGTATGATGTCCCTGCATTTTGCATTTGTAGTAAATGGTTCTATTCCGCATGCATATTCAATGGTGGGCCATCCATCAATGGTGTAACGTATCCTTTCCAGTACATCAGCTATGTCGGCTTCTCGCCCCGCTCTATCATGATTATACCACGTTAAGGCACACTTGAGCAATGTCCCCTCCGTACTTGTCCTTAACGAATCACTTTCTAGATATTTGGCTAGTCTTTTTCCGTCCATTTTTAGAAATGCCTCTGTTTCAGAAAAATCTAGAAAATTTGCTAAAATGAGCTCATTATGATGCTTACGCAGATCAGTGAGCCCAAAGGAGTCCCCGATGACCAAAAGGTCTTCAGCATTGTCAAACGTTGTTTTGCATTTTAAAAAATCCACACACAACTGAATAGCGGCAGTTATCTGTAGAAAGGTGGCCACAGCAAGGATGTCCGCAACATTGTCCAGGCTGAGGTTCAGCCTTCCATTGTAGGCGTAGTTTACCATGGCACGCACACCACTGACGCTCATATTTCTCAGGTCCAAGTGGTTCCTTTTTCTGTCCATCATGTTGTGTGAGAACATGGCACGAAAGTAGTCGCTACAGCCAGCCAAAACAGCCCTGTGGACCTAAACAAGAGAAACAGAAAAGGTTATGTTATAAGTTCTTTTGAAAAATTGTAAAGCCTGCCTAACAATAACATTCAAAGAAAGTGCTGGTCTTAAATTTAAGTATATCACAATTGTGCCTAATTAGCAGGGATTGACTTTAATGGTTGTTTAGGGGCAATTGCCCCTGAGCATGTGATTTTGTTACCAGATGAAAAATTATAAAAGTTATTAAGTTTGCAAATGCAGGGCTCGAAATTAAACTTTTTTTCCAGGGAGCCCAACTGCATCTTCATAGAAACCAGTACATCTTTGGGCTCCCTGCAAAAACTTGAGGGAGCCGCCAGAGAATTCAACGGAGCCCCGTGGGCCCAGCACCCCCTAATTTCGAGCCCTGGAATGAATCAATTATCAACTGGAGCAATTGAGAATGTGTTGGTTTATCATCTCCCCATATTTTACCAAATAGTGCCCCAAAATGCATCTTAGAGCACACTTTTCAAAATTTCTTGGGGAACATACCCCCAGATCCCCCTAGACTGGACATGCAGAGTAGCTCTGACACAATGAGTGCTGCACTAACTGGGATTGAATTGCTCCTAAATTTCACACCTGAGGTGCTAAATCTGCCCCTGCCGGAAAATGTTAAGGTCAATCCCTGATTAGCCTACTTGATATTGGTTCCAGCCAATGAATGGTGAGCTATTTCTTATTGTGTTGTGTTGTCTAAGTTGCAATAAATATCTACTTCACTACATTGCAAAACTCTAGCTTCTTTGTAGTGTTTCTCCAGCTTGTACCTCCAGCAGTCTGTCTCAAGTCAGTGGGCTTACCTCTCAAATTTTCCCCAATTTCAATGTGAAACCTAAGTTGGCAATAGCTAATAACGTCTCAGACAAAGGTGCTTGTCCACTCACTTTCCATGGCAAGTGAAAATGGCTGCTGGGCAAGTTAAAGTCATAATCTACTTGCCTGACATGGCAAGTTGAAATTCAAAAAGTATAAGTTACTGAATACATACGTACATGAAATTCTTTTGTATTTACACAAGGCAGGGCTCGACATTGGTGCTTGCCCCATTGCCCCAGGCAAGTAGAATTTGTAAATTATAGCTGTGGGGCAGGTGAAAACTGCATCTTGCTTGCCCCACTGAGAAAGTATGCTTAGTATATTTCAGGTTTACTTTTGAGAATGTGGGCAAGTTTCATGGTCTGGCATCCAAGCTTGTCCTTGAAAATATGCTTTCACATGCCAGAACCATGTTCTACTGGGTTTTGAATGAAATATTATCAAACACACAAGTTTTCAAGGGCAAATGAAAGTTGGGCAAGTGAAAATTAAATCTCACTTGCCCTACGGGGCAAGTCGCTGCAAAAGTTAACGTCGTGCCCTGCAAGGCTACATGTAATTGAAGCTTATATAATGTAATGAAAATTGACAATAATACAGGTGAACTTGGATATGACGGACTCAATGGGACCAGGAAAATTGGTCCGTCAAATGCAAAATCCGTCATATACATATGACAAATACTTAATATGCATCGGACTGGGACCAAGCATATAGTCCGTCATATGCAAAAATTTGTCGTACAGTGGTACGTCATATCCAAGTTCACCTGTAGTAATTAAATAATTAAGTTTTATTCTCTAATATGCAAGCAATATATACATCCCAATAGGACTGAAACATTGACCAGTATTTTCAGGCTAGATGCTGGGAATTATTTACATCCATGTATTCCATTTCATATTTTTATTACCTAGGCCTAAAAAAGTTTGCTTCCTACTTCCCTACCCTACCTAAAAAATCCTACCCTACCTAAAAAAATCCTCTCCGTATCCTTAATTTTTTTAATGCGCAATATGGCTGTGCCATGCCAATAGAAAAAAATAGAGATAAAATGAGAATTGCAATAAAAAAACCTTTTTGTAAAATAAGAACTTTTTCCTTACTATAGTCTGTCTGACTCGAGCTTGGCAATCACTTTTGCCACTTTTTTGTGACAAAACGTTCGAGTTTTCCATCCAAACTTGACAAACATGTTAGGAGCACTACTCCGTATATGTGTAAACATATTTTTTGTCTCAACTCCGCAAAATGTTGATTTTGCTCATTAGCTCCCATTGTAAAATGTGTCCATTGCCAACAATACGATCTCGCGTGTTTGTATTGTTCGCAACAGACAAACACGCGAGATTGTAGTGTCAGCAATGTGCACATTTTACAATAGGAACTAATGAGCAAAATCAACATTTTGCGGAGTTGAGACAAAAAATATGTTTACACATATACGGAGTAGTGCTCCTAACATGTTTGTCAAGTTTGGATAGCAAACTCGAACGTTTTGTCACAAAAAAGTGGCAAAAGTGATTGCCAAACTTGAGTCAGACAGACTATACCCTACCTAATTTTTTGCAGCGTGAAGTAAGAAGCAACTCAAGCAAGGATTCTTTTCTTAGGGGCATTTCCATATATGGCATCTGGCTCTTGTCGTTGAAGAAGCCTGGTCTGGTTACATAAACCTTTGTGGATATCAAACTTCCTGGTTCAACCAGTGTCCCTTCAGGCTTCTTTAGAAGTCAATCAAAAAAAAGGCATTCGTGTATTATTCTTTTCTTAGTTACTTTTTCAGTGATATACTGATAATCTTGCATGTATTTGCTAGTAAACGCAATGTATAACAGCCATTTTACCTGTCAGAGTGCCATACTGCACACACACTCACCTTAACCAGTGTGACTAATTAAGCCATTGGTCCAGGGCTGACACTAGTCCACTTCAACTACCACTGTACCAGTCATAAATTAGCAGGTTCTCAGATCTAGATCAGACCAATTTTGTTCATAGGGTTCATATTAACTCTGCATGTGATGCCTTTACTATATAATTCACAAACCATTTGAAATAACAGAAAAGTTGATGATTTTTTCAAACAATCTTATAATTACTTAAATTTATTTTGATACCAATATTGGCAATAATTGCAATATTTTCAAGTTTTTGATAGCCCTCATGCTATAAGCAAAGTGATACATAGAAATTGACATAACTCCAACACATTCAATTGACAAGCATACTTGCTTGACTTTAGCAGTTAGAGACCTACCTTGAAGACTTCGTGATCAACTTTTAAAGTGAAATCACACAGAAGTTGTTCCTCATGGAATTCTTTCAGTCTCTTCAATAACTGGTCTCCATAGTCCATGGTTTTGAACTCTTCTGTTTCCTGTATACCCGCCATAACTGTATAATGTCGACTTTTAACTAGTTGGGATGATAAAATAAGATGCAACCGCCTTCAGATCATTCTCAAAGCATTAAAGTCAGTGTCAGTTTGTTTTGGCACCTCTTCTGCAAAGTTTCTTTTGAGAGGTAGCCGCCATGATGTGACGCAATGTCCTTGACCTTTCGTGAACTCCTGGCGGATCCCGTTTTACGATTTGAACACGTTTCTGGTTGCGCAGCACCTTCCGAACACGGAGACTTCATGACGGACACCTGCCAAAACATAACAAATTTATTCCTGCTTTGTGTTACACCAAAGTGTGATGGTGCATTTGTGTTTTTATGGAAAACGACAGATTAAAAAAAAAGTTTTTCCACTGTTTTTCCAAAAACAGCAGATTTTTTCTATTACTGTGTCGCTTTCCAGAAAAACAGCGGAATTTTTTTTTAATTCTGCCGTTCACACCTCCAACATCGTACCAAAAGATAAAATAATGAAAAAAGAATAGATAGATCTAAGACGCGTTTAAAGTATAACCCATGTATATTTCCGGTAAAACATGCCTATAGGCTTAGAACCATAATGCTTTCTATGGGGCGCCGTTGTGGACAAAAGTCCAAAAAACATTGAGATTTTTTATTGTTAGATTTGAGAAATAAAACAGTGAAAACATAAATAAAACATTGAAATAACCCAAATTAGCACTGAGATTGAAAAAATAACATTGAGATGTACAGTGCTAATTCAGAATTGTCAATGTTTATGTTCGTTTTCAATGTAAAAAAGTTTGTGCAAAAAAAACACATTGAAAAGTTTTCTACGTCATAGACGTCTTGGCCAATCAGAAGCCTGCAATGCATGATCGTATGCATATACAGGTTTCCAGGCCTTCGCCCATTTTCGTAAATCTACCATTGTGATTATACTATTTTCTTCCCCTTCCACCCTTTTTTATAATAAAACTTTTATTTTGTTATTTTAGATCAATATATGCATACTTATCTCAGAAATATATAAATGTTAACTTTAGTTTTCGCAGACTTGTCAGCTCTAAGTCACGTGATAGCACGTCTGAAGGCTATCAGTATACGGAAGACTGAGAGGTAGGCAAATAAGTTCCTTTATCGGACTCAAATCATGTTATTCGTGGGCAATTGTACTGGGTGGGCATATTCTAGGCATAGATGGTTAGCTGTTCTTAGTTAATATCGATCTGGCAGCTGTTTGAGAGCCAGGTAAAGTATCGATAATTGCACATATGTACGTTCGCCAAACCTTGATCAGCCTGGCAGCCACTATCACCAGCCCATTCACAGATCGTCAGGTCAGAAGTTATTTTTCCTTCAGGATAGGGGTTATGCTTAGTAATGCTTACGGTTATGGGCAGCATAAGTTAATGGCGTAGGCTAGATTTCTAGGCTGTCATACTGATTTTGTCTGCACTGTATATCTGTTACTAGGCGCCAACTAGGCTAGTCTATAGTAACCAGTTTAATTGACACTATCTCACCAGGATTCAGTTTGAATATCAATATGACCTTAAAACTTCTCGTGTTTTGTCTGTCTGACTCGATTTTGCAACCGCTTTTTCCATTTTTTTGTGACAAAACGTTTGAGTTTGCCATCCAACTCTTAGATGATAAAAACAAATGGATATGAAACCAGTCGGTCACCCTGAACAGGCTAGCCTCAACCAATGTCAACTGATAGTCCAAAACCTGTGCACTGCGCATGATCAGTTGATGCTGGCGATCAAGTTTCTCTGTAATGTAAATGATACCAGAGGCCTGATTGGTCCTTGTTCCCTCGTGACCCCATGTTTATGCCAGATCCCAGCCCTTCACTATAGCTGCCTCATATAGTAATTCTTTTCTTCATCTTTAAAGAAGTGAAAAGGAAATGTTTTATTTACTTACCATAAACATGGTGATCATGTCACAAATGAGGGATGAAACCCCACAAAATTTAGCCAAAACAAATCTCAAAGACCTCTTTTAAATGAGACCACATACAGCCATTTGCTGTGGATTTCCATAGACTTAAAAAGGCATGAGTCCAGCAATTCACTATAGCTCATATAGTAATTTGTCTCTCGCTACATATCCATTCTTTTCCATATCTAAGTCCAAACTTGGCAAATATCTTAGGAGCACTACTATGTCTATATATAAACATACATTTTTTCTCAACTCTGCAAAATGTTGATTTTACTGATTAGGTCCAATTGTAAAATTTGCCCATTGCCAACAATATAATTACGCAAGATTTGTATTTTTGTATCATCCTATAGTCAGACAGACTGTAGGAGGATCAGGAGTCATTTATAAATCTACCATGTACCTGTTACTTCACCACATTGCTTGGCCACCACAGAGGGGAACGTGAACTTTTTATTTACTAGGAGCCTAGTCTAGTGAATGGGGTTAATTAAATTGGGAGTTTTCTCACTGAGTTTTTACCATTTTCTCCTGACAGATATTGAAAATACTCTAGGGATGTGATTTAATTTGAATGAATTCAGGATATCTGGTGGAGGCAGAAAACAAGGCTTTATATATACATATATCTATACCAAGGTCTTATGATGTGAATGCGCGCAACTGAAATATCTTGACATAGGATACCTCGGGTCCATCTATTGACTATTGCTAGTATTGCCTTACTGGCAGGAGCTTTGCGTTTAGCGTGTCATTTGGACAACCAGAACACTGTTTTTTGACAGTTTGGACACCCAAAGATTTATGTCAGAATTTGCTGATGATGACTTTTCTTAGAAGATGTAGAAGCTGTAGTGTCACTTTTATAAGACACACAAAGCAGTTGCTAGCCTAAAAAGCAAAATCTGTAAATATATAGGGTTTATTTTATGAGTAGTATCATCTAGTATGTACTTTGTACCACACTTTGGACACGTAAAAGTCTATGAAACCTATTTGGACACCCTGTTTCCAAATATTAGCTAAGACCATGCTCACTGGCAGTACTACAATGGTTATTCAACTCTGCGGGTAGCCTAGATTTAAAGGCTGTCATATGTATTTTTCTGTCATGTTTTATTCACGCTTATCTCAACAAGGGAATAGAGGATTCAGATTCCTTCTTAAATGTAGAAATATGAGTTGGATGAAATGTTTTCTATGATGTGTCTTTCATTATTTTTTTAAGAGATTTTTTTAGTGCATTCACACTTATTGCAATTAAATATTTGGATTTATTAAAATACATGTACAGTGGAACCTGTCTACATTGAACACTCACGGGAAATGAAAAAGCGTTCAATGTACGCAGGTGTTCAATGTATCCAGGTTCTAAGTGATTGGAGGTCGGTGAAATATAAACAAAATCAAGGGTAATTAGAGAAACATGATCATTTCATTGCAAAATCTACTATGTTACCTCACTTTCTTCATATAGTTAAAAACTTCCCATGTTCTGTTTTAGAAAAATCAGTTAACAAAACAGTTAATCTTATGTATCTCATTTGTCCTCATTTTCAGTGAAAAGTTTCAAATCAGTGCAAAATGTTCAAAATAGACAGGTTAAATATGGTCTACGGGAACAAATTTGATGTTCAATGTTCAAGTTAGACAGGTGTTCAATGTATCCAGGTAGGCTCCCATTGATTTTCAATGGGAGTGTGCCGGGACATGAAAAATTGTTCAATGTACGCAGGTGTTCAATGTACACAGGTGTTCAATTTGACAGGTTCCACTGTACTGGTATGTATTCTTTTTTCTTAGTTAATATGAATATTCAGTGACAAATTACAAGTATATCTAACTGCACTGCTTATTTGTAGAATCTTTTAAAGCAAAAATCTTAAACATGAAATTTTGATTCCAAGGTAGAATAGATAATTTGAAAAAGTACGATAAAATAAGTAAGTGTAAAAATGTGGAACTTAAGCTTCAAAAAGCAAACATTCTTTAGAAAGTATGATGAACCGATTAATCGGTGATAGTCGGTTGGCCTACCAACCTGACTGATGATTGGTTGGTAAATTTCAACTGACTGTTACCACTAAGTCTCAGAGAGATAGATACTAGTACTAGTAGTGAGATGTTGCAAGGGCCAATCATAGAATCACTTTAAATGCATCATTGATGTAGCTCCATAGTTCAATGGAGAAGAAAAACATGTTAATTGACTTGTATTCAATTAAATGTTAGAAGTGACTTAAATAAATAAAAACTAGTTGATATGAAACCAGGCAGTCTACCTGAACAGGCTAGTCTCAATGAATAGACGAAGAGTCGTGCTATGTGCATATTGCTGCGCAGGTTTCTCTGTATTGTAAATTACAGGAGAACCCTGATTGGTCCCTGTTCACTTATGACCTCGCACTGATGCTAGATCGGTCCCCTGGCATGTGCAGCCCTTCACTATAGCGCATATTACAGTAATTGGTCTTTTGCTACATACCCATTCTTATCTTCATCTAAGTTATTGAGGAATTTTTTAGCAACAATATATTGTGCATTACTTATGAAATCATTATGGCTATTTATGTTGATTGCAAAGGTCCATGCAACCTCAAGAAAATGACAATTACTCGTGTAGTGATTAGGCTTACACTCCTGAGGAGAATGGACATTGTCAAGTACAAAGAGTTAATGATGATGAAACTTCATGAAAGAAGTCATTTTCAGAGCCCTTAGATGTGATCTAATCATCTTTGTTGGAGGGTCACCAACTAATTTTATATCATTCACATACATTAAAAACAAAGGTCCCAATGTGGAGCCCTGCGGTATGCCTCAAGTAACTTCCCCTCGGTCTGATAAAGTGCCCTTTATGTCTATAAATTAGACACCAAGCACCAATTTCATCAGACATTATGGCATGGTATACTGTATCGAAAGCTTTTTGCAGGTCAATCATAACCATTCCTGTGTAAAGGCCCTTATCCATGCTAAACTTGATTCTGTCAGAGAGATCAATGAGAGCAGTCACTGTGGAGTATGACTGAAACATGACTGATTTTTATTGGGAATATTATGCTTGTGTAAATACTTTATACTTAGCTGATCATACACAATCCTTTCCAATATAATGAGAGATTGAGTATGTGGGAGTAGGGATGTCATCGATAGTCGATAAATCGACATTGTCAATTTGTCAATTAAATCGAATCGAATGGTTGGTTATGTAATCGAAATAATCGATATTCTGTACCCCATTAATGGCGTATAATTATTAATGAAAAATACACTTTCCCCAGACATTTTCGTGTTAAATTAACACAAAGTGATACTTTGACTAGATATTTAATAGAGGCAGTGCAAATCAGGTGACCCTGTGAGAATTGTTTACCATTCCCAGATGCGGTATGTTCGATCATTGCTAGAGATGACTCTCATTTGCCCATACTATTGAGTGAGGAGTTTATTTGATTATTAAGTTTCCTCGCAGGATTTCCACCACTACCCCGACTGATGTCTCATTGACCGACTGTGTGCGAAGGAGAGGGAAGTTTACTTGCACATGGATGTCAGGTAGTGGTCTTCTTTGGTACTGACTGAAGAGTCTGGAGGACACTCCATGAGGGACACTCTCTTTTGCCCGCAAATGGCAGCTACTCCATTCTTTTCAGGAGGTGTTAGAAATTCTGTCTTTTTTGAAAATCAAAATCTTACCATCTCCAAAATTATTATTTTTTCATGCTCAAAGTTTGGACTTTGCTGACGTCATCCTATCATTACGATCCAGAGAAGTATGATCTGTTTTGTTGGTTTTATGTTGTGATTTTCCAGTTACTTTGTATTACTTGATATGTTTTCATTGTGCACTTTTTTGTTAGATTATCATAGATCTTTGTCTTAGTAGTTAGCCTTGATGAAGCACATGTTAGCATCTAAGTATTTTTTTTTCTTAACACATCATGGGCGTTTGAGTTGATGGTGTCCATGTTTCATTAAAATGATATTTTGACACTTTTCAGCTATTTGATTCACTAACACCATACTTTTCTTTAAATGATGAAATCAACTCAAGGCTTAAACTTGTTTTTAGGGGTACTCCTCTAATCACTTGACAGTTCCGATATACTATTTGTGTTGTTGTGTTTTTTTAAAATGCGTTTCAACTTTGAATGTTTATGTTTGTTCAAACTTCGAATTTCAATTAGACATATACATTTCCAATTTATTTGATAATTATATGGCAGTCGGCAGCGCATATGAGGATAGAACCCATGTATTGCACTATCGATGTGACAGTAGGCAGATGTGACTCCATCACAAGACTTTGTCTGACATTTAGCTCAATAAAGTCATGATTGGAGATAATTTTCACTCAATACTTTATTTTGTTAGATTTATGAAAAAAAGCATTAATATACCTGGACTTCCACATTCCAAATTGTGTGAAGAAACCTGTGTGCACAATTTTTGTTCATTGTGGTTTCAGATGTTTGTTGTCATATTTCTATTATGGCTTGTGGCAGGACCTGCCAGTGTCGCAGGGCAGGATGATGAGGATGACATTAGGGCGTTGATTGTCAGAGTCATTCATGACATCAGATCTGCAGAAATGATTGTTTCCAGTAATGACCACCAGCGTTTTGCGGAGGCCAGAAGAAATATTGAGACGCATTGTCCATTCTTTCTGGTGGTAACAGACGTCCTTCATAATGATCAGGTAAAATATGTATATTAACATGATCTTTAATAATAATAATAATATTTTAAAGAGGGTAATTCAGTCCAATAGTAAGGATCTTCCCTGAGGCCCTTTGGCATGTTTACATTAGTATCCCCAGGGTTACACAGTAGTACGGTACAATGCTTTTAGATATAGACTTGTAGGATGGTTGTGATGGTGCACATCTGATTGCTTCAATTAAGCCATTCCAAACTTGGGTCCTGAGTATGAAATGCATTTTTGGCCGATTGATTTATTACATTTTGGATGAGTTAGTAGTGAGGAGGTTGCATTTCGAGTACCATAACTGTGGTTTTCTTGTGTATATGAGAAAAGTTTGTTCATATAATGGGTGTTTAACTCATTAAGGCTTTTGTACACAGTAACTGCCTGTTGGTATTCCACATATTTAGGGAAAGGGAACCATTTAAGCTTTTTGAAAAGATCAGAAGATGGAATTGACAAATCGGCATCAAACATTAAGCAGGCTGCCCGCTTCTGTAATTTAGTTATAATCCTGTTTTTTTGATTTGCCAGACAGTTTCCCCAGACTGAACAACAGTAATTTAGGTGTGGTGAAATATAGCAGTTATAAAATAACAACCTCTCCTTCACAGGGAGGTTCTTTGTTATTTCTTTTAAACTATGCAGGCTGAAAATGATCTTTTTGCAGGTTTTATCAACTTGATCAGTCCAGCATAAAGATTCATCAATTGTAACCCCAAGAACCTTTTGACTTTGTGAATTTTCTAAATAATCTTTTGAGATCTTAAATAGTCATCAGAAATCCTGGCCCCCTGCCCATTCCTGCTGCTGCCATGTGTTGTTTGCTTGTGGCTTTATCGAAGATGTTCGAAATAAATGTTTTTTTCACATTTTAATTGCGGCATCAGTTTGTTTTTTTGGAATTGCGGCTGTACACCCATGTGTGCATGGCAGGTGCATGCAGAGGTGCTATACCTTGTCATATTTTCCCTTAATATATATAACGCTAATATGGCCAGGAAGAGCAACCCAAATTTATTAATCATGCAAAACTTCTTTTGCTTATTCGATCGTGGAAATTGCTTCACATTCAAACCCCAACTTTATGCCAACATATTTACCTGCATGTGAATTGGCTTAGGGTTTTCTGAGTATCTCAATCATTAGCTTTAGGCTATTTACAGATTAGAATTAGTATAACAAGTGAGGATGAATATATTTCATTCTCAGTGATGGTGCCTTTGATGCCTAATAATGTTAATTTCTAGGGGAGTGCAGACTTGATGAATAGCTGCAATCATGTACTTCAACATCTGTTGCAATTGCGCAGGGCTATAGAGGCGAAGGAAGAGACCATAGCTCAGAGCGGTTACATATGCCCAATGGAGGCAACTGGTGGAAGACCAAGGTTTGTTCTAAGTATTAGTTATGGCTTGGTAACATTTTAATTTTTTTAGGCAGATATATTAACTATGACTCTCAGGTTGAAAGACAAACAAATATGTTGAAATTTCATGTTCTTTTCATTTCACTTGGAATGGGCTCAGTTGCTTACTCTGGTTTTCTGTTCTTATTTAGCATCAATTACAAGTTGGTTATTGTTTCTGATATGCTCAATGGTTATCGTCAAGTATATTGTTTAAAATAATTGGAAATGATCCAATACTCTTCCTATATAGATGTGGTATTAAGATGAATATTTTTTATTAGTAAACCACTTAACCACATTGGCGTCTAGCTTGCTTTTAAAAAATACCCACAAGAAGGATAGCGAAGCAGATTAAGATATTTTGTAACGAGGTAAAGATGCGGAAACGGGAAGAAATTCCCTCCCCTTCGCAAAATGTTTCAAGGGATCTTTTAGTTACAGGTCTCCACAATGCCACACGTTTATATATCGACCAGGGCTACCCATTTAGATATTAAGCGGAGATTAAAACATCCAAACTCGCGCTTGGGAGCCAGTCATCATAACCACTAGACCACAGTACTAACAATTTTTTTAGTAGTGATCATATGTGGAAAGTATCAAGGTTCACGACAATGGATATAAATAGAAATTTAGATTTGATTTGACATTGTTCTTTTTAGGGAAATAAATGCACTTTGTATTAAAGGACAATTCCACCATGTATAAAACAGAGGCCCAAATAGTTTATTATGGTATTCTCTAGTGTTCGGAAGATTAAGCGAAAACTCGAGCATTTGGTTGAAGTGAGGCCGACTCAACCCATTCCAACGTCATTAGAAATAATCAATTATTTCAAATGTGAAATTTCTGAAAAAAAATTGCGAAATTACGTGGCCAAGACATACAAAACAAAGAAAATTCTCTAGAACTTTCGCTAAGTGACACAGACCGGCTCCGTGTCAACTCTCAAGAGTAAACAAATCTATTGCGCCATATTTGATGCACGGATTCATCAATTGCTGCGGTACACCGCATGTGTGCATTGGCATGCGGCGGCACAATAATGTTTAAAATCGGTCGCCTCAAAATTACGGCATGTGGCTAATAATCTCGAACAGAATAGATTTATTGTTGGAAAATATTTTTCGAACAATCGATACCAAAAATCTCTTCGCATCCGAACCCTAGTGTTCTCTACTGAAAGCGAAGTTCCCACCAGTGCCAACCTTCATACAAGAAGTATATTGCTGTTCAAACACCTCCCAATATAGACACAAAAAAAAAGCACTGGGGGCGGCCATCTTAACCAGTTAATAGCCTCTAAGCAGGCTGTTGGTGCAACTAAGTCATTAGCAGTTACCTTACTGCTAATGACTAATTGTTGCACCAACAGCCTGCTTAGAGCCTATTAACTGGCTAAGATGGCCGCCCCCAGTGCTTCTATTTTGTGTCAATTAGGAGGTGTTTGAACAGCAATATACTTTTTGTATGAATGTTGGCACTGGTGGGAACTTGGGTTTAAGTAGAGACTACCATAAGAAACTAATTGGGCCTCTGTTTCATACATGGTGGAATTGTTCGTTAAGGTTTGGACATCTGTTTTGTAGGTTTATCATAACTAAGGAGCAGATCGAATCTTTAATGGACACTGGATTTACATTCAGGTGTATATCAGAAATTTTAAATGTTAGTCAAAGGACATTGTGTCGACGTAGGAGAGAGCTTGGTGTACGACAACGTTATAGCCGTTTGACTTCGTCTCAGTTAGAGATTGAAATTAGGGACATTTTGAGGGTGACACCTGACTGTGGAGAGTCATACGTGATTGGTGGTTTACGTGGGTCAGGCATCTACGTTACACGGCGTGAGGTCCGCCAGGCTATAGGAAGAGTGGATCCAGTCAGTCGGGTTTTGAGAAGGCACCGTGCCGTTCATAGAAGGGTTTATAACGTTGCTGCTCCGAATCACATGTGGCATGTCGATACTAATCATAAACTAATTTCTTGGCGTTTTGTTATCCACGGATGTATTGATGGGTACAGTCGAACAGTCATTTATGTCCGCTGCACTAATAACAATAGGGCTTCAACTGCGGTTTCATTTTTTCAACAAGGTGTCTCTCATTTTGGCCTACCCCATAGAGTACGAGGTGATCATGGTACAGAAAATGTTGACATTGCGCGTTACATGATATCTGAAAGGGGTTTAAATGTAGGTAGTTTTATTTGTGGGCGCTCAGTTCACAATCAGCGCATAGAAAGGCTCTGGGGAGAGGTTAATAGGATAGTTTGCAGATACTATAGGTCAATTTTTATCTACATGGAAAATGAAGGTTTTTTGGATTCAAATATAGAACTTCAAATTTTTGCATTGCATTTTGTGTTCATTACCAGAATTAATAGATCTATATCTGCTTGGGTTTCACAATGGAATTATCACGGCTTAAGTTCTGTACAGGGAAATTTATCACCTTTGGCTTTGTGGCACAGAGGTTCCTTCCTCAGAGCACCAGATATGCCAGAAAACATTCAAAATTATGGTATTGATTTTGATGGCCCTGTCCCAATAGTTACAAATAACGATGTCCATGTTCCCGATATTACATTTTCTGTTGACAACAATACTTTGATTTTGCTGAATGAGAGATTTGACCCACTTTCTGATGATGGTAATCATGGAATAAACACATATTTACATGTCATTGAATTTTTGAGTGGAAGTGATGCATAATAATTTCAGGTTTACTTTATTTTTTTTGGTTTTCCTCGTTACCATGCAGATTCCTTCGAGTTAGACCATTTTGACTAAAATTTTCATCTAATTTTTTGGCTGAAAGTGAATAACGATACAGTCTTTGAGGCCTGTATTTTAGAATATGACAGATATGAACCCCGTCTAGGTGCAAGGTTGTGTCACAACTACCTTCAAATCTGGCAGGACCTGACAATCAGCATTTACTATGTAAACCACGTGCTGTTAGTGATTTTGAGGCTTATGGGAACATTCAAAAATGTTTTTAAGATACTCATCGTGCAAATCCCCTGTTGAGGTAGGACCTTGCACCTCATCAAAGACATGAATAATCATATGGTAGACTCTCATTTTCAAGTAAAGGGTAAGTCTTGACATTTTGGCAAAAAACGAAACACATCCAGATCTGTTCTTTAAGGGTGCCGCATTACCTCAAAATAGTCATCTGTTGATAAGTTTACCATTATTCTGTAAAGTTCTATAAGATGTACCCTTTACGATGGCATAAGTGTCGCTGTCTTTATTAAACTGTTTTCAGATATTCAATTTTTAAAAGTGACCCGTGTATCGAATATGGTTCTACCTTAACAATGTGTTGAGTAATGGTGGCAGGGGCTTAGCATCCAGCGTGCCATTTTGACACCCTGTACACTGTTTTCTGACAGTTTGGACACCCAAAGATTTTTGTCACAATTTGTTGATGATGACTTTTCTTAGAAAATATATAAACTGTAGTGTCACTTTTATAAGACATACAAAGCAATTACTGGCATAAAAGAGCAAAATCTGTAAATGTATAGGGTTTATTTTATTAGTAGTATGTACTTTGTACCACACTTAGGACACGCAAAAGTCTATGAAACATCTATTTGGACACCCCGTTTCCTAATATAGGCTAAGACCATGAAGGGTGGTGTAATCAGGTGCATTACTTGATATTAATTAAAATTTCAACTGTTATATAAACCATCAGGCATGCAGGGCTAAAAAAAACCACATATTTCCAATGCATCAAATAGTACATTGATTTTGAATGAATAAAGGAGTAGTAATGATTTGAGTGAAGTTTCAATGCCTACAAACGTTTGAGAATTAATGAGATGTTTTTCTCACCAATTGGTATCATAACTTACTTTTGATGGTTGAAGGAAATTTAATATTTACCGTAGATGTCAATATCGTGACCTATGAAAATGCCACATCAGCAAATTAGGCACCGCAGCATTGGTGTCTTATCGAGATCTGTATTAGAAAACTGCTTAATGTTTCTAGATCAGAGGAACCCTCTTAATGATAGAAAAGAATGTTAGGACATGTATAGATACTTATTATATTCAGTACTGCTATAATTGACTGCTTCAAGACAATCGTTCCTCGTCAGTGCTGTGTGTTCAGTTAGGAGTCTACACCTGTATATAGATTGTTTCATCTATTGTAAATATTTATACTAAACGATATTGCAAAATGCACTAAATACTTTTAAATACATTTGACGACTCTTTTTAGTCATGTTACCTAAGTAACTTTTGAATATCTGATACTGGATGTGAACTGACATTTTTGCTAAGAAATTAGCTACACTAGGAACTATGTCAGTGGCGTTTTAATTTAATACAAGGCTATAGATTTCAAGATGCCTCCAAATGAATAACTTAGATTGGCCTCACCTCATGATTTAATTATGAAGACTGGTTTTATAATAAAAGTGTTGTTTTTGATTACAAGGACAGTCTTATTTCTTCAACATAATATTGGTAACAGTCGATATATGACTTATCATTCAGACTACTTTACTATGAATGAGTTTTATATATAATACTGTCACATGTGAATATGGCTTTTTCAATTTTAAGCGTTGTAATAAATTCTGTTATCTATGAAATCTTTTTTTGAACTGTATCCTTTCTCTTGTCCACTTACTGTGAAATTTTTTCATTCGCGCACCATGAACTTTTCCCATATTTGATATGGTGATGCTCAAATTTTGAATTTATAGTAATACATATATGTTGAGGAACTTGGCTAGATGAATGATATTAGTGATCGATATATATATATATATATATATATATATATATATATATATATATATATATATATATATATATATATATATATATATATATATGAAAGTGCGATTTAAACCCTTGTAGAGTTTTTTTTACAGTGAGGGCTATTCCAGAAAGAAGGGGGAAACTCCTAAGATACTAGTTATTGATGAGGGGATTATGTCAGAATTGAGTAGGGATGCAGATATTTAACTTTTAAACAATCTGATACAATTCTGTTTTTTTTTTTAAATGATACACTTTTTAAACTATCTAAACCAAATTTCCAAATAGATTATCCTTCCTCAAATGCTGAACGGTTATTGTTTATTTCAAAAACAATTCAAACTAATTTGATACATTTCCGTATTGATCTATTTATTGAATATTTGTATGCATTTCTAGTTTGTAATGATGTGATGAGTCTCTAGCAGGAACTCTATTGAAATTGAAACCCCTCTTTTTCTGGAATAGCCCTAAGTGGCTTTTAGGCTTTAGTGAAGGTTTCACTGTTCATTAAAGCCACAAGCATATCGAAACAGAACAGAGAAATCCCTTGGGCCCTGTGATTTACGTAGAGCTGCAGCTCGTTGCTGCATGTGGCTGCAAAGGGGAGCCCATTCTGATGGTAGAAAGTAATTTTAGGGTCAGGCCTAAAACCACCAGTCGGTACTCTCTCAAAGCCTGTTACGAACACTAAAATATTACTTAGAGTCACATTCCTTATGAAGGTGATCATGGCTGGTGTCTTCTCTGTGGGTTCGAAATCTGCAAGATCTTCCTCTAGAGTTTTGTCTGAAATTAAATGGATGTGTTAACTTATTGATGTATATATTGGGAACATTATTATATCTAGGAACTGTAGGCAATACATTTGGGGCGGATGGTTTACTTAGAAATTTGGCCAGATTGAGCATAGAGCATGAAATTTTCTGAGTGATGTTTTTAAGTTTTCTTAATTGTTACACAGCGTCGGTTATCCTCTGACCGTTACTGGGGAGTATTATAGACCAAAAATGTCATAAAATGAGATTACTATGGGGATATGATAAAATGAAATTACTTAGGGGATATGATAACATGAAATTCAGGGAAGAAAGTGAACTAGCGGAAATTGTCACTAATACACTGTGATTTGCTGATTAAAACACGGCCTGCGCTGATGGCCATGTGGTATAAGGCATTGCCACTGACTGCTAGCTGTCTCTCACCACTGTCCGGATTTGAATCCCAACAGGGGCTTGTGAGAATGTTGCCAGTGACTTTGGGTTAAGCGTTGGTTTTCACCGGGTACTCCGGTTTCCTCCTCCAGTCACATTCTTAGTCGTAATATGGACGAAAAAAAGAAATTCCAAGTATGGTTATTATAGAAATTGTAGTAAATTGTCATTGTAAAAACGTGGTGTTCACTTACTCTCTACTGCAAAGAGGAAATGTTGGAAGTTCTCGTATATGTCTTCCTCAATTTCCCTATGCCCACTGCCATGGCAACTGAAGCGTGGCCGCAGGAGCTTAGTCAAGTCGTCAGCATTCAATGAGGTGGTATCATTTTCGAATAGTATCGAAAGGTTGTGTTTTTGCACAAGTTGAAGGACCTAAGAGAGCAATAGAGTGTATGTAAATCTTAATTATAAGTTTTCAGTTTTTCACCAATGTTTATCTTAACTATCTGCACAATGCTATTAACCCTTATGCTGCTGGTGGCTTATTTGGCCAATACAAAATAATGCAAAAAACCTGAAACAATGACTAAAAACATGGCACTTTGGTACTGATCCGAGAATACTCAGAGCTATCCAATGAGTACCAATATGACAGGGTTTTGATGGTTTTCAAAATTCTTGCAACATTGTGCTTTGGACGAAAGTAGGATCAGCGTTGGAAGGTTTATCAAGAAGGCAAATAAAATGACAGGTCATCAGGTTAATCTCTTTTGAACCACATCGTTTGAAGAGGACTTTTGCAGGTTCTCATGAAAATGAGACAAAATAGTTACTCAATTGATTCTTACAGAAAGCTCAAAAAATATTTATTTATCATTCTGCCCACTTACATCATAGCAGCGCAGGCCATCCATGAATGATTGAATCATTGCTGCTTTCCGCACTGCCACCTCGTGCTCCAATGCAAGTTCGATAAAAACAGCCTTATTTGCCAGGGTGGCCTTTAAGGTCAGTCCATCCACCGCTTCCCACCATCTACTCAACTCCAGAGCAACACTCATTTCTTCCTCACTCTCTGCCAATGAGATCTGAGAAAAAGAAATGTGCTTGGACATCAGGGGGGATAATACAAACATGAAATATATCCACATGAAAACCTGACATAATCCAAACCTTCCCGTTTGATAAATAAACCTGCCATTTTGAAATTGAACAAAATCACGTTCATGGTGGGATCATGAATGTGATTTTTTCAAAGTACAAAATGGGAGTTAGTTTATCGGAGGGAATCGCTGGTATATCGATATATTAGAAGTGGTGCTGTACTTAGCTTGCATATTTCAGATCGTTACATTGTATATGTGATTTTATTTTTGACAAGAATTATTGTGCATTATCGATAATTCCTCGGGTTATCTATAGGACATCGTGGCACAATGATCAAGGAGGCGATATGATCATCGTCCTAGCACTACTTGGTACGATGTAGTTTAGGTAGAGACAGTTTTTTGGGGTCCGTTGGTAACTTGGTACAATTTAGGCTGTAAAGCTCGCAATATGTTGATTAAACACTCCACAATTTCATTGATTGATCAATCAGTTTTTTTTATATACATAGGGTTTATTATGTTAGTAGTTTGTTCTTTGTACCACACTTCAGACAGGCAAAAGTCTATGAAACCTCTATTTGGACACCCTGTTTGCAAATATTGGCTGAGACCATGACGCATAGAAGGTTGTTGAATTAGGTTGGTGCCGGAGGCTCACCTGCTTCAGCTGGGCCTTGATGGAAGCATCCGTTACATCATCGATGCACGGTGGTGCTCTATGACCCATAATGTGTCCCACAGTCCATCGATTGAAAATCCTTGGCCCGTATCCACATTGGGTTATCATGGTTGCTACCATGACACCCATTGCCTTGAAAATACCACTTGTGTAGGCCTGGATGTTGCCTCTCAGGCCAAAACCATTATCAGTTGAACCTAATATAAATAAATTATGTACCTTTAATGTTTCTTAGAAAATTTAACACATTAATTATAAATTATACGGTATGGTACGGGTACGGTATATTTTATACGGTTCCGGTATTCTAACGGTATCGATACTGGTTACTTTCTTTACATTGTCGATGTTTTCGAAATTCTGTCCCGGGCGTTAGTGCTTGGAAAAGTGTGGTGGGGCTGGACGAGCACCATGGAAAATACATAGCGTGGCCCTCTCCACACTTTTCCAAGTACTACTGCGCGCGTTAGTATCTATCAAGGTGCAGTTAAAATGGCTACCGCCACTGGATGACGCGATCACGATGTATTTTCCCGCTGATCCCGCGACTCTGCACTCTTTTCCGCCTTGCCTGCTATATCAGCAGCGAGGCATTTTATTCATAGTACTGGTAAAAAAGTACCGGCTACTATTTATACGGTTAATCACCGGTATTTTCGGGCGGGGTATCGGTACCCTCATGGTACGGGTATACCGGTGTGGACACCTAGTGATCTTATTAAAATTTATCATTCAAAGATATCTAGGCTGGTGCGCTCAACTAGTACGTTTCACATTGAACTGGATAAAAGATGCAAGTGTGGTGAGACATTTTTATTTGCACGCAAATACTGACATTATTTGTATAATAATAAAGTGCTTGAAAAGGATTATCCTACAAACTGAAGCTGACATATACCTTCAAGTAAGCCACTGTCATGAATCAATGCCTGAACCAATAACCGGAAGAATTCTCGCCGAGGGCCACCCGCATCGAAACCATCTTCCTCTTCACCATCCTCCTTGGTAAAAATTACCTATAATTGTCATGAAATTGTTGGTTATTAGTATCTGATAGTAGTGATGTCATTGATATGAAATTATATCGATTCGATTAATTGATATATTTTTCGATTCGATTCAATACGCCGTAACATGCTCGTAGGGCACAATTATTTATAGGGATGTCAATGATATCCCTTTCTTTCGATTTGATTAATTGCTATACTTTATAAAGTACACCATTCCTTCCAATTTCCAATACCCAACCATTCGATGCGATTTATTTGACAAAGTGGGAAATCAATTTCTCGGAGTAGATTGGATTGTTCAGTGTATATTGAGCTGTGATTGAGTTTTTTCATGAAAGAAATAGGTAATATGTGATACCTATTTTTAATTATGGCTTTTCCAGCCCTCAATTATTGTATATACCTTGAGAAGACCTGCCCTCTTGGCAAAGTGGGGAAGTCTGAAGTACTTCAATGCCGAGACCCAAAGGCGGCGGCGGTTGACTACCATCAACCTTTCTGGCCCACTAACTGTGGATTCTCGAAAGGCTTCTAGCACCCCCTTGGCCACATCTGCATCAACTTCCTTTGTATGTGTTCCTTTATGTCTATGAATGAGAAAATTCAATATAGAATGGAAACATACTTATATTATTAATAAGTTCAGTCAAATTTAAACTTATCATGACTCTGCCATATTGCGGCTACATTGTGACAAGCCAATTCGGCTTTGATAACATCTGCCTTGGTAGCCTAGCTGGCAATATGAAAAGTGAAATTTCAAGATCATGCTAAACAGTGAAAAGATTGCTTTCGCCTTCAACAATGGTTTTTTAAGGAAGGACTGCAGTGGGACTGCAGCTTTAACCCTTATGCTACATTTACTAATACAAAAAAATGCAGAACAACTGAAAAATCAATGAAACCCTGACACATCTAAGAGTACTCAGCAAGAGCTATCCAATGAATTCCAAACATGGCAGAGTGTATGTGGTTTTCAAAAATCTTTGTGTCCTAGCATTGGATGGGTTAAGGAAATCTAGGGCTATGAGATTTGGGGTGGGCTATGATGATTTGAAAGCTTGAAGTCTGGTGATCTCATGGAGATTTTAACAAAGCCTAACCCATAGTTGCTGGCAACAGCTAGCAGTCAGTGGCTTCTGCAGAAATTGATTCAATTAATTGATTCAATATACCAAAATATTAAGAATTGATTGTACACCTATATCACTGATCGTTGTTTGTGACACTGCAATTCAATTTATGATTTAAACACACCTCTCTTCTTCAGATGCATATTGAAGAAGTGATCGAGATATAGCTTCTTGTATATCATCATCCTCACTATCGCCTCTGAAAAAAGAAACCAAGTTTAGGTTGCGCAGGTGCAATGAATTCATTCATAAGAAATGTTAATAATACAAAGATGAAAGTGTTACTCTGAAACCTACTCTAGCCTTACAAATGGAAAGTACTATTACTACCTACATTAAAATGTGGTGGTAACAAATTTCTTAAATCCTGCAAATTGTTTTTGTGCAGTATTCTAAGATGAATCTGATCTGTGTCAACAAATACCCAGCCAGCTGCCAATCACGGCAACATAGTTAAAAATTAGGAAACTGAAAATGCGAAAATTCAACAAAATTTAGTCACTGGAAGGCAAGAAATATTGTTAACTTTATAATTATTCATTATGATATTGTATCCTTAGAGAATTATCAATATTCAATTGTAACACAAAGATTTTAAAGGTGCTAAGATTCCCAAACAAGTTTGATCGATATATATACTAACAGAAATTCGTCAATTTGGAAGACACTCGATCCCATTTCAGCTGCACTTGTGGTAGGGTCACACTCTTCTGTGCAACTGGAAAAATAAGCATAAACATCCAATATTCTTTCATAGTAACATTTATAAATCATTAATTGTGATTCTTCATCATATGGTAAGTGTCTAACTAAATAGCAATTTATAAACAGTGAAAGACTTTAAGATTTGCGAAGTTTGCAACTGTTTTAGATTATAAATGATCATTTCAAGTGTCCTTATATCCGCCAAAACACACTCGTCCCGCTCCCAGAAGTTTGCCTGTATATAGCATGGGTGGCGCCATTTTGAAAGTTAAACTTGTCCAAACAAGTATAATTCAATAATTAATCTGGGTGCGGCAGCAAGAATAAACAATAGTGATATGGGAGGTAATCGGAAGTAATTGATTTTAAAGAGCTTTCGATTGATTTTATTGGCAAATATGGCCCCCAATGTCTGAACGCTATTTTCAGCAATTAGAGGCCAGCATCAACCAACGAAAACTGTAATTGGTAGAAAGGGTCCTATATTTGAAAGAATTTACATTATAGATACTAACGTCATTTCTGGATCACTTGTAGCGATAGTGCTTACGAGAGACGTTGATGCCTCCCTGCTGCAGTGATCACTTCGAGATGTTGTCTGCAAAGTGTTAGGGCCTGAAGTACTAGCAGCTGTAGAAATTGAAGTTCCCAACCTAGCAAGGAAAAAAATGCATTCATAAGCACTTTCAAAATCAGTAATGTGCTGTATTAAAATGAGACACAGAACAAGTTAGCTTTTCTCTTAGATAATATATAGGGCCAGGAATCGTTCCGAAATTTCGGCTTGATTAATCGCCGAGGTTTCCGACTGATCAATCGATTAAAAACGATTATTTTGAGAGTGCTATATCCTTCAAAACACGCTAGTTCGGAACCTGGAAGTAAAGCCAAGTATAGCGTGGGAACGGCGACGGCGCCATTTTGAAAATCAGACTTGTCAATACAATACGAGCTTACGATTGATCGTCCTAGCCTTAATAATATAATACAGGTGAACTTGGATATGACGGACCACTATACGACAGACTTTTGCATATGACGGACAATATGCTTGGTCCCAGTCCGATGCATATCAAGTATTCGTCATATGTATACGACGGATTTTGCATATGACGGACCAATTTTCCTGGTCCCGTTGAGTCTGTCATATCCAAGTTCACCTGTACTAGGGTTTGTATGATAAAAGATTTCTTATGTATCAATGTATCGATTAATTGCAAAAATGTTCACATGATTAATCAATCGTGTTCGAGTATTTATTGTTGTTTTACATATTGGGCAGGTTACAGGTATTTATTGATTATGTCAAATGTATGCCTAATGAATACAGCTGGTTTTGCCAGGGCCAAATGCTCGAGTTCTCAATTGATCATACAACCAATATCAGGGTTCGACATAAGTACTAGCATTTAAAAGAATTTTGGTTTCAGAATCATCAAATCTATGAGAAATAATACATGACATTCAGGCATATGTTATAACTGATTTCACGCAAGCCAGAAATTATGTCGGGCAAGTAAAAATTATAAACTACTTGCCAGGCATAGTAAGTTAGTTCAGAAACTAAAGTTGGTGCTTGAATATATAACACCATTATCAAACTCTATAAAAAAAACTTAAGCTACAATATCGAAATGCTTCAGGGAAAGTCCAGGAGCATGTATAATTATCACTGACCTACGACGTTTTGGGGGTTGAATGTCTGGCAGCTCATCAGACTCATCATCAACCTGTAAATCAGAACATACAAGGTATTTGAAAACTGTAGTTAAATGTGTGCACATATGTTCAGAGCTTAAATATTTTTATCTAACATATTTTGTTACCTATTGCAAGTCACTTGCAGCAAGTGTCTTCAAAATTTCTTGAAAATCTGAGATGGCCCGGTAATAAAGTATGTGAGTTGCCATGGAATAACCCTATTTCTTTTTGTATTTCAGCCATTGTCCTAGGTGGAACTAATTGAAGGTTTGAAGACGAAAGGTATGTATAATGAGGTGTTATAAATCATTCCTTTTGCCAAAGATTTCCAAAAATTATTAGCAAGTACAATATAAAGATGTTTACATACAAAGAAGTAAATTCTTAAAACTTTAAAGTGCCGCCATTGGATAGTTTTAGTGATCTAAAAAACTTACACTGTCAACATCTCCATGAAAGTTTGCCGAGGGGCGTAAGTAGAGAGTGTTGCAGCTTCTTAATGACTTGATAAATTGACCATCCAGCTCTTGGTTTGGGGCCAGACCAGGAGACACTAGTTTGTTCCCGCAGCTTATCAATACATCAACTCTGAAAGATAAACCATTGTTTCAGGGTTATAGCCAGGATTATTAAAGCATACATTAAAAACCTGGGTTCGACTTTCCCACGGGCATATGACCCTGGATTTTGCTGTGGGCCCCTAGATTTTTCAGACTAGGAGCTCAAAATACTATGTATATTAACCAGAAATGCTGTTTTTGACCACTTTTTTTTAATCAAAATACCTTTTCGGCCCCCTAGCCAAAAATCTTAAGTGTCAGACCCTGATTAAACTGCATTTACCAAATTTCTGTCTTTCCAGATTGAGCTCTGTTTATTTCAATTCTTTATTACAATTACATTTAGTAGAAATTTGTGTCGGTGAGGGCTCTTTAAGCTTGACTATCTAACATTACAATGAAAATTCCTGTTCACTAAACTTCTGACTCATTACACATATTGTATTGTTCAAACCTGTATTTAAATTACATTTACCTTACACCTGGAGGAATATGGGGGAATGCCTCCTTCATCCTGTGCAGCAATTCCCTGTTCCCCCAAGCACAATCTACCTCAAAAGAGGACCTAACATTGTCCAAATGATGGAGATTGGCTAACTGGCCCTGCCTTGGGATGAGGTCTCCATCAGGGTCACACAGGAGGATCAATTTCCGTGTGAAAGGTTTGCTTTTGCTGTGTTTGGGTTTTCTGAAATGTAATGAAGTATAATCAATTCCCGATGCTGTAGATCTCATATTTTTCAATATTCCTATTTCATTTTTCAGGATGTCCAAGTGCAGAATGTGTGATGGCTTGATGAGGATGGAAAATGACTTCAGTGGTCATTTGAATGATGTCTACCAGCACAAGTTCTATCAGATTTTCATATTTTATGAGGTAGGCACACTTTCTTGAGTCGTTGCAATTCAGCCATTGCTTTGAGAAGTTACTGATTTTAGGGAAGGAATTTTGATATATTTGGTTTATCAATCCAAAAAATCTGAATACATGTATTTCAATAAATTAAATCATATTCTAAAATATTACATTCATTAATTTACAAGTCCAAATTAAGAAGATATCAATTTCATTATCTGAAATTATTATGTTTTGAACCAAATTCTTGATGCAGTTCCTTATATGCATTCACTCACTGACTCAGTAGGACACCTAGAAGTGAGTTTCTATTATAAGACTGTTTTATTGCTAGGATCAGTGTTTGCAGTAATGGCATGTGTACACCCACTAGAAATATATATCAGCTTGAATGATCCATGTGCAAGTTGTGGTTTTGAGAACCTTGATTTGCACATCTCAACAAGCTGGAATTTTGATCTCTATTCATGAGCAAAAAAAAATGTTTTTAAAAAAAAACAGTAGCCAGATAGTAACTTAAGAATTGTCATGGGCTCTTGATGGTACCTTGCTTGTCAGTGTGGTACCTTGCTTGTCAGTGTCTGACACTTAGATATTAGGCCAGGGGCCCAAAAAGATATTTTGCTAAAAATCTATGGGGTCAAAAACAGGATTGCTGGTTATTATACATACTATTTTCAGAGGATAGAGTTACACTGAATGAAAAATTAGTAATTATCATGGGCTATTGATGGTACCTTGTTAGTAGGTCCCTATTATTATTATTATCATTATAGCTGGCAACACAAGTGGTCAAATTGAAAGATGGCATGTTGTACCAATATACTACTATTATTTCTATATACCAGATAAGTATTTCTATACACGGTGCAACATCTGTTGCAAAACATTATTTTCTGAGCATGGCAAACTGCCACTGAAGTTGATTTGAAATTCTGATCAGGATCTATAATAATTTTGATAATATATTTTCACAACTTGTTTTTGATTATAAGATTTCATCAAAATTGTCCAGCGGCTTTTGGCCACTGTGAGCATTAATGGGTTAAGCTATTTTTCTCACAAAGCATGACCCCTGTTTCCTTTTCTGTGTTTCAGTAACTACTTTGCTGCCGACACTTTTGCGGCTGTTTGGATAGCTTTGATGTTTCCCTTGGTAAGATACTGCTGCAGACCACGTCCTCCCATGTCATAGGCTTCCTAGACAAGTGTCTGCGAGAGGCCTCAACCCTGGATTCCATCCTGGACTTCAGGCATGGACACTTCTGGACATTAGGATTTGTTAGTTTAGTGAGTATTGCTTCCTTTTTTCGACCCGTTTGTCATCTGGAGTGAACATGTCATGGTCCAAAATCTTTGAATATTACTTATCAAAATGTTTAAAAACGCTATATCAAAGCACAGTTTACATGGCTTGAACACAGGTTTATTGAAAATCACTCTCTGAGGTAGAGTTCAATGGCGAAGTTTACAGATCTCTGTGGTGATATACCTGAATAGTGAGATTGCATTCAGGGCCTATCTAAAAGCTTGTTTAATATCTTGTACATTCTGTGTTTAAAAAAATTGCTGAGTTACTGATGAAACCAAAAGGAACAAATGAATCAAACAAATTTATTGTCAAGATATTCCACATGTCAGATCATCTGTACACTCCATACGAAAAATGGTTCATTATCAAATTATTTGTGTCATGATACCCTTAAGAGTGTAACACATGTCTGTGATGGAAAGAAACTTTTTATCAAAAATTTAAACTACTA
Source organism: Maea johnstoni (assembly GCA_963942565.1). Classification (NCBI taxonomy): domain Eukaryota; kingdom Metazoa; phylum Annelida; class Polychaeta; order Spionida; family Magelonidae; genus Maea; species Maea johnstoni. Next base: position 30,555,868 of record OZ012690.1, read on the forward strand.
ATGGATATGTGGTGTTTTAGAATCTGATACAGCATTTTGATGTTTGTTGATTTTCGATGACTTTAATCTGGGTAAAGGTATGATTAGGGTCTGATACTGTTAAGAGGAACTGGTATGAGTACAGATATTGTTTCAAAAAGTACTGATCGTACCATTTCATTCCTTATAGGTACTCTTAACGATACTAATCACTGTAAAGTCATCGTTTATTAGGGATTGTCCAAGATCCTAAACATGACTTTTAACGATTAAGTTTATCAGATAATAATGCAATTAAGTTAAACAGTACCTTTAAAATACTGTACCATTTAATTGGTACCGATACTGTACTGTTCAGTTTCTTTCTTATAAGTATCCTACCCTAGGTGAAACAGATTTTCCTAGTGTGTTTGTCGAAAATCCTATTGATAATGTTGAATATATGGTTAACACTTATTTGCCTCTTTGTTTTTTGAAGGAGGGCTCCGTTCATGCGCAGATCCGGCAGGATGCAGAATGCCGATGAGCTGTTATTTCTGGCTCATGTGGTGAATAGACTGTCCAATCACAATTCCAATCTGACAGTGCAAATCTTTAAGGATGAATGGACAAGGATATCATCAAGCTTCCAGATATAATGAAATATTGCTCTTATGTCAAACTTTTCTACTCCTGGAAATTCACCCGTAAGACATCCTCATCAATGGCGGACGGTGTGTCAAAAACTCCTGTGTATGAACCTTCTAGCAACTTCACCTCTCTACTTACAAACTCCACGTTAGATGTTGCCTCCAATCAAAGCTTACCGTATCAACCAAACTTGATTGGTGTGTTCTCATCAGTTGTTCCAGGTTAAGGATGAGCAAATGTAACAACCTAACTCTTATGCTGCCAGTGGCTGATTCGGCCAATACGAAATGGTGCAAAAACCCTGTGAAATGACCGAAATCCTGGTACATGGCTACCCATCTGATAGTAATCAGCGAGAGTTACCAAACGAATATCAACATGGCAGGCTTTAGATGGTTTCCAAAAATCTGTTTCCCTGTGCCTTGGACGAAAACAGCCTCAGCATCAGAAGGGTTAATTGTCAGTATCGGAAAGGTTAATTGATTATTGTAGGAATAAAAATACTTTACTTGGTTTGAGGAAAATATCCCCCAATGAAAGTTTAAATTAAAAGTTAAAATTTCTTTTTTCCAAAAATAATATCTCTAAAAACTAGGGTCCAATCAAAATGGTTGTAAATTTGATTTTAGATATTCACTGGAGCAATTTTTGATGAGTACCGTGGACTTGTCATTTAGTAATTAGATTGCTTAAACTGTTTAACTAGTCTGTTATGAAACTGTTCTTAATTGAACAAATGTACATTGTACCAAACTGAAATGCAAGCTTGCAGTAGAAAGGATATATATATATATGTATGTATGTACGTGCAAATCAGGGCTCTTTTGTAAACATGTGATAAGGATCCCTAACATTGTATCTGATTTGTTTCTGAGAATTTGAAACCTCTGTTTATGCACAAATGATGTTTACATAACTCTGAAAAGGACTGAAATACATGCATGATGTCAAGGGGGTAGCCTAAGCTAGTATATTGAAACTGGATACACAAAAAAATAGAATGCAAATGGCTGATATTTCTCAGAAAAAACTAGCATGATATTTAGATAACAATCACAAACATGCATTACTTGAATGGAATGTGTTTGGTATTTAAGTTAAGACTCAGCATTCACATTTTGAAAAGTAGTTTTAATGAGGAGACAATACAGTAGTTTCAGAAGTTTCTCTCATATGGCAGTGACTAGCCAGTAAGTAGTGGAGAAAATTGAGTACTTGGTGAAGATTACCACTTTAACTCATGTCACCGGGCAAATTTCTCTGGTCTAGGACATTCCTCAAAAAAAATATAATTACAACAAATCTTTACGGGTGTATAAGAACTTTTAATGTTCATTTCAAGAAAGGGTGAAAATACTGACAACTTTTGGAATCAGGTTGATAGTAGCATATTTTATAACTTTATCAATGCGAAGCATATGTACAGTGGTCATGCATCATATAGAAATTCTTTGGGCCAAAGAAAAAACATTTGCCAATTATTGCAGTCTCTTCAGTCTTCAAAGGTAACATCCAAATTAAGTTTGAAATTTGTCTCACTAAATTCAGGGACAATTCATCTGACTGGTTATCTTCTCACTTGATCAATTCAATGATACCCTATGTGACAAATGAAATTATAAAATTCACAGTATCGTTACTGAATTGCATTATAAGTTCCAAAAATCAGACCTTACGTCATTTACCCTAAACATACATATACTTAAAGGCATGGTACAGTATTCGACAAGGTGACAGTGGCATCTAAAACTTAAAATCCATTTAAAATATACCCCACAGGATGATTGGTGAACCCCCTTTTTTAATTAAAATTTTCAAAGGGGAATGATAACTTATGCAAAGTTCAATCGATATCTACATGTGAGGTATACTTTAAATAGCTTGAAATTTTAGATGCCACTGTCACCTTGTCGAATACTGTAACATGCCTTTAACAGTGCTCATGAGTTCATATTCTGTAACTTTCTTTATTACTACTTAAATGCAGGCTTACAATGACTGTTGTTCTCAAAACCACACACAATTTCACAGCATTGGGCTAATGATTCACTAGACTTATACATACATTAAAGGGATGAACATCAAGTTATATGATTTGTCAATAAAGAGAATGACTTTAGTCGGCATACACAAATGTTACGTACAGATGGATTTGTGAAGATTCAATGTGAGACTTAGCCATAGTAAAAGGCATGGTAGTTGCTGTTCATGTCAGACTAAGAGGAATATTATAACACAGTAGTCACAGGGTAATTATTTTCATGTATAAATGATCAGTGTCCGTATGTTTGCCTGCAATGTAACTTTTAATACATTCATTTTAAGTAAAAACCTAGTAAAAACAAATTTTATATCGAAGGTGCTCTCTTGCAAGATTAATGGGCCTGAAGTATTTCCTGCTCAATATAATTCAGTCGCAAGCACACATTTAAGTTTAAACATCTGATATATTTTAGCATTTGGGCTTCTTGAACAGAGTTAACTGAACAAATAAAGAGTGTAAAAATTAGTCTTACAATTGGCAGTTACAATTGAATGCAAATAATTAATCATTGCATAATTAATTCATCACTTTATCAATAAGCATTTTCAAGTTTTTCATGTTTTTCATACCTACAGGTTCATGATAATTACGTCATTTCATGGTCCAAATACACAAGTGGCAGCTTGTATGCTTATTACTCTTAAACACGGAGATTCAGTACTTGATACAATGAGTTTGAACAAATATGTCATGAAAAAACCTCATGTATTTTAACAGTACGAGAGTTGCTGAATGGTTATATGGTGAATGATATTACGGCAGTAGCACAAAGTGAAAAAGAAGTTAAATGTATAGGAACTTAAGCAAACTATACAGTTAAATGAATAGTTTGATATGCTCTGTTTGTACCTGCAATTGGAGCAATCGCTCGTGCCATGAGGAAAAGAAAATGGTGTATAAAGTGCATAATAAATATTTAAAGCAAATGTTTTGTTTGTTATTGCCGATTAGTAAGATTACGTAATACAGTACAGGGCCTGAATGACATTTGTACCACAGTTGCTTGCCTTCCAACAATTAGAGGCCTCGAAATGTGTAGGTTTATAGGACTAAGACAGGTCAGATAGCAAGGACAGATTCCCCCTTCAAAAATATAAAAACATTTATAGAAATAAACTGCCGACTGAACATACTTTTCCATACAGTTAATTATTATACAAATATGACATCCATGTCGGGTTTCCATCCGGAATAACTCCCCCAGGAAGGACTGTCGCTCAAGGGCGAAGCCTGAGGACAACCCTCTCAAGGGAAAGTTATTCCTGGTGGAAACCCCAAAGGGATGTCATATCTGTTTTATTATACCAAACAGAAAAGGGGGAAAAATTACAAACACCAGAGATTTTGGATAAATGCTTGTCGTCTGCCTCGTTGAACTAGTTTCACCTGTAGCAAACTCCGTAGGTGTTCAGTCTAGCGGTCATTATTCTTTGGGCTAGTGATGATTATTCAACTATTTCATGGCCGTTGCTGTGAATTATTCAACTATTTCATAAGCTGTTAAGGACAACAGCCTGTCACTAAGAAGTGAGGAAATCATGACGATTAATCCAAGGCCCTTGACCAACCAGAATCAAGAATTTTCATGTGAGGTATAATAATAAGTGATGTAGATTGCGATATATTGACTTTTGTTCTCATGCATTAAAAATGAATTCCAAACAAACAAATCCAATTATGTAGTGACCCATCAGAGTGCAACATAGGTTCAACTGTTGCAAAACATTATTTTCTGAGGCAAGGTGCCCCTTAAGTTGACTTGCCCCACCAGCACTTTCTCTTGCCCCTCCACTTTGTTAAACAAAAGTGAGATTGGTCTTTGTCCAAAACATTACTTGCTGAGCGGGGCAAGTCAGGATCTTGTTCTGCTTGTCCCATTGCCATTTTTGCCGTAATCTCGTGTGTGGAGGCATGGGAACCCCTTTGATAGTAATGGACATACCTCGCTGATCACTCCTGAGCACTCGAAACAAAAGAGAGTTGCACAAAGATACACATCGACGATCTCAAGACAATGGGTTGTGGTCAGGATGCTATAAATAGGTGCTAGCTATGAGTATGTGAGGTCACCAAGTGAAGTTGGTGTGGAGATTTCTCACTAGAATTTTCAACGTTATGGTCTGTAAAAATCTTCAGGGGTATAAAATCAAAAAAATACTTTTTATTGGGCATAGTCAATGATATCCCTAAAGTAACTCTGAACCTGTAGTAACCATCACCTGCGTAATTAATGAGAATATGTCATTTGAAAAAAAAGTTGTGTAAATTTTGAAATAAAACAGAATATGGATTGAATAATGACAGGTGGCGATGATATTCTCTACCTGATAACACTCAGGAACCTAGAGATACACCTAGTTATAGGATTATGCTGCTTTGAGGTGTGTTTTGGGACAGGGCTTTTAACTGGCTTGCAATGGTACCCATCACCTTAAACAACTGCAGACAGTCTGGTGTTTTGAATGAGAAGCAGACAGCCTGCTTGATGTCTATAAAGTTCATTGGGGAGCAATATTTTCTTGTATAAACACTAGAAAACAATACCTACCACTTTTTTTAAACATACAAATTGAAAATTAAATTCATAAATAGTCAAATTCATTCTTTAATTCAATATTTAAACCCTGAGGTGGTGATTCTGTTGCCATGACGACAGTCCGTATTAGAAAACCGTATACAAAAGTCATCTGTTCAAAAATAATAATGCCCTGTTACTATGGCAACATGTTATAATATGTAATAGAGGGTACTGCTGCGAGACTGTGAGCGGTCAGTTGCAAAAACATTAAAAAGACCACTCAGCCATCAGAGCAGGCCCTGGAGAAGAAGTGAACTAAGGTAAGCTATAACTCAATACAAATACCTGGTAAAGTTAGCTAAAAAAGAGGCAGCGCCTCCTTGTCTTCCTCCAGAGCCTGCTCCAGGCCTAAATCTTGCCCTGACTTCCTCCTCTATCGAAGTATATCTCCCACTGGGAGTCCCAGACCCTGTTGAATTATTTTGTTTATCTGCTGGATTTGCGTCACTGAGGGCTCTCCTCAGTGACGAGAGTTGCTCTTCAGAGAGCATATTGTTTAGAACATCGTTCACGTTGCCCGCCATGACGATTATATTTTAAATATCGTCTGCCAGCTTGTGCTCTGGCGGGAAAAACGGACGGAAAAAAACGAATGGCCCTGAACGTGTATACTGAAACAACGTAAATCTATAAATATACTGCCTTGGACGTTCGTTTCGATCGAGTCCAAGGCACTTTCAAACGTAATTTTTTCAATGTTTAATTACATTTTCTAAACATTTAAATTGAAAATCAATGTTTAAATTTACTTTGGATTTAAAAAAGAGGTTTTTCAATGTAAAAATTGTAATTTCATTTTCAATGTTTTTTTTGACTTTTGTCCACAACGGCGCCCCATAGCTTTCATTTTTTTTATCATACTATGATGAAAATACTCAAGACAAAACATAATGACATTTTCCTTCGCTCTTTTTTTCTTTGTCTTTAATCCATTTATTACGATGGTGCAAGTGTAAAAGCAGAAAAAAATATAATAAAAAATTTCTCCACCGTTTTTCCAAAAACAGCAGAAAAAAAAATTTAAAAAAGAATTCTCCACCGTTTTTCCAAAAACAGCAGAAAAAAAATTCTGCTTTCCCACTTGTACCATCGTAATTTATGCATGTGGCGCAAAAAATTGACTTGATGATTTTGGCCATCTCTGACAAGACCAAATTTTGGATAAAAAAGTGAATATCAAGAAATCTTCATAAGGACACAAAGTGCAGCTCTCCTTCAAATATATTGTTTATGTTATATCATTTCTATGCTCTTTACGAAAGAACCATCGCCATGCGACACTTATCTGGATAATATCCAGACATGAAAGATTTTCTGATTCAGTTTCTCCGGTGCTTCTTTCGAGCCTACATGTCAACGATTATGTTCAAAAACAAGATAAAGTTCCCACGTTGTTACTGTTCAAGGGGGGTTTGTTCATGATTGCCGCATACAATTGGTGTGAAGTGTGTACTAGTATTACGGAAATGATAAATAACATTTACTAAGAGAAGATTAATACTTGAATTAAAGTACAACCCTACTCAATACCCGGCTCATTTTTAAAGTTGAATATCTGAAAACAGGATATAGAAGACAACGTCACTTATATTATTGTTGTTGTTGTTGTTGTTGTTAGAGATCCGTAACCGCATTGTTCCCACGGGGTCGACTCCCGAAGGAGGACCTACGGAGGTCTCCCCTACCACCCAGGCCACTCGTCACCCCCGGGCCTTTTATACCTCTCTGTTCCCTCTCCCCCCGTACTATTGTCGTGCATCCTGCATCCGGTCAGTACCCCCCCTGTACTCCCGTCCTGTACATATAACCTACCAAGTCTTTGGTCCGTTTCTTCCTTGTCTTCTTGTCTTACACATATATTCAACCCCACAAAATGGAGAACCCCTCAACAAACCTCAAACCCCACACACAAACTGTGTTAATTTATTATATCAATAACCGAACAATAAACAGTAAAGCTCCACTTCGTCTCTCCTCCTGTGTCCTCCGTGCCTACCTGTTTCGGTGCCTCTCCCTTACACCATCGACTCTCTTCCCCTTTACCGTTTAGTCTGAATCAACAACTGTGTTAGATAAAAGGAACATAACATATATGTTTACAGGCACACCCCTATCGCTTCTCCTCTTCTCTCTTTTTCATCATCTTCCTCACCCCATCTCCCACTGTCCTTGCTAATACTTCTGATGGCTCCCCGACTAAACCCACTATCTCCTTCAGTTGTTCTCCTTCTTCTTTGCCCCCCCAAACTTCCCATCTTTCTTCCCCCCATATTCGCCTTACCTTCCCCAACATTCTGTTTCTCTCTACTCTGTATGCTTGACATTTAAGCACTACATGTTGTTCGTTTTCGACCTCCCCTTCTGTGCATTTCTGGCAAGTTTTATCTTGAACTGTCCTCCCTGTCCTATTCCTCAGACCTAGTGATCCTGCTCTGATGTTGAAGACCGTTCTGCCTTCTTCTCTGTCTAACCACTCCTCAAATTTCTTTTCTTCCTTACTTCTGTATTTTTCTAACGTGCTCTTATTTCTCATCCCCTCTTGCCACTTCCGCTTATCCCTTTCTGTTACCGCTGACTTCACTTCCATTTTCCATGTATTTCGGCCTAATCTTAAACTTTCTCCCTCCAGCCCCACCTCCTCGGTCATTACATTTATTATGCCCATCCATGGTAATCCCTTTTCTTCTGCCATGTTCCATGCTTGCCTAGCCCACCTCTCCCGCTCCAGCGATGCTACCCTGCCTGCAAACACCAGTTTCTTCTCCATTACTCTATTTTCGAAACTAACCCAACCTAAATCGCCATAAATTGCCTCATAACCTGTCCCTTTTTCGCCCCCTATAGCCCACCTTCCTACTTGCCTCTCAATTATCTCTAGCTTATGCTTGTCACTCTCTGCCATGTCGAAAACCTCCACTCCATATAAGATGCTAGGGATAGCCAGAGCTTCCCACAGTTTGGTCACTACTCCTGCCCTTTGGTATGTGTCTGACGTTACATTCTTTATCACCCCCTTTATCCTGTTCGCTTTCTTGATCACATTTTTAACGTGCATTTTGAACATGCCCTTTACCCCTGAGAACCATATTCCTAAGTACTTGTATTCTTCCTCCTCCTTAATCTCCAAACAGTAGACGTCCCCTTCCTGTATCTGCCCCTCTCCCACTTTCCATCTTCTGTCCTTGCTGCTCTTCTTTCCTATGTTTACTACCTTGCTCTTAGATGAATTAAACTGCATTTTCCATTCCCTTCCATACTCCCCTACCATTCTCAACATCTCCCTTAAATCCCCTTCCCCTTGACCTGTGACGACCATATCGTCCGCAAAGAACAAACCTGGTATTGTAACCTCCCCAACCTTGACCCCGAGTCCACTTTCGACTAACCTATCTCCTAGCTCTGCCAGATATATCGCAAATAACACCGGTGACATCGAACATCCTTGCTTAAGTCCCTCTTTCACCTCAAACCAGTCTGTCTCTATCTCCCCAAACCTTACCTTACATGTGTCCCCTTTATACAGCTCTTTTAATACTCGCAGAAATTTCCCCCCGAACCCGTATCCCTCCATCTTTTTCCAGAGACCCTCTCTCCACCCTCTGTCATACGCTTTCCTCACGTCCAAAAAGGCCACCTTCATATTTTTCTTCCTCTTCCCCTGGTCAAAAATCTGCCTTAATATAAACGCTGCATCGCACGTGCTTCTACCCTTTCTAAACCCAAACTGTATTTCCCCTAATATCCCTCTCTCTTCTACCTCTTCTTCCAACCTTCTCCGTAGGATTCTGGTGAAAAGTTTATACATGCTACTATTTACTGTAATTCCCCTGTAGTTTCCCAACTCCTGTTTTCTCCCCCCTTTGTATAAGGCTGTCACTACCCCTTTTTTCCATGCTGATGGTACTTTTTCCTCTTTCAATACTTTATTGAAGATATCTGTCGCCCACTCGATAACTTCCTCCCCCCCTTCTATCAGAAACTCGCTGGGTATGTCATCCTCCCCCACTGCCTTCCCTTTTTCCATTTCTTTTAATGCTGCCCTTACTTCTTCTATCCTAATCTCCTCTCCCAGGCCCCCTTCTTCCTCCTCGCCTTTATCTTCTCCTCCGTCCTCTACCCTTTCTTCTGTCTCATGTGCCGTGTATAGATCTCTCCAATACTCCTTTATGAAAGTTGCCTGTTCCTGTTTGTCCACTATTTCTCTACGCCCTTCTTCTAGCACTACCTTCCCTTTTTTACTTTGTTTCTGTTTTCCATATGCCCTCCAGAAACGTTTTATCTCCCTCCTATTTCCTTTTTTCATCCCAGTTATAAGTTTCAGCTCCTTTCTCTTTCTTTCCTGTACCTTCAATTTGTTTACCCTCATTTTTGCCTTTTTGTACTTACCCAGGCCTTCTTTTGTTCTCCTGTAGTTTCGTAAACCCACTCTCCTTTCTCTAATTGCCTCCTTCAGTTCTGCTGGTATGCCTCTTGCAGCTGCTCTGCCATACACCTTCCCTATTGTTCTCCCCCCTACCCTCTTCATACACTTTTCAAACTCGCTTCCTTCCTCTTCTACGTTTCTATCTACCCTTCTTCCAGTTTCTCGTATCGTAAATTACGATTTTCATTGTTGAAAATCGTAATTTACGATTTTTCTGTTTCTCGAAGCTGAGCCGTTCGTAAATATTTACGAAAATCGCGTAAAATTTACGAGGACCTCAGAGGTCATCGTAAATTTACGAATGACGTTTTTGGACCCTTGTTGCATGGCAACGTGGGGTAATCTCACGCACCTACACGGGCACTTGACCACACGACCAACAGGGCAGGCCCGTGATTTATAAATATTTACATATAATTTATCAATATTTATAAATAACCTGTGTATGTTAATATATGTTTAATTAATATATGCACGTGCATAAATATTAATCATTTATTTATGGATAATTGTTTAAATATAATAAAATAAATGGTTTCTGAATATTTATTAGATCTCATAATTATTTACGAATCAATAAAAAAAATACAATCATTCATAAATAATGTATAGATACTTTTGATTTTGAAATGTCTATACGTTATATCTATATATCGTTTATTAATATCAAAACATGCGACAAGTACGATGCATCATCAAGTGTGAATGAGCAAATAGGAACTTATATTGTAACGACGGGGGGGGGGGGGGTGGGAAGAAAATACAAAAACTACTTATGTTCACGACGATTTTGGGGAGAGAAAATACAAAAACTTCATTTTCACGATCATTTTTTTCTTGGGTGGGGGGGGGGGGGGGGGAAGAAAAAGAGGAGAAATAAAGTTCTAACTTTTCTCCTCAAAAAACGGCCGTGAAAATGACTGTTTGCTTGGCTCGTTTTCGTAGTAAAGGTAGCCTAATAATTTGCGAAATTCGCAATATAGACCACGTACGTGTATATCATGGAATATCATTTATACAAAGTAAAACGACCATATTAATAATGGAAACATGTATTTATTCGTATGTATATCTATCAATATCTAACATCTATCTATCTGTCTATCTGTATGTATGTATGTATGTATGTATGTATGCATATATATATATATATATATATATATATATATATATATGTATGTATGTATGTATGTATGTATGTATGTATCTATCTATCTATCTATCTATCTGTCTGTCTGTCTGTAAACGTATATCTATCTATCGTTTTATTTTCTCTCCCCCCCAAAAATGAACGTGAATATAAAAAGTATTTTTTAAATTTTCTCTCCACCCCAAAAGTCGTGAAAAAAAAGTTCTTTATTTTCTCTCCCAAAACAATAGTCGTGAATATATATATATATATATTTTAAATTTTCCCTCCCCTTAAAACGGTCATGAAAATAGAAGTGTTTTATTTAATTTCTCCCCCCCCCCCCCCCCCCCCCCCCAAAAAAAAAGGTTATGAAAATAAATGCTCTTTCACACTTGGTCCATCGCAGACAAGCCAAAAAGCACTATATAACCCGGGAATTTTTCGCAAACACATGACCAATGTGCGCTTTTATATATTTCACTTGAACTTTTCTTGATACAAATTCTTGTATTTAAAGCCCTAGTAAACTTAATTTAGAAATAATGTCTATTGATTTGTCATGGTCTTAACTATTGCTCTAAGGGCTAATATAGTGCAACCATGATACAATATTGATACATACATGCATACATTGACTGTGCTCCGCCACTAAAATATTCGGACACCCCTAATTCTGCTTAGGCTATTCCAGAAAGAGGAACAAAGGGGGGGGGGGGGGGGGGCTAATGTTAGATTTGAGTTTATTGTTGAATAATGGTTGTCTAATACAGCCCCTCTCAGAAAAAGTAATATTTATACTTCCTCGGTTTTCCCCGATAATTAAAAACCGTTAACCATTTAAGCAGTTAATTTGAACGACGAACAATACTGCATAAAAACGCAATCTATCTACCCTTTTCACGCACACATATGGTAGTAGGTCCATGTTTGATTATGGAATATTTTGTTGCCTTTGTACGCAGGGCGGAAAGGTAATTGCTGTATCCTTCAATATACGCTACGGCGGGATAAATGCCCCATCCATCCCTGACGTTCATGTCAGTGATGCCACTCCCATAGTGAGTGGCATACGCAACAATATGACTATGTACGCAACAATAGGACTATATGCGCAACAAAAGGACGTCACAATAATATTTTATCGTAAATGACGTCATCAATTACGAAATTTCGAATTCATTTACGAAGAGCTTCGAGAAACGCAATACCTGATCTTCGTAAAAACGTTCCTAAATTTACGAATCGTAAATTACGAACGATTCGTACTTTACGATACGAGAAACAGGCCCAGGTGAACTTGGATATGACGGACCGCTGTAGGACGGATTTTTGCATATGACGGACAATATGCTTAGTTCCAGTCTGCTGCATATCAAGTATTCGTCATATGTAAACGACGGATTTTGCATATGACGGACCAATGAGGCTCCCTGCACACTAATCCTGCAGATGTCGCCACTATCGAAGCGGTCCCCACCTACGGCTTCCGGGTCAAAGGCCAACGCTTGAGTGCATCTAGATGTGTGTGTCCGTGTTATATCCAGGGGCCAAATTTGCAGGATGCTCATTTCCATCTGCGACAGGACCTAAGTTGTTGTTACCCATTTTCGTATTTAATTTAACATTTAAGCTTGCAGTGGCTAAAAGAAATCCGATTATTTTCCTAATATTTTCTGACAAAAGTGTAATAAGGAAATATTTAAAGGAAAAATAATATGATGCTGGCATGGCCAGAAAGCGAGCGCGAAGCATCGGGTGATTTCATTTTTTTTTGTTCTGACCAAAAGATTAATAGCATAAAATTACTACGATTTCAAACTGTCGCAAAATCATCATTCTGTAGCAGGTTTAAGATAGCAGTAAAGGGCTAGTAGAACGAATTGTGAAGGTTTTGAAATTTGAAACCTGGCGAGTAATCTATTTTTGCCGTAAACATTGAGTCCACCATTGCGGCAACTTTTCCCACTACTAGAGATGTTATAAGACTTACTAAGATTTCAACCTTTCCCAGAATCTTCCTTCGCTAAAGATTTAAAAACAATTTTTAAGCATGCAGTTCTAACAATCCAAACTGCATTAACTCATGGAAAGCTTCTGATGATTTAATTTCATACTGATCAAATGATAGCATACATTTTTGCAGTAAACATTGAGTCCACAACTGTGGCAAATTTTCGCACTACTAAAAATTACCAATATTTCAACCTATCGCCAAATCTTTCTTATAAAATCAATTGATTAGCAAGTAGAATGAATTGTGGCGGTTCTAATAATTTAAACTGCATTAGAATCGACCAACGGAAAGGCGAATAATTCATTTTACCGTGAACTTTACTACGTGAGTTCACTATGGCAACTTTTACTGCTACTTTTGCAAAATATTCATTTCGCAGAAGATTTAGATAGCAAATTGAGAAGCATGTAGAGGAAATTGTGGCGATTCTTACAATCTACAACGCATCAAGATTGACCCACGGAAAGGCGTAGTTCGGATGATTTCATTTCATACTAACCAAAAAAATGGCATAAAAATTACAACAATTTCAACCTGTCGCAAAATCTTCATTTTTCTTAACAGATTTAAAAAGCAAATTGGAAAGCATGCAGAAGAACTTGTGGCGGTTCTAACAATACAAACCGCATTTAAATTGACCCACGGAAAGGCGACTTATTAGCTTCGGATGATTTCATTTTATACTGACCAAAAGCTAACATAGATTGAGCGAAAAAAATTGGCATTAACACTACAACGAATTCAACCTGTCGCAAAATCTTTATTTCCCAACAGATTTGAAAGCGAATTGAGAAGCATGTAGAAAAAATTGTGGCGGTTCTAACGATTTAAACCGCATTAACATTGAGCCACGGAAATGCGTAGCCTCGGATGATTTCAATTCATACTGACTAAAAGATAGCATATAATTATCGAAAAGAATTGGCATTAAGACAACGATTTCAACCCCCCGGGAACGGGGGGGGGGGGGGGCACTCAGATACAGAGGGGGGGGGGGGGGGGGCGCACCCGCGTTACGTATTTCGCGTAAGCAGGGGTCATTTTTTAAGACCTCCGCATGTCCGCGATTTTGAAAAAAGGGTGCTTTTTTGTACCCAGGTACGAAGTATGGGGGTCAAAATCCCCTTACAATCCACGAAATATACGCGGCTCTGACGCCGAGTGACCCCCGAAGTGACTGGGCTTCCGAGTTTGCTGCCGCCACTTGCTGCCGCTAAACACCCAGAGGATTATAAAATCTAAAGATAAAATATGTGTTCCCGTTCATCCAATGTCAGCGTTTTGATAAGAAAAAAGGGTGTTTATTTAGTGGAAAAAATCAGCGTTTTGATTAAAATAAGGGTGCTTTTTTGGCCAGAAATCAGTGCTTATGGGGTATTTTTTAATTTTGATAACACATAGAACAGCGTGAAAAACACAAGTCGTAGCGAGCCTTTGATATAAGTGAGTGTTCTTGTCAGCATTGGAATCGAAATATTCGGAAAACGAAGAGTTTGAGCGTAATATATATATATATATATATATATATATATATATATATATATATATATATATATATATATATATATATATATATATATATATATATATATATATATATATATATATATATATATGAGGATTTTGCGACAGGTTGAAACCCGGGGGGGGGGGGGCACTTGGGTATTTAGGGGGGTGCATACGCTCGTTATAAATATTAAAAAATACCCCTAAAGCACTGATTTCTGGCCAAAAAAGCACCCTTATTTTAATACATAGTCCTTTGGGGCACAGGCATTTGTATCCGTATAATTATCCGGTTTTTGGTAAAACTTGTTGCCATGAAAATCAAATGATCATGGGAACGTAGGCAAGCCTCTTATAAACCTGATACGAACTTTCAGGTTTATCCGAGCACTACAAAGCAAGAAAATAAGTCTTGAAAGTATAGTGCCATATGACTTGTCTAAGCTGCAGCGATGCGTGTTCACATCCGGGTATCTAGGTCAAGGAGGACCTCATCGACAGTGGCTCCGCCTGGAGACATAAAAAAGTGCAGGACAGCTCATTTTCCTGTTCCCATTGAGTCTGTCATATCCAAGTTCACCTGTATAGGTCACATCTCACGAATAGTGATAAACGTATCAAAGTGGCTATTTTGATGTGATGTGACACAGCTTAAGGAGGCTTATGGGGTTAATTTGTGAATATATCGTCATTTTGAGATGTTTACATATATCAAAGCCTACATCCTATTTCTCATAATCAGATAAATTGTGATTGTCTTTGCAGCCACCCGGCAGAGTGAGAGGTTATAGCATGTTGCCATCGTAACAAGGCATAATTATATCCAGCAAAGCTTTGAACAGATGAGTTTGCATAAGGGTTTCTTATACGAACAGTCGTCATGAAACACAGTCACCACTTCAGGGTTTGAATATTGAAATAAAGAAAAAATTATTCTGTTTATAGTTAGATTTTCAATGAGTGTGTTTTGAAAAATGTTAGGTTTTATTTTCTGTTGTTTATACAAGAAAATATTGCTTTTTCAATGAACTCCAGAGACATTGAGAAGCATGTCTGCTTCTCATTCATGTATACAATGGCCGCCAGACTCCCAGTAGCTGATATTTATTACCCTCTATATTAAAAACACATTTTCAGGAGAAGTCACTGGTTCCTGCTGACTCTTCTCCAGTCATTTTAGTTATGCTTGAAATGAGATTGAAATGAGATGAAGAACCAGCTCTTAACATTTCCCAACAAAAGTATTACATTAGAACAGTTATCAACACTTTAATAGATAGATAAAAATAGTATACCACTAACTAACTTCAAATGTGTTTTTATATCGTGGCATACGCAAAGTAAATAATTTTTGAAAATGTGACCCAATCACGGTCGACGAATGACAAATGCGGAACTGTGCTCTATTAATAGCCATGAGCGGCGACATAACAAGATGCAAATACACCCACAGAGGTCTATAAGGTACCTAATTCGGCAATGTGACAAAATTAAGAATATTTCTTTCAATGGAAATATTATAAATTATTTACATTTTCGATAAAGTTAAAGTTGAAAAGTTTGGTCAACTACTAAGCACATTACTGTACTCCAATCTACCTATATAAGTAGCATCATTAGGTTAGTAGGGTAAGCACAATCGATGATTGTTGCGCTCTCCCGGGCTTCCTCTCGACGCGAGGTTCCGGAACCCGCCGATAGGCGGCTTCAAACACGTCGAATGCACTTCGCGGAACGCCATGGATTGTTTTATTACCGAAAACTTGGTTCTTCCAGTTATGTATGATAGCGTCCTATCTGTCTTGGTCAAACAGCATGGATACATCCAATGGACCAATTGTACTAAGAATACACTTTTAGGAAATTAAATAACCTCTTTTAAATCAGTGAAATTAGCGATTTTACAGTTTTGATGACGTCACAAGTAATTATAATATTATAATACGCGACGGTGGCGGCGCGTAGCGGGCGTTCATTTACACTACAGACCTGTAGTGTAAATGAACGCCGAACACGTTACAGTCAACCTCCCCCCCCCCCTTACTACACCCATTCTACTGCCGACACATGGCATCAAACCCTAGTTCCGAAAAACTCTGGATTTGTCATCAGATCGGGAGCAAGAGGGGAATGCTAATATTGGGTGAGGGTGTGTCGGTTGTTCGCCCCGATACGCTCCTCTGACCTTGACCGTGGCCTGCCGTATGGACCTGGCATTGCCAATGACTGTTATCTGTCTCTCAACCCTGTCTGAATTTGAGTCCCTGCTGGGGCATGAAAGATTGATTTCTTAGACTTGAAACCAAGCGGCGGATTGGTTTCCCATTCACACCTACTTACATGCGCCCTAGCAGCAACTTGGCAGAAAAACTGACCAAAAATGAAAATTCCAAATTTAAGTTTTAGCGTGTTCCTGCGCGGCAGCGTAAGCAGGGTCTACCAACTGCAAGATTGCATTAGCATGGGATAACTTCACTACCCTAACCCCGAGAATACTCGTAGCATTAAGAAATTACGAAAAAATATGTAATTTAACTGAATGACCAAAGTTCGTGGAGAATAACTAGGACGACTGCAAATGACATGTGCTTCAGCCGGTTTAACATCTCATTTATCAATGTCATATCTGTTAGCCGAGCTTTTTGACTCTTGGTACATGAGTTAGCTAGCCCTAAGTGTGTGGTCGCAGGTATATATGTGTTCTCTAATATTTATTTCATTATAAGAATTGCCAAACGAAAAAAAAAGGATTTCTCTAATTCTTCAACCTGTTACAACTGCCGAAATATGCCCTAGCCGCAATTTGGCAGAAAAAACTGACAAAAAATGAAAATTCCAAATTCTGGTCTCAACGTGTTCCTGAGCGGCAGCACAGTAAGGGTCTACCAACTGCAAGATCGCAGTTCGTGTAGAATGCGATACCTTCACTAACCCTACCCTCGAGAATACTCATAGTTTCATTAAAAGAATTGCCAAACGAAAAAAAAGGATTTCTCTAATTCCTCCACCTGTTACAACTGCCGAAATACGCCCTAGCCGCAATTTCGCAGAAAAAAATGAAAAAAATGAAAATTCCAAATTCTGGTCTCAACGTGTTCCTGAGCGGCAGCACAGGCAGGGTCTACCAACTGCAAGATCGCAGTTCGTGTAGAATGCGATACCTTCACTACCCTACCCTCGAGAATACTCGTAGCGTTATGAAATTACGAACAAATAGGTAAATTTTACTGAATGACCAGAGTTTGTGGAGAATAGCAGGGCGGGTACTTTCCAGTTAAGTACAAATTTATAAATCAATAGTTGTTGTTTTGTTTTTATTTTTGCATTTTCACCATTTTAAATTAGCCCAAAGTATGCCTTTATTAGGCAGATATTACATGCACCTGGATGGTAGGGCCTATTTGTGACTACTGTGAAGGCTTTGACATGTCCAGAGCATCATGTTTGATTGTTAACCCATATTAACCACCTGCATTAACCAATGATTTAAGATAATTGGTTTCGCATCGTTTGTCTAGGATTGTCTTGCCACTGAAGAATCAGTGATATTAATATTTCATATTTTCCTTTGGATATAACTCCATTCTCTGAGTGCAATTTAACTGCCAGCAGACTCCCCGCAGGGCTTGTGTCTTTTAAAAAGGGAAAACAACTAAAATTCCATGCTATAATAGCGATAGCGCCTGTACCAGACTGACTCTTGGGACTGAATGGGCCATCTAAAAGCCTCAGCCAGCGGCTTTGGCGTTTAGATGGCATATTCAACCCCCTCAGCTTTGTATCTCACAACAAAGTCGTCTGGTCTTTGCTCTATCTCTATACTATCTATTACAGAAGCTCCCATAGGCTTGCACATAACAGGAAAGGTTTTGGCCCTCTTTTCCATATAGAATTTCATAAAATTTGATACGCATTTTGGGTATCAATTAACAATGAATTTGCTTGAATGTTGGCATAGTTATAGCTAAGGGTATTTAGGAGGGAAAGGTGTCACCATTTTTCCGATTTGCACTTGTTTCAAAAGTTGTGGAGTCTGAAAATTGAAAAAGTGCCCTTTTTCTCATTTTCAACAAATATAAAATTTGAAAAAAAGCCTGTGTAACCCATATCCTCCGTATTGAGCTTTCCTCCACGTTCGTAAAATTTTGAAGGTCCCCTGACTCCCCTCTCCATAATTGTAGGTAGGAGGCGAGCTCTGTTTGGAAAGTAACACTATCCAATCCATGTTTTTTCAGCTTTTTACACCCAGCTCTGAGGGTACTTATGTGGAGTTTAATATATCCCTGATCAGAAGAACTTTCAGGCAATATATACTTTGTATAGTTAAATTGTCAAATAAAAGCAGTGTCAAATAAAAGCAGGGTCTGATTTATGATGAAATAAGTATAACCGGTTGTTTAGCCATAAGCCCGTAAATATACACTAGTATAGTATAGTATTTTATTGACCATCTCTGTTGAAATGAAATACATATACAGACAATGACAAAAACCGACAAAATTTACAAATAATCAGAAAATTTACATTTAACCACCTTACGTAGGAAGAAAATTGAATAAACCTTCTCGCATGACACAAAGATAACTGAGTCAGTGTAATTATAAAAGAGTTCTCTACATAGAACTCATATACAAGAAGAAAAAAATTGTCAGAGAAGCGCCGAAAAAGTGTCCCAGCCCAGGTAGTGCAAAACCGGCAATTCAGACAGTACCGTAGTCTGACTGAAGTACGGGCCTTGAAAAACAGAAAATAAATTACAGAAAACAAAATAAAATTGCGGAATAGCGAAAGGCTAGAACGCCACACCCGGTTATTATATATCCAGTAATTCAATCAGTACCGTAGTACGGATGAAAAACGGGTCGTAAAAATGGGACAAAAAGAAAAATGAACAAGGTGGTCCAAAATAAAATAAGTGGAGGTGATCGATGCATGGGTCCGTTTATGTGCGAAACACCGGTAGTGTACCCATGGCATCTACCCAATTCCACTTCTACTCAGTATTGCTTTATAGTAGATCTTATATATCCATACACCTGCAACACACCGGAATTTCATATGACTTTCATCACTTATATTAGGGACATTCTTTCCAAGTAACCATAGGAAGACGTTTCCTGGTTCTTCTGCAAATATCTGCTTAATTTCAGGGACCTCTTGGTAGAGATGCTCATGCATTTCTACGTGTTCTCTATACATTCCGGGGCATTGCATTAGTAAGTGTTTTATGTTCTCAATACAGTACAGGTCACACAATTCACACATTCTACCACTAGGAGGCTGATCTTTGAGACGGTAATCGTCCACTTTTAGCAGACTGGTGTGACATATGATCTTTGCAATGCATTTACATACTTTAATCATACTAGTATCATTATCCGACAATTGCCACCATACCATGTACCGAGAACCAGCCATGATACTAGACAAAAGTTAAGTTTTATTATTCATAATATTAATTGCACTCCGGTAATTATCATCTAACTCCCATCCCTTCCTCCAGACTAGCTCTGACCACTTTCTTTTGGAAGGAATAGGTGTGTCACCTTTTAAAATACTTATAACCATATTCAATAAACCAAATTTCTCACATGACTTACATATTTCATATACAGGGCTACGATACGCGTTTCTTCTGCATTGCTCAATATTTGAAGTGAAAGATTCAACACTATTGCAGAATACTTTACGTATAACATTATCAACCTCAAGAGTTTGATTTGATTTGATTTTTATTCGGTCTAGTACAATGTGTATTACATAGCATTTGGCATACAGAAACATATCATATATAAAGGTGACTAGTTGGAGTGTCATTAACTGCTATGCAATAGAAATCTAACCAGACACAGGATATATACACTAAAAGTTAGATACTTATTTCCATAGTGGTCCCAGTCTGCCCAGAGTCCAATGGCATCACATGTAATGATCAACCTCACTGCTCAAGATTGACATAACAACAATATATCATATAGTGTAATACAAACATTCAGACTAGAATTGATGAATTTCTTTTTTTTTCTTATGAATCAGAGAGGATTGACATGAAATGTTTTTTGCATCTCACTTTAAAAAGAGATTTACTGAACGTAGTCTGGATCTCATCTGGCAAAGAGTTCCAGATTTTGGCACCTATGTAGTGGAAGGACTTCATACCATATGAACCAGCCTTTGGTAAAATCAAAGCATTAATACTGTGTCTGGTGTAATAGTGGTGGGATTCATTTACTCTTTCAAAAACCTGAAGATACTCTGGGGCCTGTTCATCGATGCAGTTAAATACATGGCTTGTGGCCAGATATTTTATTCTGTTTTCAATGCTCATCCACTTAACCTCATTGAAGTCGTTGGCTACCAAGTGTGTTCTGTTTGAGTAGTTTAAAACATATCTAATCATTTTATTTTGTACGACCTGAAGGCGACTCTGTAAGAATTTTGGTAGACCGTGGTAATAGAAATTGCTGGCGTAGTCTATTCTCGACTGAATCAATGCTATGCAGACAGTTTTTCTGCAGTACTGATTTAGGAACATTTTCTTTCTGTAAAGGAATTTGAGACTGGCATTAGCCTTATTGATGATTTTCTGAGCCATAGATTTTCCTGACAGGTCTTGGTCTAGTTGACCCCCCAGGTATGTTACAACCTCTTTCCCTCCCACTTTGATACCATTACATGAGATTCTTAGAAATTTATGTTGTTTTAACTTCCTATTTGAGGCAAATAGGATAGACTCTGTCTTTCCCAGGTGGAGTGAAAGTTTGTTGTCAGTGATAATAGAAAGTACAAACAGAAGTTTTTTGATCAGTATAAAAGTTGTTAAACGAATCCAACCTAGACCATAAAAACTGCTGGACCATGGTGTTCTATGGGGAAATCTTTGGAACCTTCTTCCCGCAAATCTTTCAAAACTTAAAATATTGTCTATATCTTCATCGTTTAAGTACCATATTTCGGCACCAAAAGTGAGTACATGCACCACCACGGACCAAAATATTATACAACAATATAAAAGAGCAATAAAGCTGACAATCAATCCCTTTCACACTATCATTACGGCTGAGAGTGCCATTGTTTGTCCATGAATGCAGCATGCCAATAAAAAGTCGTTTCGTTTAGACAGAGATATCAATACATTATTGATATCTGTGGTTTAGAAAGGTTGCCAGGGATCACTCATTCTTTTCTTCATCCAAGCTCATATGTATCTTTGGCGACGATATATATATATATATATATATATATATATATATATATATATATATATATATATATATATATATATATATATATATATATATATATATATATATATATATATATATATATATTAACTAATATGCATGGTCCCGGGCCGAAGTTTGCTGAACGCATCTCTTCAAGATCTCCACGTGAGGTCTTACGACACTTGCATTTTAATTTTCCTGAAACTTTGCATGGGTAAAGAACATAGCACCGTGATCTTCAAAACAACTTTTAATCTTGGGGTCTTCAAATTTGTTGTTTTTTCATATATTTTTGAAAAAATGATGTAGTTTATGTCATAAACATCCCATTCTCCAAAATTGGTTTCTTTCTTTGGTAAATTTATCCCTTCAGGGATACTGCCTAAAATACTGTTCTGCCATGTTGAATTTTTTAGCTGTATGTAGGAATTATTGGTTAAAATAAAGGAATTCAAGAAATAGGTTTTTAACCCAAAATTGTTCAGAATTGCACTTTTCAATAACATTTGTCTAAACTATCTACACAATGCCCTTAACAAAAAGACTTAAAGAAAATGACATTTCATCGTGTTATTTATCGATCGTTAAAGTTTGTGAAAAAAGGACTTTTTGGGGCAAATTTGCATAAACATGTTAGAAAAGACTGCATATATGCCCATTTTCATACAAGATATTGTTGAGCAATGGATTATCATACATATTGTTAGAAAATGTCTACACTTTTAACAAAAATCTGTTTTTGAAACAATTTCTTTTCAAATTTTGCAGTGGTGTCAGGTAAATTGTTTTTTTTTAGTTTGTCCAATACTCAATAGGTGTCACCGGTATAGAGTTTCGTATTACACCTATGTGATAGCCGAACATGTTTTTGGTTCAAAGGCGAGAACGCAACACAGGTGCACAGCTGTCAGAAGTAGCCTGTAGAGTAGGCAGTACAGGACATAACTTTACACTTATATTGGCTGATAATATACATATAGGTACAGTCATCTGGCCAGCTTTTTCTGCATATGATCCCAATTATTTAGTTTGACATCTAATCAGTCCAGTTTTCTGACATGAATCTTTCAGGACTAGCTTGAAATGTAGGCCTACTAGTTGTACTTGTAGATAAGTGATAGGTGGCCAGAGGTCAGTTTTAGAGTTAGGAGTATTATAAGCATAAAGCATGATGATGGTTGGATAACAAAATGTCAAATATGTGAGGATGGAGAGGTGGAGGATGTGGAATATGTAAATAATAATGGAGTGTGGGGGATGAAAGACCAGGGATAATATGTTAGAAACATAGGGAGAAGTGTGGGGGGGGGGGGGGGGGGGCAAATATATGACCGGGGAGGGAGTGGACACTCGGTAGATCCCTACATTGGAGGTTGATCCCGCAGGCCAAAGCGGTTGCCAATCAATATCAATCAATCAATCAATCATGGTGTATTGTGAAAGATTATATAATATCATTCATGGATGCATTAGGCATCATACAGTCAAGTACTTGCCTAGGAAATATATTCCATTGCTTGAGTTTATTTCATTTTATATTATAGGGATTAAGATTGAGCCTGGCAGCTGTGTTGGAAAACTCCAGGCCAAGGGGAGGTCTGATGCATCTCAAAGCCCCTTGGTATGGCCCATGGCTGTGAGATGCATCAGACCTCCCCAAGCCTTGGTTTTTCCAACACAGCTGTCTGGCCAGGTCTTAATGGCTAATACAGCATGTTAAAAAGATATTTTGCTGTTCAATTTTTGGGAAAACTGCCTTTGTGGAAACAAGCCTTTTAGGGCTCTTTAAAAAAGTTGTTTACATATGGTTGCCATGACAACACACAAGGGCAACAAATAAGGCTAGAAAACACTTTGTTCAAACCCTGGTTGCACTGTGTGGCAGAAAAACAATGTCTATACATTACTATGGCACTATGCTATACTTGTTATGTTCAATTTAAAGGAAAGGTGCATTTGATTTAAGAAGAAATGCCTTATTAAGAAGTTATTTACATATGGTTGCCATGACACTGCACGCAGGTGTGCACTGTGGGGAAACAATGTCTAGATATTACAATGGCAACATGATATAATAAGAAGCAGATGCAGCATGACTCGGCTGCCTGCATCCCATTGGTTGAGAGATGACTCTGGTCCTCTTTGGACCACCAACTGTCAACTGGATCATTGGTCGGACACACCATTAAAATATTGGCCACTCAGCATGAAGTCTAGTAAAACAGAAAAAAGTAATGACAAACAAAATTCCAAACACCACACCAGGGACTAAGCCATGGATTTAGAAACTGAGAGCCCATATTTGGCAATTGTAAAATTTTGGGGTGTCCATTTTTTCAAGGGAAACACAAACATGTATTTGCTTATTCAGATAAGGTATAATATCCTTATGTTATGCCATAGGAATCATATTTAGGTGAAAATATTCAATTGTTTGCTTGAGAAATGAGTATTGACGGTTTTAGAAATTCCTCTAAAAACTTTTGGGTGTCCTTATGGGTGATTTTTGAGGGTTCGGTATGCAAATGACACCCAGACACTGGCCTTGGCTAAGACACTGGCCCATTCCATTACAACTCATTGTACATGTACCTACTTAAAGTCATGCTTGAACGTCATAAATTAGATTACATTATAAGTCTCTTTGTGTGTTTATTTCATGATAGTCATTTATTTCAGGCCATGTCATGCAAGAAAGTGCTTCTGACTGGTGCGTCTGGATTGCTTGGAAGGGCACTGTACAAGGAGTTTGAGAATGATGCATCATGGGAAATTTTAGGATTGGCCTATTCACGAGCAAAGGGAAAGTTGCGTAAAGTCGACATCACTGATTCTGCAGCTGTCAATCAAGTTGTTGAAGAATTTGGGGTAAGGGCCGAACCATCCTTATATCCGCATGGTACATAAAATCTGTTACAAAAAGACATGGTGGTCTCCAGAGGGTTAAGTGGTGTGCCAGTATATTGCGCTGGCAGTGTTTATGTTGATGCAGAGTTCAAGAGTTTTGTAGATGAATATATGTGTGCATGTACAGAGGAATGATCAAAATCTGAGGCATAAACTACCACAAAGACCACCTTTAAAATTGTAATTTGTGTTGTAGGTAATAACACAGATATATATCATTCAGTTATTCAAGCTTTTATGTTGTTTCTTCATTTTTCTAATGATTAATATAATCAGTTTCTGATTTTGTTTGGGGTAGTTGATCAAATTTGATCATCAGCAATCTGATTCCCAAATGCTCAATAATACAAGCAATTGTGCGAACATTAACTGCAATGAGAACTTTTTAGAGGACTATGTTTCAATTCCTTTAAACCAAAAATACCATCTCCTGCTACAGTAAGTGCCCATCACACTCCGAGCTTGTCCCACCAGCCCCCAGAGGCACTACTCAGTGACGTAACACTCAGCTTGTTCTGGATGTGCCCTATTCTGTGCTCTACACCTTTAACCCATTAATGCTTAAGAGCTTCGCTGGATCAATGATACTTTTGCCAATGACTTTAGAATCAAGCATAATTCTACAAAATATTTGAAGGAGAGTTGTTGGTAATGTTCTGATTGACATTTCTCGATCAAATATTTTCCTGACTTTGCTTTTGCCTACAAATTATCATTAAAATTGTGAGGCTGCTTTTGGCCGCTGTGAGCATTAATGGGTTAACATTGTTTGGATTTTGGAAACCTGCATCTTCTATATTTTTTTCAGCCCAATGTTATAATTCACAGTGCTGCTGAGAGACGACCCGATGTGGTAGAGAAACAAGCAGAAGCGACACAGAGACTCAACATCCAGGCTACCTCCTTCATCTGTAACTCTGCTGGTAGGTTTCCCAAGAAGAAATCCTTCAGATGCTCTCCTACCACGAGTGAATAATTTAGGCGTAAAGCAAAGGTTAGATAAATGTTTGAAGAAAACTTGTTTTCTTTGCAGATTTATTGTATAAATTTTGAAACTTATTTTTTTTTTGAGATTTATTATGTTTTTGGATACTTGTTTTCTTTGCAGATTTAGTATGTTTTGTATGTTTATAATTAATATTTCAATTTATATGTGGTATCTAATGCCATAATTTATATTTGTGTTTTATTATTTTTGAAACTTGTGTTTTCTTTATAGATCTTCAAATTGATCTTTGTTTTGTTTTCTGTCGAGTTTAAACGTTACTTGTATTCGCTTCTTTTTATATATATATATATAAATATATACATATACATATATATATATATATATATATATATATAAATATATATATATATATATATATATATATTTATGTGTGTGTGTGTATATATGTATGTATGATTGTGAGGCATCAAAATGATAAAAACAGTTATGTTCATATTGTCAAATTCACAATATTTTACTAACACATCCAATTGCAGATTCAGTCAAGTATGCTGTTTAACTTTTCCAGCAAAGGCAGGCATACCTGTACTTTACCTGAGCACAGACTATGTGTTTGATGGGAATAACCCGCCCTACTCTGTGGATGCAGAACCCAAACCTCTCAATAAATATGGCTTCAGCAAGCTGGAAGGAGAGAGGACTGTCATGGCAATAAGCAAAGGTGAAGCATTGGTATATAAATTCAATGTTGATAATAGGTCTAATTATAAAGAAAATGTGTAAGAGATCCACCTGTTTATGCCCGGAGTCGGGTGTCCATGTATATAATTCCTGGAGCACAGAAAATCAGTCCCGTAGTTTTTAGTGGTCTATATGGAACATTTGGTTCAAAAAAATGTCACCAGATGGCAGTGTCCTGTTCTTTTAACGATTAAGGCATAGATCAACGAATAGATGTTGCAATTTGATGGAGTTGACATATACATTGAAATCTACATCAAATTTTAACTATATTATAATATCGTCTGATAGGCTAAGCCAGCCATGATCGAGAAGTTGCTGGGTTCGACATTGCTAATTGAATTTTGTTTGTCACACATATTGAAGCCTCAGACTGTCGGAAACTCCTTACCCTTGAGTTTTCCTTAACAGAAATCATCTGGAACTTGAGTGTCAAATATATCCTAGTAGGTAGGGTCTAAGTCGGAGTGAATGCTCATTGTTTTTTTCAGGACCTGATCAAGTGCAATGTGAGCACTTAATTTCTGATATTCATGTCTGAAAGTCCCATTTTATTCAAATTTAGTTACAAGTCATGACTTAGCACCATTGTCAATATGATATTTTTGAGCCAATGAGTTAGGTACTAAAATGGATATGTAAACATGTTCTATCACTATCACAGGGATTCGCCATGGGCTAGTAGTTACGTTGTGAAGGGCCGTCTATGGTCCTTCTGCAACTGAAAGACCCCTTGGAACTATTCGTGAAGAGAATGGAATTTTTTCCCGATTCCGGGTTTCTATCTTGTCGCGATATTACCTTAGCTGTTGAAAGCGACATAAAATCCCATTCCTTACTTTGGTTCCATATAACGTTGCTGTATATATATCCTCATTCTTTATTTACCATGTGTACTTGGTTTGTAGATAACATGGTCTTAAGAGTGCCCATCCTCTATGGCCATGTGGAATCATTGGAGGAGAGTGCTGTCACTTTACTCTTCAAGGCTGTCCAAGACATTGCCACACCCAGCAAGATGTGTCATTACCAGAAACGCTTCCCTACACTGGTGGATGATGTTGCTGTGGTGATAAAACAACTACTGGACAAGAGATTGCAGGTAATATGGTAAAACTGACCTAAAAGGCAGCTATTTACTAGCATTGATATAATTGTATGTCCTTCTTGAATGTTATTGAATAACTCAGGGTCTTAGCCAGGATTTAGAGACAGGGTGCACAAAATTGGCAATTGTAAAATTTTGGGGTGTCCTATTTTTACAAGCCAGACCAATAATTACTCAGATTGCAACCAGAAACATATATTTACTCAATGAAATAAAGCATGATTTACATAGACAATGCAATGGTAATTATATTGAGGTGAAGGAAATTCAATCATATGCTGAAATTGACATTTTAAGAAATTCCTCACACAAGTTTTTGGGTTACCGGAAGGGTGATATTTGAGGGTTTGGGAGTCCAAATGATGTCCAGATGCCCTTCTGGCTATGACTTTATCAAACATTGCCAGGGTAAAACAACCACTGGACAAATGATTGCAGGTAACATGGTAGTACTGACCTAAAAGGCACCTATTTACTCACATTTATTCAAATGTATGTGTTGAATGTTATTGAACTAGTGTTTAAATATCATATGATAATAACCAGAAACATGTTGAAATGAATTTCACAACTCATTCCTGTTTCATTGGTTTTTAATATTGCTTACTATTGCTAGCCAATTCATTCAAAATACATAATAAATCTCTATTATTGGAACTGTTTTCTTTCATGCAAGGCATATTTATAAAACAATCTTATCAA
This sequence comes from Maea johnstoni, assembly GCA_963942565.1. Classification (NCBI taxonomy): domain Eukaryota; kingdom Metazoa; phylum Annelida; class Polychaeta; order Spionida; family Magelonidae; genus Maea; species Maea johnstoni. The sequence continues at coordinate 30,583,807 of OZ012690.1, forward strand.
CAAAATAATTCAACTGTGCAGTTTTTGATTCTTTTTTAATCTTCCATTTTAGGACCCTTCCCTTATTGGCATTTTCCACTGGAGTGCAGATGAATGCACAACCAAATATGGTATGGCGAGAGATATGGGCGAAATATTTGGAATTTCAACCAATCACATATCAGGAAACACTGAGCCCCCGGAAGGAGCAACAAGACCCGATGATGCTCATCTTGACACGTCTAGAATTGAAAGCCTTGGCATTTGTAAAAGAACTCCTTTCAAAGAGGCGATCAAAGAATGCCTACAGCCATTTTTAGTTAAACCTTCTTAGGACATTTGTGATATTCTGCAACCATGCCCTTACAGTGAGTTTCTGGACTTCTAATTGTTGAATAACTACAGACTACATTGATTGACTAAACAGTATTAGTTAAGGGACTTATACCGGTGATATTTCTTTCAGTCCAAGGTCAGGGAGTTAATAATATTGTCTTTGTTTATGGTACAAGTTTCTGCATTTCTGTGAATTTGCTGAAATAGTTTTCTCCTATTCATCTAATGGTAAGGGAGTAGATATGCAACTAGATGGTTAATCCAACCAGATATAAATGAACTTAACTTCTAATGAATAAATGCTTCCATAATTTGTTATTTACAAAGTTGTGATATTTATTATTCTATTATAGAAGCCATGAGGTTATTGAGTGTATTTACATGCTTCATTTGACAAGTTGAATGTTATTCAGTCTCATATCAACAGGAATCATCTTATAATATTATTGTGATAATTTCAATACATATCAAAATGTTACATAATGTTTAACTTGTGTATTTATTCTATAAAATAGTACATTATCTTAATTTGGGATGGAAAGTACATGTAGTTGGGGTATGAAAATAAAATGCACAACAGTGGATGAGTTTTTTTTGTTTTATTTTCTGTTCATTACAAAAGAAAATAACATTACAAAACTATATGTATAGTTTTGGTGATATAAATTGCCACTACTACCTGGTGTGGATGTTGCTTACCAAATATCAGTTATCCCTATAAAATGACCATTTAAGCTGCAAATATTGAATTATTATTGAATTATTCAAAATAAAGATGAGCATTATTGCTCAAACAAAATAAGATAGTTATGTTGTCCTAAGATAATACTTTTAATTGATTGGGTTCGATATCCTTGTGCAATTATTCCGTTATGAAATGTAGCTTCTTTCAAATGTTGATCCACACATTCTCATTAAAAGTGCCTCGATGTTCAGACATTTATTCACTTCAAGATGAGAGACTTTAATTGATGTTGCAGGTCAACTGATGCTCCAATTGGTTTCTACAACCAGCCTATTCACTTAGAAATCTTCAAATTCAAGTGAATAATGTTCATGACACTAACAGTTTTTACACAGTTGGCAGAAGAAAAGCTGTGCAATTATTATGTACATAGTCACGTTTCCCATGGCATTCTCGTCATCAACTTGTATCCATCTTTTCTGTACTTTGATTGCTTTTAAATTCCTCTACACTATTCTGTAAGAGAAAATAAGATAACAAGTTGTATGGCGTAAGCATTTATATCATAAATCTTGACGGACAAAAAAGGTTATTAGAATTATCAGACTTTCCTATAAAATGCTTTGAAAAGGCTAATATGTGACAACAATGAAAGCAGTGTATACCAATGTCATGCACCTTACAATATCAATGTATGTGTATAGCATAGCCGTGAATGCTCGGCACGCAGGAAAATAAACAAAAATTCCTCAAAAAAAACACAATGAAAGCAGTATATGCTTCTGCTTAAAGAGTTTCAAGTCAGAAGAGCAAAGGCTTGCATGTTTGTAAGAAAAGCATGAATCATTCCTACTTTAAATCAAGATCAAGCGTTAAGAACCGAAACACTAATTTGATAGGGACACTTTATAAAAACAGCTCCTTCCAAGCAACTTGCATTTTAAAAATTTTATGATTAATTAGTATATCAGTAATATAACCACGTCAAATACTTTCCTAAATTCAGCAATAATATATCAATAGGTTGAAAGCTTTGATCGTTTAAGCTTTTTGAGTAACCGACTTCTGTCAGAATAACTAATTTTGATCAATCATTTATCCAAAGCTCAACAGTTTAATTCAGGCCTTCATAACAAGCCAAGGTGCCCATACCGTTCAACTCAGTTGCGTTCATCTTGCCAATATTATTTTTCCTTAGGCATGAAAACCTTATAAATGGGAAACTGGGGGTAAAATCACATATGAAACATAACATAGTATTTGCTCAGCTTTAGAAGTTGTAGCTATTTAGAATAATTGAAGTTATTTGCTTACCTCGAAGGTTGTAAGAATATGCTCGCTTACAGTGGTGAGATCAACAAGGCCTTTTTTCAGGACATCTACAGCTGGAGCACCTACAACATAATAATAATCATAAACCTAGAATCATTCCCTAGTCATGATCCTTTCATTTTAAGCAATGGAGAACTAGTGCTAGTACTAGTGTCCATAGGACACTGAGTTAAACAAGAGACTTCCAACTAAAGTCTGAGTCTATATGTCTCTGGTTAAAGTGATACAACAAAGACACTTCTGACTGTAATCTTTTGCAGGTCCCGTAAACATTATTTTTGAACAGTTGTACATTGTTCATTTTTTGGTCACATTTTTCTTCAGCCATGTGACTGCAATTAAAACTGATTCTTAGTCAATCCATTCATTGTCCCAACAATTTCTGACTTAATCAACCTCAACTGCAATGATTCTATAATGGCAGTGTGCTTACTTATGAGCCACAAAGCTTAATCAATTTCTGATCACTCTGCTGCTAAATTTAGTGCTAAAATGATTTTTTACAATTTCATTTTTTATAATTGAAAGCAGTTTATATTTATGAAATAAAAAGGACTATTTGTTGCTGCTGCATATAGAACCAGAATTAGGAAGGTTGTGATGTTTTCTCCCTTCATGTACTTTTGAACATTGCTGCCACCTATTGGTTTGACAGAAACCTAAATGATATAAGTTTCTGTGTGAAAAAAAAATCAATGAGCACATAAACCACTTTCATACCTGTAGTGTCAAAAACAGCTTAACTATTTTGGTTATCGCTTTCAAACAAAACAGAACTTTCAGAAAATATAACAAAGAGAAATATTTGATCAAAATTCAGGCCACAAATATCCTTCAAATATTTTGTGAATTTATGATCAATCCCAAAATCGTTTTCAAAAGTATCAAAGTTCAACTCTTTTTAAGAGCTTCAGACAGAAAAGTTAACAGTAACTAATGCGTGGTTACCATAGAAAGCATATTTACTTTTTGTCTGTATCCGGAAATTGATCTTGTGTTCAGATGGGTGAGGAACGCTGTATCCACAGAAGTCAACTTCAGGACTGAAAAAAAAGAGAGATATGTCATCTATGGTACATGCAGGTATATGCTTTCCATAACCAGGTTCCGGCAAAAGCCAGATAATTCTACTGGCTTGAGAGAGCTAGTAGTAACTGGACTGTATTAGTCTTCCAACACTTCTTAAAATGATAATCTGCATTCAAAGTAAGAAATCATGAAAGTATAACATTATGAATATGAATCAATGGGTTGATATAAGATTTGAATTAGTAAATTTGTAATATAGATGATGTGCATCAGCCAACTATTTAGGTAATAAAAAATATTAAGTAAGGACTGTCTTAATACTTAAATACTGATAGTTACTAGGCCTTTCACTAACCTATAAGTGCTAATGGGTTGACAAAATATATTACTGAGCCACAAGAAACAATTACAATATTACTAGTTAGGATTTGCTTGTGATGGCTGCTACTTTCTCATGTATTAATTCATGTATTCATATTAAATTATTATTGATCAACTTATTACCCAATTAGACAGATTTGAACATGATGAATTATACATTATACCTTTCAGAGTTAACAATACATACAAAATGTCAAATTTGTTGCCATGTTCATTTACCACAAAAACTCAGCCACTTGCGGGCAATTATTGCAAATCTCATTTATAATGAAACAGATTGTAACCATTATTACCCAATAAGTTTGATACTTAAAAGTAGTTCAATGAAACCTCCATTTTACATGATTTTATCTTACTTTTTCATGATCATGTATCTGAGAGAATTGCCGAGTGTATGGTCCTCATTGTGTAAAACAAATGTGCGGCATGTTTCATCATTGGAGTTCTGGGTTGGAACCTGTAAAAGAAGATTAAGAAATAGAAGATTCAAGTCGATTTCTCTGCCTAGATTTTGAGAGTTCTATGAGTATAGGAAAGCTACTTTTAACTTATATGGATGTGTAATTTACAGCAGTAATATAAATCATAATATAATCCTACAAGATAAACTATTCTGTGTACAGCAGGGTGTGTAATTATAACTAAGAATAAAATATTGGAAATATGCAACCTCTAGCATTTAACTGACACACGCAGCAGTGGCTGATCAATTTTTAGGGGAAATCAATTATGCATGGGGGAGATTGGTTTGACAGAGGTAAATTTATTATCGTATTGCTTTCAAGCAAAATGAAATTAATCTTCCTCCTCCAGGGGTGAGGTGACAGTAGGGCTGGGCTTGACATCCATTTTTTTTCGATTCGATTCATTGACATATTTTTTTTCGATTTCGATTATTTTGATTCGATTCTCGATTCTTGTATTGACAGCTGGAAGGCTGACGATTAGAAAAAAATGCGTGACATAGTTCATTGGAAAGTGTGGTGAGGGACAAGTATTTCGCGCGTTTTGTATTGTCAGTATGCATCTGTCCCTCACCACACCCTCCCAAAGGAAAGGCTCACGCCGAAGCACCGCTTTCGGCGGCTTTCCGTGCTTCGCGGAGCGGAAAAACGAATAACAACTACAACAACATGTGAGTTTTATTTGCATGTTTATTTGTATTTCTGTGTTTCGCCGCAATTTCACTTGTTTTAGCTTAATGATTCAAGGGATTAGACCGCGAAGGTCGGTCCCAAGAATCGAAATAGCGCTTGGAATATGCATTTCTTGAGTATCGATCCTCAAGAAATGCCAATTCAGAATCGCCTTGGTATCGAGTCCAGCCCTAGGTGACAGGGTAGCAACCAAAAAATGGAAATCCAACCTGACTGATCACTCTACTAGCTTAGATGAATAAAAACAACTGGATCCATATGAAACCAGGCGGTCAACCTAACAGGCTGGCTGGCTGCGGCGAATAGCCCATAAGTGGCGTTCTGCATGTTTGCGCGCAAGTTTTTCTGTAATGTAAACGATACGAGAGCCCTCATTGGTCTTTGTCTTTTAGTGACGTCACATTTAGGCCAGATTCAAGACCCCTGGCAATTCTGGCATAGCCAGGCTTTCACTATACTAATAGTTATACTAGTCATAGTGCACATATAGTAATGTGGTCTCTTGTTACATATCCATTCTTTTATTCATCTAATTCTAAGCTACTAATAGTGGGGTTCAATTAAACTTAAAATGTCACTCTTCAAAATGGAAATCTCTTCAATTAAAGTAAAAGTAATTGCCAAATAATAGATTACATTTATTTACAAAATTATTTATCATAATATCAATTATCGCCCAAAACTGGGGAAAACACTAATAACAAGCTTGAAAATAATCACTTCTCCTTCCTATAATTACATTTAAATGTTTTCAATGACATCATAATCAATTCTGCTGTAGTTAAAGGACCAGAATAGTGAGAAACGCTTACAACTTCCAAGTTTTTTCGCTTTCCTTCCTTTGCCATGCTTGTGCTTTGAGGACTGACAGTGACAGGAGCTTAGGTTTTGCTCGTCTGCACGGAGAGTGCTCGGGCACCTGCACTTCCGTGTAAATCTTGGCTCTCTGTTGCACTTCTCCACTATAGAAATGCAAGCTAGAAGATATACGTCTAAAAATAGAATGAGACAAGGAGCCATGGATCTTGTGATCTTGACGTCATAGTTAAAGCAAAGGCCAAGGAAGACTTTTCTAGCTGTTGACTATTATTATTTTGAAGGTTTGTTTTTGTTTATTTTGAATCCATTTCTGGATTTTCAGAATAACAAGGAAGGAAAATGGATTGTAAGTATGTTTGTCAAACTGTCAGAAGACTTAATTACATCATGTTGTCTTATGGAAAGAAAAAGTAATGCATGGACCATCAGTATCACTGACACTGTCAGAATTAAAGGAAGCCATGTAAACAGAAAGGTTGTTGAATGGAAACCTTTTGAGAGGTAAAGGGTGACAAGGATTTACCAAATGATATTGTATTTTAAGCTTCGCTTACCTAGCAATCTGAAATCTATGATTTCCTCATTCATTTAATAATTCATCTATGTTTTTGACCAAAAAACTTCTTTCAAGAGCTGCCACAGCATACATATTGTTATCCTTTTATGAGGTTGATAAATGCACATAACTTCCTTATACCACATTTCAGAGGGTATCCATATTGTAAATAGGAATAAATGGGACCAGCGAAAAAACGGGTGTCAGAGTATGGGAGTCCTGAAGCACAGACAATTAGTTTTGGAGCACAGCAGTATTTGGCAGGTGCTGTCTTAGATGACCAAATGCAAGTGGATTTGAAACCAGCCGGTCAACCTGAACAGGCTAGCCTCAACCAGTGTCAACTAATTGCCCAAAATTGGTGCTCTGCGCATGCCAAGCTGATGCTGGCATCCAGGTTTCTCTGTAATGTAATTGATACGAGAGCCCTGATTGGTCCTTGTTCTCACGTGACCTCGCACTGATGCCAGTTCAGTGACTCCTGGCATGAGTCCAGCCCTTCACTATAGCACATATAGTAATTGGTCTCTCGCTACATATCCATTCTTTTCTACATTTAAGGTACTGTGCAACATTCAGTTTAAATAATGATGTCAGGTGACACTACCATATCAGCCTTCATAGCAATAATAAAGACCTAGATCAATCAATAGTGGGCATCAATAAATAGAGTTTAGACATTTTCTAGATACAATCATACAATCTGTATTTAAAAATGCAAGTGAAACATCTAATTAACTTATTTGGTTATGCTTCCCAAATATTTCCCGAGTTAAACAGTCATTAACGGTTAATCTCTTGTTGCACGTTTTGAGGCCTGTGCAACAATGCCACAGATGGACACCCCTGACAAAAGGGAGTATTTCACTAGGGGGGTGTTATATCTTGGATATGGCCACATCAGGATCTAGCCTACTGCCTACCCATGCTTAATGCAAGCTCTGTCATGACCTGGATCACTAACTTTGGCAGTAACTCCTTTGGCTTGCAGATTAATCTATTGTGTTGGATAGAAAGGCTTAATTTATAGCATTGGTATGTGTATATACAAAAAGGTTTATACTTGCTAGAGATAATGTGCCCTCCTGTTTCTCCAGTCTTTGCTTGTCTGGCTGTATGATGACTGGGGTACCAGCTAATGATTACATGCATGTCTGCCAACTGTCCTAGAAAGAGCACTAGCTAGTAGGTAGGCTTGTAATGTAATCCTGAATTGAATAAGTTATCTACAAGCTATGGTACTGTTGAAAAAGTAGGGAATAAGGCAGAACTTTTCAAAGATGAACTGGAGTTTTGGGTTATCAATTCAAACTTCATTAACATTTATTGTTCTTGAAAATATTTTTTGGATGATGTATTGTCATTTAAACACTATACTTTTAATGTTCCAACCTTTTTGTCCCTTATAAGGCTTGAATTAATTATTTAAACATATCAGGTTTGCCTGTAAACAACTAGGAAGCCCTCTCTATCACAATGGAATGTGACAGTGTCATACATTCTGTATATACAGTGACCAGTGACATACATTTACACAACACAGTCTCTCTATGTTACACTGGATGACTCAACAGACTGGAATTGTTATCATGCATTTAGCTTGATGGTCATTTACATACCTGTAACTATCTTCAAAGCTTTGGACATGTACAACTTCTTGTAGTTTGTGATGACCATAAATCTGCAATTCATAGTTCATATATATAGCCTTATTCTTCCATGTGCGTGAATGATTACACATATAAATTATTGTGATATCATATTGTTGTCAGAAAGAGTGATTAACATATGTTTGGTCATCTTATCAAAAGTCAAATAATGGGTCAAATGTCTCTAGATAGAAGAGGATGATTACAAAACCATGTATACATCTTTGCAGATGATAATTTTTATATTGAAGTTGACTTTTGTGGGGGGGGGGGGGGGGGGGGCACTGGTGACATGGGGCTTTAAAAACTTCATTCCCAAACTACACTTAATTGCTGGTTTATTCTGGGAAAGATTTAGGGTATCAGGATTATTTTGAGAGCTGTCAGTGTTAACTTTGAGCATTGCTTGAGTTTGTATCTGGTGGATATATCTGGGCAGGGAAGTAGAGATTTATTAACCCATTCTTGTCTAGAGTTCTTGGTGAGTGCAATATGGACTCAGGAATCGGGATACATATGAAAATAACTTGAAAATTTCACCAAAAATTAGAAAATATTTGAAGGAGTGTTTTCAGTTGTTTTCTTACCAAAATTTCTTCTTCAACTATTTTTTTGAAAAATTGTTTTGATCACAAAAATATTATTGAAATGGGTTGTTTTTGGCCCTGCAGACCTGAATGGGTTAAGTTAATTAACATGTGTTGGTAAAACTTGGTATATTAAGTGCATGTTTTATTTCATCACCTTGGAATTCTACATGTTTGGCATAGTCATTTGGCAGTTACTATGCACTTCAGTGAAAGTAAGACACCTTTTGACCTACCACACACAGTACATTTGTTGTTACCCAGCACATGTTGTGCAGCCATGCATGTATCATACATCGTACATCATTGACCTGCAGTCACATGATCAGAAGAGTGACCTACCTTACATTCTACACATACAGGTAGAGCTGGTCTTAAGACGACGTCTGAAGGTTGATAATAACATAGCAGGTCTCCTCTATGTATCACCTGACTGGCTTCTGAGAGCTTTTCATCGACAACATGAATGTTAAGACGAATATCTAGAGCTAGAGCTTTTGTATGCATTTAAGCATTCTTGGAGAGGGGGAAAAAAGAAAAAGAAAATTCTTCTAAATCAGAAGCACTGTATTGGATGTACAGGATACTCCTATCTGTGGACAGGATACTCCTATCAAAATATTTCTACCCATAGTCCTTGCATTACATGGATTTGAACTGGTATGTATATGTGTATTTCTATTATATTGTGACTGTCAGTGAAATGGGTTAGTTGTCCATGCTATTAAGTCAGATAGGGGCCAGTGTGTCATTTTGCTATTTAGTTTGGATATCATGTAATCCTTTATCTAGGAGCTATAGCAAATAGACAATTAGCTCATAAATTATGGCGATATACATTTCAGCTGTGCTGCACATTCGCAGTAACCTGTTGAACTGTAGAATATGTAAAGTTCATGCCTGGTCATAATATCTTTTAGAATATTGATATTATCAGTTAGTGAGTACCTATCCTTCATGCTAAATATATCTAAATTATTGTCATAAGAGTTTAGCTCCAAACAATATTTTCCAGTGGGGACTAGAGTGAATGGGTAAACAATTCTAATAGGGCAGTTAATTATGGGTCACCAGGACATAGTCTTAATCAGTAGGACATCGGGGTGTCATTTGGACACCCAAACCCTCAAATATCACCCCTCAGGATACCCAAATCTTTTTGTGTTTAATTTCTTGAAATGTCAATTTCAAGCACATAATAAAAAATTTCCACCTCAATGTAATTCCCAAGACATTGTATAAGGGTATTGTCACTATTGTGCCTTATTTTGTTTAGTAAATAAAAGTATATGGTTGTAATCTGAGTATATTGTGATCTCCCTTGAAAAATAGAATGCCCAAAACCTTTCCAAATAACAATTTTGGGCTTTCCAAATAACAATTTTGGGCACCCAGTTTATAAATCCTGGCTAAGACCCTGCACCTGGAGTTAGCAGCACAACTATAGCATTACCCTGCTGGATTATAAAAAGAGTCATGCTGTGACCTCACGTTCAGTAGCATTTGAAGAATATGATTAGTGATTATGTGATAAATCTTGTCAGCAGAGTTGATTTGTTACATACATTTTCAAAATAGATACATATACTGAGGGGAATTCTCTAAAGGCATGCAGTGGACTTTCAAGATTTTACAAAGTTATAGTCATGTATGCTCAATGTCTCCAAATTATGGAATGCTAGAATTTTAAGTGTCCTTTTGTGACATATGACCTATGTATTATATCGGGAACATGCCCCTGTGTTTGTTCTAGTTCTTCAGATACAGATGGGGTCCTTTCAGGTAAGGACCTAGTAGTCAAATTAATTACATTCTCCCTTCAGACCAAATTACCTTAAAAAATGAGAATGTTTATGCAACCAAACCAGGGCTCGAAATTAAGCTTTTTTCCAGGGCACAAAAGCTACCTAAAAGTGTTCTCTATAGATAACGGTACATACTGCTGCTGTAGAATTCAATGGAGCCCTGGACTCCTGACACCCCCTAATGTCGAGCCCTACAAACAAACAAGTAAACTATTTTTAACTTTATAAACCCATATTCAATCTAAATAGGGATTCACAGTCTTTGCCATCACTGATTTATACACCTAGCATTACATAACACTTTGGACTGTAGACCTTGAGGTAAATCTACACTCCTGTCAACATGTAGTCAATGCTTGGTAATCACACACAGCCCTGAAAGTGACACCAAGTTAAGTTTGCCCCCTGTGAAAATCCTTGTTTAACCCTTCCAATGCTAAGGCTACTTTCATCCAAAGCACATGAATGCAAAGACTTTTGAAGACCATCTTAACCATGTAATGTTGGTATTCATTTGATAGCACTCCTTGAATACTCTGAGATGAGTTTGACAGACTCCAGGGTTTACAGGGTTTCAATCATTTTTCAGGTGTTTTGCCTCATTTTGCTTTGGCCAAATTAGCCACAAGCAGCATAAGGGTGTCTACATAAGGGTTAAAAACCTAGTGTGGTCTTTTCCACTCTGTGTGTGTGGTTTGGGGTAGCACATATCTCTTTTCATTTAGTTTAGGTATTTATGATCCCCCATGACCTTCGACCTTCCTCACCACACTTGTCTGGTTTCTGTATAAACCACAAACAAAGAAGCTATTTGTCTAAAACCCTTTCAATGCTGAGGCTACTTTCGTCCAAAGCACAAGTAAGAAAATATTTTTGAAAAACATCTAAACCCTGGCATGTTGGTACTTATTGGATAGCTCTTGTTGAATACTCTCAGAGCCCATGTGTAAGCATTTCAGTAATTTTCCAGGTTTTTGAATCATTTTATATTTGCTAAATTAGCCACCAGCAGCAAAGGGTTAAGTTTATGGCAACAGTTAGAGCTCATGCTCTGCCTATGTTACCCTTAAAGGATGCAGTGTCCAGCATGATAAATAGGACCGTGTCACTACACCACCTCCCCTGTAAGTAGTATTGCAAATATAGGTAGACTGAGTGGGCCTAAAGAAGTTAATGTATTCATGCTTAGAGTTACACTTGAACAGCATTTTCCATATTTGTCCTACTCTTGAAAGTTAATTGGGAAAATTCTAGAATGTACAAAATCTTTGAAAGAGTGTTATATGTTTATTTCAAAATAACATTTCTCCACCAAGTAAAGGCAAGTATTATTTCAAAGATGCTTTGATAAGAATAATATACCTATCTTAGTCAGGCTGTTTTGGGACACCACAAGCATGAATAGGTTCTATCATATTAGCCTGACTAGGATAGTTAAAAACTTAAAATTTAGAGAAAATGCTACTGAAATTGGGAAAACTGCCATTTCAGTAGATGTGTAAAGAGTCTAAGAGACCAGCCTAAAATGCTGTCTGACTATACTTCAATATGACTAGTATAACATTGTTAGCCAGATACATGGTCACCCTTAGTAGTTGGACTAGGTCTGTTGAAGTGTAGACATATATGTATTAGCCACATTAGGATTCACCCTAATAGGGGATTGATCATAGGTCTTGCCCCTGACTGCTCACTGTCTTTCGCCACTGCCAGGGTTTTAAATTCACCTTGAGGCATGTGAGAAAGTTGCCCGTGACTTAGGGGTGATGGTTTTTGCTCTGTACTCCAATTTCTCAACATTAACAACTGGCTATTCAGGAAGTAGCCTCATTACAGCAGAAAAAAATAAGGATAATAGAAATTTAAAAATTTATCTTTGTTATCTAGCAAAAAGGAGGGAAGGGAGGTTTGGGGTTTTATGTCGCTTTTAACAGGTCATGTCATATCGTGACGAGATAGCAACCCGGAACCGGGAAGTAATTCCCTTCTCTTTACCAATAGTTCCAACAGGTCTTTCAGATGCAGAAGGGCCGCAGACAGTCCTTCACAATGTCGCACATTAATATAGCAACCAGGCCAACCCGCTATCTTGGGGACCCAATAGAGACTCAAAACACCTGCAAACTCGCGCTTGGGAGCCAGGCATGGTCTTAGCCAGCAGGGCGTCTGAGTGTCTTTTTGGACACCCAAACCCTTAAAAAGCACCCCTCAGGACACCCAAATCTTTTTGGTAGGAATTTCTAAAAATGTCAATCTCAGGGATATAATTGAATCTTCTTATCTCCATATGATTCCCATTGACATTGTATATCATGCCTTATTTTGATAAATTTATGTATGTTTATGGTTGAAATCTGAGCGTAATGTGATCCCCCTTAAAAATTTGGACGCCCAAAAATTTTAGAGCACCCAATTTTGGGCACCCAGTTTCCAAATCCTGGATAAGACCCTGGAGCTAGGTATCATAACCACTAGGCCAAACTTATAAGTGTTACCTGATATGTTTCAGACAAGATGCCTATCCTGTATTCCGTGGTGTCGCGGGGCACCACTGTGTTGGCCAAGTACGCAAGCTGTGCAGGAAACTTCACCGAGGTGACAGAACAGATCCTCAGCAAAATATCTCCAGAAAATGCAAAGCTGACTTATTCTCATGGCAGGTTAGTATTCTAGAACATTATTCATTCTGGATCTATTCTATGTGTCACAGGCCAGTAGTGTGTTGGCATCTTATGATCTTTGTTCAACCCGTCCTTAAAATGCATGCACCAATGTACCCTAATGTTTTGGTAAGGAAGTTCTTGACATATCAATCCTTTAGCAAATGACTTTTAAGTACCCGTGCAAATCTCAATCCCAAGATATTCTTAAGTAGATGGGTATACATATGTCTGATTGATTGTTTTCTTTTATAAGTATGATTCATCCCACAATTGTATTTACACATTCTTGAAACCCATTTCATAAAATTATGGGCTTATCAGTGAACTCATAGGTTGAGCTAATAATTATGCCAAATCCAAGATAATAGGAAAAACTTGATATATCAGTTCTAAGCAAATAACTTTTAAGTTTCAGTGCAAATCTGAAATCAAGCCAAATTTAAGATAAAAGGAACTAAATCTGTATCAGGCACATATCCTCTGCCATAACTTATTACTAAGAAGGAAACGGGAGAATGATTGCACATTGCATTTATATAGATTAAACATGACTTCTTTGCTTTTGTTGTAATTGCACACCCCTATCATAAATTGAACCCCCTGTATCTGAAGTCTCCCACATACCCTATTTTTAAGAGGCAATGAGTAATTTGGATTATTATGTTTGTATTTCAGTTACCTTTTCCATTATGTGACGGAGAGCAGAATAGTGTATATGTGCATCACAGATGATGTAAGTTCCATAATCACAAGACTTTACGTAAAAACAATAAATTAAGCTTAAATATGACTCTCTCAGGGGGCCATGTTGTGAACCAAGCTGAAAGGCTGATGTCAAATAGAGGTGCAAAGTGTTTCAAACAGGTCAACATCAGCTCTAAATCTTTTCTCCACTTAAGTTAAATTTTACAAAGCAAGAGCTCTCTTTTGGTCGCTGTCAGTTTGAATGATTAATGGAGCTTGATCTAAGTTGACCTCGCATGGCTGTATGATAATGAAGTCATTGCAAGATTTTAACCAGGTTTTTTTCTTGCATAACAGGCATTCAGTTAGTTGGTAAAGAACATTTTGATTTTACAATCAAATGTTTGTCTTCTCAAACAGAGTGTAAGTAGAGACAGAATTTATTAATTGCATTCCAAGTGTTGACACATATCACCTGGCTTTATTGTGATACCAATGAACATTATCTACCATCAGATTCTAACCAATTTGTTATAAATGTAATTCAGAGACTTTCCTAATTTTACTTGTATATTTCTGCTGATTAGATACAGAATAATTGATTTAGATAACTGTTATTACCATCACTATAGATATCCATATTTTGTATTAAGACCTTATGCTTGACATCTAAACCATTTTAATTTCAGGACTTTGAAAGGTCTCGAGCATTCCTTTACCTGAATGAAATCAAAAGAAGGTATGTTTTCTTTTTTCATATCCTAACAATATTCCTTAACATATGAAATCCATGAACAGTGTTAGAAATAATGTTTTTCTATATATGATATACCATTTTGAATGAAGTATATTTTTTCAAAAAATAGATACCTTAAACCAATGTACCTTAAACCAATTGTATACCACATGAATCAATGGGAGACCTTAAATATTATGTAGTTTCTTAATTTGAAAAAAAATTGCAACCAGAGTTGATCTATTGAAAAAAAATGAAATAAAACACTATGAAAACTATCCATTTCAAAATTACTAAAGGACTCTTAGATTGGTAGTTGGACTATACAGTTTGGCAAAAGAATTCCTCTTCTGGCATGACAGATTTACTGACAAAGCATGCACACTCTGTCTGAAAATGAAGGTCCCTCTAAACTATAAGTAAGGAATTCTGATGAAAAAAAGTTGGTTCCATGCATGAAAAGATGATTGATTTTTTGTTCTTCCTTCTATGAAGAAATGGTATGCTTATTTTGTTTATATCTTTGTAGATTCCAGTTACAATATGGTGGGCGAGCGCAGACAGCCCTACCTTATGCAATGAACAGTGACTTCTCAAGGGTTTTGGCTGCTCAAATGGTAAGTTATTAAGGTATCTCTAACGTATATGCCAGCTGTGTCTGTTCTTAATCCAATGTAGCTGATGCAAGCTGAACTAAAAAAACTTCTCTGTTATGTTCAGTCAAATCAAAGAGGCTTGTTTTAGTTTTAGCATATTTCAAAAAAAAAGTTATTAAGTGGCAAGAAATTGGACTTAAAAGCAGGACTAACAAATAAAAGAGGAGAATATTTTGCCAAATACCAGATTCAAGCCAAACACTTGAGGAGCATGGAATGGTGAACTTCAGTTAGCCAATCACAGCTTATGATCTCCATGTGAGGTATAATATTTAATTTTGCTGTATTTCCAGCGCCACTACTCAGACACGAGGGATGTGGACCAGCTGGGCAAGGTGCAGGGACAGGTGGATGAGTTAAAAGGAATCATGGTCAAAAACATAGGTGAGGACTGAGAACTAAAGAAAATATTTTTCATTTTATTTCATAAATCTGACTGGTTCATAAAATCAAATATCTTAACCTCTTAATGCTCACAGCGGCTGAAAGGAGCCTGCCAATTTTGATGAAATCTTTTAACTGAAATAATAATTTGAAAAAGATTTGGAGGAAAAATGTCAATTAGAACACTATCTATGACTTTTTTTTTTCAAGTATTTTGTTAAATTATTTTTTATTCCAAATTATTGTCATAAGTAGTACTATATTAGTAGGAACCCTTAAACATTAATGAAGATATCAAATTATGAGGGATTTGACCTTGTAGGGATTATGTGCTTTCCAGAGAGTGAAATATCTCAAAAAGGTTGTGATCTCTACTGTCTGTTTTAAGAGGCCCAGTTTCAGAACTCGGCCAATGGGGTACAAGAGATCTACATAAGTGTACAATATGACAGCTGAAGGGTTGAAGAATTGAAACCTTAGTTGACCAGGTTAACTTTGCATCCAGCTTTAGTTTGAACATGGATGAATGTTTTTGTGATTGTTTTATTACAGATAGCATGGCAGCTCGTGGGGAGAGGCTTGAACTACTAGTGGATAAAACAGAGGATCTTAGCAACAATGTAAGTGGAAATGCTTAATTGTAATTTATTTATTTTTTAAACTTTTTATTTCAAATCTTTAAAAGAAAATTCTGTCTAATAGAAAATCAGACAAAGGCAGACTCCATCAAAATCACTGTGCCACACAACCAATACCCACACACTGACTGCTTAGAAGAAGAGTGACTCAGAAACTGCCTTCAGATAAGCTATTAATGGCTACTGCAACAATACACTTAGTATATGAAAGTTGGCAGTAATGGGGACTTGTGTCTAAGTAGAGGATGACCTATGAAACTGTTTAGGCCTGAATTTTATTCATGGTGAAATTGTCCTTCAAAAGATATGGCAGCACCAAATTAAATGCCATTTGAGAGCTGAGTTACTTGATTTTCATTGTATCATGCGTTTTGATATAAGTTGAAAGAGAAATAGTGTTGAACATTTTTGCCTGTCAATTCCTCAAATTGGATATACCTGATATAGGTTTCATATGTTAAAACAGTTTCAGATTTTTAAGCATTTAAGGATATATACAATGTGTATGAATCAGTTTACATCAGTTTTCATCATGATTGGCATATATATAGGGTTTAAGCCCTACTCACGGCATGTGTTGGAAAGTTTACAGCAACAGTGTAAGTTTTTTCTTGTCTGAAAGACAATCTTTAGAATTATCCTTTTATTGTGTTTCAGTCGGTAACATTCAAGACAACAAGCAGAAACCTGGCCAGATCTATGTGGTGGAAAAATGTCAAGATTACAATTATAATAGTGGTTGTTGTCATTGTGAGTACTTCTTTTGATTACTCTTATGAATTAGAATACAATCTTATTTGTTTATTCATTGGCTAGAAGTAAGAGAAATATATGATATGAACTAAAGTAGGATGGTTATATTGATTCTCATGAGTCGCCCTTCTATTTTAATTCAATGCACATCCCTTTTCATGCAACCACATAATTTTTGAATTTTTCATTTTAAAACCTGTCTCCAATATATGTAGTTTTAAATTATGATTTTTAAAGGGGCAGCAATGATAAAATGATAGAAAGAGTTATTATGTCATAAAAGTGTGAATATTTTAGATTGTCCTACAATATAACAATCTTAGTATTTAACTGAATACAATAATTCAGAATAAGTGTATGTTTTCTTTTCCTTGCAGGTTGTGATATATTTCATAGTGTCGATGGCCTGTGGAGGATTGGCATGGCAGAAATGTGTGAAGAAAAACTAGAGTCACCCTTAAGAGATTACCATAAAATGCACTTTTCATGATGCGATTAGTTCACCTGACACATATGCACTAATGGAATAGACGGACGCAGGGACAGAAAGCATCAGGCACCGACATACTGTATGACGTGTTAATTTTGCGAATATGAAATAATGTACTTGGCAGGCAGCTGACTTTGATGCAGTTTATTTTTTGCGTACTGGAATTCAATGACAATCTATCTTGTCAGTGTGTTGTACTATACTAGCATAGGGATCTGATGCCCAACTAATGTGTGCAGCTAAGTGCACATTAATTAAACTGCTGCAATATTAACACAGTATACAGTAAGTGCTTGCCATAGCGAGTATAAATGACTGCTGGGGAAATAGAAATCATCCCAGACATGCCCAACAAGGCAAATCGAAAATCCCAATCTTTTCTTTATCAAAATGGTAAAAATATGAATTTCACAAGTGAAATTGTTAAGCTTAAAAAGTGCTGTACCAGGATTTTAGTGTTTCGTCGGGTAAGCTGTAAGCTCAAATTTTTACTGGGCAAGTAAAAATTTATGTCAATTTGCCGTATATGGCAAGGAAGTTAGAAGGGTATCCTTGGTCCCTGAGTATGTATTTCAGATTGAAAGATATCAATGTATGATGAGAATGAAAGTGTATGGGATCAAACTATAGGCCTGTTTGACCAATCATGGAACATAGGGGAAATTTCATGTAAATAATACTACTTGAGAAACATTGCCCATTGTCCTATCCTAGAATATACTGGAAAAAATCCCAATAGGGTCTATTTTGAGTGTGAGTATACACCAATAAGATCTTGTATATTTGCTTCGTGGAATATGGGGAAATTTCATGTAAATAATAGCGCTTGAGTACTATGCCCATCACTCTATCCTTGAATATCAAATGTCCATGGCATATTCAAAAGTAACTACTTAAAACTCAGTCAGTTGAGATTGTCTTTCAAAGTAAATGAGCCATCCCACATTACATCACCAAATCGAAATCTCAACATAAACAAGATTTCATGTTAAAACTCAATTATGTTATATAACTTATATTTGATATTATGTATTTACCTTGGTAGTTGGATATTATTCTATTCATCCAGAAATGTAATATCATATACCTTAAGCTGAAACTGATCATTGCTTTGTAGCCTACTGTATACAGCTTTAATTTGGAGTGCTTAAAATTTCGCTTTACAGCCCTGCTGGAGGGCATTTGTGCTACCTCTAAATTTGCACATTCAAGCACTCGATCAAAGCAGATACAAAGCAGGATATTTATTTGAAGGATGTTATCTTGGCGCAATCATGGGGAGGGCGAAAATAGTGAAAATTAAATGCTTGTAAAAAGAGACCAGTCATACAGCACTTACTTGTAAGATAGTGGTCCTGCTGTACTCAAAAGCAGAGATATCTAGTAGTATGTGTCTACATATCTCCGCCAGGTGCAAGTAAACTGTATATGGTATATCAGAGATATGTATCTCTGGGTATCTAAAGCAAGGTAGTGATAAACCCAATATTGTGATATTGTTTATCATGTTTATCATTATTGCTGAATTATTCCTGATCTGCTTATTTGCATATTTATCCTTTCGCCCCCCCCCCCCCCCAACCTTTATTACAGAAGGTATTTCAGTTAGCCCCATAACAATTAGGCACTGTGATTATGTAAAGGCACATGTTAGATTTACTTTCTA
Source organism: Maea johnstoni (assembly GCA_963942565.1). Taxonomy (NCBI): domain Eukaryota; kingdom Metazoa; phylum Annelida; class Polychaeta; order Spionida; family Magelonidae; genus Maea; species Maea johnstoni. Next base: position 30,602,792 of record OZ012690.1, read on the forward strand.
GAACCACACCTGTACAGTATAAAGGGAAATTGGGAATTTATCTCTTACCACTAAAACAGATAATAAAGAATTTATCTCTGGATAGGGATAAAAGGATGTGTAAGTATATTGAGAGAGCCGACTCAGGTGAAAATGGTATTTATGTAGGAGTCAAATTAACTTAATCTGTACTTATTTTATTTAACTTTTGGTTGGGTAATCTAGTTACTTGATTAGAGTTGTGCTCTAGCCATGCACAATACAATAGGCACATTTTGGGAAGGTGAATTGGAAGGTCTTGGGTTGAAGAATTGACAATCATATGTAAGTATTCAGGACCGGAGTCTACTGGAAAATACAATGAAAATGAAGAAAAACTTTAAAGAGAGGAAATTGGGAAGCTCTAGCAGTGTTAGTTAGAGCCTACATTATGCTGTATATCTGTGTTTGGCAGACTCCCTACTTGATATGTTAAGATATTTTTGAAAATGTCACACAGTAACTCAAACTCGTAACTTGTTTATATTTATAGAGTAACATTTGCTATGCTTGTATATATTGCAAACACTGATGAAATTACTTGCTTAAGTCTTTGTTCTGTTGCATGAATTTGAAGGGTTATCCAAAGCTTGGGTATATGAACTTGTATAGTATGAATGGTATTTCTATACCTTGGGTATGTGGTCAAAGAAGAATGAGGTCGGGGCATCCTTGAATATATTTTACCCAAGTATGAATGATATTTCAATACCATGGGTATGTGGTCAGAAGAATGAGGGAGGGGCATCCTTAAATACAATTTCTCCCAAGTATAAATGATATTTCTATACCATGGGTATGTGGTCATAGAATTTGAGATAGGTAATCTGGGATAAATATTCTAGTATGATTGATATTTCTATACCGTTGGAATGTGGTCATAGAATGAGGAAGGTACATTCTTGGATAAGATTTCTAGCATGATCGATATTTCTATACCTTTGAAATGTGGTCATACAATGAGGAAGGTACATTCTTGAATACGATTTCTAGCATGAGTGATATTTCTGTGATGTTGTTGAATGGTATATGGTTTCAATTACTTTCACTTATAGAGCCAACTAGGTCAGTTTCATGCATGTCTCACAATCTTACAAATACCATAACAAATCTCCATGACGGTAACTGAGAAAATACTTGCCCGGTAATGTTATTCATAAAGAAAACTAGCTAACAACAAGAAAGCTTTCTCATTCCTTCCCTGGATATTTCTAAGAGACTGAATGAGATTTGACCCACAATTGTCATATTTGCAGTAATTGTAAAACATTATTGCATCCAAACTGGGCAAAATCACTTTTGGTTGTCATATTGGAATTGAAGATGGTCAGTACCATATACCAGGCTTTCAATTATTTATTATGATCACTTAAAGCTTGAAGGTATTTCCTGTATGGTGTTCACTTGGAAACTTTCATTATCTGTATACCTTATACTGAACATTCACCCCCAGTGCTATTGAATGATCAATATTTCATGATAAAATTTGCCTATTCTACAAGTTGTCTATCAATCATATAGATACACTGATAGTGAACTTATTCCATACTATTTATTCTGCTTGTGCTAACAGTATTGTGATTGACCTGTTAATGCCTGTAGAACCACAGAAAAGGTGGGACTATTCTGGAATTTGGAATTTCAATTATCGTCACTTTTTCTGCCATATTTTAAGGCTAAATTGTGAGTATCTGATGAATAACATAACCTAACTCAAAGTCACTGCCAATTTTCTCAAATGCCAAGTTCAGAATTCAAATTTGGGCAGTGGTGAGAGACAGCGAGCAGTCAGTGGCAATGCTGTATTGATTTTGATTTTGATTGTATCATTTATGTAAAAACATATTTTGGAGAAAAAAAATATGAAAGAGAACTGTTTAATTCCGACAAACATCCCTCATTCAAAAGTTCTTGCTTTGTTACAAAGTAATTTTCAAAACTACACTGTATCCAACTACTTTGTTAAGGAGCTGGTAGCATCAATTCAAAAGAACTGGCATATGAAACCCAACATTATTTATTTTGCTACATATCCCTTGTGAAAGAAAAGTTCAATAGAACTGGGGAAACAATCTTACCAGATGTTTTATGACACTTGGTTTATTACTAGGAGGTGAGAAATGGGATGTCATTGTTTAATATGAGCATGAGTGTGAGATGGAAACCAAGATGTACATATTTGATTTATACTCCTTTATATCAGAAAGATAAATACTGTTATGCAATATTAACCACTAGTTCTTTGTTATTTCACTATCTGCAACTGAAAAAAGATGGGTAGATGCAAACTAAATTTCATAACTGAGATAAAATATATGAGTAACAGTGCCGGATCTAGGATTTCTTTATTGAGAGTAGAGCTGCACTCACCACTCACGAACTCGAGTGGCTCGAGCCCTGGGGCAAACTCGCCGAGCTCGAGCTAAAATGTTCAAATCGTGAACTCGTCTATGTTAGGAACACAAACGTAACACTGAGCACCTAACGCACATTATTAACATACATAACTGCTTATCGCTGTCATGTCTTCTTTACAATCTCCAATGTATACATTCAAGCAGTGTTGAGTGTTATACTGACCTTTGTACATCGTCAGCCCGTTTTGAAATTAAACAAACATGGCAATGTTAATAAATCTCCGCCAATAAATATTTATTTCTTAATAGCTGGGCTGGAAAATAAGTATTTTTCTGGAGAATTGGAACGTCTGAACGGGTTGCGAGCTCATGAGTTGATCTCCCTCCGTGAGTGCAACTCTAATTGAGAGTGTATTCTGTATGAGGTGTTCATTTTAACTGAGCAGTAAATCTACCAACTTGGTTTGTGCAAAAATTAAGTGACAATTCCTGGCAAGAAAATTTTCAACATTTTTAATTTGAAAGAAGGGTTCATCAAACCCCCTCTGTATCTGAAACTCATTGAATGATACTGAAGGAAGTCTTGCAATGGAAACAAAACATACTAAAATGGGAAATCAAACAGCAAAAATATGCTTCGGTATTTATTGGAATGAAATCCAAACAAACCTTGAAGTGCTGAAGCTATTGATTACCTTATTGAAAAGTTGCCATTACGTCTTGAGTACCATATTCGCTTGATTAAGCTCACGGTACCGAATAAGCGCATCCCCCTCTATCTTTCGCAGAAATTGGGGGACGAGCAAGCGCCAAAGATAGTCTCCTTATATTAAATCTCCCCCAGAAGTAACCAAAACACATACCTTTCCTCTTGCCGTGTCTGTAAACCAGCGCTAAATTCCACCATTTCAGCAGTACCTTCGCGCTCTCACTGTTCATATTCGCCGCATGATCGTACTATTGACCAATTAACGATCTTTTCACATGTGGCAACGTCTAAGCACGCTAAACCACGTGAGCGCCAAGGTACAATAACGGTCATTACACTCAGATCGGCAATCATTGAGGGGTGCGGTTATACAGTTGTTCGACAACACACCTTCTACAGAAAATTTTCCCAACCTCTACCTGCACGGTGCACTTAATTAAGCGAATATGGTAATATATTTCAACCTCTATTAGAAGTGATTTTTATTTTAAAGGAGGAAAAAAGGACAAGAAAGCACAATCAAATAATTAATTCCTTCAGGTATACATTTTCATTTTGAGAATAACACAAAATTAATATAGATGTGCCTAAAAAAGAAATGCATAGACAAAACCATTTATCAAAATAACAAAAAATGTCCACATATGTTACCAAGCATTTATTTTCTCCATGCAGTACACATGCTACATGATACCTACAACAAATATTCAACACAATGATGCACATTTGCAGCAGCAGTCAACAATGAGTGTCAGGTTTATGCAATCCCATTAATACTCAGAGCGGCCAAAACAGGCCTGACAATTTAGGAAGTATTTTACTCACACAAGCATTTTCTGAAAAACATTTCAGATTGTACAGTAGCAGATTGTACTTTCAAGAGTACCTCTGAGTGTGAATGGGTTAATATATTTGCATAGGGGGCCTAGAGCTACATTAATGAATACAAATGTCTCAAATTGTCCTTGAACTTATGAGGTATACACACTGAAAATATTGTTGCAATATTGAATTTCTGTTATGTAATTCAGCAAATATATAAGAGATATGTCATGACTCACTGCAGGAAAAGCACATAGCACATTGAAGGTGTGATCAGATTTTGTGCAAGATCTGTACTTTAGCATGGTTGCAGCTTATGGCAGGATACCAGAGGCCGAAAAAGCCCAAGACTATTTTGATGGTATCTTTCTGAGTAAACCACCATTCAGAACAGATTTTGAGAAGAAAAGGTATGCATATCCTAACCAACCTATCTCTTTAAATACCAATTAAAAGTTTCATAGCATCAGGACAATACCTTCAACAAAAAAGTCTGAGGATGATCACAAAAAAGGACAAAGTCATATAGCAGTGATTGTGCTATACCCTGGTGTGGATAACAACAGATTACTATTACAATGCATGTATGATCCACAACAATGCGTACAAAGATCTATATCAAAAAGTAGAAGTAAAAATATCTCTGATTTCAATTCAACACACTTTACAATTACAATGCACATATGATCCACCACGATGCGTACAAAGATCTATCTCAAAAGGTAGATTTTAAAATATATCAGATTTCAATTGCCAAACAGGTATGATTAAGCGAAGTATTACTTCTAGTAATCAGTTATAATTTGTGTTGGCAGTGTCAAAACAACTCGTAAAATCATCAAAACAAAATATACTCTTAAAATTTAAACTTAAGTACATATCCCATACATGCTTAATAATCCAAAAGCTTAAAAGATATCACCCAAAATAACCAGGCCTTTTTGGTCACTACAGGATTAACGAATAAAATGTGCTTTACCTTATATGTTGAGAACATAATATGTTTCATTATATATAAAAGGGTAGAAATGTGAATATTATACATTTGTACAAAGGTATTTGTGAAATGGTTGAGCAGCCTGACACTGGCAAAAAACTGGTGTTGCACCAACAAACAATTACAAAGAAACTGTGTTGCACTGACAAGAATTAACACTAAATGATGATTTTTATTCTATAACATTCACTTAACAATTACGGTGCAGATATGATCCGCCACAATGCATACAATGCAGATATGATCCACCACAATGCATACAAAGATCTATCTCAAAAGGTAGAATCAAAAATATCTCTGATTTCAATTGCTAAACAGGTATGATTAAGGAAAGTATTACTTCAAGTAATCAGTTATAATTTGTGTTGCAGTGTCAAAACAACTTGTAAAATCACCAAAATAATCAGGCCTATTTGGTCACTACTGGCATGATTGGGTTAAGGGATACAATATTCTTTACCTTATATGTTGAGAAAATAATATGTTTAATTAAATATAAAAGGGTAGAAATGTGAATATTATTATAAGGTATTTGTGAAATGGTTGAGCAGCCTGACACTGGCAAAAAACTAGTGTTGCACCATCAAACAATTACTAAGAAATTATGTTGCACTGACAAGAATTATAACACAAAATGATGATTTTCCTTCTATAGCACTGACAAAAGATTTGTCTTGCACCAACAAACAATTACAAAGAAATTATGTTGCACTGACAAGAATTAACATAAAATGATGATTTCATTCTATAACATTCACTAACAATAGCTTCCGACTAAGCCATTTCCTGGCTTTTACAAAGTGGCTGTGGTTCTATGATCCTATCTCTTCTTGTAGTAACACGGCAGTAGTTCGATGTCTGGTGTCTGCTTCTTCTGGTCTCCCGTCCTTTTCAACTCCAGCAACACAAACATTTTGTTGGATACATCCTGAAACAATGTAACAATGATGGCTTTAATAAAGGATTTTGAGACTACAAAAAAGTTAAGATGAACTGGCATTAAACTTATGGGCAAACATAGAAAATTTATACTTTTGTCTAAGATACAACTTAATACACAATTTCTTAGTTGGGTGTCTTGCAAGCAGTGCACACCTCAATTACAATATTTCAAATAATATATTCTTTGCAATGTTCATTATATGAAAAAGTTCTTTTCTTCATGTTTATGCGCTCCTTTACATTTACACTGAAGATAAGACGCAAGTCTGAATTATTTTCAACAAGGTTTGCTCGCTTAAAATGGTTCCACATGCACACTGATTATCAGCCAGTTTTGGACAAAACAACCAATCGCTTATCTTTGCAATATGTTTACAATAAGTATTTCAGTCACAGTCTTAGCCAGCAGGACATCTGGGCGTCATTGGGACACCCAAACCCTTAAAAATCACCCTTCAAGATACCCAATTTTTTTGAGAGTAATTTCTTAAAATGTCAATTTCAAGCATACAATTGAATTTTTTTTCAACTGAATATAATTCCCATGGCATTGTATATGGATATTATGATTTATTTCATTAAGTAAATACAATGCATATGTTTATGGTTGTAATATGAGTATATTGTGGTCTCGCTTGAAAAAAAGGATGCCCCCAAATTTTACAGTCGCTAGTTTTGGGCACCCAGTTTCTAAATCCTGGCTAAGACCCTGATTTCAGTTACATCTTACCTTGTTCATCAGTTCAAAACCCAAGGCTTCCAGCTTGAATATGAACTTATTGAGCTTTGGAATTCTGCTCTGGACTTCAGCTACCTTCAAAATTCCTCTGAAATACAAAGTGACTCATCAGTTAAAATTGACTACTACATAGATAACAAATAATGTTTTTTGATCAAAAGATAAGGTCAATGTATATCACATCTTGCATGAACTGTAGAAGGGAATTAGTTTTGACTATTCAAGAATATAAAACTGCAAAAGTCAGGAAAAATAAAGATAATATAAAGGCTGCAAAATTAATGTTGAATTTGAAACTTCCTTTTTCGTCACTAGTTCTGCCTTTTTATGGCTAAATTGTGACAAGCCAGGTGAAGGAGGAAACAAGACAACCTGGGGAAAACCATTGCCGAACCCTAAATCACAGGCAACTGTTTCACAAGGTTTGGGCCAGATTCGGCGCTAGGTAGTGGTGAGAAACTATGAGTAATCAGTGGCAATGCTTTAATATAGATATTTGAGGATTACAAGGTTCTGTATACAGCTTTAATTTGGAGTGCTAATAATTTCGCTTAACAGCCCTGCTGGAGGGTATTTGTGCTACTTTGAATTCACTTATTTAAGCACTCAAAGTAAACCATATACTAGTATTTATTTAATATTTATTTGGAGGATGTTATTTTGGCGCTATTATGGAGAGCATGAAAATAGCGAAAATTGAATGGCTGTAAAAAATACCAGTTATAAAGTATAAACTTTAGAAGCATTTATGGTAACTCACCCTTTCTTCAACACCCTCCTGGCCTCCATAAGGTAATCAAGGAGATTGGTCCCCATGAGAGACAGGCAGAAAACTGCAATATCCACGCTGCAATTTCCCAATGGTACCTGATGTAAATAAAGATGGAAAATGGTCCTTAAAATTAACATAGTATAATATGAAAATATCATTTTGAGAAACGGTCCTTACAATTACATGTATTCACAGAAACATTGACATCCAAAGAAACTTACATGTAAGGAAGTTTAAGCACAGATAAGGGTCAACAAATATCAATGTTTTGAAACTTGTATACAATAAAACCTGTTTAGATAGAGCACATCCAAGATGAAATAAAATTGGTCTTTCAAGACAGGTGTCGTTGCTGTCAGGTTAAATATCAGGTATTTCTCACCTGGGGAATTTCTAAGTCAATTAGTAAAAACAGGTGGTCTACATTAATAGCTAGCGCTTCAAGATTTTACAGTATATGAATTCTGTGTGAGAAGATATTAAGATCCATGTTAAAAACTCACTGCATCATTATTTGTATGAAATATCAAAATACATCAATTTTTTACACTCAATAAATCCTGAAGAAGCAGCAAATATTGTGTAATTAGTAAAGACATGTTGTAATATGTAAAGCCTATGTATTAGCACTTCTGTAATGAACACTGAATGACTAATTCCACAACTGTAGGAAGTGTAGGTTAGCAAAAATATAATGGACGTTTCCCTCAAATTTTAGATTTGTATACAAGAGAATAATTGCTTTATATAAGCATACAATTACTGAAAAAAAATCAACAAGTATCCAAGAACTTACATGTGACATGTCACAAGCTTTGACATGTTTGTTGAGAGCAACAAGGTCAAATGAGTGCACTTTGTTCTCCACAGAGCGGGCTATCTTGGCATCTCCACAACCAAAGTCTGCAACTACTGCATTCGGCCTGAAATTATACAAGTACAAAATCAAAAATACCATCTCTTGCAAATCAGCGTCATTCCTAGTTTAAAGTAGTATAATTTTAGGTGATATTTTCTTTACTGGAATTGGTATTTATGAGTGTGCATCATATCATAGAATGTGTTGAGCTCTTACCTTATTTTCTTTCATATTGTAATAATTTTTAAAGAACAACGTTACCTATCCTCTGAAACTACTGTTCTTAATCTCTTCGCAAATGTTTATTGGCCTTGTAGGACATGTAGCTGACTTCTAAAATCATATTGAAACAAATATATACACATCAGCAATCCTTCATGTTTTTACACAACAAAGCCATAGGTTAGTCAAACAGATACAACCTACCTTGTTTTTATATAATTGATGATGACATCCACAGGATTGGTAGGCCATTTCTCCACCTGAGACTGGAAGCCTTGATGGTACACCTTGAATGCCGAGTTATCTTCCTTGAACATCGTCAGGGCCTCATCACCAGTACATGTATATAGCTGCTGGTTCAGGTAACGGAACCGCGCCTCTGTCAGTCGGCCTTCCATTTTTGCCTTCAATGCTGAAGATCTGTCCACTTTCGTTTTTGGCATCTTTTCTTCTTCATCTGAATCTATTTCCATCTTATCAGGTTGCACTTTTTGCTGGACATTTTTCTGACTTTTGGAAACCTTTGAAATCACCTCAGGCTCACTCAGAGACTCTGAATCACTATTTTCAAGATCAGATGATTCTAAATCACTGCTTTCCGAGTCAGATGACTCAACCTGTTGTTTCTGGCTTATTTTGGAACCAAGCCCTGGAGTTTTAGCTGTTTTCTTCTGAGTGCTTAGAATAGCCTTCAACTTGTCCACATCAAAAGGCAGTTTCACATCAGGATTCTTTTTAATGGCTTTTGGTTTCCCTTTAATTTCAAGAACTATATCAGTGTCCTGAGTTTCTTTAGGACCTTTTTTCTTAACAAGATTTATCTTCTTTTTCTTCTGGGATTGATTGTGTGTGGTATCTTCCTCATTGTCACTCTCATCAGTGCCCTGATCTTTGACAGAAGATGATACCATCAAATCCACTTTCTGCTTTTTTGATTTTTTACCTGACATGCCTCCTTGTTTTGATGGTTGGCTTTCTTTCTTAACAGAATCCGTTAATGACTCTGCTTTCTTGCCCTTCTTTTTCTTAGGTGAATTCACCTCAGATACATTTGATGTTTCACCTTTTGTCTTTTTATCTTTTGTAAGTTTTGACTCTTGTGTTTTAGACATTGTAGCACTATTAGGCATCGGACTTGATAATGACTCAGCATTCCTTTTCTTCTTTTTCTTAGTGACATCATCATTATTTGGCGATTCCATCTTTGAAATTGTCTCTGACACAACAGAAAGTTCCCCTGCTTTTACCTTTTTCTTTTTCATGGGAGAATTATCATCATCTTTTCCAGAGAGTTTTCTTTTGCTGGACTTGTCCACACCTCCTTCTTTGGGACTACCCTTTCCCTTGGGGGAAATATCCTTTTCACCAACACCAACCTCATCAGCCATCTTAAACTTATTCTTACATTTCTTTTTCTTCTTTTTTTTCTTGGTTGATAAGTCTTCCAAATTTTTTGCGCTACCATCATCTTTTCCCCCTGCTTTACTCTGACTAGAACCACCAGACTCCTTTTTCATTTCAAAATCTTTGTATTTATTTCGTGAGTTAGCCTTTTCCTGATTTTGTGTGCTGGCCGTTCCCCCAGTTGGTCCTGTAGCTACCATTTTACTCTCTAATGCTGCCATCTGCACTTTCGTCTTCTTTGCAGCTTTTCTTATTCTGTCCTTTTCCTTTTTATTAAGATCACTACCTTCCCTTTTTGCTTGAAGACCTTCCAACTTTCTTTGCAACATCAACCATTTTGCCTGAACTGGTACCTCATCTTTAACATCCAACTTAGACTTTTTATTTCGTTTTTTTAAATCCCCTTTCCTATCTTTTTCATCAGCCCCTTCTCCACCAGGGGAAGTCTTGTCATCACCAAGTTTTCTTTTTCTTTTCTTTGTTTGATTATCCACACTTGGTGATGAGGAGCTATCTTTGCCAGTGTTATCTGTCTCAGTCTTAGGTTTCTTTTTTCTTTTCCTTTTTTGTTTTTTCTGCCCAGTTGGTGATTCATGAATATTTTGATTTCCACTCTCTCCACTAGGTGGCTGCATATTCTTTGAAGATGGACTTGTGACATGACTGGCTTTATCTAGGGTCCCATCTTTGCTTTTGTCTTTCTTTTTCTTCTTCTGAAACCAGAAATTAGTATTAGTAAAAAAAACTATATATTTTGCTTGTATTACCAAAAATGTGCATACATACCGTATATATATATATATATATATATATATATATATATATATATATATATATATATATATATATATATATATATATATATATATATATATATATATATATATATAACACACACATCTTAACCAGGGAAGTGAGACAAAAAAAAGCTGTTAGGGTTTGATTAATAAATGGCCCCTATAGTATCTGCAGAATATTACTCTCATGTCGGTGGATATCGTTCACTGGGCAGTTACCTGGGAAAGAAGTGCAGATTACTATGGGCCTGACCGGCTACCAAATTGTTAGTGTAGAATATAAATATTATGTATAATAAAAAATCATTGTGTGCTTTTGCTTCCTCTTTTTGCCTTTATTTTACAATATTGTAAAGCCTTCTCTAAATGCAGACTAATGCAAAGTGGAACCTTTTAAGAAGTTAACAAGCATAAACTCTTGGTACATAGGCAGTTCAATGAGTAATGTTTTTTGTTGACACCTGGCTAAAACAATACAGAGTTAACCAAAACTCCTTGTCTATGGGAAGGATGGTAACATTGACCATTGGTCAATGGATTCAAAATACCCACCTTTGAGGAGTGGACTTCCTTAAAAAGGTCAGTGTTCAGCTCATTGGTAGCCCCAGAAGCACTCCAATCATCCGCATCAGTTCCTGAGAACCAAGACATCTTTTATGGAACGTCTGGAAAAGCAAAGAGAAATGTAAACTTTTACAGTTTAATTATAAAGTCTTCAAATTAAATACGGCAATACTAAATTTGCATGACCCCCCGTTTGAAATACACAAACAAAAATTGCTGAATAAAGGAGAGGCAACCAGATTCAGGAGGAGACACCTTGAAGGACAATTACACCATGAATAAAACATAGGCCCAAATACTTTTTAGAGTATTCTCTACTTAAATCCAAGTCCCCATCACTGCCAACCTTCATACAAGAAGTACATTGCTATTTAAACACATCCTAACACACAAGAAATGGGATCGGAAGCTGCTTGGTTCATATTTGCCATTAGCAGCTACCTTTAAATGAAATAGCAGCTACCTTCATTCAAACGACAAGTATGCCCACTGTGCAAGAGCCAAGTGATGCATACTTGTCAGGGGTACCACAAAATCAGCCTCCCCCCCCCCCCCCCCCCCCCCCCCCCCCAGAAATGTTTGGTAATTACTAGTGGTCAGGCGATTAATTGAAAACTCAAGTGCTGGCTTCACCACAATCTAATGCTCATTAGATTGTGGTGAAGCCAGCTCGACTCGTTCGACAGACATTTGACATAATCGATTATGCTCAAATGTCTGTAACTCGCCCAATATTTAAAACAATAAAAAAAAAACAGTTTGCCTTGAACCCGGGCAAAATCTGGGTGAAATTCAGAAATATATATATTTTTTTCTGAAGTTTCCATGTCAGTTGCGTGTCACGCAATGTTTTGGTGCACAGATTAACGGTACACCACCTATGTGCCTGGCATGTTCCGGCGCAATAATGTTTTGAATCGTTTCCCTTAAAATAACGTCAATGTGGCCGGAAATCTCGAACAGAATTGATTAATTGTTCAATTTTTCTTTTCGATCAATCAATGAAAATAGACTCTTTGCATCCGAACCCTAATTTACACATTAACCAGGTTGCCCGGAACCCAATATTGACCATTGGTTTGACACACCATAAATCATTGCACACATAGGCCAATGGTAATTAGGGTTTTCCTCCACTTCAGCAGATTGCATCAAAGACAAGGGCTTCAAAGACTTGACATGCTGCACTACAGTCTACAGTGACAGTCCACACCTGAGCCCTATCCCACACGTGTTCTCATGTCAACATTGTTTTGTCCGATCTGACGGAACGAAATAAGACGAATTTTTTCTACAAAGTTTGGAACATATTCCCAACTATAGTGAAAGACAAAACGTTTGGAATGCTTTGGTTTCAACAAACATTGCAGCGAAATCTTACCGCAATTCCGTTCAAAAATGTTTTACTGAGTAGGCTGACATGTTGAATGGTGCATTGTGGGTAAAATGCGTGTGGGCGTGTGCGCAGTGGAAACTGGGCCAGGCGTGGTGATTGTTTAGGAAGTTCCTCCTTACAAATTCAGTGTTTATATCACCTAATTGACTACTCAGGCGAGAAACCTCAACAGGAGACTTACGTTTATTCATAACTTCGACTTTCCATCAGGGGCACTTTTTCTCCCATGTCCTGAAAATTGTCAGAAATCTACTGGAAGAGAGGCCTCCCCAAGGAAACTGATGCATTCCAGAAATAGCATCTAAGTTGAAGACTGGATGTTTGCACATATGAAAGTCATCACCCTCAACTAGGAAGCTGCTGGATACTTACTAGACTTCGTACATTACCAAAATGGATGATATTTTCACTCAAGTTCGGGAAGGAAATGCCTTCCACGTAAGAGTGTGGTTGGATAATACAGAAAATGACTTAAATCAAGGGTAAGTTGTCACTCTCAAACCTGGGAATAATTGTGGTATCTGATTTGTGTACATCTGCCCATCTGTCAGATTAGCATAACATACTTTGAAAGTGTGGTATTCAACACATTCAGAATTATATGCTTTACTCTATCTGTTCCTTAATTATGCCTTTATGACTTGATACCCGTATTTTAACAGTTTGGCAAAAGCAACATCGGTAATATGAGGATGGTACAGTACAACAACATGTACTATCTAAACAGCCCACACTAAGTCATGTTGTTGTTTAGAGAGGTCAGCTGTCAAAAATCGACAATGATAAATATTGAATAACTTGCAATTCTTTTCTCTTGGTGATAGTTTCCTAGAATTGTATATATATAGGTGGCACCAAAGTGGCAAACAATGTAATTGGCAAACGGAAGTGCCACTTTGGCGCCACCTATATCAACGACAGGACTGGTGACCCCACTTTTTAAATTTTAGATATTCAAAGGGGACCTGACAATGAAAGCATGTGCAAGGTTTGATTAAATTTTTATTGGGGGGTATTTTTTAAATGGACTTTCAATTTTAGACATGAAATTTGGCGCCACCTATATCATGGACGGAATGACTGGTGACATGGAATTCTTATTCTGGGGTATATTTTGAATCAATTTAAATGGATTTTAAGTTTTAGATGCCACTGTCAGCTTGTCGAATACCCGAACATGCCTTTAACACATTATTTAAATGCTACTCACTGCCTCTTTGGGATCTAACTTTATTAAATTCATCACTATCAGCTTCCAAAATTTTGCTAATAAATATTGCCTTAGTGCAGTTCATGTATGGTGATGTCTAAGTCTACATCTCAATTTCATATCATCATTAAAGCAGTAATGTAATGGAACTATTTAGTTCTGAAATTGTACCATACTTTTCTCATTCAAAATAAATTTTATGTATTGTATAAGTAACTATACCATATCAATACACATACAGGTATATACTAGTATGGATGTACATGCTTGTAAATTTACCAGTAGGAAATACTTGTAACATAACTTCATAGGGCTGTATTTACATAAAAAGCTGAGCCGTGATATCCATGGTATTATTGATGATTAGATTTGTGATACGACACATATTCAAACAGCATCTCTATTCTGTAAAAAATATCTCTCTTAACAACCTTGAATTGTTGTTCATTCATAAAAATAACCTGCCTTTAGATCAAATCTTTGCAGATTCCAGGATATAATTGATTGCCCATTGTAATGCAATTATTACATACAGAAAAAACCCGTACCAATAATCACACTTACCCATTTCCTCTGGACAACAGCTATAGGGAGAATAATGTTAATTGCAATTTTTGGGATAAAATCCCATTAGCTTATTCCCATGAGCAATGCTAGTGATTGGAATGATTAGTCCTTGAGTGGGTTTTGTCAAAGCTAATTGCTATTTTGATAGAAATATAAAAGGTATATATATACTGCTTCCTGTCACCTGTTTGTCTTAATGTAATGAACCTGCCATGGCCTAGTAATTACGATTCTTGGCTCCCAAATGTGAGGTTGCAGGTTCGACTATCGGCTAGACTGCTTCAAAATTCTGCAGGTCCACTTTTTGCCAGTCTGGTAGTTATATATCTGAAGAGCTAGTATTTGTTGAGCAGTAGTTTCATGTATTCAAATGCATAGAGGTACCTTATTCCTTTTCATAATATGAACTTTCAATAGGAAAAATATTATTACCATAATTCAAGAAAACAGATTTTTGCTGTATAAGAGTTTACCTATTGATAGGGCGTATTGTTTGTTCACCTGTGAGTGAATTTAAAAAAAAAATCATTTGCCTTAAGATCCCATCAATGTGGCTGGAAAACTTGATATGGACTCGAGTTTTGGTCACAAGATTTACCAAGCGCTCGAGTTGGTGTTTGGGGCCGAGTCCCAGCACTAGTTGACAATGATTTTGTTTAAGAAGAAAACATTTCAAGTAGGCAGTAGCTAGTCAAAACTGTTCCACAACTAGTTTACTTCAGTGGACCTAATTTAAACCAAAATGAAACACTGAAATTTTGCTGTTTTAAGTTGAACAGTAAAAGATGAGATCTGAGTCTTAATGTCATGCAAAGATGGCAACTAGCAGGGAATAGCCAGGACCTGTTATGCCTATTTTGGTGCAATAACCAAATCTTGTCATATAACAAAAATCTTCTTTAAAAAGACATGATACAAGTGTAAATTGCCTTTTTGACACAATGGGCTATTAAATGAAGCTGGTATAAGGATTTGAGGTAGCTGAGTGCTTAGCTAAATCTGGATGGGTAAACATTTTGTGATTGCTGTTTCAAACAGTGATTTTAAATATCCCTGCAGACCAGTATTGTGGGATGTAAATCTTTGAAAAGTTACATTTCCCCTGGGAGACAAACAGGTGCCAGGCTTGCAATATCGTTCCTGTGCTTGATGGCTTGAGAGAAACTGTCACTCTGCTAGAGCCATAAATAGTCTTATCTTTTGTTTACAGAAACCCAGCTTGGAGGGTCAGCAAGAAGCAGCAGTACTTAGCATTGCTCAAGGCCATGCATGCCAGTACATGTATATTTACCATCATACCATGCAATAGCCTTGGGCCCATGGTACAGTGTGGTTGGTGCTGGAGCTACATACTTATGTCTGTTTCATTGTACATAGCAGGGGAACTTAAGTTCCTATACAATGGTGATAGGGATGCTTGCTCACACTAGTTATCATTTTCACTCTGCATGGTTACTAGTGACATTTCCAACTGTCTTGTATCTGAGATGAGTAGACCGGGATCGGGCACTGTCCATGCGTCATCAAATGTCACTGCCTCCCATCTCCTTGGCAACTATCTGACCTAGAAAGGATGCTGCATGCTAATTGCACAGATCAGATCACGTGACCAAGGCTACACCACGTAACCCGAGGCGCACATACCCTAGGTGCTAGCATGCTGTGCCTATGGCGTTGCGGTTCAAGGGGATGTATTTCTCTGCTTGTATATATTTACCATACATTGGGTCTACAGTCTAGGTAATTTTTTAGTGAAGCTCAGGTACTTAGTCAGCACTAGCCTGCCTCCCAGGCCATATTTGAATGTCTTCCATTGTGGATAGATGGCACTGCGGTATACTAGGAGTTCAGTTGAAAATATGCCTACTTCCATCACAGCCCTCGTGTGGCAATTGTGTGAACTAAATGGCCAACAGTGGGCCACAAGCATGGTCTTAGCCAAAATTTGGAAACAGGGTGTCCAAACAGAGATTTCATAGACTTTTGCGTGTCCAAAGTGTGATACAAAGTACATACTACTAATATGATAAAATAAACCCTATATATTTACAGATTTTACTTTTTTAGGCCAGTAACAGCTTTGTGTGTACATACTATAAAAGTGACACTACGGCTGCTACATCTATCTTCTAAGAAAAGTCATCATCAGCAAATCCTGACATAAACTTTTGGGTGTCCAAACTGTCAGAAAACAGTGCTCTGGGTGTCAAAATGACACGTTGGACGCATAGGCGGCTAAGCCCCTGGCCACAAGTCCTTATGAAGTACAGGTGCAGGCATTTATATATAATAAACTAAAACAGAGTAGGGCCTTGTAGCTAGGCTAAGTTAGCACTTACAAACTGGGTACCCAAAAAACGTTTTGGGCATCCTATTTTTACAAGGGAAACCACAATATACTCAGATTACAACCATTAACATACATTTGCTTATTAGAACAAGCCATAATATCGTTATAAAATGTCATTGGAATTATATTAAATATGGTAAAAAAATCAAATAATATTCCTGAAATTGACTTTTTAAGATATTCCTCTCAATAAAATTGGATGTCCTGAGGTGTGATTTTTGAGGGTTTGGGTGTCCTTATGACGCCCAGATACCCTGCTGGCTTTAGGAGACTATGGTATTTGTATATTTTTACCATGCAATAGCTTGGATCTATAGAACAGGTAATTGGTACTGAAGCTCAGGGTCTTTGCCAAGAATTAGAAACTGGGTACCCATAAATTGGCAACTATAAAATGTGTGGGCATCCATTTTTTTCAAGGGAGACTGGTCACGATATATCCAGATATAACTGCCATGTACACATATTTCTGAATATTAAATCATATTTAGTTGAAAATACTCAATTGCTTTGGCAATGACGTCTTTAGATAATCCTCACAAAAAATTGGGTGTCCTTATGGGTGATGTTAAGGATTAGGGTGTTCAAATAACTCCCAGACACCCTGCTGGCTAAGACCCTGCAGTGGCTTCAGTGAAGCCATATATACTATTTCACTGTCCAGAGCAGAGGAACTGCATGGTTCCTGGACAATGGTAATAGCAACACTCGCCCTAGTTAATATTCTCATTTTACATTGCGGAGAGTGACTTCAATTATATGCTTGAAGTTGACATTTTAAGAAATTATTCACAAAAATATTTGGGTGTCCTGAGGGGTGATTTCTGAGGGTTTGGGTGGCCAAATAATTTGAAATAACACACAGACACCCTGCTGGCTAATACTATGCTGGAAGGGTCTCAGGTTTAGTCCCTGTACTCAAGTCTATTTTGCATGAAGTAAGGCCAACTACAGGTCTGGTTCCAGTACACTGGTGATGGGGACACAAGGCACTGCAGTTAACATTCTCACTTTACATGGCATCTAGTGGCATTTACAACTGTTCTGTGATGTATGGAAGTCTATGTTTATAGTGAGGGACCAGAAAACTGTCAGATCTGGTTTACCCATTCAGCTGGTTGCTAGTGAAAAGGACACTAGTATCATTTCGAGAACCTGACATATTCAAATGTTGTACATAGTAAATGTAGTTATTCAGAATTCCCGGCCTCCAATAGTTATTTTAAGGGTATCTTAAGATGTATAAATTTGATTACATTCACAATAACTCTTTTATGAGTCTTTCATGTTTTATATTATAAAAAGGGGCCCTAAATGAGTACATGGCATTCTTTTTTGAGCTGAGTCAGGCCGTATGGTGCATGCAATAGATGATCGTAGAATAATTGTTTACCTCGTAAAAAAATTAATTTAACAATTTGTGTCTGTGCGATTCTAAATAATTCATTTTTGAAGATTGCTTAAGGGTGCTTACAGAATCCTAAGTTTTAGCTTGTGTAGCAGTGGCAGGATAGTTCAATACTATTTGTTGAAAAGGGTGTTTAAGATTTGTGCCATTACCCATCAAATGAAACCTGGAATACCAAGTACTTCTCTGGACTTTGCTACTCAGAAAAATCCCAGGAATTCCTGTAGGAAGTCCCAGCTACATTTGATTTCAAGGGAGTGTACTTTTTTTTGGTAAAGAAGTCTTGTGTAGCATTCCTAAATAACATTTTTTCATGTATCGATTCCATGATGATCCTAGTTGCAATTGTTTAGATTTCGCTTGTGCATGGATATTGAATTTTAGACCAACCAGTTTTTCTCCTTGTGTGAATGGCCATTTGCCCTCACTCATCATTATGGAATCAAGGATGAATCATAGCAATGAAACAGGGATGCTGCACTTTTATCAGCTCCTGCACTTGACTTCCAGGGGGGTCGAGGTGGAGTAGAACGCACAATTGTTCGTAACACTAGCATATCAATCACTCTAGTGGATTCAATAGCCGATATGTCCGCCTGAATGAACAATATGGCAGCGGTGCCCAAACGGCATTGTGAGTTATGACAACAGGCGTGAAATTGATGAATTGCGGGTGGTTATGGGGATTGCTGTGATTAAATGGATAGTAGATGCATGAAAGGACTTCAGCAGGATGTATAAACAGAAGTTTTTTTGCCCTCCTGGTTCAGATAGTCGGCATTAGATGATAATTCCCTTATGGAATGAAGCTTTGAATTCCTTTGAATTTTCCTCGGAAAATGCCAGGAATTCCTAGGAAGTCTCAGCTACATTCATACTTGATTGTATAGACATTTTTGATCATTCCTCTTAGGAAACAGGCTAAGAAGTTTTTTTGCACTTTCCTCTATTATATGGTAGACTACTTTTTAAATCCTAGCACTTTGGACCCCAGCAAGGGCATGTGAGAAAGTTGCCAGCGATTTGGGGTTAGGGGATGGGTTCTGCCATGTACCAAAATAAGCAACTATAGCAATTATTTGGCTGTAGAAAATATCATTGCCTTAAAGCTTAAATTATCTGGGTAGATGTCTATTTACATTATGGTTAGTGCATGTCATTAAATTGTCCTGGCAGTGGTACTTAGGAAATAGGAGTCATATGACCCTCTGTCTGGCACACGCCGGCAGCTTGTAACATGTTAGCTTTGGCAGAGTGGGCATGATATAGCTGTGAGCTAGCTAGCTATCTGTGGAGTGAGGAGCAGGCCCAACCTGGTGGTACTTCCTGTGTAATGCTGCACACAGCGCACACTCCGCACAGATAGGTCTGCAGGGCTTGAAATATAATTTAGGAGTAAGCCTTCAAATTCTGCAGAATGAGCTTGTTTTAACAGTAATCTATCTATGGAATTCAGTCGGCAGGGACTAAGCCAGGATTTAGAAACTGGGTGTCTAGTATTGACAATCCTGAAGTTTTACGGTGTCCTATTTTTCAAGGGAGACCATGATATACTAGTATGACCATTGATTACAACCATACTCATGTAATTACTTAAATATTGACACTAGGCATAATATCCAAAGGCAATGCCATGGCATTTATATTTGGGTGAAATAAATTCAATTATATGTTTTAAAATGTCATTCTACTAAACCAAAACCCCAAAAATCTGGGTGTCACAGTCCTGAAGGGTGATTTTTTGGGGTTTGGGTGTCCAAATGACACCTGCTGGCTAAGACTATGTGAATTGGTAGCGGGACCTGGCTTGGTCGTACATCCACTGCTTCTATAAACAGCATAGACAGCTTCATAGGGCTTGAAATACAACTCTCACAGAATGGCTGTTGAGCTGGGATGCAGGGAGCTAAATCAAATATATAAGGGTTTAAGCGGTGTAACTATGTAAATACCCTGTTTTGCACCCCGATTGTGACTGAGGATTGTGACTGAGCCGTGTTGTCTGTAAAGTTTTAAGGAAAAATGTCTATTTATAGATGGCAGTACATAGTCTGGAAATTACATGATATAGTTCTTGATTTTCAAGGTCCATCTTTGATTCATTATTCAAAGGAGAGCCATTGGCCTTTATGCTTTTCATGTTCATAAATCAACTTGTAGTTGTACTATTATCTGCTCAGGGTTTTTGCACCCTTGAACCATTATCTCAGCTAGAAACCCTTGGTAGCATTGTTTGCTAATTCATAAGTCATTAGATAGGAGCAAAAGTTGATAAACGTAGCTAAGAATTGCACCCTTCAACAACTACCGACACAAGAAGCATTTGGTTTCTAGAGGTAGTTACTTGTCCTATTTGCTTATTTGTTGTTTCTCAACGGCCACTAAGGAATGAGCATACTTCCATTCCACCATGCTTTGTCTGCCACCACACACATTCCATCACATCTGAGGCGTCTAGCCCACACCTCCTCCCGGTACATTCTGCTTCTGGAAGACAATAGCCTGCTCATCAAGAATCCTGGTAGTGTTATAGGCCTTCCCTAACAAACTGACGTTGCTCCTATTCCTATGTTTTGCTTGTTGTATCAGTAAATAGTATCCAACAGTAATACCCAGTACACTCCTCATAGTAGGTTCTTCTCCAAGGGTGGGGTATCATAAGAGTTTCTGTTTGCTGAGGTAGTAACTAGTATTGGCCCTGGTGGTACCCAACACCCCCCCCCCCCCCCCCCCCCCCCATTCCTAAGGGGACCATTCTCTGCCTTTTGTAGTGGTAACTAGTTCTGCTCCAAGTGATGCTTTACACTGTAAGTTCCTTAGGAACCCTACTCAGAGGGTAGATCTATTTTTGCTTGTTGTAGTAGTAGTGGTAGTAGTAGTAGAAGTAGTAGTAGTAGTAGTAGTAGTAGTAGTAGTAGTAGTAGTAAACAGTAGTAGTAAACAGTAGTAGTAAACAGTAGTAGTAGTAGTAGTTGTGTATGTGTATTTTTATGTTTATTTGACTATAAAATACAATTTTACAAAAATAGTAGTAGTAGTAGTAGTGGTAGTATTCATAAGTAGTAACTAGTGCTGCCCCCTGTGGTGCCTTACACACCACAGTCTCATCTCTAGTGTTGCTGCCCTGGCCTTATATGGTACATATGTGAAACCTCACAGCCCCTGAAGAGGATCCCATCAGATCCATTAGACATACACAATCAGGCGCGAGGGATGCTGGCTACAGATGGCAAAGATCATATCTTCTCTGGGTGTAGCAGGAAGAGTATGTTAGTGGGTAGGGGTTCCTTAACCCATTCATGCCTGTAGCTGCCAAAAGAAAAATGCCTGACCACTTCTGTGATAACTCTCTAGCAAAAGCAATATTTAGAAAACATTTCAAGGAAAGTTGTTCATTAGAACTCTATTTACAACTCAGCTTCAAATATTTCTCAAATTTATGTTTCATTTGAAAGTTATTTTTAGAAATATGACAGGTCCAGACGACACTCATCAAGTAGATCTTTTGGCGCGAATGGGTTAACCTCAGGGTGTTGAAAAAGTTTTGCATTATCTGTGTGTGATAGTTATTGAGGGTGACACTCCTGCACGCCAGTGTATTTTTGCCAGATTAACCCATGAAATCCATGCCAAAACTGTGTGGCCATTTTGCTGATATCTCCCTAGCAAAAGCAATATCTAGAAAATATTTGAATGATGGTCACAAATATATTTTACTATTTGTGCAACATTGCAGATTTATTCACAGTTGGAATATATATAAGTATAACTTTCTCTGTCAAGAGAACTTTTCTCTATCAAGTCAATGTTTATATCTTTATTCAGTGCCTTCTCTCTAGGAAAAGTTACAGCTGCCCTATCTGATTCCATTGATTAATGGTTGACCTAAATAAGTTCTAGCAGACCACTTGAGGTCATTTTCATGTTAGCAACCCATTTTTGGTGATGAATAATACAAACATTCACATTAACATATGTATCATATACATATACTTATACAATCAGCAAGAAAATGTAAGAGTATTGTCTGTGTAACCACGAATATCACTTTAAATCATAATTTAAACAAACATTACTTGACTTTTAGAAACTAGTACATAGAAATCATGTTGGCTTCATGTAATTTGCATTATACTCATACCCACTGTCACTGATTTGAGACATACATAACTTGACTTTTGGAAACTAGTACATATAAATCATGTTGATGTCATGTAATTTGCTCATACCAACTGTCACTGATTTTAGTTATGATGAATTTGCCTATATGAATCGATTAAGTGCAGCCTAAAGCCCTAAACTCTAGACTGCCATGGCCAAATCAACTCAACCAAGTTTAAAAAAAATCTAACTTTCAGTTTCAATTAAAATAAACTAGGTTTTATTGCACTGACATTAGGGATGAAAGGGCCTATCATTATGTACACAAAGCCCTCCTTTGTTTTGGCTCAACAAAGATCGTAGTGCGTGAAAGCATCCAGTGCAAGTGGAAGAAAGGTTGAGGGAATGAGATGTGGGACAGTCTGTTTAGGTTCAGCGTATGATCTTTAGAAAAAATCTCCGGGTTCTCCCACGCTGAGTGATGATGAATGGTGGATGTCAGTTATAACATGGAAATTCACTCACTGAAGAGAGGTTTTTGCTGGTTGTCAAAGTAGGCCATGTAGTGTTCCTAACTTACTCTAATGCATGCCGTACTGGACACACTCATACTCATACACACATATGGAGAGAGAGAGAGAGAGAGAGAGAGAGAGAGAGAGAGAGAGAGAGAGAGAGAGAGAGAGAGAGAGAGAGAGAGAGAGAGAGAGAGAGTTTTGAGTGGCGAAAGATACTTGAACGATTTTACTAATATATTTTGACTAAAGCATCTTATAGAGAACATTTGTAGCGTTGTAAGTTTAGAGCATTAATCCCTAGAGATATTTGTTGAATTCATCCTTTAGCAGTTATTTTCATTAAGTATTTTGAAGTACCAAGACTGTACAGGGAGATAGCTGAGTGATAAAGCACTGTGCATTTACTGCTGGTTCAGAGTCTTTCAGCATTTGCCAGGTACTAGGGTTAGTTAGCGGTTTTATCTGGGCACTAAGGTTTCCTTCAAGGTTAATTAACATCATTCTAGTCACAATGAAGCTTCATCATGGCAGAAAAAGTGATGACAAACAGAATTCCATTTCCAATTTTAATGCATATGGTACCTAAGAAGGTGTAATTCGAGCATGAATGTGGGGGTGGAAAGACAGAGCTAGGTAAAGGTACGAAACATATCATGCAGACTTGCAGCTAGTCTCGTGCAATGTTTGATATTTTTGAGAAACCTCTTGGTTCGCCCACACTGGGTGATGAATGTAGAATGTCAGTATGAGATGGAAACTTATTTTTGTTACTGAGAAGATTTTTTCGCAAGCCTGCCTATGTAGGCCATGTAGTGTTACTGACTGCAGTGTTAAGGGTACTCTAAGTACAGTTATGTGTGAAAGTTTCAATCCCTTCTGTCATCTAGAGAACCAAATTCCATTCAATTATACAAGCTGTAATTGGGAGCTGGAAATGTTTCTAAGCTGTTCAGGAATAGCTCTTTTACTCATTCAGGCATGTAGCACCCTAAAAGACACAACCTGACTAATTTGGCAAAATCTTCCTAACAATTTTTGGTGATTTTGATTCAGAAATTGAACAATAACTTTTCTTCAAATATAAGTTTTACAAATATAAGTTGAATTCATGCTTTATTTTTTAGTAATATTCAAAAGTACCCATAGATCTAGATAATGCTTGTCATTGCATGAATTTATATTGATACAGCATTTGTAAGCATAGTCTTAGCCAGCAGGGCGTCTGGGTATCATTTCGACACCCAAACCCTAAAAATCACTCCTCAGGATACCCAAATATTTTGTTAAATTGTCATTTTCAAACATTTAACTGATTTTCCCCAAATACCCTTGATAATTGTATAAGGATATGATGCCTTATTTCAATAGGTAAATGCATGTCTAACTATTCCAAAATGTAATAAATCAATTGGCCAAAAATGCATTTCATACTCAGGACCCAAAGTTTGGAATGGCTTAACTGAAGCAATCAGATGTGCACCATCACTACCTTCCTTCAAGTCTAGATACCTAAAAGCATTGTACCGTACTACTTTGTAACCCTGGGGCCCTCGGGCTACTAATGTAAACATGTCAGAGGGCCTCAGGGAAGATCCTTACCATTGGACTGAGTTACCCTCTTTAAATAAAGATTATTATTATTATTATTATTATTATTATTATTATTATTATTATTATTATTATTATTATTATTATTATTATTATTTTGTTTGCCATTGTTATCTGAGTACATTGTGGTCTCTTTTGAAAAATAGAACACCCTATCATTTTACAATTGACAATTTTTGACAGGTTTCTAAATCCTAGTTAAGACCCTGTTTGCAAGTGTTAATTTTAATTTTGGATGGGGTTAGTTATCAATCCTCAATTAAAGAAAAGTTACATATTAACCACAAAAATTAAGTATTTTTACACATAGACATGAAGGGTAGATGTTGGAGCTTGACTTGACTTATGGCCGTGCTAAAAAGGATTGGAGAATTATTAGGGCAGTCATCGATACGCCTCACATCGATGTACCGACAATTGCAGTCAATCGATGACTGCAATTTTGCTATCTCGATGCGTTAATCGATGCATCGAGATGGCAAAAAAAGAAAACTAACCTACTGACAGCAAAACTGTGAAGAGTGCAGCGGCTGTTCGCTGCTCGCTCCCCACGTGTGGGTGCCGCCATGTTGTTTACAAAATAGACGAAGTGGTGTTTTGCCGCACTTTCCCTTCGCAGTGCATTAGGAAATGTATATATTGAGGCAAGCCACTTATGAAAGAACGGAAATTCACGATCAGTTTCGTGAATATCCGTCGCAGCGAGATTAGCCGAAGCCTTCCGAAGCCTTCCGAAGGTATGATATGACGAACAATTACAATCAATGGTACATAGTTCATCATTTGCAAACAATGTGGCTGATATGATTGTTTGTGTAGTTATGTTGTAATGATGTTTTTTAAATGTAACAAGGGGCTGGGTATTGAATAATAAGTAATATAAACGAATACATTTGAATATATTTGAATACTCAGCCCTTTATAGCGTATATTGCCTGAGTAGTCTTCTAATAAGGAATGAGTTTAGGCAGTATTACAAAAGTACCCTCCCTGCAGGGTGTAAGATTTGAGGTTTAAATCTTGAAAAAAATCATGCATATGTCATACTGTTCTGAATTTCAAACTACCTAATTATAATTTGATTAAATGGACACTACAGAATCCATGGGCATATATCAATGTATCGTATCGAAATAATCGAAATCGAAAACGAAATATCAATATATCGAATCGACAACTTTTTTTAAACAATGACAGCCCTAAGAATTATTGAATGGCACCCGCTTCCTTCCAGTTGTGGAAGTGATGTACTGATAACAGTTCCTACTATTGCTAGCGTAAATATGCTAATTATCCGGGTCAGATATGTTAATGAAGCAGCAGGAAGGGGTATATATATCTTATAGCTGGAGAGGGGGTCAGGTCCTGATTGATGGCAGCAGCATCCTACTATTTCTGTGTGTCTACACTAGTCCTGCACCCCTACTCTGCAGCTGCTGCAAGTCTGCTGAACACTACCTTCTTGCAGGGGCTCAAATTGTACAATAGTCTGGTGAACACTACCCTCCTGCAAGGCCCCAAATTGTAGTTAAGTCTGCTGAACACTACCCTCCTGCAAGGCCCCAAATTGTAGTCAAGTCTGCTGAACACTACCCTCCCACAAGGGTTCAAATTGTAGCCAAGTCTGCTGAACACTACCCTCCTGCAGGGGTTCAAATTGTAGCTAAGTCTGCTGAACACTACCCTCCTGCAGGGGTTCAAATTGTAGCTAAGTCTGCTGAACACTACCCTCCCACAAGGGTTCAAATTGTAGCCAAGTCTGCTGAACACTACCCTCCTGCAGGGGTTCAAATTGTAGCTAAGTCTGCTGAACACTACCATCCTACAGGGGTTCAGATTGTAGCTAAGTCTGCTGAACACTACCCTCCCACAAGGGTTCAAATTGTAGCCAAGTCTGCTGAACACTACCCTCCTGCAGGGGTTCAAATTGTAGCTAAGTCTGCTGAACACTACCATCCTACAGGGGTTCAGATTGTAGCTAAGTCTGCTGAACACTCTCCTCCTGAAGGGGTTCAACTTGTACGATAGTCTAGTGAACACTACCATCCTGCAGGGGTTCAAATTGTAAGCTAAGTCTGCTGAACACTACCCTCCTGCAGGGATTCTAATTGTAGCCAAGTCTGCTGAACACTCTCCTCCTGAAGGGGTTCAAATTGTACGATAGTCTAGTGAACACTACCATCCTGCAGGGGTTCAAATTGTAAGCTAAGTCTGCTAAACACTACCCTCCTGCAGGGATTCTAATTGTAGCCAAGTCTGCTGAACACTACCCTCCTGCAGGGATTCTAATTGTAGTCAAGTCCGCTGATCGCTACCCTCCTGCAGGGGTTCAAATTGTAGTTGTCTGCTGAACACTACCCTCCTGTAGGGGTTTAAATTGTAGCTTAATTTGCGGAACACTATCCTCCTGTAGGGGTTTAAATTGTAGCTTAATTTGCTGAACACTACCCTCCTGTAGGGGTTCAAATTGTAGCTAAGTCTGCTGAACACTACCCTCTAAGATATTGGGTGTCGTGAGGGATGATTTTTGAGGGTTAAAGGTGTCCAAATGGTGCCCAGAGCCCCATACACCCTGCTTGCTAAAACCATGATGCAAATTCTCCACCGACCACACATGCATACTGCAGTGCCTTGTATCTATTAAAGAATTTCCTTTTCTGATTTTAGCGTAGATAGGCCATAACTAGGCTAGCTTTGTATCATATTAGTACTGATTCTATATATAAGTAATATGTGGTGCTGCACCCTTGTGTTAAGGAACCCTTAGGTCACCAGGAACGATATTCATGGAGTGTTGTGGGAGACCATGTCTATGGTGTTATGTAGATGGTGACAGGTTCATGAGGTCTGTTCATGGTCCATAGCCAGAGGTCATGCTGTCCCATACACCCTCTTAGCACTGTGTACTTACTACCAGGCATGATAGCTTTTATTGCTGCTTAACCCTTATGAAAGTAACTTGTTTATATTTGAACAAGATCTTGTGTTGGATGCACTGATATTTATCTAAGATTTCTATTAACTGATTAACAAATTGTTCTTGTGCTTGTTAGATGAGAGAGAGAGAGAGAGAGAGAGAGAGAGAGAGAGAGAGAGAGAGAGAGAGAGAGAGAGAGAGAGAGAGAGAGAGAGAGAGAGAGAGAGAGAGAGAGCAGTGAGGGGGAGAGAGAATAAAGGTTGATTACATTATAACTTTATAAGTTACTTAGGTTTGCCATTAGCATATTCCTTTAATGCCTACAAATTCATGTTTAAATACTGTACTGTCTTTAGACAAAAAAGGTGTATCCAATATTTATAAGATTATGCTGGGAAAGAACAAAAATATTCTCGTTGAGACCTCAGATAAATGGAATGAAAAAATGGAACTGAGTATATCATCTCTATCCATGGGTAGATCTTTTAAAAAGATCTTAATAATAGATGATACATATCTTAGATACATACAATTTAGGACATTACATCGAAGATTTTATACCAATAATGTACTGCACAAAATTGGTATAAAGGACTCAGACATTTGTGGGCTTTGTAAAAAAGAAAAAGACTCAAATGAACATATGCTCATTCAATGTGAGGTCTCAAACGAGATATGGACTCGGGTTCAATCCTGGATACAAAATATTGGTATTGAAGGGTACACAATCACAGATGAAAAAAAAATTCTTGGAGATTTTGATTGCTCATACTGGGTAAATGCAATTATCCTTAATACAAAAAAGTGCATTTTTGTTTCAAAAGTTAAAGAAATAAAGCCAACTTTATCATATATAAAGTCCACGGTAAAAAATATGCACAGCTATGAAAAATTCAGCTTTCAATTAAAAGATAAAGAAAGAGCATTCTTGCGAAGATGGGGTATATACACAGAATACATGGAAAACTGATTGGTTTTATATACAACTTTATTGTGCACAATATTGTATCACTGTTATACATAACATGGTTTTAATACCATACATGTAACTAGATATCACTTTATTACATATGTTTGTACCACTGTCACTGATGAATGTGGGCCAGCTTAACCTGGTGCCAAGGAAAATAAAAAAAGTTTTAAAAACAAAAAGGTTTGCCATTCTTAGTAAGCAGGTGTTCATGTGTTAAAAGGTAGTAGAATGTGTGATGTATTAATAAGTAGGGGTATGTGCGAGTGTGGAGGATGTGTACATATCGCTTGTATGGCTTGCTGTGTGTGTCGGATGGTGGGTGTTACGCCTCCCCCCTCTGCCTCCTACTGAACCTGACAGATGTTTCTCATCAGATGAGTTAACTATGGCCAGGCAGGAAGTGGCAGACACACACTAAATGCCATCAGTAGTATCCTTATCCTATACACACCATCCTCTATTGGTCTAAAAAGAGGTTAGAGATTCTGAAGTTTCAGATATGCATGTTGATAATAGTGAAGTCGACACTGTTGTTTCCATAGGCACATTATGTTTTGTTCTAGGCTCAGCATAGCCTAGCTACCAGGCGTTACTGTGTTTTACCACATACAACGCCAAAGATAGTAAAAATGATAGATGTATATATCTAAGCACTGTTTCTTGTTGTACTTTCCACCTTCAAGGGCTGGTAAAGTTTTGGGTATAGGCCAGCTCAATGTGGACATGCATGATGTCAATTCCAAGAATATTTTGAGGTCTTTTCCTTCTCCATACATGAGAGATCCTCTGCCCAATTCATACGTTTTTTCTCCCTGCCACTCATCACACAAATAGATATCCTATCTGCTGAGACTGTTGTGTACAATAGACATTATCCAATTAAATTAATATGTTAACATATGCATTCATTGCTAAATTGTATTTATGATATAATTTTCATAATAAAAAAATGATGATAACCAGTGTCTAACAAAGACAATAGCTATCCTTTGACAATGGAATGTAATGCGCCTTTGAGCATGTTTATATGGAAAGGGCGCAATATCAAATGACAATATTATTATTATTATTATTATTATTATTATTATAGACAAGCTTAGGTTAGCAAAGATGGTAAAAGGGTGACTGACATGCTAGTAGAGTGTCAACCCTAGTTGCCCTACCAGGCTAGAAGAAATAGAGATTGAAGACAGATACTTAGAAGTGGTAAGCATTTTCTCAACAAGTAAATACATGTTTATGATTGTTTAATGAATATATTAAACATCCATATTCCATAGCAAAAAGAAATGACTAAAACTCACACATTCATAAATCTCAGCTGGTAAAAGTATCAGTTGCTAGGTTATTTGATCATCAAACATTTTGTAAAATGACCAAAAACTCCTAAATTCATAAATCTCATCTGGTACAAGTATCAGTTCCTAGGTTATTTGATCCTCAAACATTTTGTAATTTGAGTTGTGGATAGTGGATATTTGAGTAGGGCTAGTAGGCTTTTTTGTTGGCTTTTAGGCATACCAGACATCTATGATTCTACTTGGGTCATTGTCAGGCCCTGGCCCCACATCTTATCCCTCATATTAAATTGAGTTTTTCCTAGAATGTCCCCATGCAAGATTGCCCCATAAACAAATGTGATTTCCCATTAGACTGCATAGCAAAGCAGCCCTACCCTGCCCTCAGCCAGCCAGCCTAGATCCCCCGCAGATAGCGTATCAGATAAACCAATTGAGTCCCACTCTCTCAAATTGCTCCCATGCAATACAGCTTAGTGCCTATGCATTTAATGTGCATTTAAACTTGCTGGGAGGTGAGCAGCCATGTTTGAGGATAAGACCTTGCCTACATTCATTTGCCTCTAGGGACATAACTCCGGGTGTTTGCAGTAGTCAGACTCCTTCCAAGTCTTTCAATCCTATTGCTTTAGTCAGTCCTCGGGTGCTACATCACCATGTAATGGAATATAATACACAGACAAGTATAAGTGTTAGGATATTAGGGGGCAGCTTCATAGCCAGGATTTTGAAACTGGGTGCTAAAATTGGCAATTGTAAACCTTTGGGCATCTTATTTTTCAAGGGGGACCACAGTATACTCAGATTATAGACTTAAACATGCATTTACTTATTGAAGTATCACATAATATCCTTACGCAATTTCATGTGAATTATATTAAGTTGAAAAAAAAATCAATTATATGCTTGATAATGACATTTTCTAAATTACTCGCAATAAAATTTGGGTGTCCTGAAGGGTGATCTATTTGAGTGTTTGGGTGTCCTGAAGGGTGATCTATTTGAGTGTTTGGGTGTCTAAAAGACGCCCAGATGCTCTTATGGCTGAGACTTTGGCAGGAGGTCTGAGCAAAACTCCCACTATCCATTATATATTTATCCTCACATCCTCTGACATAATTAGACTATATAATGACTAGCCAGTTGTTATCGGTGGTAGAAATCACAGTACTTAGAGAAAAGCAGGTCACTGGTAATTTTCTCACAAGCAACAGGTTGAATTTTCCATTTTGACTTTTTGGGGTTAATTGACCATCTTTTAAATAACAAACCATCTTCTAGGACATGGTTTAAGTGTGAATTGCACTTTTTTTACACAAAAAAGGTATTAAATTTAGTTGGCATAAGGATTTGAAGAAGTTGAAATCAGGGCGGGCAAATATTTTGGAATAGTATTTTGGACAGGCATTCTAAAATCCTGCCTTCATTCCTTTCTTTGCTGGTCCTAGCGTGTTCCAAAGGAGACTTATCCCGAGGGCAGTAACTATAGAGAGTCTGTGTGCGAACTAACACACTTTATCTCAGATAAGTACATTCTCTCTAGGTCTCAGTCTAGCTCTGTGGAGGAACCTGTTTTGTTTTGGGAGGTTTTCTGGTCAGTGTTTGGATTCACTACATGCTGAGGAATGGCATGGTTGATTGTGGGGAGACGTTTTCTGGAATCGTAGTCGGCACTTGAGGAGGTTTTTGAGCAGTTTTTGAATGAGGCTTTTCTTTAAGACAATTACGGAAAAGTTATTTTTAGGAATTCATGAGCTATTCCATAAAAAGAGTTAAGGGGGAACCATCTTTAAGACAAACTTTTATTTAATTGTTTAATAAACTTTTATTCATTTTTAGTGGGGGGGGGGGGGGGGGGGGGGGTCAATAATAATAGAAATAATGGCTAAGCATGGTAGGAGTTTCACCAAAATGTTTCTTGCCATGAGTTTCTTAAAAGGCTCGACAATCCTCTTGATTGATAAAAGAAACAGTTGGAAATATTTGAAGGAGAAATCAACACTCAACGATGGAAAGTATTGTGCATCCTCAAGTCATTAATTCATTTAATTATCTTGCATTGTATACACGGTATACAGTACATCTTTGCTTTTATAGTATTGTATGTTTTTTGCTTGGAAATCATGTTCTTTTCATCTATTTTTCAGAGATGACCACAGTTTAGTTTACTCCATTGGGCAGCCCGAGAGGGTCGGGCAAACATTGTGGATATGCTCATTCATCGAGGAGCCCGCATCAACGCCACCAACATGGGAGACGACACCGCACTTCACCTAGCCGTCAGCCACGGACACAGAGATATCGTACTTATGGTGAGTTAGCCCTTATGCTGCTGCTGGCTAATTTTGGTCGATACGACATGATGTAAAAAAAAAACCTGAAGAATGACTGAAACCCTGGCACATGATTATTTATGGTAATGAGTTAACCCTTATGTTGCTGGTGGCTAATTTTGGTCAATACAAAATGATGCAAAAAACCTGGAAAAAATGACTGAAACCCTGGTACACAAGGTTCTCATCTCTGAGTACTCAGCGAGAGCTTTCCAATAAATACCAACATGGCAGGGTTTAGATGGTTTTCAAAAATCTTTGCGTCCTTGTTCTTTGGACGAAAGTAGCCTCAACATTGGTCATGAAGGAAGTCACCTGGCATCACAGAGGAACCCATGCAAGACAGTTTACTTCACTTTACCTCATTACACCTATCTCTAATTCTTGAGAACAGTGATTCCGAGGTCTGCTATGCCCTGCTATATTTTCCGCTGGAATTATAGTTATTATACATTATATTATATTATGAATTTATTTTTAAATAGTGTCCCCCCCCCCCCCTCACTCATTAAAACGATGTATAGATAAAAAGAATAACACTTATGAAAAATAAATAGATAGATGACTAAAAAAAGTGCCAGCAACTTGTAGAATGTCATATATAAAGCTTTTGCACTTGCAATACATCTGGACAAAGTCACCAGAGCTGTAATAATAATAGTTGCAATCTCACTTGTACATTGGTACAGCATTCCTCTCATTTCACACATAGTTGTTTGCCAGCATGCTGGGGGAGCCGTGGTCTAGATGAGGGTATGGTAAATGTATCAGACGATCACTGTGAAATACGAGAAAGTTGGCGAGAAACCCCAGAAAGTCAGCGTGAGGCCGACACATCTGGTTGCAGAGGTATATGATGGAGGACAGTGTTTTTATTAACCCAGCCAGCACCAATCAGCGTGCTGATATTTCACGGTTCCCAGACGGCCGGAAGGTCAGAGGTACTCATTATCTAGTTAACACCACCCTTAATGGGGCCACCAGATGGAGGAAGTGGAGTTAGGGAAGGCACCGCTTCTCTTAGCCAGTAGGGGTCTGGGTGTCTTTTGGACACCCAAACCCTTAGCCGTACCTCTAGCCCCACAGGTCAGAGGTAAAGGTACTTATTATCTAGTTAACACCACCCTTAATGGGGCCACCAGATGGAGAAAGTGGAGTTAGGGAAGGCACTGGTTCTTGGTAAGATACCCAATACCAAAAATTGAAATGACAAAAATATTGTATCATAATTTTTTTGGTTCAACCAGTTATGCTCAGAAAATTCAAAAAATATCCTGATGGAGAAGATAGGACGATTACTCACTTGAGTTAATATCCAATTTTCTGTCTCTCAACTTTTTCAGCAAGTAGTAGGGGGGGTTG
>OZ012690.1:30636234-30700296 GCA_963942565.1 Maea johnstoni
CACAGTACTTAGAGAAAAGCAGGTCACTGGTAATTTTCTCACAAGCAACAGGTTGAATTTTCAATTTTGACTTTGTGGAGGTAATTGACCATCTTTTAAATAACAAACCATCTTCTAGGACATGGTTTAAGTGTGAATTGCCCTTTTTACACAAAAAAGGTATTAAATTTAGTTGGCATAAGGATTTGAAGAAGTTGACTAGCAAAATCAGGGCGGGCAAATATTTTGGAATGCTATTTTGGACAGGCATTCTAAAATCCTGCCTTCATTCCTTTCTTTGCTGGTCCTAGCGTGTTCCAAAGGAGACTTATCCCTGAGGGCAGTAACTGTAGAGAGTCTGTGTGCAAACTAACACACTTTATCTCAGATTAGTACATTCTCTCTAGGTCTCAGTCTGGCTCTGTGGAGGAACCTGTTTTGTTTTGGGAGGTTTTCTGCTGTGTTTGGATTCACTACATGCAGAGGAATGGCATGGTTGATTGTGGGGAGACGTTTTCTGGAATCGTAGTTGCACTTGAGGAGCTTTTTGACCAGTTTTTAAATGAGGTTTTTTATTTAGACAATTTTGGAAAGGTTAGTTTTAAGAATTCATGATCTTCTCCATAAAAGAGTTTTAAAGGGGAACAATATTTATGAACAAAGTTTATCTAGTTGTTTGATAAACTTTTATTTATCTTCTATCTTTTTTTTGGGGGGGGGGGGGTGATGACTGACGATGGGTATGACATGGATATGGAAGATGTGTATATATATATATATATATATATATATATATATATATATATATATATATATATATATATATATATATATATATATAGATATCTCACTCAACGATGGAAAGTATTGTGCATCCTCAAGACATCTTAAGGAGGAACTGCACTGTAATTTATTTAATTTTATGCATTGTATAGCATACTTAAGGCACTGTTGTGACTCTGTTTGCAATGAAATGATTCCTTTTTCCATTGAAATCCCACATATTCTTCACTTACCTCACATATGTTTGCTTTGAAATCATGCTATTTTTTATTGAACATACATGCATTGAAATCATTACATCTTTGCTTTTATATTATTGTGTCTTTTTTGCATGGAAGTCATGCTCTTTTCATATATTTTTTCAGAGATGACCACAGGTTTAGTTTTACTCCATTGGGCAGCCCGAGAGGGTCGGGCAAACATTGTGGATATGCTCATTCATCGAGGTGCCCGCATCAACGCCACCAACATGGGAGACGACACCGCACTCCACCTAGCCGTCAGTCACGGACACAGAGATATCGTACTTATGGTAAGTTAGCCCTTATGCTGCTGCTGGCTAATTTTGGTTGATACACAATGATGCAAAATACCCTGAAAAATGACTGAAACCCTGGCACATGAGTACTTATGTTAAGTTAACCTTATGCTGCTGGTGGCTAATTTTGGTCAGTACAAAATGATGCAAAAAACCTGAAAAAATGACTGAAACCCTGGTACACAGGTACTCATCTCAGAGTACTCAGCGACAGCTTTCCAATGATTACTGACCATGACAGGGTTTAGATGGTTATCAAAAGTCTTTGCTTCCTTGTCTTCGGGCGAAAGTAGCCTCAACATTGGTCTTGAGAAGGAAGTCACCTGGCATCACAGAGGAACTGTTGCAAAACAGTTTACCACACTTTACCTAATTACACCTATCTCTAATGATCTGAGGTTTGCTTTGCCCTGCTATATTTCCTGCTGGAAATGAGAAAGGAGATGAGAAGATTTTTCTAAATTAGCTGATGAATTTGTTTTGGAATGGTGAAACCTAATTACCCCCCACCCCTCACTCTTAAAAATAATGAATAGAAAAAAAAAATAACAATTATGAAAAATGAATAAATAAACAATACTAGCAACTTGAAGAATATCCTATACAGAGCTTTTGTACTTGTGAAAACATCTGGACAAAGTCACCAGAGCTGTAATAATAATAGTTGCAATCTCACTTGTAGATTGGTAGCATTCCTTTCATTTCACACATAGTTGTTTGCAAGGCATGCTGGGGGAGCCATGGTCTAGTTGAGAGTATGGTAAATGTATCAGACGATCACTGTGAAATACGAGAAAGTTGGCGAGAAACCCCAGAAAGTCAGCGTGAAGCCGACACATCTGGTTGCAGAGGTATATGATGGAGGACAGTGTTTTTATTAACCCTGCCAGCACCAATCAGTGTGCTGATATTTCACGGCTGCCAGACGGCCGGGAAGGTCAGAGGTACTCATTATCTATTTAACACCACCCTTAATGGGGCCACCAGATGGAGAAAGTGTAGTTGGGGAAGGCACCGCTTCTCTGAAAGTCTGTGTAAGAGATACCCAATACTAAAATTGTGATGACAAAAAAGATTGTATCGTTATTTTTTTGGTTTACCAGTTATGCTTGGAAAATCTTAAAAAAAAACATCCTGATGGAGAAGCTGGTATGAATCCTCACTTGAGTTAACCCTTTCAAGTTTTGTCTGGACCTTTGCTACTTTGGAAAATAACAAGGAGAAATATCAGTTCTAAATCCAGGGTCAAAGGCTTCTTATTTTGGCTACTTGAATAGGAAGGGATGACTCATTAGCTTGAAAAACAATATGATGCACTGCAAATATTGCATTATGAATTTACCATCAGCAATTCTGCATTTGTAGTGCACATTTGGTCTGACAACTTATACCATTACCCATCAGGTATGGTAATATTTTAAGTCATTTGACACAAATTTGTACAATGAATTGATAATGATTTTGCCCACCTGCTTATGAAACTATCAGCAAAGAATATGTATCTGTGATAGATACAACTCTTCACAATCCTTGCAAAATGTTTACAGGATGGGGTTAGGATGTTTTGACTTGTTTATTTCAACTTTATTCATTATTTACCAAAACACATCAAGTAGGATGTATATGACCAATACATGTTAGATGGAATGACTGTTTATCACCTAGTTCTACCTCTATAACACCCTCTCTCTCTCTCTCTCTTCCTCCCTCCCTCCTTCCTTCCCCCCCCCCCCCCCCCCCCCTCTCTCTCTCTCTGTCTCTCTCTCTCTGTCTCCCTCCCTTCCTCCCACCCCCTCTCTCTCTCTCTGTCTCCCTCCCTTCCTCCCCCCTCTCTCTCTCTCTGTCTCCCTCCCTTCCTCCCCCCCCCCCTCTCTCTCTCTCTCTCTCTCTCTCTCTCTCTCTCTCTCTCTCTCTCTCTCTCTCTCTCTCTCTCTCTCTCTCTCTCTCTCTCTCTCTCTCTCTCTCTCTCTCTCTCTCTCTCCCTCCCTCCCCCCTCGCTCCCTCCCTCACCCTCCCTCCTCCCTCCCTCTCTCTCTCTCTCTCTCTCTCTCTCTCTCTCTCTCTCTCTCTCTCTCTCTCTCTCTCCTCTCTCTCTCTCTCTCTCTCTCTCTCTCTCTCTCTCTCTCTCTCTCTCTCTCTCTCTCTCTCTCTCTCTCTCTCTCTCTCTCTCTCTCTCTCTCTTTCTTTTTGCTCTACAATGTTTACTGTGGTTTAGTAATTAACACTTTCAGGTAAACACTTTTTATGATCAGGATGTCATGATTGATGTTGTTTATTATATGGTAACTGAAGCCTAGCCAGATGTTCCTAGAATGATGACAGAATGGACTCAGTATAGATTTACCTTTTAGTACACATGAAGGAATACATGCTGATAGAAATTAGAATATATATTTATATATGATGCATAGAGGATGCACTAAAATTCCATCTCTATATCTATCAGAGGTGTTAAGGGTACATTCTCCAGAGCAGGGATTTCTCTATGATAGAAATTTTAGATGTTTCCATAAGGATTTTTGACCCACTTTCCTTGACATTCTGGTAACTGATGATAAAATAAATTTGAAAACACACCAGGCATGTTACTACACATGCTGTTTAGCTTAACAGATACCATCAAAATACACAGTCCCTGGCCTGAGGGATCTAAGTGCTCCTTCAGAACCTGTATTTATGGTTTAGCATAACCCTAAGCGCAGGATTGAAATGATGAACTAGAAGAGTTGGAAGTCAGCAAGGAGGGTGTTTAAGATCTTAGAAGGTCACAGTTATTACATCTGCAGGTTCTCTATCGGAGAACTTGCTTTTAAGTGACATAGGGACTTATCTTCATGGCATTTTCATTTGGAGTTATCCTGGCCCTAGACTAGCTCCTAGTTTATGATTTCATTAAATTATGCTTATCTCTGTTCTGTTCTCTATGATTTGCTATATGTGTTAGTTCCTGTGGCTGGTGATCGGTGGCACCCAGGGTGGTCACACTGGTCAGTCAGAATCATAGAGAAACTCAAGAAACTGGAAAATCTCATCTGTCGAGCAAGTTAATAAGAACTAAATCAGGGTAGGCACAGTTTTGTTTTCATGTGAAATTTATAGAGATAAAAAAAAATCTTAGCCTAGGAATAGGCTATCCTAGCCCAAGCCTTCTATTAGTGATGGGAGAAGCAGCAATGCTACCAGTTTCCAACTAGCTATCAAGCTGAGAGTTATGAGTAATTGAGTATTTCGAGAGAATAGAAACAAACCCAGACTTCCACGACGTGCCCACCATTCACATGGGCATGGCCTGCTCCTTGGTTATTTAGTTCATATTATTGCCACAAGAGGGAGTTATATAATCAATAAGATTCAATACTGACATTTTAACACATTACCATTTTACCATCTATCCATTAGCAATGTCATTTCTTCAAATCTGGGGAATGAGGAGGGGGGTAGACAGCAGGGATTTAGCCAGTACCCGTCCTGCCTGTCTTATGGACAGGCAGTTTCCTGATAACCTCCTTTTTGGTCAGGCAGAAATTTCTATAACGATTTTTCAATTTTGACTTTTTGGGGGTTATAACCAAATATTTTCCTTACAAACTATCTCTCATAACATAGTTCCTCGTCCTCTTCCTCCTATTCCCCCTTCTCCTCCTCCTCTTGCGTGGCGGTGTAGTTATTTTGGTCTGGCGTAGTAGCATCTGGTGTTGGGTGTCCAGATGTAATGTGTTTCTCCAGCGGGGTCTGAGGCAGGCAGGCATGCGGCCTGCTGTGACAGTAACTGAACTTAGAAACAGACTATTACCACCACCACTACTACTATGTCCTCCTCTACCTACAGCAAGTGTAGAGGTCTGGCCAGGGCCTCTATTTTTATCTGCACACAGGCTACATACCCTCCAGCTAGAGACAGGCCATTAGGAAACCATAGGGGTACCCAACAGTTGGAGGAAGTAAGGAGAGAGAATCTCTCAAAGCATCCAAACTGTTTTAAGCAGGGACTAATAAGCCAGGACCCATCCAGCCTGTCTTCTGGACAAGCCGTTTCCTGAAAAACTCATTTTTGGGCAGGCAAAAATTTCTTCGAATTTTCTTTTGATCATGACTTTCTTGGATTAATAACCACTTTTTCCCCTAACAAACAATATTCTGATACATGTCTAAACTCTAAAGTGTATAATTCCCTTTTTGACAAAATAGGCTATTAAATGCAGAAATTTTGTGAATGCTGTTACGGACAGATATCTTTGTTAAGACCCTGGAAGAAGTAAGGAGTGTGTTGCTCTCAGAGCATCAGGACTGTTCATAGGTATTCTATAGTTCCAGATATGACAGATAGATGGCAAAAATCAGGTCCTTCTATCTCTAGCCATGTCATCCTTTAA
Source organism: Maea johnstoni (assembly GCA_963942565.1). Classification (NCBI taxonomy): domain Eukaryota; kingdom Metazoa; phylum Annelida; class Polychaeta; order Spionida; family Magelonidae; genus Maea; species Maea johnstoni. The sequence continues at coordinate 30,641,908 of OZ012690.1, forward strand.
AGAGTCCTCTCTTCACCTAATGAGATAAATGTGAACTAATTTGGCCACCTTGACCTCTTGGTGCCTGGTAACAGAAAACCCTGAAGACAGAAAAATACATAGGACAGCCTAGAAATCTAAGCTAGCTTATTCCAGGTCTGATTTTCCTTCAGAAGAATCATCTAGCAGGCTGTTTTGATACTTGTGTCAATTTTCTATTATCAAAGCTTACATTCACACAGTATTTGAAGGATAACATATATAGGCATAACTTTATTTATTTAGAAATATATTTATTTTGATATTTATCTATATCCTCCTTTTCTTCTTCTGCATTTATCTCCTTTCCACATAAATCTTGACCTACATTTTCTCCTCACTCTTCTTGAAACCTATTTATAGTGTCTGAGTACTCCACTCTAAATGGAGGAAGTGTGTAGTGTTTACATGTAGGGTGGTGTGGCAACACTATCTCTCAGTGTAGATGTGACATTTACAGGGTTAAACAGATGAGGGCATGGGGGTCAGATAAATACTCCAGTGTCAAGCATGCCATTTTTATACCCTCTTTACAGGGAGGAAGAGGGGACCTTGTCAGAAGCCAATTTTGTCTGTTTATTTCTTTGCTATTAAGTCAGTTTTAGAGAGGGGTGCAGTGTAGACTTGCTGCAAGTCTGTGATATCTGGCTCTTTCCTTCGTCTCACTGATCTTACTGAGTTGATCTACTCAAGGTGCAGTTCTGAATAAATCCTCAAGGGGGAACACACTTGAGCTGAAGTCTGTTTCAAAAAGCAACTTCTGAAAACTGTGCTGCCACCTATAAGTTGAGATAGACATCACACCTATCCTCTATCCGGAGAACCAGGCTTGGTGCAGTGCTTTCACAAATATCATGGTAGTATAACATCCATGGTGATTTACAAAGCAGGTGATATGTCATCCACTTTTGCTATAAAGCAATAGGAGAGGCATGAGACTGGCATAGTTTTATAGAAAAAATAGGATATGCATCGTGAATATCAATCAGAAGAAATTCAAACAGTCTAGATTCTAGGCTATTGTACATATTGAGATGAGACAGAGACCCAGAACTGGGAAGATATTCCCTCTCTTCACAGATAGTCCCAATGGTTGTAGTTATTGAGAGAGTCCCTGTGGGGTGCTGTGCCCTGCCTCATTGCCAAACCTTGTCTTGTTATCTCTGACCCAGAAAAAACACTCACTTATCCTACATAGGATACGCTCTTATCAGGACTCCACTTAACCCATTAACACTCAGAGCAGCCAAAACAGTCCTGACAATTTTGATAATACTTTTCTAACAAAAACATTTTTTGGAAAATATTTGAAGGAGAAATGTTAATCAGAAGCCAAACAACAACTCTTGTTTAAATATTTTATGATCTTCTGCTTTATTCCCAAGTTATTTTCAAAAGTATAAAAGAAGCAGACAATAGTTGCTAGAGGAGCTGAGTGTGAATGCAAGCTGAGAAACAACTGGAGCTCCCACTCCATTATGAATATCATGAAATCAATGCTGACATCATAAAATAATTTGAGTGGAAGGTTTTATTCCTCTTCAGAGAAAAAAAATTCCTATAAATATTTTTGGAATGTGTCTTTTATTATTAGGATATTGCTGGAGTTGTCAGATTAGTCTAGATAACTCTGAGCTTGAGAGGGTTATGGTGCAGTACACAATGCAGCCGCTCTATTCACCCATTCATACTACCACTACTCTGGAAAGACAGCAGGCCTCAATGTGAACTTCTAGGGATTTAAGGGCTACCTGCTGGTATAAACCTGTATTACACATTCCCAATACAATTGGCCAATTTGACAAAATAAATGAAATAATGTTATATTTAAGAAAAAAAATCTCTATGGTAACCAACAATTTTTGCATTGTCACCTTTCAGTCAACCAGCCAGAAAAGTTAAGGTAGACCGCTGAATTCATGTTTTGTTTTTTCTCTGTTGTAGTTGCTGCATAGTAAGGCCAACATCAATGCTGTAAATGAGCACGGTAACACACCCCTCCACTACGCCTGCTTCTGGAACCAGGACCTCATAGCAGAGGTAAGCTTACTCCTAGACACACATGCATTTAGTTTTAGCCAACAGGGTATCTGGGCATTATTTGAACACCAAACAGTCAAAAATCATTCCTCAGGACACCCAAATCTCTCACAATGTCAGTTTCAAGCATATAATTGAATTTTTCACCTCAATTTAATTCATACAATATTAAATAAGGACACTGACACTAGCCAAGCCACTAGGCATTGCATTGTTAGACCATATTACATATAAAGAAAATGCTTACACCTACATACATGAAGATGGCCCATGTTCATGTAATTGCCACCAGAGGGAGTACATGCATATTAACAACTAACCACACTTGCATACTGCAGTGCTATCTATCCATAAGTGATGGCATTTGACTATGGCCTGGGAGGCAGGCTAATACTAATCATGATGAGTGATTTGTGTATGTATTTTTGTGGCGGTCCCTAGGTTATGGGCAAAATAGCATTATATGTGGCTCAGAATAGTCCAATTTCATTTTTGAGACTTTCAGATGTTGCCGATAGCACAGTCAACAGACCTTTATCAACTTAAGTATAGTAGCTGGTATAGAAAAAAATCTATAAGTATATATGCTTGGTTTGCATAGATATTTGATATGTTCGCGTATGTATGTTTTCTAGTGATATGTTTCTCTGATGTGGTACCATAACCACATCAGGGGGTTTATAATACCACGCTGGCACCCTTCTCACCTTTATTTCTTTCTTTGCAGGACCTTGTCAATAATGGTGCTTTAGTTGCAATCTGTAATAAATTTGGTGAAACGCCATTGGAAAAAGCCAAACCTGATATTGCAAAGATTCTCAGAGGTAAGCGTGTTTAGATATTTTAATTGGTTAACCAGTAACAACTTACAAGTGACTTATTATCGCCATCCAACCTTCACCCATTCATGCATGGATATATCCTTACCAGTGTCATCTAGACACATGATACTTGAAAATAACTGGATTTAAGCATAAATTTAATGAATATTTCAATGAAAGTTGTTGGTTTAGTTTTGAATCTTTTGATCAACATTTCTTCTTCATTTTCTTTCAAAAAATAATCTGGTCATTAAGATATCACCAAGATAGTCTTGGGCGGTACAGACATGAATGTGTTTATCTGGCAGAAAAGTTGATAATACATGCAATATCAAATGCAAGTACAATCTCATTCTGGTTTGGCTCGTACCGTACTTGCACTGCTTTTCTCTATTTGCTGAATGGCTCGAGAGGAATCTCAAAACACAACAGATTCTCTTGCCCAGTCTGTCCTGTGTCAAAGCACAAAAAATCAATACTTGGCTCTTGGATGCTGTGTGAGCTCAAATTGCAATTTTCCCCACAGATGTCTTATGCCAAATTGCAATGAGGATTACTGACTAACATCTGAAATTTCCAAAGCTAACAGTGCTAAATTTAACAAAACAAGGTTCCAAAATGAGGCAGGCAGTATAGTTAAAAATATTGCATCGTTAAGGATTTATCAATATCATTTCTTATCGTGGAAATTTGAAAGGTGCCAATACCTATCTAGGACTAATGTATCTGGACACCCTGGTTAAAATGTCTGCCTCTTTTTCGGTCCTATGTTACAGAAGGCCCTGTATGAGGGTATGCTGTCTGCACATATAGAGATGGGGTGAGATGAGTATAACATTATCTGTGGCATATGTAATTGATGAGTTATCTTCACTGGACTGAATCTGAACAAGCTGTGACAGCCATGCTGGTTATGTAACACTGATAACAAACATACACAGAAATGATAAATCAAACTGCTTCTAACAATTAACATAGGGAAAACTCAACACATAATACTGAAAGCAAAAATTCATCAAAATAAACATTGGGATTTGTTTACATGTAACATTGATATCAAACATGCACTGATATGATAAATTGAACTGCTTCTAACAATGAACATAGGGAAAACTCAACACATAACACTGAAAGCAAAAATTCATCAAAATAAACATTGGGATTTGTTTGTATTAACACTGATTATAAAACATACACTAAAATGATAAATTGAACTACTTCTAGCAATGAACAGTGTTTGAAAACTAATAGAAAATATTCATTGAATTAAACTTAGGAAAACTCAACATGTAACACTAAAAGCAAAAATTCATCAAAATAAGCATTGGGATTAGTTTACATATAGCACTGATAGCAAATATTCATTGACATAAACATTGAGATGTGTTTTCATGTAACACGGATAGCAAAAATTCTTTGAAATAAACATTGGGATTAGTTTACTTATAACACTCATAGGAAATATTCTTAGAAATAAACATTGCGATTTGTTTCAATGTAACTCTGATAGCAAATATTCATTGAAATAAACATTAGGGTTAGTTTCCATGTAACATTGATAGCAGATATTCTTTGAAATAAACATGGAGATTTGTTTCCATGCAACACTGATAGCAAACATTCTTTGAAATAAACATGGGGACTAATTTAAATGTAACACTGATAGAACATATTCTTTGAAATAAACACTGAGATTAGTTTACATTGAATGCATGTTCCATATCTATTTCATTGATTAGGATTCACTGTCTGGTGGACTCTGGTGATATCACCTCTGCTCTTATGCAATTTTGAATGCCGCCTGTATGCATTGAAACTTTTGAAAATGACTTGAGAAACAATCAAAATATTGCGAAATATTAGAAGGAGAGTTGATGATGTCTGAGTAACATTCATCCTTGAAGTTTCATATTTAAGTACTTAAGTTTAGTTCTCTTTTTTTTTGGGGGGGGGGGATGAATGGCGGCTTTGTGAATGAGTGTGTGTAACTGATCAAATACTCTCAGCACATTCTAACAGTCTAAATATTCATTAATCAGGCTGGCTTCATAATCTTCAATTGGATTCATTTTGGGGGGGATTATCCAAAATCTTTTGCCTAAAACCGCTAGCATATAGCTACAATTACATGTATTGTATAGATGACTATAACAAAGGGAAAGGCCTAACGATGCAATAGTGAAAGGGTTCGGGTACCGTAATTTCGCGTGTATAAGACGCACTTTTTTACACAAATTTTTACCCATAATACGGGTATACACAGAGCTAGAAATCCAGGGTGTTTTACATCGAGTCCCCGGGTCACCTGGATATCAGAAATCGATGACCCGCCATTATCGCAACCCATATTAGAATAAGACTCTGGTATGTTTTCATTTCAATTGTGTTTCTAACATGTTTAGCATGTCTCAACTTCAGTGGTATCGGTATTATAAGTCCTATCTAGCCATAGACAACTTACTGAATTGTTTGTGTTAACAGGCCCGTCCAGCCGGTTCTATTTTAGGCACACTAATTACAATGCACCGTGACGGCACGAATGTCCGAGCCCCTATTGTCTTTAGAGCAGCATTATACGTGACTTCAAATTACAATCAACTTAATGTTTGTCTGAATCCACTGCTAGTTTGTTACAAAATAGCTAGAGACATGGACCACAATGTGGGTGCGCACTATACACAGGGCTAACGTCTATACACCGTTTTAAAGGTCTGAACAAGGGGTGCGTCTTATATACGGGTGCGTCTTATACACGCGAAATTACGGTATATTATATATATATATATATATATATATATATATTATATATATATATATATATATATATATATATATATATATATATATATATATATATATATACATATATGTATACTTTTCTGCCATGCAATATTGTTCAAGAAATTCAGGTTTCATAGTAGAAAAGATAAGGTAAACACAGAATTCCATGAAAACTAAACACATCCAAATATGGATAAATTCCTGCCCTATTCTCACAGAATAATTAGTATTAGTCATTATTGTATTATGTTTTACCTGTAATTAATTGCTATTGTTTTCAAAACAAAATGCTTATGATTCAACGTAAGAACACTTACGAGGAATGCATGATTAATTGTACAAACAAACCCCGTACAAACAAACTGTATGTTTACCGCATGCCTTAGCAATGTACTATTTACTATTTGTTTTAGTCCTATTGTGGAGAAACTGTAAACAATTGGGCATGAAATTAGCCATACATTGTTTGGTCGTGTATTATTTTCACATGACACCATAATTCTGCTATGGCCTCTTATATCATCCAATGCTGGTTAGTAAGATCACCCCCATTTCTTTCATTTGTATTTAGAAAAAAGCTAGAGACATGGGCCGAAAGGGGGGTGCGTATTATACACAAAGCTAAGGTCTATACATCATTTTAAAAGCCTGAACAAGGACTGCGTCTTATATACGGGTGCGTCTTATACGTGCGAAAATACGGTACATGTATTGTATAGATGACTATAATGAAGGGAAAGACCTAACGAAGCTGGGGGGGGGGGGGGGGGGGGGGTATCAGTTTGGATAAAGCGACAATTACATGTACTGTCTAGATGACTATAACAAAGGGAAGGCTTGATGATGCAGTCAGATTTGTAGGATTTGGCTGCCCATCCTGTGACTTTGGGTAGAAATGGGTTAGGGTATAGCTACAATAATATGTATTTAGTCCAGATAACTGTGACAAAGGGAAGGCCTAATGATGCTGCCTGATTGCGTTATAGCAGCAGTTAGTGATGACTGATAAGCATATAGATGACTATAACAAAGGGAAGGCCTAGCGATGCAGTTTGATTTGTAAGATTTGGCTGCCCATCCTGTGACTTTGGGTAGAAATGGGTTAGGTTATGGCTACAATTACATGTATTTAGTCTAGATGACTATAACAAAGGGAAGGCCTAATGATGCAGTGTGATTTGTAAGATTTTGTTTTTTTGGGGGTGAAATGGGTTAGGATATATCTACAACTACATGTATCTAGACTAGATGACTGTAACAAAGGGAAGGCCTAATGACACTGTCTGATTGTGTTCTAGCAGTTATTGATGACTGTGTCAGGCAAAGGTCGAGTGTTCAGAGTGAACAGAGGCAGGGAGAGCAACATTGCTGAGTAAAAACACAAATCTCTGTAATGTTATCTCCGCTGCTCATCCTGCCCCTATTGTCCTAAACATCTCACTCAGTATCATATTTGTCAGAACATGGCCCATTGCTCACATGGCATATTACTGTAGATGGCAAGACTGGACATATCCTATACATGTGTCTGGGCCATACTGGAATATGGGGTTTGTGGAACATGTATAATTGTGACAACTGGTACGCTTTTAATGATTTGTGTGCTTGTCTGTCCTATGTTGATGGTTTTTCTATGGAATGTCTTTTTTTCTAAGTCAACTGGAAGTGGATAGGGATTGGCATCATTGTCTTTCAACATACAGATGGAAGACTTTTATCATGATAAATGGAAAATGGATATCTTATTTACTTCATCAAATCTTTCACATGCATGAGTCTGTGAATGGAATGAACATCTCATGCAACCTCTGAAAGCAGATCAGTTCCATATCTCTATATGGGTCAAAATAAACCCTTTTTTGTAAATTTTGTATATAAACCAGGGGGCTGTTCCCCTAAAATGTTTGACAATTTCATTTTACCCCTATGTCAAATGTGGTATGTTTATAAAATATTTGTTAAAAATGTTTGTTAAACATTTTATCAATACATTTTTGTTAAAGTACTAGTAACTAGTAAAAAAGATACATTTTTCTTTTCAAAAGTGTGGTCTTCATTACTTATAAAATATAAGTTAGTAGATTGAAGAACCAAAAAGTTATGTTTAGTAATTCTTTTTGTGATTCCAAAGTGACAATTTTGAGAAAAAAATCTCCCGCCAAAAAACGATTGAAAACGAGGCTGTGCAGCAGTGACGTAAAGGGTGGCCCTCAGAGATTTAGGTCATCTCTTATTACACTGAGCGGAATAGTCGCTCGTAAACATAGCTGTACTTTCCTCGATGCTACTTCATCGTTAATATAGCGATTGCCTTGATATTTCATATGCTTATGGAATATATGTGAGCGGTCCAAAGAAACTTTGTCGCGTAAAAATTAACCCAGAAACGGCTGAGAAATCGCTAGTTAAACACAACAACGGCATTTGTTATGGTCTAATTCGGGAGAGACTGTCACATGAAGTCATGGTCGACTTCCCGCGCTGCCACTTCAATGTGGATTACGCAATTTTCATGATAATTTCTATCTTGAAGGGATATCTAATTGTGAAAATAGCGATGTTTATTTCGTTAAAATCCGACCGCAAACGGCCGAGAAATCGGAAGTGACATGTTGAGCTAGCCAAAATGTAGAGCTACATTATAAGCTCCATGTAGATTTCAGTACTGTAACGTATTTTTGAGGGCGTGGTTGGGTAGGAATGAATTAATAAATGAAGGCCATTTAGTGCCATTATTTTTTTTTCAAAAAGTGGTCCTTTGTCACTGTTTATGAACAGTCTATAGTCTGACTGACAAGCTTGACTGACCGTTTTTTCCTTGTTTTGTTACAAAAAGTTTGTGTTCGCCACTAGCATCCAACCTTGGTAAACCTCTGATAAACACATATATATAGTCGTTTATGTATGTACATGTATATAAACATATTTTTTGACTCAACTCAGCAAAATGAATTTGCTCATGAATCCCATTGTAAAATTGGCCCATTGCAAATTTCGGTACAACTGAAATGTGAGCGATGTCGTGCGAAATTTTAATATGGGCACATAATGGGCAAAATCTACATTTTGCAGAGTTGGGGCAGAAAGTATGTTTATAAAACTCGACCTAGTGCTCCCAAGAGGTTTATCAAGTTTGTATAGCATATACATCAAAGAGGAGAGACCGTTCGGTTAAGCTTGTGTCAGACAGACTTAAGTTTAGGTGAAAGAAGGAATCGCAAATGTCGATCTATATAACTAAGAGTGGCACTTGTAAGGAATAGTTGTGTATTTTTTTGGAAATTCGTAATAAGTACATTTATGCAACATTTCACAAAACCACTAGTTTATCAAGTATCTTAACCTGCGACAGTTCTTATTGTCAAGCTTAGGAGACAATTGCGTTATCCTATATAGAGCAATTTCATGTGATGTAGGGACTAACCCTAAACTGCTGACAAATGCTATTTTATGCGACCAATCGTCACAAAAACGTATCAAGTAATAGAGCACTTTTAATGCCTTAAAACAATATAACTGTTGTAGAAATTGGACACTCCTGGACCAAGAGGCAGCCCAAAGCAATATGTCAATATGTAATTTCCATGCGATATGATTTGACGCCATTCTGCATGAAGGCCACCCGTGACGTCACAGCCAAGTTTTGCCGCCATCGGCGTATTTTATGGGTGTCAGAGCAATTATGCCCTGTATCTCGCTTAATACTAGGAATACTACACTTTTATTATGTGTTTTTAATCTACAAATACACGATGTATAACATCCCAGAAATTACCTGGGTACCCATTACTAGTACTTTAAATTTATTTTTGTAAATGCTGTTATTGAAATTTGTGTTTGTACAATAATAAACAGTTCATCTTTGGGACTGCTGTGGGATGGATTGGTTTTGTAAAACCAGATGAAGCATTATCCTCTCAGATTACAATCTACAAATAAGATACTGTATTTCATCTTTAAGATATTGTCAAAGATTTAAACCTGTTAACCTTATGCACAGCCTGGAATACAGCTTCAGGAGATGATGACCATACTCAATGGCTCATTGGCTAGATTGCCAGCCTGTGGGGCTGAGTGGTGTGGTGTCCAGAGTTCAATCCCATGCCGGGGCTAGAAGGGATTTGATTCCTCTATAGACTGGATTAATCACCGAAAAGCTTCATTGCTTACTGGTTATTATCTGTCACCCAATTAGGCAGAGATTACTTCGACAAGTTATATATACATTTTACTCCATCGTTTATGCTTTCTGTGTCGTCTGCATACACAAAAAGTTCTCCTTCGTTTATGTCTGAGCCACCCTTAAAAAAGGGGGCGGCGAACCTTTATTTCTTAGATATAGTTATCAGATGATAAAATCTTCCTGTGTTCATCATTTCTTTTTTCTCTCTATTTCAGATCGAGCTCAGGCTCTTGGCCAGGACCTGAAGAAAGTGCCATTTAAAGACAGAAGCTGGTTGGGCTACAAGACAAGGAGTCGTAAGTTTATGTTTAATTTTATTGAAAATATTCACCAAAGAGGTTTTAAGATGAAATGGTTCTTAGCCAGCAGAGTATCTGGGTGACATTTTGACTCCCAAGCTCTCATAATTACCCATCAGGACACTCTTGAGTACTTTTTGAAATTCTGCACACAATATTTTCAAGTATTGATCGTCTTGATTTACTCCTACTTCTCTTTCTTCCTTTCTATCCATCCTTTTTACGAATCCTACACACATGATTTCTCAAACCATCTATGAAGCATATCAGCATTTACAAAAGAAAAAAGAAAAACCTTGATATAGTTCTCTTTTTCCTCAGCCCATTATCTTAAAACTTTTTCAATCTAGATGATATGCTGTTATCAAGTTTATCCCAAGACTTGTTAACTACTATCGAAGCTCTCCACCTATCATCATTAATTAAGCTTTTGTCACCTGTTGCCATCTAGTGACAGACAGGAGAACCAAATAGTATACCTCCCAACCAGTAGATGGCGCCGCTTTTGATGGCAGTCCTTAATTACTACTAATGCGCAAATCACGGGGACAAAAAATGAATCTAGAAACTTTAAACTCAGAGTTCCCCATGAAAAGCATCCACTGGATGCTACGATCTTACTTGTGGCTGCTGATTTGGAAAAGAAACAAAGTGAAATATATTCATTATGTTTGTGTGCTCATTAATCATTCTTTCTTAGTTAATTAGATATTCCCCTAGGCAACCCTAATTAGTTTACATTAGGGTGTCTCAGGACATGATGCTATATATATACACACAGCTGCACTGCCAGATACAGTCCTGCTCCCCTAGGCACCGCCAGTGCATTGGGTTGCCTCTGAGGATTAAGACTTAGATTACATGGCATTGCATGTCACAGGCTTGTGCTTAGCTTGTGTACAAATAACCAAGGTCCAGAGCTTGGCTTGGTACACAATAGCGTAGCTTTAGGCAGAGACAGTTGTTAGGCTGGGAGTGGTCAACAAATGAGCATCGCCTAGGATACACATAGATAAACTACAAGCAATGTGAAGGAGTTGTATGCATCAAACTCAGAACACCACCAAACAGTATGATGGAGAAATCTATATGCTAGGAGTACTGGTAGTCAGCATATAAACAAGCATCAACTAGGATACAAAAAAGTATACTTTAACCTGTGTGAAGAGTTTAGGATATAACAAAGAGCAACACCACACGATATGATGGAGAACATAGGGGTTAAGTCAGCATATGAATAAGCATCAACTAGCATACTGAAAAGTGCACCTCAACCTATGTGAAGAAGTTCGGATTTAACATAGAGCAACACCACATAACATGGGAAAGCATCTGTGACCATCCTGGATTTGCATCTAATCGAGAACCAACTAGGATATGAAAAAACATACCGCCAGCCAACATTGCGAAAAAGTATTTATGAAGTGCAGAGCTGAATCTTGGTAAATGAATACAAATAAGTATACTTCAACCACATTTTAACTCAGAGAACCACTGTACAACATGGTGAATATTTAAGATATTATCCTGAAACGTGTGAGATGCCAACATCCATGCAGCATGGTACCCGATTACCTCCTACCCGTGAACGGAGACGTTTGGGAGCTGATTGTGAAGAGGGCAGGCAACAACGAATGGTGCCACTATCTACAACTGGTGGCGCTCATCAAAGCTGACCCACACTATTTCGGACCGCGTATCCGAGCGGCCTTCGACGATTGGTTCCATCGTCTGATCTACGATGACTTGAACGAGGAAGAGAAATGGATAGTCTATCCCCTAGGACCACCGGGCACAGCGCGGTCAGGAGGCATTGCCTGGGTCCTGTATTATTAGGGGTTGGAATCGGTTTGGATTTCATAATCGATAGTCTGATGGCAAAACCAAATGTTTTAATCGATGATAATTGATTATACAGAATTATTTTCAGTGCAGACTTTGCTCGGAAGAACAGGAAAATTTATCATATTTCATCGCTGATTAAATCTAATTCTACTACCTGCCTTACTTTACTGTAGTAAATACTACATGAAATGATGAGGCATAAGTTAACCCTCATGCTGCTGATGGCACATATAATGTAAAAACAAAATAAAGTAAAAACAAAATAATGTAAAAAAAACTTTAAAGAATGACTGAAACCCTGGAACATGGGTACTCATCTGAGAGTACTTAGTGAGAGCTATCCAATGAATACCAACATGACAAGGTCATGGTTTTCAAAAATATTTGCGCCCTTGTGCTTTAGGCGAAAGTAGCCTTAGCATTGGAAGGGTCAAAGTATGCAAAGATGGCAGCGGCCTACATAGATGCTGGACAACCCAAGCACTACAGATCACCAGGACCTGGGGTATCTTTCTTCACCATGGATTTTATCATTCTCAGAACAGACTGCAGTCGATGGTTACTCACACATCTCCAGCACATGATTCACTGAACAAAACAACTGTTGTCTATGCGATGATCAGCCCATCACTACGTGCCCCCACATGGAATACAGTTATGTCATTAGTGGTCTGGATGGTTAGACTTAAGAACACTGATGGCCTTGCTCCCGTAGCTTTTCTTTTGAAATATGCACTGACTGCTATAAATTGAATCAGCTAACTGCTAAAGAGTTCTGCTTAAAGTATGTGAGAACGTTTCCAGTGACTTGTGGTCATTCAGATTACTCATTTCCTTCACTAGTAACAACTGACCAGTAGTAATTGAACAAAAACAAATGACTGTAAACAAAATTTGAAAAACAAATACTGAGAAAAAAGGTATGTTGTATCTTTTCATCAAACAGGACTGTGAGATACTTAACCATTATGCTGCTGGTGGCTAGGTCGACCAATATAAAATGATGCAAAAAACCTGTAAAATGACTGAAACCCTGGCACATGGGTACTCATCCGAGAGTACACGGGGAGAACTATCCAATGAATACCAACATGACTTGGTTTAGATGTTTTTCAAAAATCTTTGCGACCTTGTGCTTTCTAAGAAAGTAGCCTCAGCATTGGAAGGGTTAATGCAATGTTTAACTGAGGTTTATTAGCAGGATGTCAGTGTTTTCCCAGCAAGTTCTATTTTCTACTAGTCAAGTAGAACTGGTATAAACTTTTTTGAACATCTTAAGTCAATATTTAACCCATTCATGCCTGTAGCGCCTGTTTTGGTGATATCTCTCTAACATGAGAAAAAATCAGGAAATATTTCAAAGAGGAATGTGAATTAAAAAATAACTACAACTCCCCTTCAAATATTTTATCCATGAACAATAAACAATAAATGTATTGTCTTATTTCTATAGAATAAAGGATCAAACACTTGCGTATCTCCTGTAGAATCATGGCACATTTATTTTTTGTTTCTAGGAGATGCAACACTGTCTAGGCACGCTGGTATTGATATAGCACAAACTCAACCTTCAGGTCCGCATCAGCACCAACCATTCAGGAGATGTAAGTAATCTCTCTCTCTCTCTCTCTCTCCTCTCTCTCTCTCTCTCTCTCTCTCTCTCTCTCCTCTCTCTCTCTCTCTCTTCTCTCTCTCTCTCTCTCTCTCTCTCTCTCTCTCTCTCTCTCTCTCTCTCTCTCTCTCCTCTCTCTCTCTCTCTCTCTCTCTCTCTCTCTCTCTCTCTCTCTCTCTCTCTCTCTCTCTCTCTCTCTCTCTCTCTCTCTCTCTCCCTCCCTCTCTCTCTCTCTCTCTCTCTCTCTCTCTCTCTCTCTCTCTCTCTCTCTCTCTCTCTCTCTCTCTCTCTGTATGTGTCATGTATTTCTTGAAAACATTTCTCTTGGAGTGTACTTCAGTTTCAGACAGTTTGGGGGCCAGATTCACAAAGGGGCTTTGACCTAGATGTCAACTTGAGCACAAACATTGCCTAATTGGTAATGATTGTATAAGACCACAACAGGTATTAGGCCCTTGGTTTAAATTGCAATTAAGCTCTTTTGTTTAATCATGGCACCAGACTAGTCCAAACCTTGAACCTATTATGCCCCCTTTCAAAGCCCTCTCCTGGTAGCTGGGACATGTGCTACTCTGTAATTAGCTACAGCCATTCTTTAGTCTACCGTATGGTGCTTTTATATGTAAATAATAAACTGTGTAAATACATTTACTTTTGAGTTTCAAGAATAAATCACCTTAGGGCTGTTCCATTTAAAAGTGTGGTGGGGGGAGGGAGGGAGGGGGGCGGGAGGAATGGAAGCTAAGAAAGAATTTGAATCCATAGTTCAGAATGCAAGGAGGGGGGGAGGGGTTAGAAAGATCAAAATGGAACAGCCCTTATAGAGAATAATTACCCTAAACAAAAGTTACTAGCAATACCCAAGAATACAGTTTATGAAAATGGCTGGATTATCAATGAAATCTCCTCGTCATTTTTGAAAGGTTTACAGGGACCCATAGATAGCAAAACTGAAACATAGACATCTTATACAGGCTCTCTGACTATACTAGCATTTTACAGACGTCTACCATGTTGATTTTTGATGTGACTAAATGTCTGTCTCTAGACATTTAATTTACAGATGTGTTAAATCGGACAGGTTTTGATATATACAGACCTTACAGGCCTCCATTAGAATCCAATCAAAGCCCATTCATGCCTGTAGTGCCCACCTAGGGCTCAACGCTAACTGTGAGCCGCTGGCCCAAGGCCAGTAAAAATTCCCAAAATTCCAAAAACAGCTTCGGTCCAGTAGAAAATGACCTCAACTGGTCCTACAGGGCAAGTAAACATTTGGGGACATTCTTGTTAGCAAGTTGTCCCTCAAGAATGTCCCCAAATGTTTTTGAAATAAATGAAGATAAAATAATTAGAAATAAATGTTATCGGTAAATTCTATGCAATGTATTTTCTTGTTATGTTAAAGAAAAAAATTGCAGGACCAGTAGATCCTAGGTGTTACTGTTACTACAGAGCAAGTAATATCTTTGTGAGTTAGTGTTGAGGCCTGTCACCCAAAGTCCCCTAGTTATTTATGCATTCTCTTCTTCAGATTTGGCGCGGCACATGGCAGGACAATGACATTGTGGCCAAGATCCTCAGTCTGCGCCAGTGCACGGTGCGCATGTCACGTGACTTCCAGGAGGAGTACCCCCGACTCAGGATCTTCAACCACCCCAATATTCTTCCCGTATTGGGTGCCTGTAACCAGCCCCCTAACCTCGTGGTCATCAGCCAGTACATGCCATTCGGCTCACTCTACAATGTGCTGCATGAAGAAACAGGTGCGTTCCTGAAAACAAATCATACTGTAGCAGCCAAAAATGTCCCAACTATTTTGGTGGTGTCTTTATGATAAAAGCATCTTTTGGAATCATTTTGAAGGAGGAATAGTAATCAATACCCAATTAACAACTCTCATTCAGATGTTGTGTGAACTGATGCTGTATTTCCAAGTTGATTTTAACTTACTGGGTATTTCAAGTGAATGCTGAAGAAAAAATCCTGTGCAATTTCTCTTCATTAAATGCTTGAACAAAACAATTTATTTTGTAATACAAACCGCATGTAGTATCAACTTACCTAACTTACCTAACAGCAAGTTTGACCTTTAAGTATATTGGTCAAATATATGGGCCACTGCTTGAATTGAACTGAATTTTATTTTTGTCAAATGTCCACATAAAGATATGTCTTGTTGTTGTTTGTAGGTATTGTGGTTGACCAGAACCAAGCTTTAAGGTTTGCTCTTGACGTTGCGAGGGGTATGGAGTTTCTACATACTATGGAGCCCATGGTTCCCAACCTCTGCATGACCAGTAAACACGTCCTGGTGAGTAGTAGTCCACCATGCTATAGGAAACTGCACTCTAGTACACAATATCACACTAGCACTCGGATTATAATTGTGGACACTGATGTCATTGAAATAATCTGTCTTATGTTTTAAATCAAAATATGTAGGAGCTATTAGTTAAAGGTAATTCCATCTTTAATAGGGTTTGGAGGCACCATGGGACTGGAATTTTATTTGAGAGAAAGTGAATGTTTTAATCGATAGAATTATTGACTAAGGAAGGTGTTTCTAATTTAGAAGACTTTTTAGTCTGTTAAATTTGGAGGCAAAAGGTTTAATATTCTCTGATTCATGCCTCCATTGGCCCAGAAAGGTCTGAAAATTTACATTTCTGAAAGGTCATTTTATTTTCATGTACAAATTCTTTTGGTGCCTCTCATTCTTTTTTGGATGGAATAACTTTATTCCTGAATACTCTCTTGCCTTTTCACTAAATATCACATACTATTGACTCTAAGTCAAGGCACATTTGGTATCTTGGGAGCACTCTGAGGACCTGAGGGATCTATTTTTGAGGCATTGTTTTGTCGTCACTGCTGAATAACGCTGGTGTCTTTTGTGTGCTATTTTAACCCATCTACTCTAAGAGTACCAAGGGCCTATATGTGCAGTGTCTGAATAAGCATATTTGGTGAAATGTTGCATTTTTTGAAAAAGAAAGTTAGTGTCAAAATTTGTATTGTGATAACTTATTGTTCTTTATCCAAAACATTTGAGTTGTGGTTAGTTTATTAAAGCAAAAAACATATGAATCCAATTAAACCTCCTTTATGATTTATTACAAGTATTTGTTTTATTCGACTTTTTTCACAATAGATTTGGATTTTTTTCATATAGAAGTTGTTGCTTAATCTGATCTAGGTTCGTTTAAGAGAAGGAAATTATACTCAACCAACAGTTGACCTTTTGCAGTTTAATAATATTATACTATATTCATGTGCCACCATATATGTGTGGGTAGTACAATAATGGAACTAATTGACCAAAGTGATCAAAGTCTTACTTTGGTTAGCAATCAATTTCTATTTCAGTTATGTGGTCAAAAGGTTGAGTTGTTTAACCTGCTGACAAGTTAATACCTTTATCACGAATGCATTAACCTTTTCTACCAACAGATCGATGAGGATTTGGCAAAAATTAACATAGATGATCCAAAATATACGCCAAAAAATGCTGGTGCTGTTAATGGGGTAATAATCGCAGATTGAACTTATGTTTGGTCATATGTTAATGCCAAGAACCTATCTCTGTCGACCTGAGATTATTGACCATTACCAATTGTTATTAATTTTAACCCATTCAGAGCTGCCACACCAAACATTTCCTTGTCTATACATGTATTTGTAATATCTGAGTGATCAGAGCATATTTCATGAAATATTTGAAAGAGAAATGTTTATTAAAACCCAACCCACAACTCTCCTTCAAGTATATTCTGATTTCATGGTTATGATCAATTCCATTGATCCTAAATTTGCCTTTTCTTGACTTTTGGATCAAATGATTGATTTAATTTATCTCAAAATATCATAGATAAATCAAAACAGCATAGTTCCATTGCATTGAATAATTAAGTTTTGTCAAATCATAATATTTCATAGAAAGGGGATAAAATTGAACTTTTTCTCTGCAATGGGAATAAACGATTACTAATTTCTTGCAGTGGGCCTAAAAATTTCATCATTTCCTGTAACCGGAATGAAGCTTTGATTATAATTCATCTCATTTGAAATGAAATTTGAACTATTTCCTTTTATGAGAAACTGAGACAGTCTTTGGGCCGTCTCTTATCTACTTGTGGTTAGTGATTCTCAGGTCTGCATTGATATTACTGTGGCTGCTCTTACTAACATTCTTGTTTGCCAGGATGTGGATAGGAGTTGTGTAGCGTTTGCCTGGAGTTCTGGGAGTGCACTGTTTTGCTAGTTGCGATCTATATATTAAGGAGTCTCTTACGCTGGGGATGTGTCATACTCTCATGCCTGTTGTGTCTAAAATCATCCCAAATACTGTATACGGCTCTAATTTGGAGTGCTGAAAAATAGCAAATGATTACTACATTGAACATAGGTTTAAGCTTGGAACCTGTATATAGATATAGTATATATATATATATATATATATATATATATATATATATATATATATATATATATATATATATATATATATATATATATATATATATATATGTATGTATGTATATATATATATATATATATATATATATATATATATATATATATATATATATATACATATATATATATACATTGTCTTTAGCTCCTGTTATCTTATGTCCAGCTGTGCTGTTTTTGTGAATGCTAGCTACAGACTCTGTGTGTGTGTGTGCTGCTTATCCTAGCCTTTTGAAAAACCTCCCCATGCATGATATCGCCCTTTCTGTCCTCATTATATAACTTTGCGCAATACAGAAATTGCTGTTGTCATTATTGGAAACCACTTGTCTTCCCAATGGTTTCCTGACAACAAGGGCAAATGAGGACAAAGTTTTATACCTTTAGCCTTTTTCAAGAGTTTTGCATTACCAGTGTTTGGGACGGTCAGCTATTTTGATTTTTTGGGGAAATTATACATCTCTTGAAAGATCAATTAATTTCTAACTGTTGTTGACAAATTTGTAAGGCTACATAAGACAATCAAGTAGATTGTTACTTGAAAATGTAAACACTAAATAATAAAAACTTAATTAAGAATTCTGAATAAGAGGAGGTAGAATGAATATGTGGTTTTGATTTTTTATTGTTCCTCCAAAATTGAATTTGATGTAAATTTTTTGGTAAGCGATAAGTAAAATTTTTAATTAGAAGGTAAATGAATTTCTTGAATTTTTAATGATTTAGAATAGTAAGCATTATATAATACATTTTGATTTTGAATTATCAACTCTAAGTAATAATGTCCCAATCCAGGTATATCTGATCTGAGATAAGACTCATCGAAACATTGGCACATTGTAAGACAACAACTTGAACAAGCCTCAATGATTCTTGAATTTTCAGCTTCCCGGGTGAATGTTGACCTTGGCAGTGACCTTCATCTGCTGACCTTGACCTGTGACCTTTCTTTCCCAGTTGTGCATTTTTGCTTGATAAGTTCAGCTTACAGTTTTGCCTATGAGTTGGATAAGCTTACTGACATAAAGAAGTTGTGAGGGACATGCATAATTATGTGTGGCACTAAGAGTTGCAATTTTTTCCAAGGCTATTTTCATAATGTACCGTATTCCTCCCAGCAAGCGCATGTGCAGGTACGAAGTAAGGAAAAGATTCGCCAATTAGCCGCACCCCACACAAACTGCCGATCCAGGCAACAATCTATGGCCGCTATGGGCTTGAACGCTTTGTGCTTTTGTTATGTTGGAAATGAAGCTTGAGCTATGGGGCGCAAAGGACTGATAGTGCAAATTGTTCAAGCATTTGAAAATAGATCAATATACAGTCTGTACAGGTGAAAATATAATCAATATACTGTCTGTGACGGTACTACATGTAAATGTAAGACCGGGGAGGTTGGGAAGGTTTAGAAGGCCAGAGACCAAAGTCTGCTGGCCTGCTCCTTCCAACATTTTTCAGTAAAAAAAGGGGGGGTGCGGTTATTTGGGGTTTGTTCGCTTAACAGGAGGAATATGGTAGTAGAAGTGTGTGCCGATAGAATGCATGAACTGTACTGATCAACCAGTCGCACTAGACTGATAGCGTTTGGAATAATCTATCAATTAAGAAGAAAAAAGAAGTAAGATATTTGAAAATGAAACTATTGTGATTATCAGGTGAACATACTTTATTTATTTACTTATTAGATGTTTTAATTTTTTTCTCTCTTTTTTGTTGAGTTTGTTTTAGTTTTTGTTGTTCTTTATTTTGTTTTCCTTGCAATTTATGATTTTTGTATATTAGATATTGTTTTCTCTTGGGAAGTATGCAGTAACATTTTAAATTCATAGAATTGATAAAAAAATAATAATAGTCATTGAAAGACAAATGGTTTAATTTTCTTCATTTGCAAATCAGTCAAGACAGTTATCTTAACAATTTTAACAAAGATCCTTTTGTGGAGGTCAACTCCTAGTCTAATTTATAGGCTTGTATGCAGCATGCAAAGCATGAAACTTCTAGAATCTTGTTGCAATGTTTATAAATAAATAGATAAAACAAAAATGATCTTGAAATAAAGCTGAAATAAAAGTGAAAAAACTGAAATGCACAAATTAAGCAATTGTGACAAAATTTACGTAACATAGTTAATAAGATAAAAAGTTAAACCTTATACATTGTAACTTCTATGCAATATAATGGTTCAAAACTATCAGAGCTTTGATGGATACAAAATTGTAGAAGAAAATCTAACTATGTTACTTGTTTTCCTAGAAAATCCTCTGTTAATTCATCTTTTATTTTATCATGATTTATAATGCGATGTTCATTTATTTTAAAATGGCTGATCGATCAAGCCATACTGACTAATATGGATAATCTAGTATCAAAGTATGAGAATCATTTGTTGTCATAATGGTAATCTTATCTCAAAACAATTCTGACAGGACAGGCCCCTAGGGATGTTGAAATCTATTACATAATTCTACATACTGTATTCAGCTTAAATTTGGAGTGCTAAAAGTTTTGCTTTACAGGCGTGCTGGAGGGTATTTGTCCTCATTTGAATTCATGCATACAAGCACTCAAACTATATACATGTATCTATAACTATATAGATATTTATTTGAAGGATGTTATTTTGGCGCTATCATGGGGAGCGCGAAAATAGCAAAAATTAAATGCCTGTAAAAAATACTAGTTATACAGTATAGCTGCTCTTATTGTGATATTTGTCTTCAGTAACCTGAGGTTTGGTCATGGTTTTTATTACTTAGATATGAAAGATTAATCCATAATTGTCTTTACTTACATACTATTCTATAGTCACCTTTTCTGTCATGTTTAGACTTGATTTATCCATATTTATCTGTTTTAGTATTTTGGTATTCTTATTTTGAATGTTAAGTGGGTGTGTTTTTTGTCTACCAGTGCTTGTAGCATTTTGTGTTTTGTTTATTTCAGATTGACGAAGACCTCACTGCCAGAATCAATATGGCTGACTATAAATTTTCCTTCCACGAGAGGGGCAAGATGTATGACCCTGCCTGGATGGCCCCAGAAGGTTTGTACCCCTGTTACTAAGTCCCAGGGCCTGGTTGCATAAAACATCTCTAGATTTGCTCTTCTATGCTCAGGCTACTTTTGTCCAAAGTACAAGGATGCAAAGATTTTTGAAAATCATCTAAACCCTGTCATGTTGGTATCCATTAGATAGCTTTCGTGTTCTCAGATGAGTACCCATGTCCTCCAATTTTAAGGAAATCCTGTTAACAAAAGCATAGTTGGAAATATTTGAAAGAGAAATGGTAATCAGAACATCACCAACAGCCCTCCTTTAAATATTTTGTGAAATCATACTCACATATACATATACATATTTATATATGAATGTTTTACTTCCATTGTATATCATTTGACACATTTCTTCTTTTTTTCGCAGCCCTTCAGAAGAAGCCGGAAGACCTGAATGTGCGTGCGGGAGACATGTGGAGTTACGCCGTGCTGCTCTGGGAGCTCGCCACGAGAGAAGTGCCATTTGCAGAACTCTCCTCCATGGAGATAGGAATGAAGGTAGCGCTGGAGGGCCTACGCATCAAGATCCCGCCGGGAATCTCCCCACACATGTCCAAACTCATCAAAATCTGCATGAACGAGGACCCCGGAAAACGACCACGCTTTGACATGATCATCCCCATATTGGATAAGATGAAGGCAGCAGCATAGTTATCGACGTCGTCAAAACTGAGGCGCACATATGGTCTGACACTACTCAAAATATCTCAATGGCAAAACAATATTTTGAGAAATATTTTACTGAAATTTGTGGTTCCTGTTTAGTTCAACAATACCTTTTCAAATATTTTTCAAATATTTTTCAAATATTTTTCAAATATTTTTCAAATATTTTTCAAATATTTTTCAAATATTTTTCAAATATTTTTCAAATATTTTTCAAATATTTCTCTCTTTGATGAGTTATTTTCAAAGTTGTCAGACCATGTATGCAATTCAGATGAGATGGGTCAATTAACGACACTTTGATCAATCGAATAAAAATATTGCATACGCAATTGCCATACATGAGTATTAAACCAATTCATGCCTGTATTGGCCAAAAGTATTGTTGTGATAATTTTTTGATTAGAAGAATTTTTAGAAAATATTGAGAGGACACATGTTGATCAAAACCAAGCCAACTACTTTCCTTGAAATATTTTGTAAATTTAAGCTTAATTCCAAAATTATTTTCAAAAGTACAAAGGGTCGAGACAATACTAGCCAAGGAGATCTCCAGGCGTGAGTGGCAATTAGTTCACAAATCAATATGAATTATTTTGTATGGTAGAAAGGGGGAGGTATATTCAAATATTATTAAGTTTTTGGATCTGTTCAAATTGAACACATTTGAATGTTCAAGTTGAGTTGTTTTTAAGAACTATTTGTAGATATTTATAAACCATACTTATTCATAAAACGTTATTTGTCAGAGCTCAAACTCAGTTGGTCTGTAACATTGGTCCTTATCCATTGACTTCCGACTAGCTTTTTCCAAATTGTGTTATTTACAGATATTTGCAGTTGTGGACCTTTAACCAATTTATATCTTGTTGCCAATAAGTGCACATCTAGTTAAGTGGTCTCTTTTTGATCATTGCACTTTTTTGGAAATATTTTGTGAAATATCAATCATATTCCTCTAACCAACAACTGAAATTTTTGTTATTATTAGCTTTCAGTCTGAAGATATTTTCTCAAGTGTCTTGATAAACAACAGATATTTTAAAAGAGGGTCCATAAGCATAAATGGGTTACAGATCTGAAAATACCCATGAAACTGCAAAAAGAGGTGAGGTTGACCTCACCTAACCCCTCATTCAGAGTTTGCCAATCATGGACCTATCAGCATAATTCAAAACTATACCTTTTCAGCATTCACAGGTTTATGTTGAATTGATTGATAATTGCCAAAAGGTCAAGGTCATCATTTATGGTGATCTTGTGTTCTACCCTCCGATTTTTATGGTGCTATACCTTCGATATCCAATATGTGGATATATCTATTATATACATACGTATACTTCCTTTGTTAGCCATATTCCCAAGTGTGGGGACGTGGCAATTATTATATGTAGCTGTACAGAGAATAGTGTGAGAGTGTAATGAGGAAACAGCAGTTCCGTGTGTCAGGTAAATGGAAAACATGTATTAACCCTTATGCTGCTAGTGGTTATTTTGGCCAATACAAAATGATGCAAAAAAAAACCTTAAAATATGACTGAAACTCTGGCATATGGGTATTCATCTGAGAGTACTCAGAGAGGGTTATCCAATGAATACCAACATGACAGTGTTTAGATGACATTCAAAAATCTTTGCTTCCTTGCTCTTCGGACAAAAATAGCATCAGCATTGGAAGGGTTAAATCCCTAATCAAATGTAGCACAAACTTCCTTGGAATTTCTTGGATTTTCCTAGGATACTCCTAGGCATTTCTTGGTATTCCCAGCTTCATTTGGTAAGGCCAAATCATACCCTGTGTTAGATTTATGTTAGATTATCCTATTCTACCCCCAAAAGAGCAGGCCAAATAGGCCTGACTTATTTTGTGATACCAGTGTTAAAAAAACGTCTTCATGAAAATATTTGTAGGAAAATTGTTTAGGTATTATGTCAATTTTTGCTTTTATCTTGAGTTATTTTCAGAAGTATGATAGCATCTAAGTGTCACTTGCTCGTGACTTTTGGTTAGGCGGCGGTTTTCAACGGGTACCCCCGTTTCCTCCACCACTGACAACTAGCTAGTCATGACTTTGTAGCAATATTTTGGCAAAAGTGAGAATAATTGAGATTCTATATTCAGAATACCAGGTGTTGCTTTCAAAAGGAGCTCTGAACATCAATCGGTTATACTGGGTAGTTTTATAGAAATCTCTTGTTATGCTCGGTTCATGGTACAGCATAGTAGTATTATTTCATATGACTAAAAGAAATTTTTGAAAGAAGAAAATAAGGTATTTATTGTATTATAATGCTGGATTGATATTGAATTACTTGGACAGGTTTGTATTTGCCGGACACAAAGTGAACTGAGATTTATAAGGTGCTAGTAATGGTTCAGTTTATGGCCAGTAGAGGGACAGGTTAGATCGTCGGCTATATAGGATTATGAAAAGGTTTGTTGTGACAAACCACAGTGTATATGAATTTATGACAGTTTTGAGGAATATTAACCCTTCTGCTGCTGGTGGCTAATTTTGCCAATACAAAATGATGCAAAAAAACTGTAAAATCAACTGAAACCCTGGTACATGGGTACTCATCTGAGAGTACTCAGCGATAGCTATCCAATGAATACCAACATGACAGGGTTTAAATGGTTTTGAAAAATGTTTGCATCCTTGTGCTTAGGGCAAAAGTAGCGTCAGCATTGGAAGGGTTAAAACCATCATTTGTATGTAGATAAAGTAGGCAGCGATTGTAGAGGATTTTGATACTTATTGTAAATTATGTGCAACAAGCCACAGTCAATGGAGCCTGTTTTAGGTGTTTCAGATGTCATATAGGAAAATGGTTACACTTTTTGAAACCTCAAGCTTTTCTCTTTTCTTTATGATGTATCTGTTGAGTACATAAAGCGGTTCCTTGAGAGGAAGATTTCGATATATAAACACTGAATTTGTTGTTTTCTTTTCTTTTTTACTGCACACCAATTTGTTTGTTTTCCTTTCTTTCTGTTGCATCTGTTTAGAACTATATTCAGCTAGCTCAGTGAGAAGTGGAATCATAGTGAATTCATGTTGTTATTCCTGTCCGTTTCTCCAAGAAATCTTGTCTTTAACCCTTATGCTGGTGGTGGCTACTTTGGCCAATACAAAATGAGGCAAAAAAATGAAAAATGATTGAAACCCTAGAACATGGGTACTCATCAAAGAGTGCTCAGGGAGTGCTATCCAATGAATACCAACATGACAGGGTTTAGATAGTTTTCAAAAATCTTTGCATACTTGTGCTTTAATTGAAATTAGCCTTAGCATTGAAAGGGTTAAAATGTCTTTGCATTCAGTTATTTCTCCCTGCGAAATTTGAGCCATGTAGAGCTATACTCTAGATAATGGCTTTTGATTTAGTATTTAATCCACTCCTTTAGCGCCTTGGCCCTGGGGCACAAAAGAAGCATAGACTTGGCTTTGAATTAAAGTTTTACCCTGCTGACCTAGCACTGCTTGTTTTCAGACCATGATTGCTACAAGAGCATTAAGCCTAACCATTGTGCTGCTGTCGAAAATCACACATTAGAGCAACCAAATATTTTCTTTTAAAAATTTCTTTAAAAAAAATCAGTTTCAAGCAAAATATTGCAGATGCATTCTAGGAGATAACTTAAAAAACACAATGAGTAACTACATGGTTGCGGTGGTGATCTGAATATATTATTTTAGGTGTCCCTTGAAAAAGAGCTGTTATTGGGATTGCCCATTTGGTCACCCATATTCAAAATCCTGATTAACCCTTATGCTGCTGCTGGCTAATCTTGCCTCTTAAAAATGAGGCAGAACAAGCAGAAAAAAGAGTGAAACCCTGGCACATGGGTACTCGGCGAGAGTTATCAAAAGAATACCAACATAAATCTTTGCATCCTTGCGTCGTGGACGAAAGTAGCCTCAGCATTGTAAGGGATAAGGCCCTGGGTATCATTGAACTGGATTAAAGAATAAATCAAAATGAATGCCTTTTACCCCCATACAACACCTTTTGCACACAACACCTAAGCTGACAGAAACCTTATACACAAGCCATTTCACATCCCTCTCTATACATGTCTCTGTTTACCCCTATTCAAATATTTGCATGTATAGTGTTATGTTATTAGGCATTTGAAAGTTGTTGCACTGAAGTATTTATTCTGTATGATAGATGATTCAGGTGGTTTCCACCAAAAATGGTACAGTAATTCAATGTTGATTTACACATATATTTGCGGTTATATGATAGTAGTGAGTAGTGACTTTCATGATGAAAATATTTCAATGTCATGAATAACTGATTCTATCACTTATCATGACAAGTCGTGAATTATGGGAAGAAGGTGAGTTTGTATATTTTATGTATTTATACACGCACCAATTCTCATTCTCAGAAACACTTACGCATAAATTGAAACATACCTATTCCAGAGTAACCCAAAACACAGATAGGGGTGTCACAATTTACAAAATAATTAACCCTTATGCTGCTGGTGGCTAATTTGGCCAATACAAAATGATGCAAAAAAATAGAAAAATGCCTGAAACCCTGGCAAATGGGTACTCATATGAAAGTACTCGGCGAGAGCTTTCCAATGAATACCAACATGACAGGGTTTCGATGGTTTTCAAAAATATTTGTGCCCTTGTGCTTTGGATGAAAGAAGCCTCAGCATTAGAAGGGTTAACCTTTTCATTCCTGCTCCTTCCCTCCAAATTGCCTATCTATGCAATCATTCTTTTAGAAAAAATGGCGAAATTCAGTGGAAATTCTCAGATAAATGTAAAAGAGTTGTTGTTTGGCTTCCAATAAGGACTTCTCTTTCAAGTACTTTGGTAATAATAATAATATAACCCTTATACCGCTGGTGGCTTATTTGGTCAATACAAAATAATGCAAAAATGTGAAAATTCACTGAAACCCTGGCATATGGGTACTCATCTGATAGTACTCAGTGAGGGTTATTCAATGAATGCCAACATGACAGGGTTCAGATGGTTTTCAAAAATCTTTGCGTTCTTGTACTTTGGACAAAAGTATAGCTTAGCATTAGAAGGTTTAAATATGCTTCTATCATGAAGATTATTTCTAAACTAGGCTTTATAGGCATTTTGAGATCTAATTAGATATAAACTGGCTATTGAACACTTAGGTATGTGACCTTATCCAAATAACTTGATAATTAATCATCTTATCATACAAATGAAGATGTATTCTGTTTGCAGAACCTACAGGATCTAAGGTGTGTTGAATGGACAAAGTGATATCACAAAAATCCTACTTTGCTAAAGGATTGTCAGTATGATTTGTTCATACTTTGTCCAACACTTTTTCCTCAAACGTAAATACATATTTGGGATGACATTAGTGAAATACCTAGTTCTGCTAGATGATATTTGACTTACCTTGATGAGGTATCACTAAGCCAGGGAAGGTGTCATCCTTTTTGCCAACCCTTAATTTATTACTGCATACATGAATCATTATTTATATCTGTGGTGTGGTAACTTTGTGACACCCCTATGCTTAAGGGATCTGTAGGGTTTAATGATATGCAAGTTTCACTCCTCCAGTAGGGCCAATTGGACCTAAAATCTACCAGCCCTTATTTGATTTAACTTCCACTAGCTTGACCTCACCACTAACACCTGACTTGTCATAACTAAACTGCAGTATGGCAAAAAAGTGACCTGAACAAAAATGCCAAACTCCCAAATACAGAGTCTGGGCTTGTCGAGCTAGTTCTATTGTGGGGCCCTGTGTTTGTCTGGTTTTATGCACAAGATTGTGAATCCTGTTCAGAGTGTTCTACCGCTAGTCTTCCCAATGTATCCTGTCTGCTAGAGGGTAGCTGAATGTAGATAACAAAAAATATCCTCATCAATTTTGGTTCTTTACCCCGAAATAAAGATATTTTTATACTTGGACATGAGTATTTTGTTTGTACTTTCCTTTACATCAGGTTTATATCAGAATTTCATGAGGGTTTGAGTTGAGCAGATATGCCAGCTTTCTTTAATTGTCAGGACCAACCGCTTAAACTCGGATCCTGCACATGTGCATGCCACAGAGAAAAATGAAATATATATATATATATAAATATATATATATATATTATATATATATATATATATATATATATATATATATATATATATATATATATATATATATCAACCAATGTGTTTAAGGTGATGCAAAAATCTGCTTACATATCTTTGACATAAAAATGCAAACCGTCCAGATCAGTTTCATATAGTAATGAATGCCATGATTTTTTAAGTAGACTGATACTAGCTAAATACATCTAATGAAAGATCATTACTTCTGCATCGTAGACAGAAAAAAGATTTGTCTAATTTCATTTTACTTCATTTTCTCTCTATGGCAAATGCGGGTGGCTGCTAGTAAAAAGTAATAACACAACAAGAGCTCAGTTATTCCGATCAATGTATTTTCAAGCATACATAGACGTGTGTATGTTTCACTGTAGACCCGACATGTCTGCATAGGTTACACATAGACAAACTTAAGGTCACATTCTCACCTAGTAGAGTTACACAGATTTAATAGTTCATTCCAGCATTAAATGAGTCTTGTATGAATTCATCATTGGAATTATAAATCTGAGGAGGCAGTCCCATTCTCACCTAGGATAGTTACACAGATTTAATAGTTCATTCCAGCATTAAATGAGTCTTGTATGAATTCATCATTGGAATTATAAATCTGAGGAGGCAGTCCCATTCTCGCCTAGGAGAGTTTAGAGTTACACAGATTTAATAGTTCATTCCAGCATTAAATGAGTCTTGTATGAATTCATCACTGGAATTGTAAATCTGAAGAGACAGAAGGTCACATTTGGCCCACTTTTAACCCTATCACATCTGAACAGTATACATGGTCTGACTTTAACCCATTATTACAGATCCGGAATTTCTAGAGGAACTCTTTAAGCATGAATGGGTTACTGGTTATATCTTGATAAAAAAGGAACATTTCGAGAAATACTCGAATGAAAGCTTTTGTTCCTGTTGGGTTAAACAACCCCTCTTCAAATAGTTTTTAAAATTTTCATTATTTGATGAGATTTACTCAAAGTGGCAGACCACTTCTACTTTTCAGAAGTAAATGGGTTTATTATATTCTTAAGATATTTCCTCATATGTCATACCAGGATTACACTCCAGACATGGAAGCTTTAAATAGGTTCCTATCACCCCCATCCAGGACTTGTATCCTTACACCCGACAGTTGATTCTGTGCGCAGAAATAGTAACATTCACTCCATTCGTTTTTTCACAATGATTCTCAAATCTCTCCACTTATAGGTGCCAATAAATACAAGAATTCCATAACTGGAATGTGAAAGTGTAAAACAAAATAAAAATCAAGTAAACACAATTAAATAAACACACCAAGTGCTCAATAAATATATGTACACAAGTCTGCAATATATATATATATATATATATATATATATATATATATATATATATATATATATATATATATATATATATATATATATATATATATATATATATATATATATATATATGTAGCCAACTAACTATTGTAGTAAATACTGGCATATACAATTCAATTAAGTTATTAATTTACTTTCGAAAGGATCAGGCCAGAATTCTGAATCCAATAAAATTGATGATTCAATTATCATAAGTAACTGAATCTTAAGACCAAATATTTTTATAGTAAATTATGTTAAAAATGACTTTTCTTTTCTGTCATTGTTTTTAAAGGGTTATATTTGCATAATTGATTGACCATCTGGATGGATGCCAGGTATTGATAAGAAAGTTTGAATCTCTGAGATTTTGTAAAAGTTTAAAGTTGTACTTCAGTAGCAATATATGCAAGGCCTGTTTAGTAATGTACATTCTATCGCACCCCTTCACAATTCATGATAAAGGAATACCATGCAATATTGAACAATGTCAGATATTTTTCCAATCAAAATATGTTTTCATATTTTGCTCGTAGCCATTATTCAAAAATACACAGAAAACATTAATTTCAGACTTGTTGGGTAGCTAAAAAAGGGTAGCACTGCTACCCTTGTTCTGGGCTTCTTAGATATAGCAAGGTATCAATTTTCATCCTATATACCTGTCTTAATTGCTGGAAATCATGCACAGTGTCTGTTTGGGTATTTGCAGTACACAAAACAAGGGTAAGCACAGGCTGTACAAAATATCTATTGTAATGTTCTCATGTTGACAGATAATACTTGCTGTCATCTGATTACGTAAGTCAGATTTCACACTCTTACTTTGATATGAGTATGTTGTATGATGAGATCCAGCATACCCTTTTTCTCTAAATAAGAACATGCTCCAAAGTCCCATATTCCATAACCAATACAAATCAAAATCATTGAAACAAACATCTTGAGTGAATGTTTATGCATATCTTAACTGATGCATGTACATACATGATCAATTTATAAGCGTACATAAGTTTAAAAACCTCAAAAGAAAAATTCAACTCCCACCTATCTGATTTTTTAAGAAAAATATTAAGAATCATTGAATTTTTAAAACAACTTTTTCTCAGACATGAGTTCTTCAAATTATGAAACTAGCTATACACTGCAAATTTGAATTCGATTCAATTATCAAAAACGTTCTATTTGTAATAACAAGTCCCCTTACAATTCAGTCGAGTTCAATCTATACATTTTGCTATTGGATTGGCACTGAATCTGCAGGAACAATATATGTGTAGAATCATTTGTTTCATTAGTATATGTGAACGGCAGGCTAATTGGAGAAAAAATATTCTTCACACTGCCTACATATTTGACCTATGATGTTTAAGCCACTAACTTCTAATAAGTATAATCAGACATGTAATTCTTTGGTTACATGATCTTTACGTTTCTTAATCGGCAATAGAGTCTGACTAACATTTTCTCAATGTCAATACATTTTCCTATTTGTTGATTAAAATGATGTTCTCTATTTCAACATTGTACAAATAGCTTTATATCATAAATATGTACTTGCTGGGCTACACAGTGAGAGGCGTGGACCAAAATAATGAAGAATATATTTTTCTCAATGTTATTTACACTTAAAATGGTCAAAAGCGTTTAAGAAAAATGGTACATTGCGAAAAGCATACAACCTACCACAATTACAACTCTGTTGTGTTTAACAGATTTGTTTTACCTTATTGGGAGAAACATATACATTATTTGTAAATGAAATGGCCATAACCATTCAAAAGATTTATACACAAACACTGTTAGTATGTTCTCTTTCATTTGCTTTTCCTTCTTGTTCCAATTTGATATGAATCCGTGAAAGGGTTTCCCTAAATACATTCCCTACACCACATGAAAAAATTATAATAATAACATTATAAATGATGTGGATACCTTCTATAAATTTGCCTGCAATCAACCCCACACAATCTGAGGAGTTTGAGTATGCCTTTATGTTATATTCCTCCTTCAAATAATATAGCACTATATAATAGTATGCATGATAATATGGTAATGATAAATAAAACTTTAACCTTATTTTTCTTTCTGGTGAGAACTTTATATTCAATTGGTAGCCCCTATACCTCTGTTTACTCATGGTAATACAGTCATATCTGCAAGTTCACTGAAATATGCTTAACTTTCCATATTAAGATGCAATTAAACAGCCATGGCTAGTTCAGTGAATTTTCAAATTGTCAAACCTTTTTGCAGAACGTACTCACATTGCAAAGGTAATATATTTCTAGAGTGGTATTTCATCTTTTTATCTCCACAAAGAGAAAAACACTTCCATTGAAACCATACCAATGTTAACACCAAACTCAGTGGCAAAAATAACTTGCACAATGTTTTTGACTTCCTTAAACAAATGTTTAGGGTTAGATATTTGGGATAAGGATTTGCATAAAATTACAGTCTACTAGCCCAACCAAATTTGAAGAACTGAATTGTTCACATTATAGAGACTTAGCTATAGTGACAATGGTTCACAAAAGTCTATATTGAACATATCAACTGCTAACAACTTCCTCAAAGAAGAACAGAAAAACTTTACTGGCTACATTTTTTGTAGCTCTCTCAATATGTGTCACATGAGTGTCACATGACAATAACATGAATGTCACATGACAGTAACATGAATGTCACATGACAGTAACATAAGTGTCACATGACAGTAACATAAATGTCACATGAGTGTCACATGACAGTCATACTCCACTCACAGTTACATCAAAATGTTTATCTCACACTTAATGCTTCAGTTTCTTTCACTAAATCTTGCTACTGACTACAGATGTTATTTTACTTCACTAATGCTCAAGCTAGAATGCTGCTTTTAAGGCTCAGGATAACATAATACATACATCGAATCAAATAAGTTGCATAGTCAGTATGACAGTTATAAAAATAATTATGTTATACATAACCAAGCTTTCTTAATCAAATAGACAGCAATCCTGGGACATCCCTGACCTCCTTGTCGCTAATGGTGACAAGTTACCATGGCGACAACCATTAGCCTTTTTAATAACAATATGTTTTTCATAGGCATTTTTAGAGGAATGTTATAGAAAAAATTAACCCATTTCTTTAAAAACATGATAATTCTAATGAAAATTTGCAAAAGAGAATAAGCATATAATGCCGTAGAAGGGACCACAAAACGTTGACATTTCTTGAAAAGTAGCCACTTAAGACTTACCCAACCAATACTTAAAAAGCAGATGTTAGAGCATATATATAAATAGGTAGCATGAACATGAGAAAGATGAGACAGTTATCCATTACTACATGGATTTACACACAAATTGGTTATTTACCAATCATTATGCAACCTTTATACAATCGATAGGCAATTCTATAAGCACCAATCATCAGATGTAAAACTTGATGAACATTACAACTTTTTACAGTGTCAAGAATGCTAGTTCTACTGTTTTATAACCTTCCATTCTTACTTCATATTTACTTTTCCACTTGATTGATATATTTTTATCATTGCCAATCCCTTCTTTTAGATTAAGAAGGTTTGTTGTTTGGTAACAAAGTTTTTTGTTGAGGATTTTCTCTATTCAATCGATTTCTTTCTATCATGGTTAATCCATTATTCTTTTGAAAAGTGGAATGGATGCAAGCTTTTTTTCTTTTTTAAAAATTGTTTTGTTTAAGAATTTATGAGTCTGTTGTTTATTAAATCAGTTGTTTTGCTGATGGCAGTGTGAGGTCAATGGAGGACCGTGAAATGCGAGTAGCTAAATTCAGGCAGCCAGGTAAAGATTTCCATCCAACTCAAGAGGTCGCTGTCAGCAGTTGAAATCTTTCAGAAAACTTCGTCTTGGTAGCCGCCATCATGATTCTGTACCGGCTGCAGCTGAGCTCCCTTTGGGGCTTGGAAGAACCGCGAACCTTTGTCCAATGCCGTGTTCTGAAAGAAAAAGAGATAAATTAGAAATGTTAGGCCAAACAAAAGTATTTTTTCATTTTTAAAACTTTTCAAATTTCATGTCTAATGTTGGGTTCATTGGCCAATAAGGCTCTCATTTATGAATTTAGTTTAAAATTTGAAAATATTCAGCCAGAAAAAACCTTGTGAAATTTTTACTTAGGATGGTGTTTAGACAACCCACTCAAATAGTTTGTTCTTTAACACTTGAATTATAAATAATTTTCACAGTATCAGAATTCAAATGGCACTTAACAAGGACAAAGTTAGGCATGAGTTAACCCATTAATGCTTAAGAGTTTCTCTTGAAATTGTCGTCTGGATCTTTGATACTTTTGACAATAATTTGAAAAATAGGGGTTATTTTACAAAATATTTGAAGTTAGTTGTTGAATTAATGTTCTGATCCATATTTCTTCTTCAAATATGTTCTCAATTATGCTTTGGCCTGAAAGATTTAACCTAAAATTACAGGCCACTGCAGACATTTATACAATGAATTCATAAAACAAAATCCAAACTGTTCATCATTTAGATTTCCCACTGTACTTACCGCGATGAGAGCAATGCCAGCGGATCTGGAGTGATCGCGAGGCCTCCTTACAAAGTACGTAGACAGTTCCTTGGTGACATACTCATGCATATCATCATCCCTGGCAGTATCATCCTAAAAAACAACAAAATGGGAGCCATTTTAAGAAATTTTCAAATTGGAATTTCATTTATCATCACTTTTTTTAATTGACATATTCGTAGGTTAAATCCTGCCTTAAGAGAATTGTTACTAGCAAAGTAAAGAAGACTACCCCACTAAAGGAATTTCATTTATTATCACTTTTTAACTGGCATATTCATAGGCTAAATCTTGACCACAAGTAAAGGAAACAAGAGTACACCGAATGACCTGAAATTAATAATTAACTTTCTCACATGCCTCAAGCCAGATTTCAGCCAGGGCAATGGTGAGAGAAGCAAACAGCAAGTAGCCAAAGTGAATTGCTCTATTACTTCTAGCTATTGGGGTAACCCCAGTCTTTCTATGACACTGTCATCTTCCCAAAGCAGCATTCAATAACATCCCTAATAAATATGGATAAAAGGTGCTTTTAACTAAATTAACACTGTTCTTTTGTTTAGTCATACATTCAATTTAAAGCAATAATATGAAAACCATGTAAAGATACCTTATAATATATCATTACACATGTATCATTGATGATTTATATGCTATCATATAAATATTTCATGATATGAAAATCACGTAAAGATACCTTATGATTTATCACCATGCATGTATCATTGATAATTTGCTTTCATAAACAAGTTAGCTAATAAAGCAATCATTCAAAAAAAATCTTGCTTCAGCAAAGCCAAAAAATTGATCTTCAATATTATGACTGTTTGTGCCTAACCTTTACTCCTCTCTAAGTGTAGGCTGTGAGAAGGTAACTGCATATCAATTATGGTCCTAAGTGGATCATTGATCTTTAATTCAGAGTGTCAGCTATCAATCAACCAAAGCTGCTAAAAATATTCTAGATCCATAAATATAGCTCATAGACGGAAATTCTACCAATAAAAACTTTAAAAGCAATTTCAAACCTTATATAAAAGACTATTGATATTAATCTTACAGGAAGACAAAGCCCTCTATTCTGAAGTGAACTATTTTCTTTTTGAATAAAAGTTAAAATCCATAAAACATTGTAAGAATATCTGAAAAGATATGAGAATATCAGATGTGTTATTGAGATGGTATAATATATGAGTTATTGAGTTTATTGCTAAACACCTCGATACCCTTAATCAAGGCTGTTTTATCCCCAGATTTCGACCAAAGTAGGATCAGACTACTTACACAAACCCAGGGATGTTCCAGAACATCGGCTGCAGACAGACGTTCCTCAGGGTTCACCTGCAGCATGCTACTAATCAGCTCCTAAAACACAAAAAATAGCAATTCTTATATTTTTTTCAAATTTTGCGGTGTTTTTAACATTTAATCATGATGTATTCTTGATTTCTTCTACATTACTCATTTTCTTATCTTTCCAGAAGATTTGTTTGAAATACTACTCCTTATTTAATTTCAACAATATCTAGTCCATTGATATAATTTTTCATTGCCAAGTAAAATAATTTTCTAAACCTTCTCATGTATATAGGGAACTCTCCCATGATGTGCTTTATGCACAAAGAAAAATTAACTACAAAAGCTCTTTAATACAATCATTTTATGCAAATCAACAATTCTAATACAATAGGCTCATGAATATTAACCATTTTACAACAATAGGCATTTTGCACACACAAGTTTGAATACAATAGTCGTTATGCATATAGGCCATGAACTCATTAATGCTCACAGCAGCCCAAAGCAGCCTGCCAATTTTGAAGAAATCTTTCAAGTGAAAATGTAGATAGTATAATATTTTAAAGAGAAATATTGATAAGATTACTACCAACAACACTCCTCCAAATATTTTGAAAAATCATTTTTAATGCCATAGTTTTTGACAAAGATATTGTAGATCCAGACAACAATTCTAAAGAAATTCTTAACCCTTCCAATGCTGAAGCTACTTTTGTCCAAAGCACAAGGACCCAACAATTTTTGGAAACCATTTAAACCCAGTGTCATGTTGGTATTCATTGGATAGCTCTCTCTGAGAACTCTCAGATGAGTACCCATTTGCCAGGATTTCAATAATTTATCAGTTTTTTTAACATTTTGTATTGGCCAAATTCACCACCAGCAGTATAAGGGTCAACCCTTATGCTGCTGCTTGATAATTTTGGTAGTACAAAATTATGCAAAACATATGAAAAATGACTGAAACCCTGGCACATGGTTACTCATTTGAAAGTACTCAATGAGAGCTATCAAATGAATAACTACTTGACAGGGTTAAGATGGTTTTAAAACATCTTTGCATTTATGTGCTTTGGATGAAAGTAGCCTCAGCTTTGGAAGAGTTATGTATTAATGTGTCAAAGAATAAAGGATGATGCTTACCCTGGCTGAGTCAGAACTCTCATCCCAGAATGGTGATGTGAACTCAAACTTGCCAGACAGAATCTGGTCAAACAGTTCCTCTTGATTGTTTTCAGTGCTACAAAATACAAACAAATATTTAGTATTTAGTATTTGGTAATGTCTTTGTGACCAGAGCATTTTTAATATATAAAATATGTGGATTTGGTGATATCTTTGTGAACAGAGCATTTTGGTAACACTTTGATTGAGAGATTTATATATAAATGCCTCCTTTTAACCAATTTAATAATAATCATAAATTAAACCAACATCTGCCCTTCATCTATTTTGTGATTTATGCTTAAATGTTCAAAAATCATTTTTAACTTGTCAAAGTAACTTAGAACTAAAATACACTTGTCAAAGAAATCTCCAGGTATAAATCAGTTAAAACATACAGACTGAGTATGGCACATATTTGACAGTTAGTGGTTTGGACTGGAATGTATTTATAACTGTGACAGGTAATCAATAACATCCAATAAGAAATTTGACAGGAAATACATGGGGGGTCTTATTAGTCATGTTCACCTAGCTGGCATGGTAGATGCAATTCACTCTCAAAATAGCCTGAGTCAAGTAAAAAATAAATCTAGTATTGATCAACCTCAATTGAGTTAAGCGGGTAGAAGTTTTTCTTACCTGACAAATGGAGGGAAGCCACACAGGAGGATGTATGTAATTACACCAGCAGCCCAAATGTCAACCTTCACGCCATATCTGAAATCAAACATTAAAATATATTATTTTCATCATTAAATCATCTTAAAATAAAATTCATCATCATCATCATCATCATCATCATCATCATCCTAATTAGATGTAGATGTAATGTACGCTTCCTTCCTTTTTGCTTACATTCTTGAATGACTATTTATACATAGCCCATGTCAATGTGAGAAAAATATTTTCGAAATCTCTTTATAATGAAGACATTTCAAAACAATCAATTGAGAAGAACTATGTTTTTCAAGTGTGCTTAATATTCCCTAAAATATGCTTTTATCTGGAAAATATTCCCAAAAAGGTCCTAACATTTGTGGGTGCTTAGGGAATGCATGGGTTAATAGGCACCTGTTAGAATTCTGGGCATAAATTAGTTAAATTTAATGCCATTTTTAATTTCTACCTCTATAAAGACTATCAGTTAGCACTATATTTGTCAGGTGTGCCATACTTACCCAGCCTCTGAGAGTATTTCTGGTGCCACATATGTAGGGGTACCACACACGGTCATCAATGGTTCTTTGACCTCTGTTGCTAGACCAAAGTCACCCAGCTTCAGAGACTTGGTCCCATCTTCATGTTCACACACCTGCAAAAAACAAAATACAGCAAATTTCAAAGTAACGGAAAAACAAATTATGACTTTGGGATGCCATCATCTTTTTAGAAGGAAAATAGACAAAAAGATATCAAAATCTTTTAGGGTGTCCAATATCTATGAATTTAGGATCAGAGGAGATCACATCGCATAAAAAACATAAACATATTTTGAAATGAGTGTTAATAAAAATAAAGCTGCTGGTAAGTGTTGTATTGCTTACCACCAAGAAAATATAATTATAATGATACTATGGTTATAAGTGTTATCAATTTGCATCAATTTCCTTCTGAGGCCACTCCAATTTAATTACTTGTCTTACGAGCTTTTTCGGAAAAAAAAATCCTGTCAGACTCCAAAAAAAAAAAAAAAAAAAGTTGACTTCGGTGTCTTACGGACGAAAGTGGTTGAAAATTTTTCTGTCAGACTCCAAAAAAAAAAAAAAAAAAAGTGCAAGCTTTAGAAATATTTATTGTGAGAACCAAGTATTCCGAAATAAATAAATTGTAAACTTTTAAATAATGCACCAAGATTCATGAATACCAACTCTAGTCATCATCCTCATCATCATGAGTTATACAAGTTAAGTAAGTTAACCCATCTTAACTTCAAATAGCCCTGCCCCAAATGGTTTAAGATATGAACAACAAGTGGGGCTAGCAATGGTTTCATGGACTAGCCCTTATCTAGGTTTTTGGGACTTTCACCAGCCCGGGGCTAGTGCTAGTGTTCAGCCCTGGCTCATTGTCATGATTCATTGCCATAAAAATTAAATAGAGAAAGCAAATATAAACACCAGTTTATTTCACATATGTATATATATATTAATCTATCACTACCATATTTATAGGAAACAAAATAGCTCACCCAGTTGTATTCAGAGTTTCAATTATTAAGAACTAATAGCACAGCATACTAAGAAATAAGAATACATAGACTAATTACAAATAAAAAGGGGCGTGTCAACCCTAGGGTACACATATATATATGTTGTTGTTTTTGATAAGGAGAGTGCATTTAAAATAAGCAAAATACTTTGAATTCTACCAGCAAAAAAAATCAGTCAAGCTGTACCTGAGTTCACTCAACAACCTGCAGCCTAATATGTACTATTTATGCCTGTCCCACCCAAAACCACATATTTTGCTATTATCACCAAGAAAAATACAATTGCAGAAACATTTGAAACACAAATTAGGAATTATAACAATTATAATAATAATATTTTTTCATGAGGGTGGTTCAATCAACTACAAGCATTTAACAATGCTGTAGCAGAGCCTCAGATTCGAGGATGTAAATATCCCACCCTTAAGGCTACAGGGATATAAATCCTTTTTCAAATTATTCTAATTTTCATATTCAAAGGCAAAGTTCTATGAATTGATGTTACTACTATGTATTGATAAGTGAATATATATGAATGCGATAAAAAATGACAAAATCACTCTACATTAAAACAACACCAAGATCTAAGTAGGGGCTCCTTCTATAATTAGATATTTTATTATTACCTGCGCATACACACATACATGAATGAAGAATTTCTTATCAGTCCATTTCTGATAAAACTGGACTTCCTGGATAAAGAATCTGAGATAAGTTCTAATAGTTTTCTGCTGGGGAAATACACTTCTCAGATCAAAACAGGGACAGTCCTCCCTGGTTCACAAAAGCAATTGCAAGTAATCTGTATACCTTCTTGGTTAACTGGTAGTTGCTAGGAATTTTGACTGAGAAAAAATGAAAAAAAAACCAGCTAAACTGGTATACACCAGACCAGTACGTATTTGACAAGCATACTTTACAAGAAACCTGACCTTTGGCTGGCACTTGAATACTCTTTATGACACAGGTCAAGTGCCAGCCTTATCAATTGTGTATTGTTGAAGCTTTATTGAATGAGTGGTCATGCAAACACCAGAGACAACCAATGTCCACTTCACAGCAGTACGCACTACCACACCGTAAAGATATAGAGAGCGTTTGTTTAACATTCTACTTTGTATGGCATGTGCCTTTTATGTGTGAAAACCATTAACTGCCTGACAATGAAAGGCTGGCCGGTCTTTGTAATTGAACGCTGATAACAATGACATCGTGCCTCTCCGGGAGAAGTGTTCTGGAATTAATGGGAGTTTTAGTGTTTTACGAGCATTTATTCTCTGACTACAGAGGCTTATGAAAGATAAGCCTTTTCCTTAAGATGATCATGTCTGGGGTGATCAAAACATCCTGATAGCAGTCTCAGTCTGAGTCGGCAGACGCTTAAAAAAAAAATAATAATAAAAAAAAACGTATTTTTCAACTTTTTTTTTTTTTTCAAAACGGCCCATTTCCTGGCGCCGGGGCTCGTAAGACAAGTAAATAAATTGGTCTGGCCTGAGGAGATTTTACAAGAAAATATAGATATTTCAGATTTACTTGGCCATTGCATTCATCAATATCTATCTTTGGTATTTTATTCTTGAAGTAAAAATATTATTCATACATAGACTGATTTGTTTGCTATCTCAACCAATTCAAATTAAAAAACAATTAGTTAACCCTTCCAATGCTGAGGCTATTTTCGTCCAAAGCACAAAGACGCAAAGATTTTTGAAAATCATCTGAACCATGTCATGTTGGTATTAATTGGATAGCTCTTGCTGAGTACTCTCAGATGAGTATCCATGTGCCAGGAATTCAGTCATTTTCAGTTTTATTTGCATCATTTTGTATTGGCTATATTAGCCACCAGCAGCTTAAGGGTTAAATGACTATTCAGTGAATTTTTGTGCAGTAAAGTGAGAATTTTGCAGTCTGTAGATGATTTCCTTGCGGATTTCATTCCGAGGCCTGCCATTTATTTCTGGATAAGTCGATCTCTCCTCCTGCCAGTTTATACACCATCCCATCTGTTATCCTCTATTTCATCCTATCACTTTCCTATCGCGAAGGCATCTCATCCAATCAAAATCAATACTGCATGCATTTCGACCAATCAGACCTCATCAAAAGCATGCCTGCAGATCTATAACCCCGGTAATGTAACGTACACTGGATAACGAAAGATAGTCAGTGAGATGGGGAATTTCCCATCCAGGATTCTCGTCACGTTTGAAGACTTACTGGGGCATTACCCTAGCTCAGGAGGAAATTTGATTTCAGCTAGTTGTGAATGGGAAATAAGCCCACCAATACAAAGCACATTACACTTAATAGCCCAGGGGAGTCCCTCTTCATTAGCAGTCTTCTAGCAAAACACATTATACCGTGAATTTGGGAAGTCACTGACTTCTTCACCTGAAACATTACACATTACAGTCAAGGGGTGTTTCATTTCTTTTAACCCTTCCGATGTTGAGGCTACTTTTGTCCAAAGCACAAAAACGCAAAAATATTTGAAAACTGGCTAAACCCTGTCCTGTTGGTATTCATTGGATAGCTCTCGCTGAGTACTCTCAGATGAATACCCATGTGACAGGGTTTCAGTCATTTTCCAGGTTTTTTGCATCATTTTGCAAGTAGGGCCAAATTAGCCACCAGCGCCATAAGTATTAACACATAAAACAACAACGCCAAAGGGAGCTTCACTTCTTCATAAGACACATTATATATTACAGCCCAGTAGAGTCTAACTTCTTCACATAACACATTTAACATTACAGCCCTCACATAACTCAATATATTAGACTTTGTGGCAGATATTGTTTACAGTGTAGCTATTCCAGATTATTCTATTCTATGAGTTTTATGTTATTGTTGTGGTAATGCCATGACTTAGTATTCATCAATGTATTCATAGATGACTCATTCTGCAGACTGAGAGGGGCAAATGGCTGTTAGCCTAGAGAAGAGTTCTTTAGCGTGGTGCGCTATAAGTTGATTTAGAGCAGCAGTCTCGCACACCCCTGATGGAGGAATTTCTTCCTGCTGACCTATAATTAAGTTACCTGCACAGCAAGGGATGCATGCTCTAGGCTGATGTTACTCAAGGTAAGCTTTTTATGCCATTACCTTGAAACCCTCATAGCAAAAACATTCTTCCAGGTCTGATACAGGAGTCTGGAGTAGGTATATATCTCTCCCGAATCAGGGTAAGGGTTTATTTTCAGCCAACAAATCAAGAAATATTTTGAATAATTATAGTGTACCAAATTTACAGGATGGTCTAAATTTCCAACAATTTATGGTAAGACAGCTAATCCATCCACATGGATTACCAATAGCCAATCCCTGCTCCTAGCATTAATGTTAATCTAGGACCTGTCTGAAGAGCTCCACTCAGTAGAACCTTGCGTGCCGTGTGCAAACATCATTCATCTTCCCTAACTCATTCATGACCAGAGGTACACATGAAAAACAACATCTTGATCTTTTACATTTCTGAGTATACCTTTGAAATAAAGGAGGGATTAGTATCAAATAACTAACTCATTCTAGGAT
This sequence comes from Maea johnstoni, assembly GCA_963942565.1. Taxonomy (NCBI): domain Eukaryota; kingdom Metazoa; phylum Annelida; class Polychaeta; order Spionida; family Magelonidae; genus Maea; species Maea johnstoni. The sequence continues at coordinate 30,683,954 of OZ012690.1, forward strand.
AAAAAATTACAACCCCATAAAAAGACCATTGTTTAGCCTTATAGGTTGTAATAAAGGGCAATCCATCTCAACTCATACGTGGTTTTCTAAGTTGTGTAGTATCAATTAACTAACCCATTCTAGGACTAAAAATACCACCACATAAAAATACCATTGTTTGGTCTTACATGTAAATTTTTGAAAGGTTTGACTTACCAGCAAGTTTTCCGGTTTGATATCGCGATGGACTATCTTGAGTGAATGTAGGTACTTGACGGCACTCATAAGGTTATACAGCATTCCACTGGCATCTCGCTCTGTGTACTTGGTTGCCGTGGCAATGGCATCAAACAAATCTCCTCCCTAAAATCAGGATTGAAATATGATATTTCTTAGAACAAATGGAATTGATAAAAATATTATGTTATACAAACGGAATTGATAAAAGGTGATTTCATACTCAATGGTGCTTTTGGAAATTTGGAAGGAACTATGCATCATAGTAAAAAAACACATTGATATTGATATTTTTCATAATACCTGTTGGTAGTACATATTATCATCAAGTGAACCCTCTATCACCTAGAGCTATTGGGGATCATGTAAAGGAGATACTCTTAAGCCAAATTATTACAATTGCTATGATCAAACTTCAAACATATGCCTGTCACAATGCTCTTAGACACTCACTAAACCAGTTGACCTTGAATAACCTTTTGAGGTCAATGAAGAGAACTTTAAGACCCATTATTCTATAAATCACAAAAGTCTATAATCATTAAAATACCTCGGTTAAGAATTCATTTGATTATATACAAACTACAAGTTGATGAGCCACAAAACAGTTGTTAAACAATTCACACCCTAGTCCACCATCTCTAGATGATTGGAATTGAAGGCCCAATTTCACTAAGCAGGTTTAAACCTGGTACTACGGAGACCCGAGTTCAAGTAGGGTACTAAGTAGGGTACTAAGTAGGGTACTAACTTTAGTCCGGTTTCGCTAAGGAGGTTTAAACCACTGGTCTAAGTCTGCCCACAAGTACGGTACTAAGTAGGGTACTAACTTTTCCGATTTCGCTAAGGTGGTTTAAGTTGGAGGACGAGTCTAAGGCCCGTATGCGCGGCTCTTGCTTAGCAATTACTCAAGGCAAAGTGCTACTTTGGGTATGCACCGGCAATGCTTAGCGGTCGCTTAGTAACTACTCATGAGAGTAACTCTACTCATGAGAGTAGTTACTAAGCGGTCGCTTAGTAACTACTCCCGTGAGTAGTTACTTAGCGACCGCTTAGCGTTGCTTTCTTATGAAAGTGCTACTTTCAGTATGCAGCACTGTGAGGAGTTCCTAAGCAGCCGCTGATAACAATAGAATGCTTAGCGGAGGTTGAGTAGTGATTGGGGTAAGCTAAAGTTGCACTTTCGAGAAAAAAATTCTTCAAAACAAAAAGTAAAAGCGCTAAAAACATATCAAACACTCCTAGGTGAACATTTTGAGAATAAAGATGAAGGGTGGCCTACAAAAACCAATGCTAGAAGTCACAGTTTACAAGAAATATCTTCTTCTATTCTCAATGCAAATTACACCTATTACAGGTTTTATTTTGTCTGGACTAAAATTCTAGCTGCAGCAGATATGGATGAAGCAATGATTACTATGCAGCAGTTCTGTAATGGCTAACAACAAACAATTCTATAATTATGTGAGATGAAGTAAGATGATATAATCTACTTGAAATAGAATTTTAAACATGCCTGATTATAAGTCCATTTATTATGAATATTTGGAGTTGAAACACCTATGTTAATTTAACTGAAGAAAAAGCATGAAATTGAGGAATAAGCATCCAATATTCCGTTAAGATGCTACTTGGGAAAGATATAACCAAAATTATCCAGCCATTCATGTTGCTGAAGACAATAATTGCTTAAGGTTTAATGTTCCTGAAACTTTGCCAGAGTTTGCCAGAGTAAAGAGCAAAGCTCATTGATCTTCAAAATAACTATTATTCATGGGCAAATTGACCTTTCACAGATTTTTAAAAAAATATTGCAATTTAAGTTATGAAAATCTCATTCTCCAAAACTGGTTCTTTCTTTGCTAAATATATCTCCGCAGAGATACTGTCACTGATTGGAAATACTATGGTGCCATGGTATATATAGGAATTATGGGGCACTATCAAGGAATTCAAGAAACAAGTTTTTAATCCAAAACTGATATGAGAAATGAATTTTGGTTAACAAAAAATGACCTTCCCCCATGGATAAATAGATCTTAGTTAACATTAAGTTGTAAATAAATGCACAGTTTGTTTGTCATAGCAAAGTGCATTAACCCGTTTATGCTGGTAGCTGCAAAATTCCATTTGAAGGAATGGATATAAAAAGCATAACACAGCCAACAACCCTACTTTAAATAATTACTGAATAAATACTGCATTCTAAAATTATCTTCAAACGTAAGATGGATCCAGATTTATCATTAATGCATTATTACTGTTATTTACATTTAGATAGAAATCATGAAGAAAATTAAACAAAAATATTGTTAAATAAAACACTCCTTCTCTTATGCTTGCAGACATTGTATATAATTATACTGAAATAATTACAGTTTCCTTTGAAATACTCCAAGTTAAATTAGGCTATAACAGTCTGTTTTATCCCCTTCCAAGTCTTCAAATGTTGTTAATGAGTGAAGAGATGTGCATGGTAGGTGTTTGGTTTGTGCACTGACCAGTGACCAGTGCTGCAGGACTCCTGGGGCTGACCCAGTTACCATGATTTGGTGGGAGAGTAGTTGCTTAGCAGAGTTGGGCTTGAGTAACTCCCCTGCATACCAAGCCAGTTTTTGCTAAGCAGCCGCCTTGGTCACACTTTGCTTAGCGGGCGCCTTAGCCACATTTTGCTAAGCATTAGGTTCACGCTAAGCGGCCACTTAGCAAAGTGTGAGCCGCGCATACGGGCCTAAGTGTAGATACATGTCAGGATATAGGGTGTTCTAGGGAATGCCACATGATACTGAATAAAGCCTGTTTTCACAACTAATTTTTGAGAATGAAGTACACTATATCTTAATTTTTCTTAGTATCAGTCAATAGACCATCGCTTTATATACCGATCCAGCAAACTTGCAATATTTAGAAAAACACAACTTTTAGCAAAACTTAGTTTTAGCAAACCGTCCACATTGTACAGCAGCCCTTTAGGAACCAGCCTCTTTAAAACTCAATTTTTTAGAAAAACACAACTATTTGCAAACGCTCCCACTCTTACCTAAGTTCTTTCAGGAACCAGCCTTTTAAAAACTCAACTATTTAGAAATACACAACTTTTAGGTAATCCTCATCCACATTGTACAGAAGCCCTTTAGGAATCAGCCTTTTCAAAACTCAACTATTTAGAAAAACTCAACTTTTAGCCAATCGTCATCCACATTGTACATTAGCCCTTTAGGAAACAGCCTTTCAGAAACTCAACTATTTAGAAAAACTCAACTTTTAGCAAATCCCTCAACCCATACACTGTCTTTCAAGATTTGGAGTTTTAAAAACTCAACTATTTAGAAAAACTCAACTTTTAGCAAATCCCACATCTCATACACTGTCTTTCAGGATTTGGAGTTTTAAAAGCTCAACTATTTAGAAAAACTCAACTTTTAGCAAATCCCTTAATACACTGGCTTTTGGGATTTGGAGTTTTAAAAGCTCAACTATATAGAAAAACTCAACTTTTAGCCAATCGTCATCCACATTGTACATTAGCCCTTTAGGAAACAGCCTTTCAGAAACTCAACTATTTAGAAAAACTCAACTTTTAGCAAATCGTCATCCACATTGTACTGCCCTTAAGGAAACAGCCTTTCAGAAACTCAACTTTTTAGAAAAACACAACCTTTAGCAAATCCCTAAATTGCTAAAAGTTGTGTTTTTCTAAATAGTTGAGTTTTTAAAACGCCAGATCCTGAGAGCCAGTGTATGAGATATGGGATTTGCTAAAAGTTGAGTTTTTCTAAATAGTTGAGTTTTTAAAGGGCCACATCCTGAAAGCCAGTGTACTTTAAGGGATTTGCTAAAAGTTGAGTTTTTCTAAATAGTTGAGTTTTTAAAGGGACATATCCTGAAAGCCAGTGTATTAAGGGATTTGCTAAAAGTTGAGTTTTTCTAAATAGTTGAGTTTTTAAAGAGCCACATCCTGAAACCCAGTGTTTTAAGGGATTTGCTAAAAGTTGAGTTTTTCTAAATAGTTGCGTTTTTAAAGAGCCACATCCTGAAACCCAGTGTTTTAAGGGATTTGCTAAAAGTTGAGTTTTTCTAAATAGTTGAGTTTTTAAAACGCCACATCGGTTTAATGAATGTGTACTGTATCTAAGATTGTTACCATTTCATTCCCAAAAATAAGTTGTGAAAACAGGGTCTATTCAGAATCATGTGCCATTCCCTGGAACACCCTATATCCTGACGCAAATGTAAGTGTAGTAACAAGTATGGTCACAACTAGACTAGGGTAGGGGGTGGTTTAGTTAAGCAATTTTTCTCTTAAAAAGGATATAATTAGCAAGGGAATGGTTTTTAAGTCAGAAAAAGATTATGTTACAGAGAGGATATATGTTCTAAATGATTTTGAGCTGTTTGAATGGCTGTTGGTGAAAAATAGATAACTGAATATTTCTGACAATTCTGTATATAGCAGCTAGTGGTTCATGTCTTTTTGGCCACACTTAGACCAGGAAGGGTTTAACTCATTTTAAGTAAAGATTGATGCTATTTTATTAATGAATAGATATCAAGTAAATGTGGGTGAAATGGGAGAACTACTAGATATAACATTTTTCAATTCACTATTAATCTTTATTTCAAAAGAATTATGTATTTTGGTAGGAGACTGGTAATAGGTTGTCTTTTTACATATGTGAAAATATTATCAGTTTATGTGATTATGTTATATTTTGCGACAAGTATTTTGCAGTCTTTATCCAATTTTTTATTAACTCTATGGCAAATCGCAGCATTTTCAAGATGCATGGAGTAAAGACTATGTAAGGTTGAAAGGTTGTAAAAAGGTAGATTGAGGGAATCACTTGCCTGTTAACTACCCCAAATACATAAATGTAAATGAGTATATAAATGAATATATTTTGATTACAAACCATCCATTACAAAGCAGTATTTTGTAATTTATCTGTTCAAATAATTAAACTGAGAAGTTAATAATATTTCAAACTTCTCAGATTACCCCTGATATTTTACTATCTGGAAAATGTTTGTTTTCTATAATATATAATGTCATCTAATAGTTTCTAGTTTATGAGAGTGAAATATGAAATATCCTAAAATATATCCTGATGAATTATCTTTAAGATTTTCTTCCATTTGGTATCTAACTTCTCATATTAAGATGCATCAAATTATACACAACTTGGGTTTTCTCTTTAACTTTATCAAAACAGAAAGAAAAAATCAATTTTCAAGTATGCTTGCTTTCATCAGTAATAATTGCCGATATATAAGTTTACCTAATAGAAATTCTATAATTTAGAATCATATAATTTCTAGGTTGGATGAAGCAAAGTTCACGTGTGCTTGCTTTAGTCTTTTGTTTCAAAGCCAGACAAAGGCTGTCTGTTACAAAAATAGCCAAGTGCAGTGAACCGCAGAAGTTGGACTGGTCTAACTGCACTTAGGCCCGTACTCCTAAAACCATACCCGTTACTTCTTAGCGAAACCGGATTCTGAAAGACCACTGGTCTACGAAGGACGAGTCTAAGTGTGGTAACTTCAAGACCAGTCCTCAGCACTTAACCCTGGTCTACATAGACCCGCTTAGTGAAATTGGGCCGAAGTGTTTAAAAACCTGCCCGAAAAAAAAAAGATAAATTTGCATATCCCCATGGCAAAGAGTCACACCTTGACGAGCTCCATGACGAGGTATAACTCTGCGGGTGTGTCAAACTCCTCTATAAGCAGGATGATGTTTGGGTGCTTGACACGGCGCAGAATAGAAACTTCATTCTCAATCATCTTTTCCTTGCCCTTGGTTTTGGTCTTGTCGATAATCTTAAGCGCATATTCTTTCTTCTTCCGCCTGGAAAGTGAAATGAGTAAAATATTTAATAATAATAGTAATAATAATAATCATAATAATCATAATAATAATAATAATAATAATAATAATAATAATAATAATAATAATAATAATCTTTTTTTAAAGAGGGTAACTCAGTCCAATGGTAAGGATCTTCCCTGAGGCCCTCTGCCATGTTTACAAGTAGCCTGAGGGCCCCAGGGTTACAAAGTAGTAGAGTACATTGCTTTTAGGTAGCGAGACTTGAAGGAAGGTTAGTAATTTATACATAATTTTGAAGATAAAATGAGGGCACATACATACAAGATCACATAATCATAAGCAGTAAGTAAAAGTAATTAAATGAACATTAAGAATCTGTTTGATCATTAACTTTTCCCTGTAATACTACATGGTTAAATCTGGAAGCTATATTTTGTTATACAATATACAAAATAAGTGAATCTGTCAGTGTTATACTCCTTCAATACTCAAGGTTGTATTAGCAAAATTAAGTTCACTGACCCCACATCCGCCCCTACATTTAAAAGGGACAAAAACCATATTTTAGGGGTGAAAATCCAAAATATGCAGGGCCTGGTTGGATAAAAATCTAATTAATTACTCATAACTAAACGTGGTAGATTTGGAAAACTTTTAATTTGAAATCAATATGCCTTTACCTAAAAATTTATTTGCAATTATAAATAAAACTTTATAAGTAAAGAAAAAATCTATAGTCATATTATCCTTTAATTAAACCTCCAGGGCATATCTTATTAGCTACGCTAGATACTACCTTACTTTAGAATAAGGTAAATCACCATACTTAGATATAACCTTAAGGTAACCTCAATTTTTTAAATTTAATAAAAGGAAAAGGATTTTGATACAATTGGGTCAGGTACTCAGGTAATATTTTGGATGCCTATTTTCTTGGGGGTATTTTCCTCTTTGTGCCACGTCATGTTATCATAAAAATAAGTATCTATTCCCAGTATCAAGGGGTACCAAGCAGGGTGTGATTGCGAGGAAATATCCCAGATATAATGTGCAAAAGATTACATTTCAAAACTAGTCAACAACAAACCTTTCAGCCCAGGTTCTAGCCATTAAATTGACAGACCTAAACAAAATGTGTCATAATGTTTGAAAATGTTTAAAAATGAGTCACATGGCATTGGAACCTTTAAGATTAACTTGCTGATACTAAATTTTTAAAAAGCAATACAATATTGCAATTTGAATTTCAATGAAAGGAAAACAAAGGAATATCAAGTAAATGAAACATTTCTATGTCTATAGTTTAAATATAACCTAATGAGATGAGCATTAAAATTTGCAATAAGGAACAAAACAATACTACTATTGTAAATTACATTTTGTAACAATTTTTCTTTGACAATGTTTCCATGTCCAAACATTAACAAAGTGATAAACCAAGTCCTCCTTGGAAATGGTAAAAGGCCTTGACTGTTCTAATGATAGCCTCCAGAAAACATGTCATTTGGAATATATGTAAGGTGAAATGTTAATCAAATTACACCGCTCTTTACAAAATTTTATGTATGTTTTACTTCCATGTTACTTTTGAAATATCCCAAAATCCTAGGAAACTTACATGTATGAATAGGTTAATCCATTCATACAAATCTCCCTAAATATTTTGTGAATTCATTATTTATTCCTTATGTATTGTCAAAAGTATCATTTATTCAGATGACAATATTCTACATTGGAATTTGGGCATTTGTTTTAAAGAATCTAAGTTGTGCTTACTTTGAGGAACAAGACTTGACGACAGCAAAGTTGCCCTCTCCTATGAGTTTTCCAATGGCATACTTGTCGCATAAGGCTGGTGGACCTTCCAAGTGGTTTCCATCTAGAAAGAAACAATCAGAAAAACTCTGAAAAACCTTTATATCTAATATTTATGATATGGAAATATATCAGCGATTATTACACAATAACAAGCACTCATAGATTTGCTTTTGTCTTTGGTCAATTAATGATATTTTCATGATATGATAATATATTAGCGATTATTCCACAATTAAAAACACTCATGGATTTGATTTTGTCTTTGCTCATTAATAAAAATATTGTTTCTTCATCAACATATTTTAGTTAGAAAATCTTGACAAATGACATAAATATGGAATATGCCAAATTGGTTTCACTGTGTGGTAATGTGTGTTGAAGCCTTTTAATGCAAACATCAAAAAGTTATACAAATATTATATCCTTCTTCATCTCATTACCAATATTTTATTTTATGTCTAAACAGAAATCATTTAAACTATTAATATTTGCTAAAGTCCCTGTGAGTGCAACACACATTTCTGGACAAGACAGTAAACCTTAGGTTGTTGCAAATTTCTTTCAGATAGAATTTTTCAGTTCAAGCAATTTGTGATCCTCCCACAATAAGAAAGAGTTCAGTATTTGTTGAAGTAATGAATTTATGTACACAAAGCAGACATTGTATCTATGAATGAAATATAAAAGAAAGCTCAAGAAAGCTTACAGACATCATGTCACAAAACACTGCATTGATCTAACAAAGATTTCAAACTAAAGGAAAACATTAGTAAATGTTAAGAAAATCTAAAGCTTATATTCAGGTTTAAGAATACAAAAGGCTAAGATATTCCGAGTAGACCTAAATATTTTTTATTAAAGGATGATAGAATGATAGAAATTTCATGCCAAATTATTAAGGACGATATTAGGAATCAAGTTTATAAATGGGTTGTTTTACTAATGATTGTTTATTTTGTGTTTATTATGAATAAGCATAATGTATACATATTTATGTGTGTGTGTGTGTGTGCATGCGTGTCTGTGTGTGTGTAAATATATATACTGTCAATTACCAATGTTTTCAATTTGCTGGTATTTGCCAATCAGTCTTAATTGGCAAAATAAGATTAGGAAAATTTGGATTTGGATAACAACTAACTGCTGTTTTTAAATTACCGATCACTTGTGGTCACAATCAGTAAATTAAGATTCGCCAAATTTTAAATAAGGCAAGATTGACAAATTTCGGACACAGCAACTTAACCAGATCTACAGTATATATCTATGTATTAAAGGAGTGTGTTGACAAAGACAGGAAGATTTAAGTGAATTAAAAGTCAAGTTATGCTGACTGGAAGTTATACTAAGGGAATGAATCAATGACAATTTTCAGCTAGGGCCGATTTTATAGTTAATGGAAATTTTGGAACAATTACATATTTGGGTTTTAAGGACCTATTTTATTGATTGACTTTAAGCTAGGGCCAATTTTAGTTAACGGAAATTTTGAAACAATTACATATCAAAGTCATAAAGGCACGTTGCGCAATGAAGCTTATTTCTTATGGTCAATGTGAATAACTTAGGATTAGATAAAAAAAAAATTGAAAGTTGGATGAAAAAAGAAAAGGAATTATCTAACAACATGGAAATGATTAGTTGGGAAATGTGTGGGTGAGGGATATCTCAACACAACAATTGTCTTTCCTGATTGGAAATGGATAAAGGATGACTCATGCAAAGTGTCTTTGCAAAAGTTTGCTTTTTTCAGGTGTGGAAAGTGAATGGATTTTTGAAGGTCAAACGTCTAGAATGTAAACAGAATAAGGAATAGAATGGTAGGTAAATCACTAGAGAAGTCTACTATATGATATTGTGCTACACTGTGCACAAGACTGTCGTAGTCTATATAACATACACAACTACAATGAGCAAATGCTTACTCTGTAAAAATGTTCTACTGCGCAATGCTTCTTTACCTGAGAAATATAATACAACATTCTAAGTTGAAATCTTTGACCTTGAAATTATTCCAACCTTAGTGAAAATAAGCTGAAGTGATATTTCTAGTGTATCTTATGATGCAACCTGACTGAAAACGATCCAACTTTATTCAAAACGATGCAACATGGCGAAAACGCACCAACATGCATTCGTCAATATCATTCGGCCAGATATAGAAGAATGCAGGTTATACAAACTGATACATAAAACATGGATAATGAAGGAGAGATCTATAAAAAGGGTCTAAACCGTATAAAGAATAATTGAAAGTCTTTTAACTTTCTTTCTTAACACATTAATCAATTCTAGTGATCATTTTAATGTCAAACAACATAAACAAAAGTATACAACAATGTTATATTTTCCACAGTTTTGCTTTTGATATAACATACTTTGTTTGATATTGTTTAAATAATGATATACAAATGTTCTGGTCCAATTCTATCATCCGTTATTTTGTGAGGTTTTAACCCATTTATGCCTTAATTGGCTCAAACTTTCCCTCAACTTTGGTCAAAAATTATATTGGTTCATATTCAAAGGAGCAATGTCATAACCAAATTCGCTAATTCTCCTTCAAATAGTTTTATTCTATTATTCCAACAAGTTTACATGCATGAATGGGTTAAAACAGTCAATTAAGGTATCTTTGATAAATTGGTAGAGTTGAAAACTTCATCCTTCCTTGCTCAAACTACATTAACATATTGCCATATCTTTTATTCTGGCAACAGACACCAGGGAGTCCTTATTAGCATTCAAATGATGCAACATACAACCACCAATTCAAGATAGATCATGATGTATTTACTACTTACTTGTATGTCCATTTGATAGACTCTTGGAGCGAGTCTGAAACAAAAAGCAAATGCATATCAAATGTCTATTTCTTTTTATTTCAGGTAAACAGGTAGTAACATACATAGTGCATTGGGTAACAATAGGAGTTAAGCCATTGTTTGACACAGGAATGATATTTAGAAGGTCAAGGGTTTTGCTTGCCATTGTTAAACAAAGGAATATAATATATCAGGACAAGTGATCTTGATTGGCTAAAATACTACCATATAACTATGTTTAGTAAATAAAACTGTTTCAAAACCATTGAAAAAATAATTGATACTTGACTTGTATTAACAAAAATAGACCTTAGAAAATTGCAACTCAGAGTGACAAGGGAGAGAATCTCTCTGCAGTATCAATTGGATTAAATGTCTTCATTTTTGCCATTATAAGCTGAGAGCAATCAGCTTTTATAGATAAAATAACCCCCTTTTCTGAAATAATGTGTTTTGCAACTGAGCTGAACAATTCAACCCTTCCAATGCTAAGGCTACTTTTGTCCAAAGCACAAGGAGTAATTTTTCAGCTTTTTAGCATTATTCTAATTCATTAGCAAAATTAGCCTCAAGCAGCATAAGGTTTAAGTTCTCATTTTTTATTATAAGCCGAGAACAATCAGCATTTATTATAGAAAAATAACCCCACCTCTAAAATCATGTGTTTTGCAACTGAACTGAACATTTCAATAGCATAAGCCATTCTCTCGGAGGATCCAAAAAGAAGCAGAAAGTTTAACATACTGGTGTTTTTCTTGGAGATCCTGGTGAGCGTCTGCCTAACTTGGGAGATCCCAGAGATGTGGGACGTGCTGGACCATCCAGGCCAGCTAGAAAACAAAGAAATACAACAATCAACATTTATATGTCACAAACGGCTACATGAAAATGAGAACAAAAATGTATATCACCTTTCATGACATGCAACCATAATCACAATTTCATCAATTTACTAAGTTATTTGACTGAAGTATTACAGTGTTAAGCACTTATGGTAAAATATATCACCTGAAATACTATAAATATCATAAAAGTACAACCTGAAATAGAAATAAATCATGTGATGTGATTTTTTTTATATAAATCCCCCAAAAATGAAAAATGACAAAAGCACTTGGATTTTTTACATGGCCTGACAACTTTGAATTATATTTCATCAAAAAGTGTAATATTTAAAAAATATCCTTAGATCCCTACTGGCAGGGTACAGTCGTCTGAACGCCCTGTAACTGGCACAGTTCACATTGACTCTATTATGAGTGTGTCTGATTCCTGTTAGCAACCCCTACTGGCAGAGTACAGTCATCTGAACGCCCTGTAACTGGCACAGTCCACATTGACTGTATTATGAGTGTGTCTGATCCCTGTTAGCAACCCCTACTGGCAGAGTACAGTCATCTGAACGCCCTGTAACTGGCACAGTCCACATTGACTGTATTATGAGTGTGTCTGATCCCTGTTAGCAACCCCTACTGGCAGGGTACAGTCATCTGAATGCCCTGTAACTGGCACAGTCCACATTGACTGTATTATGAGTGTGTCTGATCCCTGCTGAATGATCATTGAGATCCCATTCATCATGTCTGTCACTGGCTTTGTCTGCAGCACTTAAAGACAATTACAGCAGCCTTTGTCCCTGCAGGACAACTCCCCAGCCACTCTTTAGGCCTTAACACTTCACCACACAATTAACTTAACCCCTGCTAGCCCCGAAAACAAAAAAATAAAAACTCATATTCTCACCTCACTCAGTACAGACTCAGTACAGGTAGGAGGTATTACAATAAAATTAAATCCAGTCAAAATATTCAATGTTATTATATGTGTATGTAAGTATATATATATATATATATATATATATATATATATATATATATATATATATATATATATATATATATATATATATATATATATATATATATGTATGTATGTGTATATATATATAAGTATGTATGTATGTATGTATGTATGTATGTATGTATGTATATATATATACATATATATATATGTACATATATATATATATATATATATATATATATATAATATATATATATATATATATATATATATATATATATATATATATATATACATATATATATTCATACATTTTCCAAATGATATCTTCATCAGTAATAAATCATCATTATAAATATCTATTGAGAATCAAGTATTACATTCTAATACAGAATATTAGAATATGTGAAAGGCATTTCTAGATTTGTCAAATAATTTCCAGTTCTTGAAAATTAGCTTTAATAAAAATGAAAAGAAAGTGTTAAAATTGATTTTATAATTAGCATGGCATCTGGCAGTTCTTGTCTTGGGTCAGGCCTTATTACTTTATCCAATTACCATAATTAACAACCTGATGTTATCGTGAATACTAGGAATCTGGGAATGATGAGAAAATAGAGTGTATCTGATAGTATCTGATGGTCTCGTCATCCCCCAATCCACTCCCCTGCTCCCAAATACTCTCCCTTCATATAGACTAGCTCCTAGTCTATGATTTCATTCAATTCTGCTTTTCTCTGTTCTGGTCTCTATCATTCGTTTAATGTTCTATAGGTGTTGGTTCCTTGTGATAGACGGCAACAAAGGTGGTCACACTGGTCAGTCAGAATCATGGAAAGAAACTGGAAAGATCTTACTGTGGGCCACCCAGTGAGCAATTTAAGAACTAAATCAGGATAGACACAGCTTAGAGTCAGTATAGTTTTCCTGTCAAATATAAAGAGATGAAAAGGTTTTTGGCCTAGGACTAGGCTACCCTTCATACTGTCAATCATGGATGTTCATACCAGCGACGTACATCTCTGTCATACCTAGGAATCTTCAGGATAGAAACTTTTTTTTATTTTTAAATTATTTTCTATTCATTCCTCATGTCAGCATAGGCAAGATACAAATGGTATAAAGGTGAAACAATGTACAAAAGTTCTGGTTACAATCAATAAAATGATAGAAACTTACCAATTAAAAAGGGAAATGCTATTCATTTTATTTGAATATGGATATTTCTGTGCTCAGATTGACCAGGTACGATATCATTTCATTTGTTGTTTTTTTTCTCTTCGGGACATCATTTTAAATTTTTCATTATTTATTTACTCTTATCATTATTTTATTAGATTTAACTAAAATGAATAAAAAGTAAAAATCAACTCTTTACACCAGGAACATTCTATCATAGACTGTTCCTGTTTACACAGAGGAGTTTACCAAGCTATCTTCTGCTGGTGAATATAATAAAATCATAATTTACAAAAAAAAAAAAAAATAGTAATAACAATATAAAGTAAAAAAAAAAGAAAACCAACTCTTGATGTATAGAATTTTACCCTATTTATCATCAACCTGATATCCGTGTAATGTGGCAGTATATTGTGTATATGAAAAGCACTTGACAAGGCATTCCTGTGTACTGGTCACATGCAGTGGCAGCTGGCATGAAGTCCCAGACACAACCAGACACAGATGATGTTAACCCATTCATGCCTATAGGGTCAAAAAACCTTTCTTTAGCGATATCTCTTTAACAAATGCAACTTTCAGAAAATATTTGTTGGAGAAATGTTAGTCAAGATCCAACACAAAACTGTCCTTCAAATATTTTGTGAATTTATGATTAATTCCAAAGTTACTTTCAAAAGAATCAAAAGTCCAGAAAACATTTGTTAAGAATATCTCCAAGCATGAAAGGGTTAACCCATTTGTGCTAGTAATGCTATACAATGTAGCATTTGGAATATGGAATTTCATTTATCATCAGCTTTCTGCCTCATAGAGGCCTAATCATGACTAGCCAGCTGTAAATTTTGGAACAAACCAGAGTGCCCAGTGAAAAGAATTGCCACAGACTAATTCAGTCCAACACATTTTTACATCACTGAATGACACCCTGGTGAACTATGAAAATACATTCCATGTCAGATACGTACAGTGGTCTCAGGCAAAGTCAGCATAACACATTATCGCATGACTGAATGTCACTGTATCATCTTGGTGAACAATCAAAATACATTCCATGTCACATATGTAAGGTGGTTTCAGGCTCAGTTTTTTCTCAGCGCAGGGATTTAACAAGGACCACATATGAGTCACTGTCATAACTGTTGTGTTTTGAGTTGATTCATGCAGTCTGTGATCACAGGGCAGTGTCAATAATAAATGCCTCAAGAGATTTACAGTTCTACTCTACCAGAGACTCGTTATATGTCACTCATGCTGATCTCAATCTATCCTTAGATGAATAAAATTAAGTGGATATAAAACCAGTATTAGTATCTGGTGCAACACATTTTAAACTAATGTCTCAAAATATATAGACATAAATTATCAACTATTCTTTTTACAAAGACATCATAAGAAACTATAAAATTGAAATATCTACAAATATAATAAACTTTATACATGTATTGTTGAATATGTTAGAACAGATAGGTGATGATATTGAGAAAACTCTAGGGGAATGACATCATAGATAATGTGTTTTCTTTTAATTCATCGTGTTTTCATTCAATACATAATTAGATTAAAGTGATAAATTGGTACTCAATTATATTTAAACAGATCGCTTGCCTAGACTAAAGTATAACCAAGCTAAACTCCTGATGACATTAATTTTTATTTGGGTTAAGAACACTCTTCTTTTCAAATATTCTTCTAAAACAACCCTCAAATGTTTAGTGTGTAGATTGAATGAAAGATTTCAAGGATAAACCTAGACAAAATGGCATGCCCAACTATGGTTGTATATTCAGCATACTTATATATAGAGGTATTAAATAGAGTATACTAGAAGGCAAAACGAGAGCAAAAATGCATAGTAATGACATTAAAATTAATGGCTAGCATTTATGTGTTAGCCCACTCCAATTTATTTACTTGTCTTACATGCTCAGGAGGTAGGAAATGAGCCATTTTGGAATAAAAAAAAAAGTTGAAAAATGCGACTTTTTTTATTTTTAAAATTTCTTTTAGAGTCTGACGACTAGGACTGGTAGCGATATGTTTCTACCAACCAATTCTCAACTAAATAAAATCAATCAATCTATTAATCCCTGTAACCTGAAGGGTGGGAGGTATACCTCCTCAAGTCTGGGGCTCTACTACAGCAATGATAGCTACCTGTAGTTGATTGAATCACACTTACAAGAATATTCTTAAAACATGCCCTTTTTTTTTTTTTTTTTGGAGTCTGACAGAAAATTTCAAAACCACTTTCGTCCGTAAGACACCAAAGATAACTTTTTTTTTCTTTTTTTTTGGAGTCTGACAGCTCGTAAGACAAGTGATTAAATTGGAGTGGCCTTATCCAATTATGTTAAAGGTGCATGTTACATAAGCTAATACGGCATTGAATGCCATTAATCGTAATTCATGAAACTCAGAAACATCTTGACGGTTTTTGTACATATCTTAGTAATTATAGCATTTAAAAAAAAAAGGAATTGAACTTGAAATGCTGCTAAAAAGCCATCCCACAACTGACATTGAATAATTTTGTGAATCTTTGCTCAAGTTCAAAGTTATCTGCAAAAGTATCACAGATCAAAATGACACTTGTTTAGAAATATCCAGGCATGGATGAGTTAATAAAGGTCATGAACAATGTGGAAATGGAAATAGAAAGTTGTCTCTAA